>CM072807.1:1585000-2785000 GCA_037013495.1 Hippophae tibetana
CATTTTTACTTAATCTTACTTATATTGAAAGTCAAAAAGCAGTAGAAACTAGAAGAAACAGTGCAGTAGCAATAAATGCTCGGTACTTCCATAATCTCATCATCTTGTTTTTTTTCATTCTATATCCCTCCCCAGTCTCGAATCACCATTAAGTAAGACTATTTATTTTACTATTTTACACAAAAAATCCAACATACAAACACAAATTACAAACATACTTCTAGTAGTGATAAGAATTTATTATATTTTCTTGATATTTGGTGACTTGTATTGTATAATGAACTAATGTAATTATTAATTAGTGTTTATTTTTCTTTATTATTGGTGTATAATCTATGAGATTTGAATAATATATACAAGAAGAAAATATATTTATGTTATTATAGGATGTACGAAAGAAAAATAAGGGGATTATACTCAATTTTTGTTAGATTCTAAATTATATCAAAACTTTCTTAAATATTAGAAAATGTGTGCGGTTACATTTGTTATTTCACTATTATATTTTATGATATTTTAATTATTTGAGATCAATTTTAATGATTTTAATCACTTTATTTTTAAATTTTTAAATTTTTGAGATATTTTTTCTTTAAATATATCTATCAACTCTGTTAGTAAGGTTTGATTTTCACGTTAATTTGTTGATCGTAAAGAATCTAAAAGCTAACCAAAAACTTACCGATTTCAAATAAAAATTACCTATAGTATTTTTTAATATCTTTTATAATTAAAAATGCCATGGGAGACTTATAGGATCAGACGTCCATCATATTGGTCAATAACTCATTAGTGTCACCTATATATACTCTAGCCAATAGAACGTGCATTTCATGTAAAAAAAAATCAATTTAAAATCTTGTAAATAACTATGATATAATATAATTAATTTAAATTATATATAAAAGTTTAATTTAAATATAGTTTAATAAAAATTAATTTTTTCTTACATTAAAAAAATCAAAATCAAAATCAAAATAATAAAGTTAAAAATAAGGTAATGTAAAAACATATACAACTATTAATCTCTTATAATGACATCCTATAATTTTTATAACTTTAAAATTTTTCTAACTAAACAAAGCTTCATTTATCATTTAAAATACTTAAATTTTACATTTATTAATACTTGAATGTATGATTACATAAAACATTATTTCAAAGTAAAGCATAAGACATAGAATTACATGAAAATCATTTTGCTTGTTTGCAAGGTATATATTAATATCTTAATACGTTCTACATACATAATTTTGCTTGTATGTAAGCGTTAATTTTGAGGATACATCCCTGGAAAAGACGTTAAGGTGAAAAAACTTCAACAAGAAGTTGCATACAAGCTTTTATGAAGTCACTAGTGCATAAATTTTATATTTAGTATTCATATAGACCAACCATTTATTTGTATTTGGGTTGATGCATGTTTCTAATGTAATGAGGCCATTGGACAGATGTGGTATTTTTGGATTTTTATAGGAATTCTATCTGGATTTATTTGATTACATTGGCTATTTTAGATTGATGAATATTTTTGGGTTGATTAGTGATGCTGATTTGATAGAAATATTTTGCTAATGAGGATGATTTTGTAAATTCAAGTTCGTCAACTTTGTCATCCCTATCACAATATACAGTGATTATAAAACAAGTAATTTAGGATAACACTATCATTCCCCTGACATTTACTTAAAACGTCTACCGATCCAATACATGAATGGGTTACAAAAAACAAAACCCAATTGAATAACTCTCAGAACTATAAACATGTAATCAATCCTTTGAAGGATAATAATTACAAAATATATCATCAAAAAATTTCAAAACATTACTAACAACTCATAACTATTTGACAATTCTACTATCTATATTTAACAATTTTCTCTATTTAACATATTAACATTATGCTTTCATTACCAGTCACTGTATTCAACAATTCAAATTCTACTTCTACTGCCTTGGAACTTCTTACATCTCGCTACTCTAGTTGAACACGTTTATTACATGTCAATAACTTGCCCAATTCTAGTTGAATATGTCTATATAATATCCACGTAGTTCTATTGTTGTTTTAACCTATCCTACCACTTCCTTTCTGGTTCACTACCTTAAGTCTTTATCTTAATTCCTTAATATTTTAGCTTGATATTTTATATTTCTACTAGCAGCTCTCGCTATATTTCTGTATTGTGACAAATGCACATACATACACGAAGCCTTAACAGAGAATTACAAAAAAGCAACAGACTAACAAATCTTCAAGGGATGATAAGGAAACACCACAGAAAATATATACATAAAGGACGTAACTGAAAGAAAAACATTTATTCGTTAGATTCATAATCTGTATTGCGACAAATGCACATACATACACGAAGCCTTAACAGAGAATACAAAAAAGCAACAGACTAACAAATCTTCAAGGGATGATAAGGAAATACCACAGAAAATATATACATAAAGGACATAACTGAAAGAAAAACATTTATTCGTTAGATTCATAGTCCAGCCACACCACCTACATGGCTTTTAAAGGCCATAACAAAGTAATTCTTAAAACATTTTTTCATAAATCACCAGCCATAACACTTGACAACATAAACAATAACACTAAGGAAAAGTAGTTCAGAAACCACCACGGAGACGGAGGACAAGGTGGAGGGTTGACTCCTTCTGAATGTTGTAATCAGCCAGAGTCCTTCCATCTTCCAGCTGCTTCCCAGCAAAGATCAACCTCTGCTGGTCCGGTGGGATTCCCTCCTTGTCCTGAATCTTGGCCTTTACATTGTCAATAGTATCAGAGCTCTCCACCTCCAAGGTGATTGTCTTTCCAGTCAAAGTCTTAACAAATATCTGCATACCACCCCTGAGACGCAACACAAGGTGGAGAGTTGACTCCTTCTGGATGTTATAATCAGCCAAGGTCCTACCGTCCTCAAGCTGCTTACCAGCAAAAATCAACCTCTGCTGGTCAGGTGGAATACCCTCCTTGTCCTGAATCTTGGCCTTAACATTATCAATGGTATCAGAACTTTCCACCTCCAGAGTGATGGTCTTTCCAGTCAAAGTCTTGACAAAAATTTGCATACCACCACGGAGTCGGAGTACCAAGTGAAGGGTCGACTCCTTCTGGATGTTGTAGTCAGCAAGGGTGCGTCCATCTTCAAGTTGTTTACCAGCAAATATCAGTCTTTGTTGATCTGGGGGGATTCCTTCCTTGTCCTGTATCTTGGCCTTGACATTGTCAATGGTGTCTGAGCTCTCAACCTCTAAAGTAATGGTTTTTCCAGTAAGAGTCTTAACGAAGATTTGCATTCCACCACGCAGACGAAGCACCAAGTGAAGAGTTGATTCTTTTTGAATGTTGTAGTCAGCAAGGGTACGACCATCTTCAAGCTGCTTGCCAGCGAAAATCAGTCTCTGCTGGTCTGGTGGGATACCCTCCTTGTCTTGGATCTTGGCCTTTACGTTGTCAATGGTGTCGGAACTCTCCACCTCAAGAGTGATGGTCTTTCCGGTGAGGGTTTTGACGAAGATTTGCATACCACCGCGTAGTCTGAGGACGAGGTGAAGAGTTGATTCCTTCTGGATGTTGTAGTCGGCTAGGGTTCGGCCATCCTCTAGTTGTTTACCAGCGAAGATAAGCCTTTGCTGATCTGGAGGAATACCCTCCTTGTCCTGGATCTTGGCCTTGACATTATCGATGGTGTCGGAACTCTCAACTTCGAGAGTGATGGTCTTACCGGTGAGGGTTTTTACAAAGATTTGCATCTGTCGGAAACAAATGCCAAAGTTAGATTCAACTATCAAATGAAACTAAAAAAACAATTGAAACGTAGAAGTGGAACGGACATTAAAGGAAAACATAATAAGTCCTATTTCGGAAACATAGATCAGATCAGTAAGAATTTCAACACAAATTTACATAAGACGAGAATTTCAAGAAAAAAAACGTGAACGAGCGAATCGTAACGGTTAACATCCAAAAAGATTAAACAATAATCGCAGAAATAATTTCTTTAAAGAAGTGCACAGGCCAATCACAATTTCTTCATCCCAAAAATGATGAAAAAAAAAACACTTTTAAGATATGGAATAAATTATACGAGTAAATACTCAAGTCCAAGAAAACCTACTTGGATCTAAATAAATAACAAGATCTAACCAGAAGGAAGTATGTTAACAAAAATAAAATTAAAGAAAATATTCATCAAGAAATCAGGCTAACCTTAAAAAAAATAAGAACTGCTTGCTCATTGCTTAACCCAAACAACGAAAATATCATAAGAAAAAAAAAAGATTAAAAGAAAAAAAAATCAATACCTTGAGAGAATTTGAAGAGCAGCTCTTGATTTACAACCTGATCGATCTAAAATTTAGAATTCGTATAGATAAAAGAGGGGCTTAGGGGTCCAATTTATATAATACAAGAGCTAGCCGAATTGCTCACGGCAAACAAAAGGCGGTGACCAAAAGACCGAATAATAAGGAGACACGTGTAAGTCAAGCGTTGTCACCCAACGGCATTTACACGCAAGGTTGGGTATAATTATAACCTGTGGTTGTCCTAGTTCTTTCCGGAAAAGATAATATCGAGGGAATGACGACATTTCTTTGCAATTTGCCAACTTGTTTGTTGAAGGAAGTAACGTTTAGCGTGCGACTGTGCAACTTGTTTTGTGTTGTCCATTTGTCTTTTTCATAATATGAAATTTTGTTAAAACAAGAATCTTTGGATAATTAATATGGAATTTTTTTCATAAAATTTTTGTCCTCTGTTAATATTTTTTATTCATTTTAATTTAAAAAATAAAATATATTGAAATTATTTTCTATTCAGATATTATTATTGTTAATTATTTTTTAAAAATAATTTTAATCAAATTCATTTTAATTTTATTAAAATCAAATATTTTAATTGGGTTTTAATCTTTAAAAAATTATTAAAATAATATTATTATTTTTAATTAATTAAATTATATTATATTATATCATATAATTTTTAATATACAGGTACAAACTTTACAACTCCACTCCCTAACATTATATTGTAAAATGTATTTTGTAATGTACTAGCGTACTACTATGGTTTTGGAGGATAATGATATTAATAGATGAATCTACGTAATTTTTTATTATAAAATTAAAAATTAATTAATAACTTTCAAAATAAAAAAGCTAAACACAACGTAAACATCTAATATTTAGATATCATTAATTAGATTTATTAGCTAAATTCATTGGTATCGTGATCCTAGCCGATAGGAGCATGGAGACCAATAATCTTGACCAAATATCTAAACAATCTTTTAATCATAAATATATTATACATAATTAAATAAATTAAAAAATAACATATTAATTTTATATAATGTTATCTAAACTTATTGAATTATAAATAATTCATTATTTTTTTATCTTTTTTAAAATATAAATAAGCACACTTCCAATAAGCAATCTTATTACAATAAAAAATTGTATCTTCCAATTGATCATGCTTGGTCACAGAGGAATAAAAGTCAGATAAAATTACAAATTTCTCACCATCCAACAATAAAACTGAATAAATAGATTAATATCCAACTCAAAAAAATGATCAATCAACCAAAGAAGTAAATATAATTCCATGGCTGAATCCCAAGCTACATCTTGGCGTAGAAGCCTAGAAACAAGAAATGAATATTCTGGAAAAGGAAATATCAATATGAAATATTTCTTGATACAACTTTCAGAGAGTAGTCATCTCTATTCAAAATTCTGAAAATCCAAAAAAAAAAAAACTACGTTATTCCTTCCACCATCTCAATCCTATAATCAACTCAATGTAGAGCTAAGTAGGGTTGAAAAAAAAAGAAAATTATAAAATAATTTATTAAAAACTCAAATCTAACTCAAATCTATAAAATCTAATTGAGTTAATGGTTATACTGAATTATAAATAGTTTTATTGTCTTGTTTTTTACCTATGTGAAATTGAAAGAAATTTAATAATCATCTCCACATGGACCGAGGTAATATCACAAAAACACGGTGAAATTGTTAAGGATAAAATTCAAATCACCGAACAAATTAAACTCAGTTTTGATATCATGTTAAAAACTCGGGTCTAACTCAACCTAATAAAATTTTATTAAGTTAAAAGTTTCTCAAATTTATAAACAGTTTTACTATCTTGTTCTTAACTGACGTGGGATTGAAGAAAATTTAACACAATTATTAACTCACACATCAATTATCTCCTTCTTTGAAAAGGATTCCACCTCGAAACTGAATAGAAGTACCTACACATTAGTACTAAAATTTAGTATTCATATAAACCAACCATTTGAAGATATAATTGATCGAAGATCTATCAGTGCAGAAAACAAAGCAGATTGATGAGATGGTAAATAAATCACATATTTCTTATCATATGGGAAGTAGTTTTGTCTTAAAACTCTAGCAACCTCCTCTTGAATATTGGAATGGATACGAACACGTCGGACAAATGTGCTACAACAAAGCTCATAACCGTTCTTGAAGCACTTCTTTCCTTTTTCTTTTGTGTTTATAAGAAGTTCAGGCTTTGTTCTTGGTAGGCATGAAACAAATCACTCTACTCTTAAGCTTAGGAAATCCTACTAAGTATTGATTCATGCAAAGCTTGCATATTTCCCATTATATGCTTTGTCAATCTTCAATACCAATAGCACCTTCACACTACCATATAGCATCAAATCAAGATCTTCCATCTCTAAATTTTGGAAAAAGAAGTGATGACGTTTTGAGTCGAAGAGCATGTCAGGGCTTCCTCATTTTGAATTCCTTCAGTAACATGCAGTGATAGGATCAGCACGTGCAATTTATGCAAACAACGGCCAATAATTGAGATTTGTCCATGAGCATCTCGTGCAACTCCTCAAAGTCTTCTTTTAATTCAAAGAATAGCATCATTGCCAAATGCTTCATGCATTCAAAATCAAGCTCTCCCTTGTTTTCAAGAATCCACCTATGCTAATCTTTCTATTTGTGTTGACATTAAATTATAGCTCTCTTCAAAAGTAAAGTCTTTAGTAATTTATTTGAAGAAAAATCTGAATCTTCTAGCAAGATAGGCTTATTTTCAAAATTTTCAGGCATTTCAACTTTTAGAATTTAACCTGTGTGATCTTTATGGACATACTTTCTTTGAATGTGTTTGTATCATATTCATGTTCATCACTTTTACAATATCTTCTAGGTTCATCATCATTTAGTTAAAATATGTTAATTAAAGTTTAGGACCCAATACAGAGTTAAAGATATAAGTTGATATTTATTGATTCTTTTTTTATATATATAAATGATAGTATGTTAGATATTTTTTGTTAATTAAACAAATCAATTAACATCTATGGGTAGAGTCGATAATTAATTTAGTTAATTAAATTAATTCAAAATATTCAAATTAAACCTAATTCGAATAATAGATGTGATTAGATATTTTAAACTTTGTTCAAGGTGTCTAAATTAAACTTAATATGAATATTAATTTTCAAGTTTTAAAACCACTACTGAAAATATATTATCAATACATTTTTGAATCATAATTTTTATAAAAACTTTTAAGATAGAGTTTTACTTTAACTACCGGGTGATTGTATCAACAAATAAAATAATATTATTCTAAATCAGACTAGATAATTAAATATTAAAATCTAATTTTTATATTTAAATTTGTAATGAAAAATAATATATTTCTCTCTAACATCTTTAATATAAAATCTTGAATAAAAACAAAATCAATTTATTTTATAGAAATGTTTTACCTATTTAATATTTCCTAAACATAAAAACATTATTATTATATCATATTTTCAAACAACCAGTTATGCTAAAATTAATCATAGACAAATTAAATATAATATATAAGAATAAAACATAAAAAATAACTATAAAGAATTCATTTTAAAATTAAACTTCAAAAAAATTATTACAAAACTTTGGTGCTAATTCCGTTTCTAGAAAACCTCCAAACGAATTTATATTTTCGTTTATTGAATCAAAATCTAAAAATCAACAAAAACATAACTAGTTTTTCTCAAAAAGAGAAGAATTTTAAAACTAAAAAAACTAAGAAAACTTTCTAAAAAGAGAAAACTAGAGAGAAAAGAGCTCACAAATTGTGTGTTTTAAGGTTTGAGGAAAGGATCCTTTTATAGGTAAAAAAAATAAAAATATGTCAAAAAATGGGCAAAAACGTGTTTGGATAGATTGTCACGCTGACAATCTACGCTCACTCACAGAATCTATACCCATTCACGCACATTCCCAACTTATCCCGTCTGCCAACGCCTATCCTGTCTCAAATCTCACACACACCAACGTCGATCATGCCACAAATCTTGCATGCGCCAACGCTCACATAGGCGTGACAACCTATCCAAATGTATCTAAGACCAATTTTTGAGATATTTTTTCATTTTTTTAGCATTTGCCTAACCTATAAAAGGACTCTCCTCTATTTTAAAAACACACAATTTCTCTAGTCTTCTCTCGCTAGAAAACTTTCTTAGTTTTTTTAGTTTTAAGTTATTCTCTTTTTGAGAATAACTAGCTATACTTTTATAAATTTTTATTTTTTGATTTAATAACGAAAATATAAATCCGTTTGGAGATTTTCTAGAAACAAAATTAACATCAAAGTTTTCTATAAGGATTCTTTTGAGATATAATTTTAAAATGACATCTTTACAATTATTTTTATGTTATATTCATTTTCTTGTGATTAAATTTAACATGTTTGAATGCTTGTAAATATGATATAATAATAATGTTATTATGCTTACGAAATATTAAATAGGTAAAATATTTTATAAAATAAATTTATTTTATTTTTATTCAAGATTAAAATTTTATATTAAGGATATTAGAGAGAAATATATTATTTTGCATTACAAAATTAAATTTTAAAATATAATTATCTGATCTGATTTAAAATAATAACTTTTTATTTATTGGTACAATCACCCGATAATTATAGTGAAATAATTAAAGTAAAACTTTATTTCAAAAATTTTTATAAGAATTATTATTCGAAAATATATTGAAACATATTTTTATTAATGGTTTTAAAATTTAAAAGTTAATAATCGAATAATTAAATTCTTAAGTTTAATTTGAACAACTTAAATAAAATTTAAAATATCTAACCTTTTTTAAATGGTTCATTTTCATTCTCTTAAAAAAAGAAATTAATTTAATTAATCAAATTAATTATCGATCTATAGTTATTAAATGATTTGTTTAATTAATAAAAAATATTTAACTATAACTAAAGTAATACTTACATAAAAAAGAGATAATTAATAAATATTAATTTATATTTTTAATAACCTAAATAATATTAAGAATCATAATTAACTTAATCATTATATTCATACATACTCTATTATTATAAATGCTAAAAAATTGCATAATTATTTATTGAATCCATATCTATGTTTAATTTTTTATGATATTATATTAAGAAACACAAAAAAATCAAAATATCATGACAAGATAATTGAGATTTGATTTCGATTTTAAAAATTTAAATAATAAATTAAAAACCGCATATATTACTTACTTATCGACACTGAATGATTCATGCACTTGATGAAGAGTTTTATAAATATAAAACCAAAGTATCTATAAAATCGATATTGTTAACTTGATGTTAATTTTTTTATCAGTAAACAAGCAAATCATGATGGTTGACATCCAACAAAAATTAAAAAATAATGGCAATGGTAATTTTTCTTTAAAAAAGTGCACATGCAATCGCAATTTCTTCATCCTAAACATGTTGGGAAAAAAACACTTTAAGACGTCAAATATATTATACAAGTAAATACCAAGTACAAGAAAAATCGAGCACTTACAAGAAAACCTATTTAGATCTAAATAAATAACAAGATCTAACAAGAACGAAGCATGTTAACAAAAATAAAATTAAAGAAAATATTCATCAACAAAAAAAAGCATACGCAAGTAATAAGGAAATTATAATCGAAACTTCAAAACCCTAATCAAAAATCAAGAATGAAAGCTAACCTTAAAAAAATAAGAACTGCTTGCTCATTGCATAACCCGAACAACAAAAATATCATAAGGAACATAAGATTAAAAAAAATTGATACCTTACAAAACTATACTAAAAAAAGACCCCGCCTGGACAACGAAAATATCATAAGGAACATAAGATTTAAAAAAATCGATACTTATAGAACTGTATTAAAAAAAGACGCAACCCGCTCCTCACTCTCTCCCACTTCAATCATCATTATTTTAAAAATTGAGAGAGAGATAATGACATGGAAAGGGAGAGAGACATAAGAGAAGGGGAGAGAGAGAGGGAGCTATGAGTTTTTTTTTTTAATTAATAAAATATATAATTTTTATTTTAATCCCAAAAAATCTTAATTTATGAAAATTTTGACTTAATTCATCATACTTTTAAATCATAAGACTAAATGAACTCATCTCAATAATCACATAACTAACATATATGAAAGTTGTAGTTATAGGAACTGTAGAACTCAATACTTAAAAAAAGGGGCTAAAAATAAGAGTTATATGAAAGTTATAGTTACAAGACACGTAGAACTCAATACTTAAAAAAAAGGGGCTAAAAATAAGAGTCATAAATGTACGTGAGACATCATTGTTCAAATTATGACTACCAGTAGCAACTACCAAATGCAAACCAAAACAATAAATTGTGCAAAATAATACACCTAAAACCCATAACAACAAAATAACACAATAAGTTAGGAAATTGTCTAAAATAATACACCTAAAACCCATAACAACAAAATAACACATTTACCTTAAATTGAGAGGTATATGCATTAATGTTAGTTATAAGTTTTAGGAGTGTTAATTTTGTGATTTTCTCATAAAAGTTTTCATACAACAAAAATGTCAAGAATCTTGACTAGCATAAAGTTGAACCTGCCGTGGCCATACTTGACCATACACATCCTTCTTGTTATGGTATATGCATTAATGTTAGTTATAAGTTTTAGGGGTGTTAATTTTGTGATTTTCTCATAAAAGTTTTCATACAACAAAAATGTCAAGAATCTTGACTAGCATAAAGTTGAACCTGCCGTGGCCATACTTGACCATACACATCCTTCTTGTTATATCTTCGGTCCCAAGCCCAGGGCACATCTGTTGAAAATAAATAGTCAGGTGAATATGAAGAGGGAAACATGCAAGAAAGTGAAATACAATTTGACAATTGTGTTTCACCTTCTGAGGAATATGGTTGAGGAGGAAGTTCGTAAGGAACAGGCAATGTAATTACTTCAGATGACGAAACTGCACCAGAGCTTTGTTGCCAATTCAGAGTCACTAACTCTGTTCTCTTTGCTTCAGAATTCTGTAACGGTCCACAGTTTTCCTGAAAACGAATAGAAAGAGTATTTTCTCTTCCTTTCTCTATAAACCCCAAATATGATGCTGAGGGTTGAGGTTTAAATGCGTGTGATAATTGTAGTGCATAGTTGTTACCTTAGATGGACAGCCATTATTGGTACACGAAAATACAGTGTTGCGTCGTCTAAATGGTAAAAACAACACACCCAGCTGAAATGATGAATAAAACATACATAAACAGATATAAATGGTTACATTCTTCAGTAGGGGGAGATGGTAGTTAACTAATTGAATCAATGAATGTCACTTGAAACAAAAGTTTAAAAGCAGTACATTATTTACGGTGGTGGCAATTTGGCATGCTATAGTTTCTTGTGTATTTTGGGGACCTTTGGCAACCTCTATCTTAGCATGAAGATCGAAAAAGATGTACTATAATATAATATCAAATTTGATCTCTCAGATAGTATGAGAGTAATACGGATCTACTTAAATATATATATATATATATATCCTCAACTCAGAAAGCTAAGGCATCAAGAGGCAAATAGACCATTCAGATGGCATGGTGAAGAACCACATTCATAAAAACGACTTAAAGAAACAATGAATCTGCAAATAAGAATCATCATGTCTTATTTATTATAAATTACACATGTCATCCAATTAAGTACAAAGCACAATCTCATATTGGTACCTCATATGACCGAATCATAAATTGGGAATTATTCTTCTGCAGAGCACCCCAAGCAGCTTTACTGAGATTTGCTGAGGTTAGCAAGAACCAACTGTCATGTGTTCAAAGATAATGCACAAAATTAGCACGAACTTGACAATCTTGGCATTTTTACAATACACACCACCAAAAAGAAAATATTATTCCATGCAGCACATCAAGAGGTCTAAAATTAAATCTTACGCAAGTTTCTGACCATTATAACGAGTGTAAGATTTTATATGAGGCATTGCACGACTGAAATGAGAAAGGAACTATGTTAGTATCAATCAACAAGTTTCTTGATGGATAGAAAGTTGGGTTTCCAAGTCCAGCAAAGCAGCTTTTTGTTTCGCTCGAACTAGTGTTATACTTCCTTAAGTATACTGTTGCAGAAACAGTATGTATAAAAAGGAAAAGTAACAAGAGATGGAAGTTAGAATTGCTGGCCCACACAACATTTTTACCAAAAGTAAAGATATGTACCAGCGACCTGTATGGCTTGCCATCCACTTGGCCCAATACTTTTTCAGAAAATGTTTCTCGACATTCTTGAATGGACTTGGAACGGCATTTCCAGCGGCATAGCCCTGTTTAAAACAATTATAACACAGCAACATTTAGTTACCATTTGAAGTGAGATACATGTCACGTCCCGCTCAAATTGTCCCTAAAAATCCAAACAAATGATGGTTGCCTAAAGGATCTAGACTATTCTACATGGAAAGTTCTAGAGTTGCCTAGAGATGTCTAGAAAGAGCTAGAGTTGGATGGACTCAACTCAAGCTAGAAGACCCTAGAACGTTCTAGAGCACGCTGGAGAGTGCTAGAATGGGCTGGAATGTTCTAGAACGTGCCGGATGGTTCGGGAAGGATGTAGAAGCTTCTGGAAGCTTATGGAACATCCCGGAAGGTGCATGAAGGAACTAGACAAACCTAGAAGACTCTAGAGTTGGCTAGAAGGTCCTAGACCCTTGTGGCATATTGTACATAATTCTAGAATTCTCTTGTACATTCTAGACTAGGAAGACTCTAGAAAGTGGTGGCATATTCTTAAGCTTAGAAGCCACACTATAAATAGACCACTTGGTCTTCATTTGTATTCATCCTTGGGAAATTGTAAGATAATCTCTCTCTAGAGCAATACAAAGCATTCTTTGCAAACTCTCTCTCTATTCTCTTTGGAGTTTCATTCGATTTCAAAGGCAGGCTTAGTGCAACGGACGGTGCTAAGTGCCGCACGATCGCAACTTGAAAAATAAGGTCGTGACAGTTGGTATCAGAGCCAGGTTAAAGTATCTCTATCTTTGGCAAAAATGAAGAACACCGCCCCAGCTACACCAAACATGGACGTTCCACCAATGGAACGTGGCCGTGAGGAAGCTCGGAAAGTCCCAAAGGAATCTCGAGCCAAGTCGAAAGACATGCTTTCTAGCTTGGAAGCACGAGTTGGGAGTGCACAGGACAGCTTAGGAGAGCTGTTCGATCGGGTGGACAACTTAGAGGAGCGTTGCAATGGCTTGGAGGCCGAGGATGTGGAAATCCATGCAGCGGTTAAGATGTCCCTCAACGAGCTAGATGGTGGATTAAGGCAAGAGATTGATGGGTTAAAGGCAGAAGTTGCCAAGGTAAGGGATCTTGTCCAAAGAGAACTTACTAATGTATTGCATAGAATGGAGGATATGGGTGGTGATCTAGCTCTATGTAAGCGGGTTATGGCCACGGAGACTAGTGCAACCACCGTCATTGAGGCTAAGAGGGTGGATATTCCCAAGCCTAAGACCTTCAATGGTATTAGGAATGCTAGGGAAGTTGAGAACTTCCTATGGGGGCTAGAACAATACTTTGAGGCTACTGGCATAACGGACCATGCCAGCAAGATCCGAACTGCAGCCATGTATTTATCCGACACTGCGATGTTGTGGTGGAGACGGAGGCATGGAGATGTGCAACGAGGAGTTTGCACAATTGATACCTTTGATGACTTCAAAAGGGAGTTCAAAATGCAGTTCTTCCCCGTTAATGCTGAAGAGGAGGCAAGAGGTCGTTTGCGACGATTGAAGCAAACGGGTAGCATAAGGGATTATGTGAAGGAGTTCACAACCTTGCTGCTAGAAGTTCCCGACACATCGGACAAGGATGCTCTATTCTTGTTCATGGACGGTCTCCAATCATGGGCTAATTTGGAGCTCAAGCGACGTGGTGTCCAAGACTTATCTTCGGCCATCGCAACTGTAGAAAGCTTTATTGACTACTCCACAAACAAGGAGGGCTCTAAAGCCTCAGATAAAAAGTTTAGTGGAGAAAAGAATGGTGGAGGCCATGTCAAAAGTCAGGGTTCTAAAAACCATAAAGATAATTCCTCATTCAAGGCACGAGATAAGGGGAAGGAGAAGGAGGATCGGAATGCCTCGAAGCCCCGGGTGACGTGCTTCATATGCGACGGACCGCATTGGGCACGTGAATGTCCAAAAAGAAAGGCATTGAGTGCCTTGGTTGCTTCCACTCATGATCAAGATGGAAGCGAGTCGGACGAAGGTGCAAAGATGGGTTCTTTGCGCTTACTTGGTGCATTACAGAGCGCCCCAAAGACCCCCAAAGGCTTGATGTATGTAGATGCAGCCATCAACGGGAAGGTCGCCAAGGCTTTGGTCGACACCGGTGCATCTCACAACCTTGTTTCAGTGGAGGAAGCAAAGCGACTTGGCCTAAAGGTTGTCAATGGAGGGGGATCTCTCAAAGCAGTTAACTCGGCGGCACTACCATTGCATGGAGTTGCTCATGGAGTTAAGGTCAGTCTTGGTGCTTGGACTGGCCAAGTGGACTTATCGGTGGCGCCTATGGATGACTACTCGATAGTATTCGGCATGGAGTTCTTGGACCAGGTTAGAGCTTTCTTGGTGCCATGTTCAAACTCTATGTGTATTATGGATGGTTCGAAGGCTTGCGTGGTACCGACGGACAGGACCACCAAACGCACAACCCAAGCTCTCTCGGCACTTCAAATCAAAAGGGGATTGAAGAGGGACGAAGAGAGTTATCTGAACATCTCAAAAGAGTACAACGAGGAGGAGTCGCCAAAGCCAAGCTTGCCGACGGACGTGCAAGCTGTCTCAGATAAGTCCCATGAGGTGATGTTTGAGGCATCACCAAAGCCAAGCTTGCCAACGGAAGTGCAAGCTGTTCTAGATAAGTCACATGGGGTGATGCATGAGGCCTCGCCCAAACGGTTACCTCCAAGGAGGGAGGTGGACCATAAAGTTGAGTTGGATCTTGACACAAGACCACCAACAATGAATCCTTATCAGGTGGAAAAATCAGAGTCGCGCGGCAGAAGTGTTGTGGCTGATCCACCGAGCCAAAAGATGGAGCTAGCAGCCTTGAGTAGGCAAAGTAGTTCTTTGCTGGAAAGGATCAAAGAAGGGTTGGAGAATGATGCCCTTGCTCAAAACCTCCTTGCCCTCATCAAGGAAGGAAAAACGAGACGATTTTGGCTGAGTGACGGACTACTCTATGCCAAGCAGAATCGAATCTTTGTGCCAAAATGGGGGAGCTTAAGGAAAGAGCTTATCAAGGAGAGCCATGATTCGTTATGGGCTGGACACCCAGGAATGAGGCGCACCCTTGCTTTGATCAAGTCCATCTACTATTGGCCTCAACTCCGGGATGATGTCGAAGCATATGTAAGAACTTGTCTTGTGTGCCAACAGGACAAGATAGAGCAGCATGCACCCGGAGGATTGCTAGAGCCGCTGCCTATTCCAGAGAGACCATGGGAAAGTGTCTCTATGGATTTCATCACTTGTCTGCCAAAATCAGAGGGCTTTGGCAGCATTATTGTCGTCATCGACCGTTTCAGCAAATACGCGACATTCATACCTGCCTCAACGGACTGCACGGCAGATGAGACGGCACGTTTGTTCCTCAAGAATGTTGTGAAGCATTGGGGAATTCCTTCCAATATCGTGAGTGACCGAGACCCACGATTCACGGGGAAATTTTGGACGGAACTATTCAAGCTATTGGGATCAGACTTGAATTTCTCCACAAGCTTTCACCCACAAAGTGACGGACAAACGGAGCGTGCCAACGCGTTGCTGGAATTATATCTCAGGCACTTTGTGAGTGCTAATCAACGGGATTGGGCGAAGCTGTTGGATGTAGCCCAATTCTCTTACAACTTACAACGGAGCGAGTCTACCGCTAAAAGTCCCTTCGAAATCGTCATGGGGCAGCAATCCATGACTCCCCATGCCTTGGCTACAAGTTATGAAGGGAAGAGCCCTGCTGCCTTCAAATTTGCCAAGGTTTGGCACGAACAAGCGGAGTTGGCCCGAGCCTATTTGAATAAGGCATCTAAGAAGATGAAGAAGTGGGCTGACAAGAAACGGAGGTTGGTGGAATTTCAAGAAGGCGATTTGGTCCTTGTCAAATTGTTGCCCCAACAATTCAAGTCCTTACGAAAGGTTCATAAGGGGTTGGTGCGGAAATATGAGGGACCATTTCCAGTCCTCAAGAAAGTCGGTAAGGTGTCGTACAAGCTACAACTCCCTCCAAAGCTCAAAATTTATCCGGTCTTTCATGTAAGCATGCTAAAACCTTATCATGGAGACAAGGAAGACTTGAGTCGAGGAGAATCCAAAAGGGCGCCTACCGCAATGGTAACCTCCTTTGACAGGGAAGTGGACTCAATCTTGGCGGATCGCGTGATCCGGCGTAGAGGTGTACCAAGTTATCGGGAATACTTGGTCAAATGGAAGAACGCTCCGGATGTAGAAGCAAGCTGGGAACCTGAGGACTCTTTGTGGCAATTCAAAGATGACATAGAAAGGTTCAAACTTGAAGGCGCGACTAGGGCGTCGCGAACTTGAGTGGGGGAGGGTGTCACGTCCCGCTCAAATTGTCCCTAAAAATCCAAACAAATGATGGTTGCCTAAAGGATCTAGACTATTCTACATGGAAAGTTCTAGAGTTGCCTAGAGATGTCTAGAAAGAGCTAGAGTTGGATGGACTCAACTCAAGCTAGAAGACCCTAGAACGTTCTAGAGCACGCTGGAGAGTGCTAGAATGGGCTGGAATGTTCTAGAACGTGCCGGATGGTTCGGGAAGGATGTAGAAGCTTCTGGAAGCTTATGGAACATCCCGGAAGGTGCATGAAGGAACTAGACAAACCTAGAAGACTCTAGAGTTGGCTAGAAGGTCCTAGACCCTTGTGGCATATTGTACATAATTCTAGAATTCTCTTGTACATTCTAGACTAGGAAGACTCTAGAAAGTGGTGGCATATTCTTAAGCTTAGAAGCCACACTATAAATAGACCACTTGGTCTTCATTTGTATTCATCCTTGGGAAATTGTAAGATAATCTCTCTCTAGAGCAATACAAAGCATTCTTTGCAAACTCTCTCTCTATTCTCTTTGGAGTTTCATTCGATTTCAAAGGCAGGCTTAGTGCAACGGACGGTGCTAAGTGCCGCACGATCGCTACTTGAAAAATAAGGTCGTGACATACAGCTAGGTTAATGTAATCTTCAATCCAGACAAAGGTATATGACATTCGTATTTTTTTTACCTACTTCTCCAAAAGTTGAAAAACTCAGGTTGATAATTTGTATTATTATCAATAAAAAAAAATTGTTTTTCTCCTCTTTGCTAGTTCAAATCAAGTATTTTTGCCTCCTTTATTGGACTAGTGATATTATGCTGATTTGAAGAAATAACTACATAGATTACAAACTAAATAAATAGTATACCAATTAGGTTACAATATGCGATTTAAAAAAATCTAACTCCCAGGAGTCTAGTTTGGATCTCTATTGATTACTAGAGTTTCAACAAGTTATACATAAATCACTTGTAGGTAGAAATTAATTGTCTGAAAAGAAAGATGAGCTAAGGCAAACAAAAATTTCCAACATGCAAAACCCATTTACTAATTACAAATGTGCATAGAAAAACCTTGAAAATCGGTTAAAGAAAAACTGTAGATGTCTAGTAGCAAGTTGAACTAGGTAAATGTAAATCATAAGAGTTTCATAAAATTCATAATACCTCTAAAGAGCATCTAATATCTTCTACGGTGGGCCAGACTATTAGTGGGTTCCCAGGTCCAAGAGGAGTTCTATCTTCGGATAATCCCGAACACATAGAAGTTGCAAGCTCTGCCATCCACTTCTCATCCAGAGAACCAAGGGAGGAGAACTGAAACAGGGAAAGTTAAATGTAGATGGAAATATCTCCTTCAGATAAACTAAAGTTAACATTTCTCAATTCTTGGAAAACAAATCCAAAGCACCCAGATATCCTCAAACCATGAATAACATATTGCATTTACTGGGATCAAAGAACAAAAGCAATATCAAAATCCCACAAGATTCAGAGATATGAAATGAAAGATTAAATAATTGGATCGCAAATGTAACAGTCACTTTAATAACTAATCAGATGTAGGATATTTGCATCTACCTGATAAACAAGAGGAGATTCTCGGAACTCTTTATCAAAAGTACACTCTTGTAGAATAGTACGTAGCTTCATATGTCCCCATTTTTTCAAATTGGCACCAGTATGGTATCCAGGGACAGATGCAATTAACCTCACCTGAATTTAGGTAAACATTAATTCATGGTCTCAAAGAATTAAGACACCAGTAGATAAAATTTTAATGCTATATGACTTATAGCCACCAAAACAGAGCCAAGAAAATTGAAAAAAGACATGAGTATAAGCAATTATAAAATGGAAACTTACATCTGCACTGCTGTAATCAAACTTTCTGAAAAATGATGGATTAATATTGACACTCCCAAGAGTTGGCAAGTTAAATGAGGACTCGGGCCACTAAAAAATTCAATGAAAATATATATTAAATACATATAGATACATACACTTTAAGAAACACCTTAATGTGAAGCACTCTCATCCCTGTTAGAGGTAAGCCCATTTTATTATTTTACTTTACAGTGAACAAAGGCATTCAGATTATATAGGCAATATAACTGGTTTACTAATGCATAACCTGAAATCAGAACAGACACAACTTGTCAAGAAACATGAACTTTTAAATTTTGAAAGAATGAATAACAAAAGCTAACAGTTGGATTTTAGAGATAACCTTTCCGATTCCTATTGGACAGCCAAAACAACAATAACGATAATAAGATAAGATGAAGATGTTTAGAGTCCAAAGAGCTCCATCTCAAAAGTACTTAAAAGTGACTTCTTATTTTATTATTATTGTCATGTATTGCTAAACAAATATAAACTCTCATTCCATCATACTTCCCTTAAGCAAGCTTTTAATAGTTATATTTTAAACTATTATAGGTTATAAGCCAAAAGAAAAATATCATACGTAACTATCTGAATCCATTGGGACTATTACAAAGATATTTACAAAACAATGGATGATGATGTTGCATGAAGCGCATACAAAGATGTAAATAAAAAGGCTTTGGTCAAAGTAGAAGAAGAACAATAATTGAAGAGAAAACAAACCAAGGAAACTCCCCTATGAAATAATGTCTAACAGGAAAACCCCACAGCATTATAAACCAAAGGTACATAAAAATGATCAAAAGAATTACCTTAAGTGCACTGAGATAATCAATCAAGTCATTTTCAAAAGGACACCCTTTGCTTGGATTAGTTTGCTCCTTCCAGGGAAAATCTTGCATCCATAAACCTTGGCTTTTGTTGTTCCAATCGACATATATTAAATTTGCTGTGTGTATGATAATTCTCACTCCTCGAGGATACACAAGAATCATAGCCTTTGAATGGTGCGTCCCAAATGAAATGGGTAATGGAGGTTTGTGCAGAATCCAATTTGCAGGCTTGTTTTTCTAGAAACAATACCTCAAAGATGAAGCCCAACTGCCCAAAGAAGTGAAGAACATACAAAACAAAACAAACCAACCAAAAAAAAAAAAACTGAAATTAACATAAACATAAAGTAAGCTATAGCTAACCTTCATGTAATCTAGAGTACCATCACCCTCCCCATGAATGACTAGCACCTGAGGGATTTTTGCAAGTATTGGACATGCTACATTGGAAAAACAAAAGAAAATTGGATTAGAGTTAATAGGCAAGAAACAAAATAGGCAATTAAGTTTGAATCAAGAAGAATTCTGTGCAACAAGCCACAAAAATTTACATGAACCAAACCAGAATAGAACCCTGGTTGAGCTTGAGAGCAATGTTGTTGCAAGGATTATAAATGCTGGCTATTTTTCTGAACAAAACGTTTGCCTATAAACTTGTTTCTATGATCGTTATCAAGTCTATCAAACAAACTCAAAAAAAGGTTAGAATTTTGGATAGTTATACTTCAGGTATATCTCTTATAATTATCACACTTAATATTGCACACATGCATTCAATAGCACATATTCACAACATTTGAAATTATTTTTATTACTAAAATATTTATTTAAACTTGAATCAATTTATGAAATTATCACTTAACATTTTCTTAAAATGTGGTTCAATGATTTTAAGATGTATCCCAAAGTTGATTTATTATTTTATTGAGACTTTTAATGGACTTTAAGTAATTAAACGAAAAAAGAATTATCTCTAATATCACTAGGTTATTACCATCTTCTATATATATAGATATTAGAGTTGAATGGTTGGCATGCCGAAAACATTGAAAAACCTAATATTATCATCAGTTTCATTAGAGCATATTGCGGCAGCCAATATATAAAGGTACATAATTGGAAAAGGTTATATATATATATATAAAATTATTCAATCTTTAGAGCACTTAGATAATTGGCGGCAACAAACATGAGTATTCAACACATCAGAGAACATTATTGATTTGGCCATAAGGTATTCGGATAGTTTAGGGAGATTAATTTGTATATCTAAACTCTCATATTTATTAGTCAATTTGTTTCATATTCTCATGTTTATTTAGCTTTTTCTTTATTAAGTTCTTGTATGTTTAGATCAAATAATTGTGTGATCCTAATTATTTAATTTTAAAGAATATATTTTTATTGAATGTGAGTTTAGTCTGTTTGTTCTAGGATTTACTAATTGATTTGATTTATTTAATATATATTTTGAATCATCTAATTATGATTATTTATTATTAAATCTGTTCTAAAACACACACGGATACTTATGTTTTTTGTGCTAACCTTGTTTGAAGGTTGATTCGTAAACTTGTTTGATTGGTAAGGAGTTAATTATAAGTTGGTCCGAATAATGCTTTCACTAATCTTGAAAATTGTGAAAATAGAACAAGGGCTCGTATGTAAAGTACATTGGGACAGTATATAAATAAGGGTAGCATAAAACCGAATTTATACTTATACATTTGATTTTCATAATAGAAAAATTAGGTGGTTTGGTGGACCAGTGTACCGATGGTTTTCTTATTAGGTCATGATTGTAACCGCGATTGTTTTTACCTAAAAATATCATGTCATTTACCAATTTTCACATTTACTTTTGATACACGATTACTTGTCTCATTGTTATTAGGTTACAAATTTAGAATTTGATAAAAATAACATATTCATCCCTTATGGACTTATTAGGTCCGTAATAGTAAATTTAGAGAGAATAAGATTCAAGTTCCTCATCAACTGAGTTATCACCCTCAAAAAAATTATCCATATACCTAATGTTGACTCTTATACCAATTAAAAGTTTTAAAACAGACCTAATAAGTCTAAGTGAATAATAGGTCATTGTTAATTTTATCAAATTATAAATTTGTAACTTTATCACAATAACCAGACAAGTAATCGAGTATCAAAAGTAAATGCGAAAATTGGTAAATGATAACATTTTTAGGTGAAAACAACTTATATTTGATAAAATTAAAAATAACCTATTCATATACTTCTAAGCTTATTAGGTCCATTTTAAAACTTTTAACTATAAAGGGTGGTGCCCACTTTGTTGACTTTCGAAAGCGAAAGAGCAATTCATCCCACATTCATTAATGCTTGCAACACCACCAAATTAAAGAGAAGCATTTCGCAAACCCAAGAAAATATTCCTAAGCAATTTAATGAAGCCCACGAAAGGAGACAATGAACGATTGCGATCACACAATAATTGGCTCCTAAATAGTAGTTCTTTCTTCAGCAAGGCTCAGGCATTGTAAATCATCCCAATAGAGAAAAAAATATTTGGTTTAGAGCAAGAAAAGTGAGAAAAATATTATTGGGTGTATTGGATTTAGGGATTGTGAGTTAAGTGTTGCATTAAAAACTATAACAGTATCTCTCATAGTGAAAAGAGTTGTAGTAGCTCTATGGAGTAACTCAGTTAAATTTTTTGGGTGAACCACGTAAAAATGTCTTATTTTCTTATTTGTATTTTATTTATTGTTTTGTTTCCCGTAAATTTGGTAGTGAGAATTGTCAATGGACAGCTTAGCTGTCCATAACAGCTTTGCTGTGTTCCATTGACAGTTTTGCTGTCCATAACAGTTTTCCTGTAATTTGTTGTCCATATTCATTTAGTTGTACATAGTTACTGTGTCCATAGTCTATTTAGACTGTAAATAATTATCCATAAACAGCTGTCCACAGCTGTTCATAGACAGCTTTGATGTATTTTGTAGGTTTATTGTATTTTGTAAAGTATAAATAGAAAGAAATCATAAGACCAAATCATTCGATCATTTTCATACAACATTCTTGACTTATTTCTGACAAGAATTTACTAATTTTTCCCAACAAATGCCACATCATGATCATCAAACAAATAATAAAAGCATGATAGCAAGAACCTAACCTTTGATTTCATTGTTGAGATTGGTTTATTTGAAAAAGAAACCAACAATGGGTTTCATATATGGTGCTATGGATCAAGCCAAAGAGGAAATTGCAAGAAATCTTACAGAAGAAGTGGCCAATTATGAGGAGATTTGGTATATTATAGATGAGAAGTAAGAATTTCAACTACATAGTGATTTGCATGCAATATAGCATACTTCTTGAACCCACAAATTCAATTTTCCTGTAATGTCTACCCATTATGAAATTAAAATGGGGCTGTTTAATTGTATGGAGAAGTTGATTGTTGTCCTAAATGAGAAACAAAATGCTCATGACCAATTCAGTGATTTTATAAACAGAAAAGGATTGTTTGGCCTTCTACATGCACAACTAATTGTTAAATCTCAAGAACCTGAAAAAAATTAATTTTCAGAATTCAGTTTTGAATGTGCAGTTTACGAATGTGATCATATTTTTTATTTTCATATTTGATGACATCCTAACATAGCTTGATTTTATTCTTTTGTAGCTACTTGGTAGAATCTCTATGGAGACCAAACTCCTAGCTTAAAGAGTTTTGCAATTAAAGTGTTGAGTCTTACTTGCCCGGCCTTGAGATGTGAACGTAATTGAAGCACGTTTAACGAGGTTTTATCTCTATGGCTATAACATTTTAATTTTGGAATCTAATAATTTCTCACTAGGTTGTTCTCTTCTAATAATATTGTATTTGGTTTAATTAGGTCCATACAAAAAGAAGAGACCGATTGAGCACACTTAAAATAAATTCTTTGGTTTATATCATGTATAACAAGAAACTTAAACATAAGCATATGAAACTTAAGGTACTCAAAGAAGATAAAAATCCTTTGGTTCTTGGCGATGTACCATCATATGATGAATAGTGTGCTGGTGATAGAAACCTAAAAACGTACAACTAAGGGACACAAATGAATTTAATGATGAGCCTTTGGTTGGAGGAAAAGAAAGAACTTCACACCGAAAAAGTGAATGATCTTCTAAAACTAAAAGAAAAATCCACCAACAAATACTAAAAGTAAAGGTAAGTAAAGAAGATAATACATAATAAATTATGAATAATTTTATGTTAGCAACTCACCTTAACTAATAGTTTCTTACTACTGTTTTTTATTCATAGGCAAAGCAAAAAAACTCCTTGTAGTGGAAGAAGAAGAGGAAGAATAGGTGGATAAAGATGTAGAAGATGGTGAGGAATATGAATGATACATTAAAATTAGATATGATGATTCAATGGATGATAAAAACAGTAGTAATGAGATTGCTGATGAAGGAGAACTAGTAGACTCAAAAGATGAAGGAAAAGAAATTAACAATGACTAACATATTAAAACCTGCTTTGTGTCTTATTTATGGTTCATTTTGAAATTTGTTTTGTGATTTTATTTGAACTTAACTTGTGTTTTAGACATTTATTACATGGTTTAAGATTTTATATCTAAACTACTTATGTTGTTCTTACATTTTATGATTGTGTTAACTTTTAATATATTTTTACTTCATATAATAGATTATTAATAATTTTATGCTATTTTTTTCAATTTTAAGTAAGGTTTAAGCCTCACACGTCTTGAGACTTTTGCCTTGCCTCAATTTGGACAACTGCCTAGGTACTTGTTTTCGCCTTTTGGATGGAACCTTGAGAGCAAGAATGATCTATAATTAGTCATACTTGAAGCTCCTTTCACAAACATGTTCATATCACTATGATTTATGATTTATGATTTATAAAAGCATGTCAAGAAAGCATCATAATTGCAAATACTAACCTCACTTATCCGGTCATGAACAACATAGTAAAAGACATTACAAAAACAAAGTCCCTATACAAATATCAAAAGGAAGTTACAAATTAAAAGACCCATAACTAGTAAATTTAACTGCATTATTTACAAAATATGTATGATCAGTATAACATCCATACCATCATAGTTTGGCAATAAACATCTTAATGGAGACCCTCAAAAATAAATAAATGGAAAATGGCAATCAGACTGAACATAACTCACCAGGTATCAGCCAATCGATGTCTACCATGTAGTTAGAAAGGATAGCGAAGAGAATATCCCCCTATGGAAAAGTTAAGCCAACAATAAGCTAGAATCAAACATGTTAAGAACATTCAATGAACTAATGTTTTGACTAAATGTGCCCAAGACTCCTTCTTGCCGAACATGTACTTAACACAACTAACCTAGATGTGTAGTTGGTAATTGATGCAGCAAAGTCAAATCTTCAACAGATTATCAACACCTACTGCTACATTTCATGGTAAATGAGCACAACCCTATAAGGAGTTCCGTTGTTACCTCAATCACATCTCCTATTGAAACACAGGAGGTATTTGCCCAATGTGGCAGCTTTTGTACTCGTAAAAGTCGAAAGGTCATCGGTAGTTTATCATACCAAACATGAAAATGACGAATCTTCTCCATGTCATTGTCTCTTTCTGACACAGATCTTCCAGAATGCTCAGTCACGACAGTGCTTCCTTCAAATTTTTCAATTTTCTGCACCTAACAAAGTTCAGATGAAACAGAAAATCACTTGACAATTAATTCTCTTCCACAACAAGTTGTATTGTGAGACCTTAGAATTTCTGGTAGAAACTTCATTTTCAGATGCTTTCCAGGACCTTTTTCCACTTGATGCCTCACTTTTAACAGCTTCTCTTTCATCATTTGATCCTCTCTTACAATCATCAGGAAAAACCACATTATTATTTCCACCCAAATTCACATACTTGAAAAGATGGTGTCCCGGAATCAACTCTAAAACATCACCACTACTAACTTTCGCATTTTCTCCAGGATAAAGCTTTCTCCTATCTTTCCCAGAGCTTATAACAACAGGATTGGTTCCCTCCTACGGTTTCCACACAAGAGAATCAAACAAAAACACAAATCCATATTCAAAACATTTTTTTTCGTAAAACAGATTAGAGTAGAGAGGCAGTTATAACTTACAACGACCAAGTTCGCAGAACCTGCCGAAGAAACAATTACGGTGAGATGCTTCCGACTAAGCCTTTTGTCAGGGAGAGAAATGGTATCACGCCCAATTGAATTGTGGCCTGGAAATATGGGTATTTGTTGAATTGAAGTGTCATTCTCTAGCTTTTCGTTAAGTGCCACTAAATGACTAATCTGCATCATAGTAAGCAAAAGCAAAAGAAATGATAACTTACGCATCGAGAAGAATACAGAAGAAAGATTGGATATTTATTAAAGCTTGGAAAAGAAAGATGGAGTGAAGAAGAAAAGAAACAGACCGGAGGTTTCGCCATTGTTGAGAATATGGTCGCATACAAGGAGAGAGTAACGAAGAGAGCGTAGCCTTAGAACGAGAACGAGTCTGATGACCGATTGCAAGTCCTAGAAGGGTCTTGAACAGGAAGGGGAAGAGGAACTATAGAACAAGAACGGAGGTCTGAGAAAGCCACCGCCTTAATTTGGAATGAATTTTCATTCGGTGGGGAAAAAAACCGACCATGGACAGATAAAAAAGGGACTTTTTCCTCTCTCAAAATAGCACAAAAATAGGCAAAATTACTAAATCAATTGCATCATTTTAATAACTTTCAAAGATTTGAAAATAATTTTTCCAATTTTAATTTATATTACATTTTTAAGTAATTTTTTTACTAATTTTATATCATATACTTAATTTTAATTTATTATATATAATAAAAAATATAATTGTAATAAATTTTAGTCAAATATAAATAATTAAGATAAAACATAAATTAAAACAATATTCTAAAAAAATTATCTTTTACAATATCGTGTCAAATTTAACTCAATATTATTTATCTATTGTATTTGATATATTATTTAACCTAATTATAGAACAACTTTTAATACAAAAGTTACACTACTCTAATACAATGGTATCTCCTTAAATGATAATCTAAACATAATTCTTAAATCATTTTATGATAAAAATTTATTAAAAATTTATTTAAAATAATATCTTTAAAATTTAAAACAAGAAAATAACACATTTATCTTGAATTAATATTATAAGTATTATTTTTATCGTTATAAATTTAAAAGAAGTTAATTTTGTAATTTTTTTAAAAGTTATTTTTAATTCATTCAATGCACTAAAAATATAGTCAATATTTTATAATTTGATAAATTAAATAAATATTTTGAATATTTATTTTGTATATTATAAATATTTTTTTATATTATAAATATATATTAAAAAATTAAATTAAAAATAATTTTTATATAATGTATGAAAATATTAAAAATATTTTTTTTAAAATTAAAATTGAGTTTGATAAGTTAGTGATATCATAATTTCATTTTAGGTATTTTTTTTATCTTTATTTTTTATGTGGTATTTCATTAATATCTACATTTGATAAAATGTACCAATTTAATAAGATTTTTATTTTATTTAAGATTTTTCACACATGTATTGTACATGTGTGTTTAATAAAAGGTATTTGTGATCTTTTTTATTATTCCTTCGAAAGAAACATTAACGTTTATTTTTCATTATTTTCAAGTGATTAAATACATATTTTAATATTTTTTTGACTCATTTTACATTCTTTTTAATATATCTTCTTTCTCTATTACCTAAGATTTCAATAACTTCATTTATATTCTAATTTATCCCTAATCATCAACTGAAATTTATATTTTTTGTCTTTTATTGTTCTTTTATTTTTAGGCATTTATAATAATTCCTAGAATGATAAAAACATAAAACTCATTCAAGTTCCAATTACATATGGTCTTTATAATATTAATATTTATTGTAATAGCTTCATGCTTAATATGTATCATTATATATACAAATCATTTTTTATATTGTCTCATTTTATTTTTTCATACAAACTATATATTACATATTATTTTCTAACTTTTATGTACAAAATTCAAAACTACATATTTTATTCATTAAAATAGAACATCAATAAGCGTTATGCAATTATCATTAAAGTTGTTTGATTCCTAAGTGATAAAGGAATAACAAAGGTTGAAGATAGTGAAAATATATTAAAATATGTATTTACAAACTAAAAAATAACACAAAAATAAGTTGTTAATGTTCTAAGAGAAGTAATAGTAAAAAATTCCACAAATATCATTTATTAAATGTACGTGCGTAAAAATTTCACAATAAAATGAAAATTTATATTAATTTAGTATTTTTATTAAATGTGAGTAGGACTAAATTATCATTTGAAACATAAAAATTAAAGAATATAAAAAAATTATGATACTATTAAAATATCAAAATGATTAAAAATGATTATATACGAAAAGTAACTAAGAAATAATATTAAGGACAACTAAATTCCATAACTCCCTTGGTTTTTTTCACACAAGATAAAAATTCATAGTTACCTCAATTGTATCACAAATTTACTATATTGAGCATTTCTATAGGTAGATCATCCACTAATTAGAATTATTGATCTATAAACAAGATTTTTTTTGTTGATCTTTTTATCAATTTTTTCAAACTAGTAAAATGTATATTGAAATTTATAACTTTATACTCAATGATACAATATAAAAATCAAAACACTCATACTACATAAAGGATTATACCCAACAAAACCTCCAACAATAACCATCTATTGAGTTTCGATTACTATAGCTAGCAACCTAGATTCTCACAATAATGGATGTAAGATTTTACATATTTTTAGTCCGTATATGAGACCTTATATCTAATGAAATTGGCATTATAATGGATATTCTTTAGTCCACATCAAAGTTTGAGTGGTCAATGACTAATAATCAACGTATAATTAGTTCTTCGTAAAGATATGATTTCAATTAAATCATACATAATATTCAAAAAACTATTTTCACAATATGGTAAATATCTTATTTATTTAATATTATGAAGATATGTTATTATATTTAATATTTGAATAATATTTCATAACGAGATAACCTCTTTTATTATATCTACATAAATAATAACTTATAAATCAATTTTATATCCTATCATTAAAGATACCTTCTCTATTCCTTTACTAAGCTTAATGTTTATTTGTTAACTACAAGAAAATTAAATTAGATAGCGGATTTGACACCACCTAATGTTTTTGTCCCTTGTTTTGTAGAATCTAAACTTTAGTAAAATCGAAAAACATAACGAGTATAAATAAACTTTAACATCTAGTTTGACCTATGAAAAGAAATTCAATGTTCTAACTATTTTGAGCTAAGGAAATAACTCAGTAACATTCGCCATATTCTTCACGATTTTTGTTGTATTCATCATTATTTTCTTCCATAAATTTTTTTTATATCATAGAATAATAAGATCATGAGTATGTAAGGTATTAGTCAAAATCTAAGTACAAGTCAGTCGAGTAAGGAAAACTAGGAATCGAAAGCAAAAAGAAAATAAGCTAAGTGTAAGCATTAGAATGTCTCATATGGAAAAATTGTTCCAAAAAATACTCCAGAGACTTCCTCCATTCAAGGAGCAATCACTACTCTTAGAAACTTCATATGCTCCGATGCCCAGTGTTTTCACAAAAACCCATAGGAACATAATGACTCACTTGTGGACCACAATGAAAGCCATCATGTTGATTGAACATCCACGTCCTGACTAGCACACAATTGCTTAGGATCTCGTGTCCCTTAACTGATAAATGGGTTAGTTAGCCACATTTTTCCATATGCCTAAAGGTGATTCACCCGAGTACTACCAACCCTTATGATGATGTTCACCAATGACTTGGTACTCATCCTATATGGAGGGAGCACGATCAATCATTTAAGGAGTCAACAGTGATCTCGCTCACTCTAGAAGTAATGACTATACAAATTAGTAGGAAGGTCAATATGCCTACCATTTTTAATTACAATGGAAGTAGAGGTTTACTAGATCATCTTAAGGCCTTCAAAAATAGAATGGATGTATAGTTACAATGATGCAATTAAATGCATAGCCTTTTCTATGACTTTTGAGGATAAGGTTAGCCTTTTGGTATAGAACTTTGAAGCCATAAATTATCAATACTTGTATTAAGTTTAGCAAATTGTTTCTGACACACTCATCTGCCAAAGACTAGAGCCCACTTGATGATCTTAGAGTAGATGAAAGTTGAATCATTTAGAAACTTCTTCAACAAATTTAACAATGAGAAAATCAAGGTAGATGATTGTTTTGACAGGTTTGTTATGAGTGTTATACATCATAGCCTTAGTCATCACACACTCTAATAAGATTGGCTAAAAGGTGCACTTCTATGCATCCATTCTTCGTATGTCCTCTATAATACAAAGGTGGCTCACCTCTCTACATCCAACAATGATGCATATCAATCCCACCTGGACTATAGGAAACAATGTTTTCATCAATCTTTCACACGTGCTCATCACCTTTGGTAGCTCATTAACGACAAGGTATAGACCAAGTGGTGAGTACCTAGTTCGTACCCTTCTTCCAGGCCAAAGTTAGTGGTTATTAAACAACCAAGAATCTAGAATGGTATCAATTATACTACTACTCAATCTAATACACATTTGGATCAAAATTATGTGGAAGATTAGACTGGTCAGCTCTAGACATAGTGGAGTAAGAAGACAACATATGCTTAGCATTCCAAAAGATGTCAACTTAGGAACCACTCTATGCTTACACAAGTTCGCCAAGTAAGGGGGTTGAAAGATCGAGGGGCTCGAAAGAGAGACACCCTTTAGAGTAAACCACTTAATACTTAGAAAATATTTGAAATATTTTTCCAGGAAATACCAAAACTCAGACTCAATAGGATCCATTCATCACTTGATCATCCATGTGCACATATAAACTCTATATAGAAAGAAAATAGACTTTAAGCGCATAAGAATGACACATCACCATATTGGCAGAACAATGTCTGCCAACCACCAATTGACCAAGCCATGGCCAACTAGCCCCATTTATTGAGATTTTGATCAACCAACCGATCAACTGGCTCATAAAAAATTGATCAGTTAACTAGTCATCGCTCGCATCAATGTCAAAATGTTTTGTTCATATCTCAAATATTGTGCATTGTATGGAAAATCCAAGACCACCACTAAAAAACTCATTGTTTGATATATTTTCCACCAAAATCTAGCCGTCATTGGACAAATAGAGACTCTAAGTAGTTCCCATTAGGGGTGTCCATAAACCGGACCGGACCAGACCAAACCGTAAAATCAAACCGGATCGGACCAAACCGAACGGTTTTACTAATCAAACGGTCCGATCCGGTTTGTACTAATTTTAAACCGTTCGAACCGGACCGGACTTGTTTAATAATATATTAAAATTTCACATTATTCTTCATTAAATTATAAAAAAAATTGGACCAAATTGGGAATCAAACCGGATCAAACCGTTTTATAAATCAAACGGTTCGGTCCGAGTAATATGAATGGTCCGATTTGATTAATTTTTTTTAAGAAAAACCGGACCGGACCGAACCATGGACACCCCTAATTCCCATGCATCACCAAGAATAATGGCCATGAAAATCTACATTTTTATTCAACAAAATCAATTCAGTTTGATCTGAACCAACCCATTAGAATAGAGCATAAATGGATATGATTCACCAAGAGTTAACTTTTTGGACCTCTGAGATCGATTCCAAGATCTTCAATTCGAGATACTTCTGATTATAGATCGTCTGACCAGCAAATTAACCAACAAACCATGATTCGATCAGTCCAAATCCAACAAAACTGGTCCAACTCTTGTCTAACCAACTAATTAGACGGATCCTTCATCATTGGTTCATTAGTTTTGGTTTGTAGTCATAGTTGCCTTTTTTCAATTCAACTTTTGATTATTCATCTCTCTCAATCCGATGATCATATTTAAATGCAAGACATACTATTAGAAAGTTCGTAATCTCATGTTAATAAAGAACATCAAACACATCAACAATTATGTGTGACCTTTCAATGTACCTAAACTATACAATTAGACCTCAATGTCTACCATATATGATTAAAAAGGTTTAAGGCTTATGTTGGGAAAACTCTTATGAGGTAAGCATAACAAATTTTCATTGATTCACGTTATAATTTAACTAATCCATGATCAATAGTCACTATACAATCAACACATAGTTAAAATTAAATCAAATAGAATATTTAGAGAATATTCTCTTAATATGATAAATATTTTATTTATTTAATATTATGAAAAGATATCATCATATATGAAATATCATTCAATATTTAAATAATATTCGATAAGGAAATAATATGTCCTATCATATATATCTATGTGAATATCATCCTATAAATAGGTTTTATTTTTTTTATCAAACTTTAATTTTTCTCAATTATAAAAATACTGATTTAGTCATCAAAGTGAATTTGACACCACCCCATATCCCTATCACTTGTTTTACAAGATATGAAATAAGTTGAAAGAACATGACAAACAAAACTTTGACTTTAACACATATTTTTAGAAAATATATGTAATGTGCAAATATGTTACGAAGGCCTTAAATTTAACTAGTCCAACAATAATCATCCGAACTCCAATGAGACCACTGGAACTTCAAGAATGACAATTGCTTGAGTTGGTTGATGGCAATCTTGTTTTGTCTAGTTTATTATCAATTTATTTAAGTTATGTAATAAAGATGTTTTCATTAGATATCAAGCTGTAATTTTAAATGACATTTTACTAATTTGGAAAAATAGATCAAAAAAAGAAAATGTGACAACTTAAGTCAGTAACTCTTGTTGTTTGTGGTTATGACATCAAATGTTGGGCCTACGAAGCTATTTACAATGATAATATTGCCAGTGACAATTACACTTTACAAATCAGTGGAATGTCATAATCTGGTATCAAGATTTTCCAAGTATTACCGATTCAGTAAGGAACTTGTAATACTTTTCACAAAAGAATAAAATCGCCTTTTATTCTTCAGAATAATATAAACTGATTCAGAAAAGTTATCTAATTATAGAGTTTAGCCACCAGAACCGACTTGGAGTTTGATTCCAGTCTGATATCAAGTTTTTATTTTTATTTTTTATGGATCAATAAGTTCTGATCTCAAGTGAATGCATGTAACCTGCGAGCAAACTCCACGAGCCTTTCCTTAATACAATTTGACAACTAAATGGTTGGCCAAAAAACACCTGTGTTCATCCGGATGTAAAGCAGTCCAACTGTTCCCTATCTCAGTACAATACATAAAATCTCCAAGTATTGATTTACTTAATTATCTTTTGTTGGACTGAGATAGCAATGCGACAAAATTTGCTATCTCCTGCGTTTGGACTCTTTCCGTGCATCTGCCAGGTAACTCTCCAAGTTGGATTTTTTCCATAAACATCTTTGAACGAGGTCTTCTTTCGTTGAGTCATCTAACAAACAAAAACTGACATTAGTTCCTAAACATGGGTGAAGAACCAGAAATCCATGCAAATGCAGGAGGATTTAAAATCTTGAAGCCATTGTTAACTAAAATCAATTTGGGCAGACAACTTAACTACCCTTTTGAATGTTGTTGACAGTAGCACCTTCATCAAAAGCATTCGGCAAAAACATTCATGCGAGAACCAAACAACAAATGGTAAAAGATTTTATGCTTGAAGATGGTGTTTATCTATTCTAATCCACAAGTCAAGACTCAAGCCCACCATAACATTCAATTGAGCTCATTTTGTTGGTTTATTTATTTAAATCGTGTAAATTCCAAGTTTAATAAACTTGTACTGGTTACCACTTTTAAGCCAATGAGAGATGGTCAACAAGCCCTTCCGTATCATTTTATTTGTGACCAACACTCTCCCTCAAGTGCCTTTATACATTTAGGCTCACCATTTGAAAGTCAATGATTATGGTGGTGGCAGGAGTTTGATCCTCCTTGCTATTATACCAGATGCCATATGAAATTTGTATTGTTATCACTTCTCCAAAAGCATAAGTTGATTTGAAATGTATCAACATTTCTTTTATACCATTTTATTTGGTTGTCTAACGAGTTTTTACTTACCAATATTTTCCCATCTATCAAGAGGTACTCCAAGAGCTCTCTGTGTCAGGTAACAAGCATCACCCCACGAATATGGAGCTCTTTTCACCCTGTATCTACAGAACCAGCAGCAATACCAGAGCAACAGCTGGAGGGACAAAAACATTGTAATCAATATAATGCCAAATCTAAACTAGTCATCCTAGTCAAACATTACCCTAGGGGAAGCAAAGAAATATGCCATACTGTCAAAACCATATGTGTTGAAACTCTTATTGAAACATACATAAATTCATGAATGATGGTACGTAATTTATTACCTTGCCAATTGTGTAAGGTAGGAGTATGATGCGTACCCCAATAAGTTCCCAAATAGATGGTTTTTCTGCTCCCTTTATCTGCAATTCAAGTTCATTACTGAGATTTTCCTCCTTTTTCCTGTCACAAAGGTGAAGTCACATGATTTAATGAAAATTGGAATTGACAAAAGGAAAAGGCCTCATATTATTTCAAGGATAGAAAGCATAAATCGCATCAGAGTTGGCAAGGGCAGGATGGGATGGCAACTCCATTATCAAAATAATATCAGCTGAAAATATCATGGCCATACACCACAAATTCTAAGTTTTAAAATACTATACTAACTCCATACTTGTCAGTTTGCTTGTTGTTCTTCTTCTTATTTGCAACTCCTCCACTTCGCTCAAGTTCCAAAGCCCGTAGTCTGTTTTTATATGCAGGAGACTTCTTGACCATATCTACTGCCTACAATCACAACAGCAGTTAAAAAATGAAGAAATTAAAACCTCTTTGGAGCATTCCATATCACAAAGCAGATAACATTAACCGAAGTCACTATTCATCCAATATAGCAATTTTCAGTATCATAATGCCCTTGGTCCCTTAAATCTGAGTAGTATGCTATCCATTTAAAAAGAATAGTACAGTAGAGAAACTAAAATAGGTGTGGACTTCAATTAACCACAAACTACCAATATGTGTATAATAGCATACCAAGCTTGACTATATAAAATTAAAGAATAGATCTATATCACCATACCTGATCATACCTAGACAACTGATTTAGATACTGAAATGCTGAAAGAACCAGAAGAAGGCCAACTAGGACAGCTCGAGGATCCTAGAAGATCAAATACAACAAAATGTTCTTAGACACTAAACTGAGATTAAAACCTTCACTGCATATTTAAATATTAGTTTAAGAACAGTGATAAAGCTCTCACCGTCTTGTGACCATAATATGCATGATAGTATCGAGCTGTATTGTAGAACACCTAAGCATAAAAGAAAAAAACACTTAATATTATCCACCAACAATCTGAAACTCCATAAATATACATTTTTCATGTGACCTGGATGTAATTGTGTACATACACCCATGAGAGAGAGAGAGAGAGAGAGAGAGAGAGGAGGTAGGAATCAGATGAAGCAACATTTTGAAAAAAAAGAAGCCTAAAATTGCTGCTTCATATGCTATTAGAACCAAATCATACTGAAAGAAAGTAAAGGTTTTATATCTTTGACTAATCAAAATGACTTATGAAAAGAAGGAACAAATTTAGGTAATTTTTGAAAGAATAATGTTTTTATCACAATTTGATGCATATAACAACACATATGTCACAATCTAATTGTCCCACAATCACTTTATCATCTCACATTACCAAATTTATATCCAATCAATAATTGACACAACAACTTGATGCATATAGTTGACTCATCAAAAAATGCGATGCATCCAGGTTAGAACTAGATTTACTATTACACAAAGTTCTAATAGAAAGACACAACCCAAGGTAGCTAAACTCAAGAAAGAGTCACAGTCCATAAAATTTTACACTCTACTGATTCTATCTCAATTGATTTAAATGAAAAACACCGGAAAAAATGAAATAAAGAATCAGCATCATATTTACAGTTCATAGTGATTTATTCACCTCCTCCGGATGTGCAATTGCATAATCATACTGCTCTCGCGTGGCATCATCTTTCAGAATCTGCAATCAGGCAAATAAGTCTCTCATCAGCTAAAAATAATAATATAAGCTTTTGCATCTGAGTATAAAAAAATCGAGGAGAGTAAAGCTTAAAAAGACTTAGATTACCTCATAAGCATTGGCAATCTTAACGAAGACCTTTCGAGATTCCGGATCCGGATTCTTATCCGGGTGACTGAATTCAAATGAAGATGAAAAGAAGTCGTAAAAACTTACAAATTTAATTAAGGATTCGACTTTATTCAAAAAGGGTGGGGTAAAAACTCACTATTTCAGAGAGAGCTTGTAGTAAGCTTTCTTGATTTCTGTAGCATTAGCGTACTGCGAAACCCTAGAAATGCAAGTAAAACAATGACGCGTAAATATGCGATATTTAGAGGAGCAATTAAGAAGCGAAAAATGAGAAAAGCTGACCCTAGGAGATCGTAGCAATCGTCTTCGTCGCAGTAGATAGCAGTCGACGGATTGATTCGAAGCGATAGAACGATAACAAATACGAATGCGGACCACCGAATCGCAGCTGGTGGCGCCATGGCCTTCCCCTTTTGCTATGTTGTTCTGCACCAATTGAGAATTCTAGAAAAAAACAATTTAAATTTTTTATTAGATAAAAATTAACAGAAGATATGAATAAAATAAGTTATTTTACAATTAAAATAGAAGTTTTATTAATATTAAATTATTATAAATATATGGACAATATATGTTACTATAAATTTATAAAAAAAATAACATGTGTATTAGATTTTTTCAATTAAGTGTGAACTCTATAATCTTAACTGTTATATTAAGTCAATTTTTTGTATTTTTAAAACCAAAACTAAAGGTAAAAAATCAACTTTTAAGTTAAATACTTTCGATTATTATATCCACTCTTTAGTATAACATTCAATAAACGGCGTATTAATATAGATGGATGTCAGATAGATACTTATTATTATATTAATAATTATAATTTTCCTAGGTTTTGAATAGATTTAAATAATAACAGTAAGTTATAAAGAAAAAATAATTTCTCTATTGTTAATTACGTTTATTATTTTTATAATTTATTTAGTTTAAAAATTAAAAATATTAGTATAATATTTAACGTATTTTATTATATAAAAATATATTTTTATATAATTATATATATATATATATATATTAAAAATAAATAATATTAAATACAATTTTAATATTATAATTATTATTTTCCGCTTGATAACAACAGGTCTTTTTTTCTTTTCTTTTAGCAGTAAAGCCTTGTCCCCTCCCCCGCAATTATCGACCTATAATTTCCGAAGTCTAAAAATAAAAACCAAAATAATTGAAAAGCTAAAAACAAAATAAAAAATGTTTTCTTCTTCGAACTTCAACCTTCCGAACTTGCGCTCCCCATCCTCGTAGTTGATCGCCGAGGAATCGCCGCACCAGGGACCAGCACATTAACAGAGAGTGACGGCGAGGATGACGTTGAGCGGATGGTCGGAAGTCAATATACATAGTCTCCGACGGAACATGATGGACGGTGGAACACTCTGTTATCGCAGCTTTAGGGCAGTTCGAACACTGCTTAATTGATCGCGGCTGTCCCGTTAATACTCACCTCTTTTCTGGGGTAAGTTCTTTCGATTTTCTTCTCTGGCTTTCAAATTTTCAAAAGTTTTAAGAATAAAACCGAAAAACAAGATTATTTCAGATTGATGATGCAGAGAGGTTAATGGAGATAGTGAAACAAGCGGCTAAAGAAGATGCAATGGTGGTTTACACATTAGCTGAATCTTCAATGACAGAATCAGCTAAAAAAGCTTGTAAGCTATGGGGGATACCATCAACGGACATGTTGGGTCCAATTACAGAGGCCATTGCTTCACATTTGGGTGTTGCACCATCTGGGCTTCCTCGTGGAGCTCCGGGAATGAATTTCCCGCTTTCAGATGAATATTTTCGACGAATTGAAGCCATTGAGTTTACAATTAAGCAAGATGATGGGGCACTGCCACAGAATTTGCGTAAAGCTGATATTGTGCTTGCTGGGGTGTCCAGAACTGGCAAGACTCCATTGTCGATTTATTTGGCTCAAAAAGGATATAAAGTGGCAAATGTGCCAATTGTATTGGGGTTTGAATTGCCAAAGACCCTTTTTGAGGTTGATCCTGAAAAGGTCATTGCGTTAACTATAAATCCTCTAGTGTTACAAGCAATTAGAAGCGAAAGGGCTAAGAGTTTGGGATTTGGTGAAGGAATGAGGAGTAATTACTCGGAGATGGATTATGTTAGAGAAGAGCTGGAATTTGCAGGCAGGATTTTTGCAAAGAGCCCTGGATGGCCAGTTATTGGTAAGAATGTTAGATGTATTGCTTGTGCTACTTTGTTTCAGTTTTATGTGACTATATGATATTGGTATTGAGGCCTAAATTGATCTTGAGTTTTTGAGTTTGAGTTAAAATTGGTTCAAAATCTTTCTTTTTGGCTATGTACAGATTAGTTATAGGCATACAGACTATGTAAAGATATGTAAGGGGTACTCATGTCATGTAAAAGCTATGTACACACTGTAGACAGCACGATTTGGGAACATTTTTGGCCCAAATCTCCAAAAATATGCTATTTAGGGCCCGAACTCTATGATGTTTGTCTGCATTTTTTTCCCCTTCATTTGATTGTTTTGATAACACAGACTGTTGAAAGAGTGAACATAACTGTTAGGACAGAAGATTTGAGGAAATTAAGATGTTTTCTCTGCTTGATTGCAGAAGTATCTGGGAAAGCTCTAGAAGAAACTGCTACTGTTGTGTTAAGGCTTTATCATGACCGTAAGCAGAAGTGCTCAATGCCAAGAATATCTAAGCGTTACTGAGATTGCAACTGGTTGGTTTCTAGTACTACTATGGTGAATGGTAGACATTATCAATGGTTGTCAACTCGAAACACAAAACACATGTGACACCCCAAATAATAGGTGAGGGTTATCGGCATAGTTGATGTCAGTTATCCGTTGAGTATACTATCAAATGCATTTTGTCGTCTTGATGTCAGTTATGCTATGGCTTTAAGGCTCTTTTCCAAAAGGAAGAGCCTAATGTATTGCTGTTGAAATCCTTTGAAGCGATGAAAATGTACATGTCTTGTTGAAGTATGAGGATATAGATTTATGTTAAAGAACTCGAGATCCAGTTGGTGTGGGGAGGACTAGACTATCAAGAACATGCCCTTCTATAATTGTGTTTGTTTTTAATTATTATAATTTTGTTTTTTTTTGTATAAATAGGTTGTAACATTTGTTTATTCATTATCAATAAAATCATTTCTTACATGGTATGAGATAAAAGGTTATCGTGTCTACAATCTAGAAACAAGTAAGACTTTAGTGTCTCGTGATGTTATCTTTCATGAACATGTATTTCCTTATTTCACTTTTGTTATCAACATTCCAACATTATTCACTCTATTAGAAAATATTATTTATGATAACATACCTAACATTCGTCAATCAACCAATCTAAATATATCACTTCATCATACACCATCTGTCTTTCCAATAATTAACTCAAACATTCTTCATCTTCAAAATTCATCCCCAGAAACATCATCATCAATTTTTCCACCACATATGACTCTTCTAATACCAGTCATACATAGGTTTCGTTGATCCACCAATGTTCTTAGTTACCTTCAAAAATATCATGTAGAAGCTTCATTGCCTTCTCGGTCCTTCCCTTCGTCTAATTCAACATCATCCAATGACAAAGGTACTTCTCATTCTCTATCTCATGTACTTATGATCAATTATCACCTGCACATCGTGCCTTTGCTACTTCTATTTCCATTCTCAGGGAACCAACTACCTTTGCTTAAGCTTTCAACGATCCAAAATGGCGGCTTGTCATGAAACAAGAACTAGATGCTCTTGAAACTAATGACACTTGAACGTTTCAACAACTTCCTCCAAACAAGAAACCAGTTGGTTGTAAATGGGTCTACAAAATCAAGTATAATCTTGATGGCTCTGTGGAACGATACAAGGCTCGGTTAGTGGCCAAATGATACAGTCAGATTGAAGGTTTTGACTACCAAGAAAATTTTGCACCAGTACCCAAACTTGTCACTATTCGGCTTCTTCTTGCTGTTGTTGCTATTCAAAATTGGCATCTTCGATAACTCGATGTCAACAATGCTTTTCTCTATGGTGATTTTCATGAAGATGTCTACATGTCCCTTCCATCTGGATTCGGACGAAAGGGGGAAACACGAGTATGTAAGCTACACAAATCTTTGTATGGACTTAAACAAGCCTCACGACAATGGTTTATCAAGCTATCAACAACACTTAAGCTAGCTTGTTTTTAACCAATCCAAGTATGATCACTCATTATTCGTCCGAACCCGTGATAATTTCTTCTCTGCTCTTCTTGTCTATGTAGATGATATAATCATAACAGGAAACACAATGTACAAGACATTGAAGAAACTAAGAATCATCTCATGCGACAATTTAAGCTTAAAGATCTCGGTGAATTAAAGTATTTTTTGGGCATAGAAGTTTCACGTTCCAGGAAGGGAATTGTTCTGTCACAACGCAAGTACACACTTGAAATATTAGAGGACATGGGTTATCTTGGTGCCAAATCTGCCAATTCACCTATGGAACAAAAATTATCCCTTAGTAAGGTTGAAAGGGAATTCATCAATAATCCCACATCCTATCGAAGACTTGTTGGGATATTAATATACTTGATCATCACAAGACCTGACTTAGTGTATATCGTGCACATTCTCAGTCAATATATGAATAAACCACGTCAATCACATTTGGAAGCAGCTCAACGAGTGCTACGATATGTCAAGAACACACCAACGCAATGTCTCTTTTTCTCAACAACTAGTTCATTACAACTAAATGCTTTTTGTGACGCAGATTGGGCTAAATGCACAAATACACGACGATTAACCATAGTATATTGTATGTTTCTTGGAAACTCGCTAATTTCTTAGAAGACTAAGAAACAAAATACGGTATCACGATCAAGTGCAAAAGCAGAATACCGCTTTATGGCAACAACATGTTGCGAAGTAACCTGGTTACGATACATTTTGGATCATTTAAGTATCAAACACTCTCAACCAACCAAGTTATATTGTGACAATCAAGCAGCTCTTCACATTGCATCAAATCCAGTGTTTCATGAACGAACCAAACACATAGAGATCGATTGTCATCTAGTAAGAGAAAAGATTCAGGTTGAAATGATCAAGATTTATCATATCTATACATTAGAGCAACTAGCAGATATATTTATCAAATCCCTGATTTTTCACCGTTTTTAAGTTTATTTAACAACTTAGGAATAATTAACATATATTCCAACTTGAGGGAGAATGTTAAAGAACTCGAGATTCAACTGGTGACGACTAACACAACAACTAAAAACAATCACCAATAAATTGGTGAGGAGTAACAAACTGTTCATGTTCTTTCATAATTATATTTGTTTTTAATTATTATAATTTTATTTTTTTTATAAATAAATTTTAAACATTCGTTTATTCATAATTAATAAAACAAATTTTTATCATTTATATTTCCATTGAGAATAGAAATTGAGTATTCCCCTCGAAATTCACGAGTTTGAGTTATTCCGCTGGAATAGAATCATGTAAATGTTAAACAATGTTTCCGTACTATATTTTGCTGAATGGGCAAATAGTATTGATAAAATAAAAGGCTAGTCTTCTACTCCCTCTCTTTCTTCCAAAGCATCTTCTTGAAACCAGTAAGAGATCTCATCAATTGGAAATTGCAGAGGATGGCTCTGTTAAAAAGAACGGAGGGGGATAATATAGTGTTGAATTTACTGTTGAAGCTGCAATTCTCTGTGGGGAAACAGTTGAATTAAGTATTAATGATAACCGAAAATTTTCAATTTTCAATTTATTTTTGTTATTTTTTTTAATTGATTATTTTTCTTATTGAAATGTTAATGAATTAACTAAAAATTAATATTTGATTAAAATATTTAAGTCATTGCAAGTGAAGAAAATATTCTTATAAATAAGATAATATTGTCATAAGTTTGTGTGTTTTGTACCTGATTTAAATTTTTGATTAAATTTATCAATTTTTGAAAATAATTATTGATTAAAAGACATTTTAGTAATAAAAGTAGCGAATTAAATAAAAAAATATTAAAAATAATAAATTAACCAAAGGAATATTTTATGTTAATTATGTTTTTTTTACCGAACTTTCAAATTACATCATGGAATTTCATTATTCTGAGCAATAGTAAGAATGGTTATTTTAATAGCAATAAAAATTATTATTCTGAAACTAACAATTTGTTTTTACGAAGATAAAGGTTTCAAAAGTGCGCGTGCAATATATGAATTCTTTATTGTGTTTAGCGATTGTTCTGGTTCACTCTTTCTTCTGTACACTTACATTAAAGCCAGCCAACATATATTGACAAAAAGGGCCAGTCCGTTGAACTGGGATTTGCTAACTGAACAATCAAAAAAGAGAGCATGGGTCATGGGATTTAACGAGGAAAAAGCAAAAGTGAACTTTCTTATCTTCCACCAAACTTTGTAAAGCAAATCATATGTTATAAAAAAAGAACAGCCCCATCATGTGTTGTGATAAATCTCATGATATCATCATCCATTTACATAAAGTAGTAGATTCCTCTTGCAATTATCATTTCTATAATATTTTGTAATAAGCCTCACATCTCTGTTTTCTCAAGCCATTTGGAAATTTTATTTTCAAAAGTGGATTCTCTATATCTTCTGTGCATAATTTTCTAAGAGAAATAGTTCAGCTGTATCATTACTGCTGCTGCTGCTGCCAATCAATACCAATTTCATCACTACTATTATACCTCACTAAAAGGGTTAAGAATATCAGCAACATTGTTCCCATGCTTGACCTGTCAACACAAATAATAATATTTAAGTTAAATTGAAAATAAATAAAGAGCATCTTATAGTTTCTGCATAATTGATCTTTAGGTGCGAAATCTAGGGTGCTTATAGGCACGCTTAAGTGGCAAGAAATAAAGTGATCTTACCAAAAAAGGTAGGATATAACACAATTCCCTTAGTGAGATTGATTAATATATAACACATTATTTTCAGAAATATACTTTAAAATACATGCTTTTATTGTAAAAATTAATGAAGCACCACTCAAAAATAATTTTAATAATTTTATGAGAAACACTTTATTAATTGTTTTTAAATCAGTTTTATAACTAATTTACCTCATTTTAAATAAGTTTTTTAAAAGTACAAATGTTATTTCTCAAAGTTTTAAAATTAAACATTTCTCTTTTAGACATCAAATGCTATTAAAAATGTTTTGATCGATTTAAAAACACTTAAATCCAAAATAAAAATTGTTCCAAAAGTGTATTTGAAGTTCGAACTTACATGGTAGCAAAAAAACATAGAACTCTCTTGGGATCAAGACTCCATGGAGGAGGAGATCGTCTAAAGCTGTTTCTCCGAGCATAGCATTTGCCATCAGTGTTGGTGCTTATGCTGCCGGTTGTGATGGTGATTTGATGATGAACTTGTGGTGGGCTGCCCAAATTATCAGTGGTTTCTACCGCCAAAGCTGAGGACTTTTCTGGTGTGCTGGACCCTACAAGAGTAGCTGCACGTCAATAATCCTATCCATTACTCGACACCATATAGCCATATGCATCTAAAATAATATGTGACAATAATAATTTCGTAATCAAATTTTCAATAAACTCAATACCCTGTGGTCCTAAATATAGAGTGCCAACAAAGAAACATACTTATTATCTTATCATTATTCATTATCTGTACCAAATTAACCCAAACTCATGATTCGATTCTTTTGTTTCAAATGATAGATTCAGATAGATATATGAATGATAACAGAATGATTCAATGTAATTTTGTGTTTGATTTGACTATTATTGTATAATAAAATATAAAATATTTTAATAAGTGTATTAATACTCCTTTTAGTAACTTCAAAAATAGGTTAAAATGATCTATTTTTCACACATTTACACAATCATTTATTATTTTTCTTATTTTATTTGAATTAAAAATAAAAAAAACTCTTATTTTTTAATTTTATTTTATCTATAATTTTATAAACTTTATAAATTTTATTTTAATATTTATTATTATTTTAATTCCCATATTTAAACAAAAATAGTTATAATAATATTTTTTTTATTTCTATTACTATTATTATTATTATTATTATCATTTTTATCACATTTTTATTCTACTGATCAAATATTAACTAAAAGTATTGCTTGATATTTAGGAAAAGAGGGAAAAAAAGAGAGACTCAAAATCCATTTCTACGACGAGTACCATTAGTCATCTGCTTCCACGTTTAATTAATTAATTCACCAGTTTTCTAGTTGAATTTCACTGTCACAACCGATAATTTTGACAACTTTGATGATTTTTTTTTTAGAAAATTATAAAAAATAAAAATCTTATAAATTATAAATTTGTTATTTTTGTTATCTTCTTTAAATAAAAATTTGATAGCTAGACGCCTAGAGTTACTCCCCTTTACTATTAAAAAAGTTTTAGTTTATCAGACTATGCTTATGAAAATTTTAACAAATTTGATTTAGAAGCTAAGAATATTTTAAATAAAATCAATGTGAAATGTGATAATGATTTGTTATGATTAAAAAAATGGAATATTACATATTTGTTATTTTGTCAAAGGTTTAGTTGTAACAGATTATCAACGGCTCATATATATTATCTAAATGTCCACAAAGTTAATTAATGGAATCGTGTAAACAAAGTCAAAACTATTATTTTTTTTTCCTTTTTCTTTCCCTTCTATGTGAGTCCCAGTAATTAGATGGGTTGAAACTAACTAAAAACTAAACTAATTCCGCCTACAAAAAAAAAAAAAAACAAACAATAAAATGTCAGCATAAATAGTTCATGATATGAAGTATAATTAATAGATTTGTACAATTTATATAAAAGGAAGAGTTGCACCGAAAGTTTGATACATTAAATTATTCCTCTTATCTTTGTAAAAAATATATATATTATTTTAATAATTTTTTATTTAAAATATTATTAATTTATATAAAGTAAGTAAAATTGATTAAAATACGAGTTTTTAATAATAAAAATAAAAATAAAATTTAATATAAATATTTTCAAAAAAAATAAACAATAATAAAATTTAGACAAATAATAAGTTAAATATATATTTTAATTTTTAATAAAAATTAAAAATTTATAAAACATTAAAATAAAACGTGTCATAATTAAAATTATTAAAAATAAATATTTTGTGAAAATTTTCATAATATTTATATTTTAATTGAGTTTAATGACTTGACAAAAAAATAATTCTATTTTTAATTTGAGAAAATAAATGATATAAATAATTTAATTTAAAATATTGTTATGATTTTTTTATATAAAAAAATGGTTAATCAAACTTTAACAAATTATAAAAAAAAATAGTTGATGCAAATAAAAAAATAAAAATAGAGAAAATGTTTTAACCTCTTGGCGAAGGTCCACCTGCACCTAGTGCAGAATCCTTCTCAGATGGTAGAATAATAGAAGCGACCTTATTTTCTGACAAGCGTTGAGTTCCTTTCCGCGATGGAGTCCTCTGCATCTTTTTCAACGTAAAATTTGTCAGAATCAATGAAAAACAATAAAGTTTTAAAAATAAATAAATTGATCTTTTATTGTAATAAATAAACGGTTTAAATTGCTTATTTACATTAAAAATTCCAATAATGTTTAGAGATTGACTACTAGGAGCTGAAAATATAAGGTGATAAATTACAATGTTTCGAGGAAGACATTCGATTATAGTGGCAGGCAGCATAGACGAAGGAAAATGATATTTTCGTAGTAAAAAAAATTAATGTTATAACAATTTAAAATTTATGTTCATAATTTAATATAAAGAAAAATATATTTTTTTATCTATCGTAAAAATAATATTTAAATTATGTACTTATTTTTTATAATAATTTAAGATTATCGTTAAGAAAAAATAACTTCAGATACACAAAAATAATTCTATTTTATTTTTTAATTTTTTATAGCAAGATAGTTAAATTGTTATAAAAAATATATTATTTTTAAAAACTAACTAAAACATTTACTGTATTAATTCAAAAAAAAATCTTATTTAATTATAGGATAATGATATCAACTTCTGTTTTAGGAAAATATGCATTCATCTTCTTAAATATTATAATTTAATTAATATTTTATTGATAAATAAATTCATAATTATTTTATCATCGTGTGCATGCCCAATTTTTACTCCAACCTACAACAACTTATGGATATTCCAACTGTAAAACCCATGGTTTCAGAAAACGTACAAGGAGAATTATCGCCCAAAAAAAGAGAAGGAAAAATGCATTTCTTATTGCCCAGAAAAAATTAAAAAAAAAAATAACTTACTGTGATTCTTGAATTAGCAGTAACATCTCTATCATTGGCATGAGAGAAACTTTCCAAATCGATTGCAAAGCTATCTTCAGATTTATCTGTTGAAACAGAGAATTTCTCTGAACCCATTATTTCTGGAAATCCATAAACCTCCAGAGAAGCAGAAGATTATTAATTCCTGAAAGAGAATTTGAAATTCCAATAGAGAGATATGAGAGAGTTGTTTAGTTTTGTTTTTTTCGATAAGCAGTTGCTTAGTTTTTGTTTGTTTTCTAGGAAAAATCTAGTGGGTAAAGACCAAATAAAGAAAATTTATTCCGCAGTTTTTATTTCGAACAAATTGACATATCGATCCGCGCAAACAAAAATAAAGAAAAAATATAATGATATTAATACAATATAAATTATTATTTGTATAAAAATATTTTTCATTTCATCTATTTTTATCATCACCTGAAAAGAAAGAGAAATGTATAGTACTTTTTCTCTATTTATATTATTAGCATGTATAAACATATATACTTGATAATAATTCCTTCCAGATAAATAACAGAACTTGCAGGAAAATTCAAAAAGTCCAATGTAACAGTTATTTTTTTAAGCAAGTAATAAATGAAAATGAAGAAAAATAAAAAAAATCCCAGAACACCAACGCTTACCAAATTATGACTTTCTTCATTCCTGAAATTTCCAAGCAAAAGAAAAAAAGAAAAAAGAAGAAGAATATGAAAACCAAAGAGAGAGATGGATAGGATTTTACCGATTTATCAAAGTCTTCAGAAATTGCGTATCAATGGGTAAAGGAGATATCTATTCAATTCGTGATTGGCGTTAAAAATAAAATAAAAAATCAAATCCTAATGAGTAAAAAAATACGAGGAATTAACATAAATAAAGAAATCAAATGAGACGTAAGGAACAAACCTCAAAAGACGTTTCATTCAACATCCAATTGACGAATTTTTCTTTTGGGTCATTGCTTATACGTGAAGACCCCGAAACAGAAAGATGATTATTTTTTCTCCTCCTTAATTCTTCAAAAGTGGGTGCTCAAATCTTCAATAGACCCTATTCTCCGTTTGATCAAAAATAAAATATAAATCATAAAAATGAGATCTCTGATTATTTATTTATTTTTTGGGAAAAATATATATATGGGATTTTGAAACAAATCAAAAAAGAGGGTACAATCAGTAACAACTCTGGGTTAGTTTATCTAATGAAAAAATAATCACTGAAAGCAGAAGAACAGAGTAAGAGAAAATCAGGAAGGCTGGGTCATGGAGGAAGAGAAGAGACAGAACAATTATGAATGGAAGTGATCATACGTTGGGTGGCTATAAAGAAATAAACAGCAGCAATTGGAATGCTTGATTAGCATCCGTGAGTTGATTAGTTGTACATTACTCATATTTAAATAAAAAATAATTAATTACTACTCCATTTTATTATATTATATTTAAAATGGGTATATATATATTACTCATCGAAATTTGAATACGAAATTTTCTACATATTTAAGTATATTACAAATTATTTAAACACAATATTATTAGAAAATTAGCAATTTTTTTACTCAAAATTATACATATATTAAACAATAAATCACATATAAAAACTTTAGCAATTTTACTTTGTCTCAATTAAAGAATTGTTTTTTTAATAACAATAATAATAAAAAATGATTTATAAAGTGTACATGAGTGGAGAAGGTAGGTTGGTGCCTAAGTACCACCTATAAATTATATAGATTTATATTGAAGCATCAAATAAACTCTCGTAAATTATCTTTGTCGCTATGAGTTTGCGCTTTACCATACATGACTCATTGGCTCATAAGCGTATGGTATTTTTGATTTTCTATACCTTTCTTTAATTTTTAATTTTTTTTGGGTGAGAAATATTTATATTATAGGACCATACGAGGAAGCATTTTCAATTAATTACCTTTTAACTTTCCACCGAATATTCATTTTAGCCGGTAATTGGACAAAGTGTATTAGTTTTTGAAAATGAGTCACTTAGTTTTAGTTTTTTTTTGGAATGAAATATTAGTTTACATATAAGATGTCTAAAATGAATTAAACTTTCATGTTTTTAAAATTAATATATTAAATTATCACAAAAAATTATTAAACTTAAATACTCTAATTACAAAAGATATTCAACTTCTCCCCATATTTGTCTCTTTTCATTTTTAAAGGTGCCTTAAAGCCTCACAAAATAATTATAAATACTCTTAAAACTAAATTAAAATTATATAAAATAAATTTTAAAATTCATTATAATAAAATTAACACTTAATAATATTAAATGATGTCGAAGTTGTCAGAGTTCAACTTAAACAACATATAATGCAAAATTTTATAAATAATAATATATATATTGTGGTTATAAATTTATATATTTTATAAATGTTATTTGAATTAATTACGTTTTATGGTCACAATGTATAGGAAAAATTTATAAAAACATTTAAAATATTTATTTTATTGTTATTATGTCCATAATGTATGGATAACGTTAAACACATATTCAACATGCTCATTATAGTCTCATTATATGTGCAAATGAACAATTTAGTGTCATAATCTTTGAGTTTAATACATATAGGTATGTTGTTTTTGAAAATTAGGTACTATAAGTATTCATTTTTAATATTTTTGATGAATTATAAATACTTATTTTAATAAATTATTAGACTAATAGTGTTTACTTTTTATAATAAAGTGACTGATATTATCTAACTTATAAATTAATGGATTAAAGTATTTAGTTTAACAATTATTAATTATAGAACAAATGTAATCATTTAATAAAATTATAGGACATTTTAACTATTTTTTATTATGTTAAAACTAATGTTATAATACTTTGTTTTAAATGATATTATATATTTAAGTTACATTATATTTATAAATTTTATTTTTAAAAATATTAATAGATGTTTATCATTTATACAATAATATTAAAATTTAAATAATGGTCTTGAAATTATTTTTTGTTTATTTATTTATTTTTGGTCTTAAAATTACAATTAGCGTGCAAAATACGGTTATTTGACTATATATATATATATATATATTCTATGATTTTTGGTATATGCTTTCAAATTTTAATTTTTGATCATTAAACTCTTTTAGAACATCACAAGATCCATATGGCCGCGTGGTTGCTTTTGAGACCTGTATAATAGCTTCTCTCGAGCATTTATTCATTGTATTATTTAATGCAATAATGAGTTTATTACGTGAAGACGAGGTTTTGCTACTAATATATTAAAATGTTTATTCATTTGAAGTGTTATTATATAGGTAGAATTTTCCTTGTATGAATTTAAAATAATATATGCTTTAATATTATAGTACACAACTTTTAATTTGCATGTCGTCGCAAGTCGAGACTCTTCTGTTTTGGGTGACATCTGTATTTAGGACACATATGAATTATGAAGAATAGCACGACAAGTAATTAGGACACATTTATGATACATGAATACTCAAATATATAAATAAAAAATAAATATTGTATTTATGTTTTTTTTTCAACTACTATTAAAATGTCATACCGAAAGTACATGGTACAAGTCATTTGTTTCTTATGAAGAAAATAAGTGGACATTACATGAGCATTTATAATGGAATTATTTTTTTATTAAGCAATGAATTTGACTTAAAAAAATATGAAGCAAAGAAATACTGAAAAAATATTGGATAAACCTAAAAAATTATCACAAATTTATTGTATTTATACTATCAATTTTTTTTTCAATTTATACATAACATTAAATTATTTTTTATCTTTTTTATACCCAAGTCACAAAGCCACGTTCAAATTAGAGGAGCCATGTGTCCCTTAACTTTTTGATAAAGATTTTTTTTTCTTTATTGCATTTACAAACGTGTTTTTATTTTATTTTATAAAAATAGATAACAATGTTCTTTCTCAAATTTATTAGTTTAATATTATTTTTTATTTTTATTATAGTACATATTCATTTATATTCTTATATATTTTCGCTTTTAATTTATTATTATACAATTTTTACTAACTGAATTCTAATAAAATAATAAATATTTAACATCTTTTCATAAATTTTAGAAAAATTACATTAAATAATACCTAAAATATATACAATAATAAAAAATAATGACTCAATAATATTGAACATATTTAATTAGACGAAATTTAACATTTAACGAGTATAAACATAACTATAGTTCACCTTAAGCGACATCCAATTTGACAATATTCAATGTAAAATAAAGATGTAATTTTATTATTTTTCTTACATTTGACATGGTTAGTTTTCCTAATATTCTCTTAAAAAATAATGCATTTATCTCACATATAATTTAAACATTATGTGTTACACCACATATAATTAAATAAATATTAATTATTATTTATACCATGTACTATTGATATTATCTATTTTTCTTTCATATATTTGAATTTTTTTACATGTTTATTATAATTTATGTTGTTTAGTTTCTTTCATTTTTTTGTTTATTTACATAGATATTAAGCTATGTTATTTAGTCTTGTTATATAGTTTGACTTTTTATTTTAATTGGATAAAAATACACATTTAATATATAATACTTATATAATGTTCAAAAATATTGAAATTTATAAATTTTTGGAACATAAACAATGATCTTTTCATATTATTTTATAATAACTTGATAAAATTCATAAATTTTATTATAATAATTCAAGTGTTACTAAAATTGTTCATTTTGTTATTAAATTTACGCATAGGTCTGCTTTAAACATTAATCTACATTAATCTTGGTATGTCTTTGACCAGACACATTATATTTATTTCATTTGTACAGTGTTGTTAATTTTTGTATAATAGTATCAGATATTAGTAGTAGATTTAGAACAATTCAAATAATTAAGTGATATATATTTGATTTCAAATATATTATTTTATTATTTATATTGTTCTAAATTTATTAGTTAATTATCTTATGTGTGATACTCTTAGACATTAACTAACTAAATTATATAAAAGAAAAAATATATAATAATTTAGTGATATAAACGAAACATAAAATATTTTAATAATATTAACAAAATAAATATATAATTTGATAAAAAATTGATATACCTAAACATATATTTATAAATATAGAATGGAGACACTATCAAATAGGTGTAGCAATCCGTGTTATATCTTGTTTTCAGAACCAAGAACGATTTGAAAAGAACTAATCGAACATAAACTAAATTAAATTGATCTGATTTAATTCAGCTAAGCTTGAACAACAATAAAAATTAGGAATGGATTAAGCTTGAAATATTTTTTGTCAGATTCAATAACACGAAAATAAAAATAATTTTTTCCCTGTATGTAGTATTCATTAGTGAAACAGAAAATTTGTTGCATTTCTCTTGTTATTAATTTTTTTAACCTTGTAGTCTCCAGATGTGCATTCTTGAGTTGGAATCAATTAAGGAGATAATTTGTATCCATGAAGAACGCTAATACCTTCCACCAATGTCAAATTTTCTCCCTTTCTATAGATTCATCCAAAATACAAGCATTCAAAAGATTGTTTCTAGCTAGTTGTAGTGTACACTATATGAAATATTTTCTCCAGTTATATTTTTAGGAGTAGCATCACATTTTCCTTCCACAATACCAACAATGGAAAAAATTTACTTTTCAAACATCATATTTTCCTAGTTACTAATCACGAAAAAAATTTAGCATCAGATAGTTTAGCTAACAAGAATCCCAACCTTACCATCACAAAACGTTGTTTCTCACAATTCATAATAGTCTTTTCATTTCCCATTCTAAACAAAAAGAGTTACTAAAATAAGGTTAAGTACTAGATAGAACTAACAAATAGAAGCAAACCGAGTTCAAGGAATCATATATAGCTCTTGATAGATATAACTCTCAGAGAAAACGGGTCAAAGGAATCATAGCTCTTGGATAGATATAAAATAAAAATATTTCTAAAATTTGAGACATGATCAATGTTAAGTCACACATCGGCCAAGAATAAGGTAACAATGGTGCTTATAAGTCTGGTCAATTCTCTAACTCACAAATTAGCTTTTGGGTTCAGAGTTAGTTCTGAATTTCTAAGTTGGTATCAGAGCTAGACTCTTGGCTTCTTTGTACTCTCATAGGCTCTCTTGTCGTAAATCTAGACCGTGTCATAAATCTGGACTCTAGCCGATGTGGAGGGGGATGTTAAGTCTCATATCGATCAAGAGTAAGACAACAGTACTACTTATAAATTTGACCAATCCTCTAACTCACAAACTAGTTTTTGGATTTAAAGTTAGGCCTGAGTTTCTAAGTATTAAATTCGATAATGTTAGTCGTTGATCAATAGTGGTATAAGAAAAGTTATATATCTAGTATCAATATTTGAATCAACGAACAAGTCAGTAGACTGAACAAGCACCAAAGAGGGAAAAAAACCTCTTGCCCAGATCGACATCACAATTAGGAAAAATCACAACAACATTACCATAGATATCGCACAATACATACTAGTACTAGAAAATTTGTAAGCATGCACTTGTAGCAAAATCCAATTGAGTGCCAAATAAACACAGATACAAAAGCTACACCAAAATCTTTATCAAATTTACAAGAATATATCATCAAATTGTTTAGCTATAACAACCACAACAATTGAATTAAGGAAATTGCAAGGAGAACGTTGTTGGCTCACTCACAGTATTGAGCAATAAATGACTAAAAGAGAAATTAGGATGAGTTTCTGCAAGATTTGCGATACAAGTTTTCAGAGAAAGAACCCACAAATTTATTTAATAAATCATAGGCTATTTATAAGCCTTTTACAAAGCAAATAGAACAACAAACTCTACGTTATTTATTCCTAAAAACGTGGTCAACAACTTAGACAGATTCAAATTCTAATCCCTAATATTTTGAGATAAGAACAAGAACATACAAAAATAACTACCTTAACATATCCTCCCTTAAACTAAATTGCAATAATGCAATCAGTTTATTCTAACATTGAGCACATACCAAGCTTATCACGCAGTTTCAAGAACACCTCCAATTTGAGAGGCTTTGTCATAATGTCAGAAAATTGTTCTTGTGAGATGCAGTGCACTAGTTCTACAGTTCCCTCTTTTGTCAAGTCACGTAAAAAATGAAATCTTACATCTATATGTTTGCTCCTCCCATGCATAACTGGATTCTTTGAAAGTTTTATGGCTGAGCTGTTATCACAGTAAATTGTTGTACATTTAGCTTGAGTATGTCCTAGTTTCTCAAGAACTCTTCTCAACCAAATTCCTTGACATGCACAGTATGCTGCTGAAATGAATTCTGCCTCTGTAGTGGATAGAGTTACAATTGGTTGTTTTTTTGAAGACCATGAAACTACTCCAGTTCCAAGCATGAACGTGTATCCAGAAGTACTTTTCCTATCGTCAATGTCTTCTGGATAATCACTATCAGTAAACCCCACCAATTCTTCTGTTCCACCCCTTCTATAGGCAATTCCCAATTCATTTGATCCTTTTAGATATCTTAGGACCCTTTTTGTAGCTTGCAAATGCAATTTAGTAGGGCTTTCCATATATCTACTGATCAAACAAATAGAATACATCATGTCCGGCCTTGTAGCAATTAGGTACATGAGACTACCTATCATTTGCTTATACATGGTTATGTCTACAACAGCTTCTCCTTAATTCTTTGATACTCTAAACCCTGGAACAATTGGATTCTTTACTGAGTTGCTATTCAACATCCCAAACCTTTCCAATACTTCATGCGCATACTTCTTCTGATTAATAAATATTCCATGCTGATTTTGTATGACTTCTATACCAAGGAAATACTTCATTTTTCCAAGATCAGTCATGTCAAATTCCTTCCTCATTGATTCCTTAAATTTCACGAACATATTCTCATTGTTTCCAGTGAATATCAAATCATCTATGTAAAGACTTACAATGAGGATCTTACCTTCTTCTTCAGTCTTTACAAACAATGTGTGCTCACAGTAGCATTTCTCAAAACCTTCTCTAATGAAGTACCCTTCAATTTTGTTATACCACGCTCGGGGAGCTTGCTTGAGTCCGTATAAGGCTCTTTTAAGTTTGTAAACTTTGTGTTCTTCACCTTTTCTTTCAAACCCTTGTGGTTGATCTATAAACACAGCCTCATTTAGTTCTCCATGCAGGAACGCACTTTTCACGTCCATTTGATATACGCACCACCCTTTTTGTGTTGCAAGTGCAACAATTACTCTAATAGTATCCCATCTGGCCACATGTGCGAACACCTCATTGTAGTCAATACCATGCTGCTGTGAGTAGCCCTTTGCCACTAGAAAAGCATTAAATTTTTCAACCTCACCCTTCTCATTAAACTTGGTTTTGTACACATATTTCACCCCTATTTTCTTTGCGCCTTCAGGTAATGTAGTTAAGATCTAGGTCTCATTATCTTCAATAGCTTTGATCTCTAATTTCATGGCTTTTATCCACCTCTGACTCTTAACAGCTTCCTCAAAGGATACTGGATCTTGAGAGGCAGTGAACATTATCAAGTTTGGAATGTCATCTTCGTCTGATAATCCTTCACATGTCACGTAATCTTGCATCCATGAAGGTTCTCTTATATTCCTCCCTTGAACTGGACTCACAAAACCTTCTTCATCAGATGAATTTAAAGAACCTTCTTCGGGTGATTCACCAGGTGGTGAATTGATGCCTTCGTCTCCTTCAATTTGGTTTTCTTGATTCCTGATTTCTTCCTCATCTCTCCACTCTAGCACATCTGCTTTCATCTCATCAATGCTTCTTCCCCAATCCCATTTTTCATCTTCAGCAAACACCACATCCCTACTAGTTACTACCTTTTTTGAAGTTGGGTTGTATAGTCTATAGGCTTTTGATTCCTCACTTACACCCAACATGACACATCTCTCACTCTTTATCATCTAGTTTTGATCTTTGTTTGTCTGGAATATGAACATAAGCTACACATCTAAATATTCTGAAGTAATGCACCGTGGGTTTGTTACCAGTTTAGGCTTCTTCAAGTGTTACCTCCCTCATAACTGAAGTTGGACTCCGATTTAATATATGTATCGCCCATTTGACAACTTCAGGCCAGAATTCCTTAGGGATTTGTTTCTCTGATAGCATATTGCGTACCATATTCATGATTGTGCGATTTTTCCTTTCTGCCACCCCATTTTTTTGGGGTGTATAAGCAGTGGTGAGCTGCCTAGTTATTCCATTTGTGATACAAAACTGGTTAAATTCTAGGGAGATGAATTCTCCACCTCTGTTAGTGCGTAGACAGCAAATAGTATTACCAGTTTCCCTTTCAACTGATGCTTTGAACCTTTTAAATGCATCAAATGCCTCAGATTTTTCTGACAGGAAATAAACCCAAGTCTTCCTACTATAATCATCAATGAAGTTGATCAAATACCTTTTGTGACTGTGTGATTCAGGCTTAATAGGTCCACAAATATCAGCATGAATCAATTGAAGACGTTATGTGGCTCTCCACGTGCTTATTTTGGGAATTACTTCTCGATGTTGTTTTCCTACCATACAATTACAGCACACCTTTGATGGTGCTATGAGAGTTGGTAGTCCTCTTACCATTTTCTTATTGATAAGAGTTCTTAGTCCTTCGAAACTGAGATGTCCAAACCTACAGTGCCACATATGTGTATTATCTTCAGCCACAGTTTGAAAACATGTTGTGGTTTGGGGCATTACTGAAGCCAATATAATAAACATCCTATTTGCAGACATTCTAGATTGCATGATTAATCCTCTTCTTGGATGATAGATATTGCATATCCCATTTTGAATTAGAATAATGAGTCCCTTTTTCTTGTAGTTGACCAACACTCAAGAGATTATTTTTTAACTCAGGCGCAAAGTAAACATTAGTAATTACTTGAGTTGTGTTACCCATTTGAAGTCTGATATTTCCCTTTCCCATGACCATCATCTTTGAATTGTCTCCAAGCCTCACAGATTGTCTGAATCTTTCATCAAGGTCTGAGAAAAAATCCTTGGAACCACACATGTGGTTGCTGATAACTGTATTTTATATAGTTATTTTTACCTATTTTATTAATTATAATTGCTATGTTCTTAATGATTTTAGTTAATTTTCGATGAATAAATTAGTATTTACTGTTTTTATATTTTTTAATAAAAATTAAATAATTTGTATCGAAAACGTACTTAATTGCAAATTTGTATCCAAAAATATAATTTCAAATAAAAGATTGTTTAATTGCAATTTATAAAAGTCGAAAATATAATTTAAATTTAAATCGGGCTTAATATTAATTATTAAAAGTTTAAAAATTTAATTTAAATTAGAAAAGGGCTAAACTGTAATTAAAGAAAGTTGAAAATGTAATTTGAAATAAATTTATGGATCAAAATGCAATTAAGAAAGTATATTTTTCTGCGCAGGTGAGAAGAACCACGCGCCATACCCACGCGCGAAACGTGGACCGTCCGATCAAAGAAGAAACGGCTGAGATTCGCGCGTCCAGATCACACCCGAAAAAATCACGTGGGCGCAGATTCTGTTTCACGCGGCTCGCACCCGAGTGGGGCCCACTGGCCGCGCAGACTGGCGTGCAGGGTGGGACCCACATGTCGGCTACGCAGAATTTCCCCGAGGCGTGGATCCAGCTGTCGCGCACTGAGCCGCTCTTCGACAAAATCGCGTGTGTTGTGCTCGATCGTTTCTCCATGAGCCCGACCTGCCCGTCCAATGAAACGCTGCCACGTGTCTCTGAATTGCTCGCAGCCAATCACATGGCGACACGTGGCATGCCAAGAAGAAATTTTTTTTAAAACGCGCAGAATTGTTTTAACGCGTGATGTTTTTTTTATTTCCCCCATTTATTTGTGTCCCCCACTAATATAAAAATAATAATAACAAAAAAGGAATAATTGAAAAGTGGGGAATATATGTTACGAAATTATTTCATTTTGACGCGTTTTTGGTTTTGTTTTAGGGTTTTGTAGAATTTTCTATTCTTTGTTTTTCATTTTTTTGAGCAGAGAGTTCTCTCTCAAATTTTTCAAGGATTTTCCAGTTCTCTGATTTTCTTTAATTATTTCCTCTTAAGAAGTTTTCATTTTTCCTCTCTGCATGTCTCTTTTACACGCAGAACATTTTATTTTGACATTTTTGTTGTGTATTATCTTAGAGAAATTACAGAGAAAGAGGTTGACGAAGAAGAAGGAAATGGAAGAAATTATTTTTCATTGAGGAATCATGAAAGAGTTTCTCCTAACTCATTTTCTTTTAGTTTTTGTTTCTCTGCAATGTTTTATTTTTGTTGTGTTGTAATTTTAATTTATGCTATGAACTAATCTATTTGTTCTAGGATTGCAGTGTTACGTAAATTATGAAACTTGAATTAATTATTTTTGAATGATTTGTGGAACTGTTTTAAGTTGTTTATTTTACCTACTTTAAATGCTTTTAATTATCGGAAGATTAATTAACTGATATGTGGCACTTAAATAAACTTGAAAAAGGAATTTTTGTGTGTTGCTCGGGATAAAATAACGTATATACATAAGGGATAGAAAATATACTTTTATTGTATGTGTAACTTTTTGAGAACTCAGAACATGATAAATATGGTTGAAATTAATTCTCATAGGAATATAGTGAATCATTTTAACTGGATGTGTCTGTATGGAGCTTGAAAGAGATATATGGATAAATTAGAAGTTCTTGGTTAATAACTTAAAATATGAGAGCATAAATCAAGAGAGAATAAAATATTCAAGTGAATTAATTTGGGTAAACTGCAATCCTAGAATTTTCATAAAAAATGTTAAAAAGAAACAAAATTATTGATTAAGTCAAACTGCATAAAATTATTGATTGTTTGAATAAAATTAGGTTTAAATAATTTTAGTAATTAACAAGAGTTGGTAACATTTCTCTGTGGGAACGATAATTTATTTATCATATTGTTACTTGTGACCGTGTATAATTGCACGTTTTTTGTGTGTTGTAAAATACACAACAAGTTTTTGACGCCGTTGCCGTAGATTTTGTTTTACCATTTTCATTGTTGATACTAATTCCAATTAATTTGATTTTAGTTAAAAAAAAAATTATATATGGTTTTATTGCTTACTGTTATTTTCTTAGATTTGTATGTTTATTTATGTTTTTTTTATTAGATCTATTTATTTCTTATTTCTTGTTAGATTTTTGGATTAAGGGAAACGTTGTATGCGACGCATAAGAAATCTTGACATAGTTCCTTTAGATCTAGAAATCCATAGAACTATTTTGAATTTAAAGAAAAATAATAAACAAGATACCTTAGATCATCTAGTTATGGATAATGAAATTCCAGAAGTAGAAGAACCAAAATCCTTAAGAGATTATGCAGTGCCTATGGTTGGCGGCATTCATTCAAGCATAAGAAGACCATCAATTCAAGCTAATAATTTTGAAATAAAGCCTGCAATAATTCATATGATTCAAACTTTGGTTCAATTTGGAGGTTTACACCATGATGATCCAAACTCCCATATTGTAAACTTTCTAGAGATTTGTGACACTTTTAGGCATAATGGAGTCACTGATGATGCTATTCGGTTGAGACTTTTTCCTTTTTCACTTAGGGAAAAGGCTAAAAATTGGTTGAATTCATTACCATGTGGATCTATCATTACTTGGGAGGATTTGGCGCAAAAAATTTTGGTCAAATACTTTCCACCGGCAAAGACTGCACGGATGAGGAATGAAATCACCACTTTTATGCAGTTCGACTCAGAATCATTATATGAAGCTTGGGAGAGGTACAAGGAGCTACTTAGAAGATGTCCTCACCACGGATTACCGAAGTGGCTTCAAGTTCAAACATTTTATAATAGTTTGATGGGACAAACCAGAAACATGATTGACGTTGCAGCAGGTGGTGCTCTAATGGGGAAATCAATTGATGAAGTTTACAACTTATTAGAGGAAATGGCTTCAAATAGTTATGAGTGGGCATCAGAGAGGATGTTGCCTAAGAAAGCAGCTGGAATTCATGAGATTGATGCTATGACCGCTTTAACGGCACAAGTATCCGCATTAGTAAAAAAGATGGATACCATGGGTGTCCATTCTATTCAGAGTCCTTTTGTGGCATGTGAAATTTGCAATGGAAATCATGCCAGTGAGAGATGTCCTCACAACGCTGAATCTGTCAATTTTGTTTCCAATTACAATAGGAATCAAAACAATCAAAACAATCCCTATTCCAACACTTACAATCCAGGATGGAAGAATCACCCTAATTTTTCTTGGAGTAATAATCAAGGCCAATAATCTTCTATGAAGCCCACTCATCCTCCAGGTTTTCATAATCAAGTCCCACAACAAGAGAGAGAGCCTTCATTGGAAGATATGTTTGCTCAATACATGGCTAAGAAAGAGACTATTCTCCAGAATCAGGCAACATCTATTAGAAATCTCGAAGTTCAATTGGGTCAACTAGCTACTGCTGTCAACAACCGCCCTCAAGGAGCTTTACCTAGTGATACCGAAGTCAATCCAAAAAGGGAAGGAAAAGAGCATTGTAAAGCAGTTACATTGAGAAGTGGAAAAGAGTTAGAAGAAATACACAAGCCCATTTCTCCGCCAACTCTTATTGTTAAAGCTATTGACCCAGAAAAACAAGAAAAAACTAATGAGAGGGTCGAAGAGAATGAATTAACAGAGAATCCTTTAAAAAAACCATTTCCAGATAATCTCGATCCTTATAATCCACCAATTCCATTTCCTCAGCGCTTCCACAAGCAAAAGTTGGATAAACAGTTCTCCAAGTTTCTTGAAGTATTTAAGAAACTTCATATTAACATTCCTTTTGCTGATGCCTTGGAGCAAATGCCCAGTTATGTGAAATTTATGAAAGACATTCTGTCTAAAAAAAGAAGGTTAGGTGATTTTCAGACAGTTGCTCTCACAGAGGAGTGTATTGTCATCCTTCAGAAGAAGCTACCACCTAAGCTGAAAGATCCAAGAAGTTTTACCATTCCTTGTACTATTGGTGAAATTTTTTTTGGTAGAGCTCTGTGCGATCTGGGCGCAAGCATTAATTTAATGCCACTATCCATCTATCAGAGACTTGGATTAGGAGAAGCACAACCGACCACTGTGACTCTGCAACTTGCAGATAGGTCGTTGAAACACCTAAGAGGCATTATAGAGGATATGCTTGTCAAGGTTGACAAATTTATCTTTCCTGCAGATTTCATAATTCTTGACATGGAGGAAGATAAAGAGATTCCTATTATTCTCGGGAGACCATTTTTAGCAACTGGTAGGACTTTGATTAATGTTCAAAAAGGAGAGCTCACCATGAGAGTTCAAGACCAAGAGGTAACTTTCAATGTCTTTAAAGCTATGAAATTTTCAAGAGAATCTGATGATTGCCTCAGAGTTGACATGGTTTCAATAATGGTTCTATCTATAGCTTGGAATAGATAGTTTTTGACCTTTAGATCCTTCAATTTGAGACTTGCAAAGGTTTTTCGTTGTTCCTCTGTTGCTCCTTCTGCTACTACAAATATTTCATTTTCTATCAGATCCCAATACTCTTTCGATCTAAGAAAATTCTCCATGAGCATAGCCCAATAGTCGTAATGACCATCAAATCTTGGAATCGCCGGCTGAACAAAAACTGTTGTTCTCCGTTGCCATAAATCCTTAACTTTCTTCTATTTTTTTTTGTTTTCTCTATTCTCACTCCTTTGTTTCAACTATTAAGAAGAAACAAACAAAAATGAAATCAAATCCAGAGATGGTGGCTCTGATACCACTTGTTGGCTCACTTACAGTATTGAGCAATAAATGACTAAAAAAGAAATTAGGATGAGTTTCTTCAAGATTTGCTATACAAGTTTTCAAAGAAAGAACCCACAAATTTATTTAATAAATCATAAGCTATTTATAAACCTTTTACAAAGCAAACAAAACAACAAACTCTACGTTATTTATTCTTAAAAACGTGGTCAACAACTTAGACAGATTCAAATTATAATCCCTAATATTTTGAAATAAGAACAAGAACATACAAAAATAACTATCTTAACAAATGCAAAAGAAAGCATAAAAAATCAGCGATGCTAGAGTTTGAATACTAAGAATTAAGGTGGAAGGGGAAAGCGATTAACCACAATGGATAATTGTTGAAAATCAAAAAGACTTGTGGCAAAAAAAAGAGCAAGGAAATGATAAAATTTCTTAAATTTTATCAGAGCACCTTGACATCAATATTAACTTGATGACTTTTGAAGTTTGTAGAGCGTCAATATCAAGGAGAATGGAAAATGTGAGGAAACATCAACAATAAGGAGAACACCAAAAGCGAAGAGAACGACAATGAAGGTGGAATGGTTAGCATTGGTTTATTTAGTCCACAAATGATCCTCTATTATTTTTTTTTTCTTTGGCCATTTCAATCCCAGTTTTATTTCGGGTTTTGTAATATACTTACAATTTTAAAGTATTATCATTTTTTATGTAATTAGAATGGTTTCATTTTGGTTCAAAAAATTTATTTTATTATAGTATGTAAAATGTAAATTTGGGAAAAAAATAAAAATTATGATATTTTTTGTCAACGTGGATGTAATTAAAAATCTATTAATGTAAGTAAGAAATTTGGATATTAACTCATGGCGGTTCAAATTCTTTTCCTCGTATTTATTTTTTTAATTTATGGTACAAATTAAATATTTGATATTGTCTGCGCACATATGTCTTTTATTTTTATTTTTTTGTTGCTATGTTTACGTTAGTTTATAAAAAATAAACGAATGAAATAAATAAAGGCATCAATACCGACCTTTATATACGATAAAATGTTATGATCGACTTGATATTGACTAATGTTTCTGAAATAAATAAAGGCATCTATACCGGCCTTTATATACGATAAAATGTTATGATCGATATATATTTAATCATGGTTCAGTTATCGTTTTAATATTTTAAATTAAAATATATAGATTTTTATATTTTTAAAAATCATTACAAAAATATTACTAAATTTTGGTTTATTAATTTTTTATTATTAAATTTTACAAATATAACAAAAATATTATCGAGATACATGCAATTTATTATTAATTGATCGATATCGATGATATTTTTATAACATTTTGTAAATTTTAATAGTATGAAAATAATAAAAAAAAATTGATGATATTTTTATAATAACTACAAAATTCTATAATATAAAAATAATAAATAAAAGTTTGATAGTATTTTTCTAAAAAATTTCAAAATTGGGAAAATCTATTTATTCTTTTAATTATATGTGATGTTTATAAAAACTATCCCAAATTTTGAAGTAATATTAAAAATATCCAAAGGTTTTAAAAATATCACAAATACCCCTTAACTTAAGTGAAGTTATAATTAACGAAATTAAATAATAATCTTTTATACATAAAAATAACATAAATAATAAAAATAGAAACATAAGATATGTTCTCACGTTATCACAAGAAATGATAATTAATAAAAGGAAATTTGAATAAATACAAAAAATAAGATTAAATCTTAAAGAATTAGATGAATTTAAATATTCATCATTATCAAAAATAAGACAAATATTTTCAAGAAAAGATATAGTTTAATATGGAATAAGTAATAAAAAATGAGTATTGATATTACAGATGCAAAAAAAAAATGTATAATATTTTATTAATTGACAAATAAATCATTATTGATAAATTATCAAAAATCCCTCAAATGGATAAAAGAAAAATTAGGTACATCTATTTAGAAGGAATCTAAATATTAATAAAAACATATTTTAAGAAAAGAATTGATATACCAATAAAATTAACACTACTAAACAATAGAGTGATAAATAAAAAAATGATTTAACAAGAATAATCCATAAAAATCTAAGATACTAGAAATTAAAGTTCATAACATATCCTAAGTTTCCCATTAATACTAATTATAAGAATTTAAACCAAGTTTTAAATTTAGCCTATGAATTTGAAAAAAAAAAGATTTAATAAAAGAAGAAAATCACTCATTTTTAGTACACTACATAGTAGGATATTCATTGACAAACATATATAATAATTCAATATATGGACAAAATAAATTCATAAAAATACATAAAGTTTTTTAGAAATTGGATAAATAATAAAACCATAAATATTAATAAACTTTGAAATACTATAGGAATGAAACTTAGATGTTAACTAACAAAATGAATTCATAAAAATAGATAAAGATTTTCAAGAAATTGGACAAAAAAACAAAAAAAAATATTAGCAAACTTTGAAATACCAACAAAATAGAACTTAGATGTTAAGGAAAAACATATGATACCAGTAAACAAATAATATAGCAAAAAAAGTATATATTAAGGTTTATATTTATAGATTTTAAAGAAGAAACTTTTTACAAAAAAAGTGAGATAACATATCTAAAACAAGAAATTGAAGTAATGAAACCATTAATCCATGACGTAGTATTAGAAATTAAATGATATTATTATTGTTATTATTATTCTAATAGTGTTAAAAAATAAACTGCATCATACAATTAGATCTTAATGTAAGCCTAACAAACATATAAAAAACAAATAACAATAATAAAGCTTTAATTCTTTTACCAAAATAAATGGATATAATACAAGAATTACATATTAAGTTCTTAAAGAGACACAAAAAAAACTTTCAAAAGAAATAAGAGAATATAGTTATAATAAAAAACTATAACAAGACATATATAAAAAATTTACATAATTAAAAATATATATAAATAACATACCTAAAAATAATGACATTATAGGTTATAAGTTTGATCTATTTGTAAGATTAAAGGAATAACCACAAATGCATTGATACATAAGAATGAAAAAGAAAAAAATAAGGAAAACCCCAAAGATATAGAAAAAGCTATAATCACAATTTAATGAAATATAAAAAAAATTAAAGAAACAGTTTACGAATCTTGAGAATAGGGATATAAAAAAATTATTAGTTTGTTAATCTTAATAGATGAAGAACTAAGAAGACATAATGATGAGAAACTTTGTACAAATAAATAGAAAAATGATATGAAAATAATCAATAATATTGATTATAAACTAGAAAATATGATCCACAAAATTACATAAAACCAATTTCATTACAATTTTCTTATAAAAAAACATCTCATCTACATTGAGAAAAAAGAAATAGGCAAAGGCAAAAAAAACTTAGCCTTCCTTATAGAATAAAACAACAACCTAAAATGAAAAAAATGATTATAATGGGGAACTAAAGGTAATATTCCACCAAAGTTCAAACTTTATAAAAATTATAAATTTGATCTTTTAGATTTAGATTGTATAAAAGAGGACAAAAAATTTAAATAAATGGTCTAATGGTACGAGGGTAATTATACAAATCTCTCCAAACACACAATCAAACCCTTCAACTTGTAGGGTCTTAATAGCTCACATAATGATAAATAATTTTAAAATTTAGTTTATAAATTTAACAGAACAATAATATTTACAAATGCAAAGAAAGCTCTCACAGATAGCAAATATTTAGATATTGTATTAAATAAAATATATAAGGAGTTTATCAAAGAAGATAAAGAAAGACATATCATTGAATCCATTGAGAATGAAATTGAAGTAACCGAAAATATGTTACCACCTTCAATGCAATAAACCTTAAAGCACTGATTAAATCAATAATAGTATGATCAGGCCTGTTACACCTAATATTGCACCCTAGTAGAACCAGAAATAGAGTTTGACATAGGCTTCTTGCCACTTAGATCAGTAGAATGAGAAGAATGTCAATATTATTGAGATAAGACATCTTAAAGAATCCAATTACCTCTACCTTGATTGTCAAAATGAGAGTTTTGATTCCTATTAGAGGAAGAATTAGTAGTATTATTAGAATGAATGACGAGATTGCTAAATCTAGCAACGTTTGCCTGAGCTCCAGAAAAAATTGATGTTAAGGATCAAGAAACCTTTCATGAATAAGAAGATGAATATAGAGTGCATTAAAGGAAATAGGCTATTCTCGAAGAGTGATGCCAAAAATGAAAGAGTTCCAATTAGAATCAAGGCCTCATATGACATAGAACACCAAATCTTGATCTGGAACCGGTTGACCAATAATAGTCAAGTCGTCAACAATCATCTTGATCTAAAGCATATAATCCTGAATGTTAAGATCTTATTTCTTGTTTGTTTGAAGTTTAAGCCTTAAATCCATGATTCTCGAGCTTGACTGAGAAAACTAACTCTAATTTCAACCACATGTTAGCTGTAGATCTAATACCAACCAAATGTGAACTAATACTAGGAATGATTGAGCCATAGATCTAACTCTTTACAAGGCCATTAGATTGATTCCAAACAAAAAATGCAAGATTAATCTTCATGGAACCAAGCAAGTATGGAAAAGATGATGTTGTGGGCGGAAGCAATAAATAGCGATATATGAATATATCAAAGCGATATATGAATATATCAAAGCGATAAAATGAACACAGAATTTACGTGGTTCGACAATTCGTCTAGGTCCACGGGAGGCAGGAGATATTATTTGAACTGAGTAGGAAATATACAGAATACAGATACAGATTTCCTTACTAATAATATCTCTTAAGTGTTTCCCCAAACTCATAGAAAACTCTCAAACTCACAAGTATTTTCTCTCTTTGAGTTTGCTTATGATCTCTCTGATTTTTGCCTTGTTTTTTAATGCATGAACTTTTTTCCTATTTATAGATGAAGTAAGACTCTCTTTCCCTAAATTGTAACATAATTTAAGTCTTAAATTATGACACTAATTTCCTTAAATCATACCACAAATTAGGCCACTAATTTGTTACTTTTAGAGCCAATATTCAACAGAGACTAGGATTTATGTAATCCTCTAGGCCATACGCTGTGATCACCGAGAGCATCTACTCTTTCCAAATTAGAAAATTATTATGAGATTAACTGGAGGAGTTGTGAATAATGAAGATGAATTAGAAGATTGTTCATCAATAACTGCTCGTGTATGCTGTGAAACAGAAGGTGAATTAACAGTTATAACTAACCAGATCGTGCGAGAAAAATTATACAAACCTATTTGAAGGTTTGAAAATTATGCAAGCCTATCTTTTGAGAAAAAAATCTTTGTTCTTTTATTCTTTTTGTTTGATTCTGGTTTATTGTTTCATATTTCAAACTTCCTTTTTTTTTCCTTTTTAGTACGTAGCTAACCAGATCGTGCTTTTCTTATTTTCAGATTACCAATACTATAGCAGAACCTCAAATGGCTTTTACAGGAGATACCAAGTCTGACTTTGAATTCTGTCACTATTTGGTTGTCATATTGTTATACTTGTGCTTTGCCAGGAAATCCAACAAGCTGTATCTGCATGGCCTCCACCATTAGCAGGCTGAGTCTTTGCTCTTTCTCAATGGTTTTTAAGGTAAACTGGATGATTGCTCGTTCGCATGCTATAATTTATTACCAAACCCCATGCTTTTTTGTGTGTGTGTGTGTGTGTTATGCTTTAAACAGTTTAAACTGTATCATAACATATGGTGTTGTTGGTGGGTTTTTTGGTGTTAACTCCTACATTTTATTTAATCCACATAATTTTCTTTTTTATTTTTTCCAACTTTGTATTGGACTCCAATACATATTCATAAACTATATTTCCGCTTTCACTCTTCGTTATGTTGTGAATGAATGAGAGGCTCCAATTTGATACGCAGATTTTTTTATATAACGGAAGATTTATTCCTTCGCTCATTCACGCAGATTTAATAGTATTTGATATTGAAATATTATTTATTTAGCTCTGAATTTGGGTCATATTTAGAGGGAAGAGAGAACCTTTAATGGACAATTGATCGACTAAGAAATGGTATAGTTTACGACATGTCTAACCTTAATTATACAAACATTTTTTCAAAAATTAAGGTGATAGGATTGAATTTAGGGAGGTTAAAGAAGAAAGAAAACAGAGAGAAGGAAAGGTGATTATATAATTTTTGATATCTTTTATTGAATTCGTTGAGGTTATATATAGATTTATATGGACAGATAACAACAAGAAATTAGTGGTTAGCCTGTCATGCGTCTTGCCTGTGTTGCTGTGCTGTGCTGTGCTGTGCTGTGCTGTGCTTAACCACTTCTGCGCCCACGTGCACCTCTTCAGCCCGACGCTGCGCCACAAGCAGCTCTTATCATAAGGATATCTACGAGGAGAAATCAAACTCTAAGGGTATCGGGTTCATGGATAATTTCCAAGACGATATCTAATTATCTACGAAGAAAAACTTGCACGTATTATTGACCCCTCTTATTGTGTGACAAAACCATTGGGAAAGCTTGTGATGATTGATCCGATTTTATTAAAATAGAAAATATCTATAGATTTGTGACATTTTGTGACATGTAAGTAATATGGTAGATAAGCAATATGGAGTGATGAGATCCAATTCCTGGGGCTGGGAGCCAGAGAGAAACCAATCGGTGATACAAAAAATGTGCGCTATTTTTTGTCACCTATTATTGACTACTGAGAGCTTGAGACAAACTTCCGATTAGCAAAACGAGTTCGCTGTAAATATAAAGGTAAAATCCTGAGATTAATAGGAAAAAAGTAACTGAGACAATACAGAAGATACGAGCTTCTGGGATTCTTTGAGAAAACAAAAATATTCATTCGAAATGATTAGAGAACACATAATTGGTAATGCAATAAAATGACTCATAGAAACCCTACAACTCAGTTCTTTTCAACTTTTCAGCTATGTTTGATATAGAACAAGAGAACCTTCCTTCTAAGCTTAAAGAACTAACCACTTCCTCCATAGACTTAAGCTCCTCATGAAACTCTGGATGCAACACTAATGAAGAGAAATTCTCATCCAAAACTAACCCAATACATTTGACAACATCTTCAACCTTAGGAACCCAATCACAAGCCTTCAAACCCAACACACTCGCTGCCTTGGGACAAGGAACTGCTTGAGGAAACCTCTCATATTTCTTCAGCCACTTCCCCAAGTATTCAATCAAGTTCTTCATCTCCTTTCCGTTTAACTTGCTAGTGGCGGATGATAGTACCACTTCATCCACATTTGCCGATGCTATTAGATAATGCAAGCAAAGCTCTGAAGAAGAAAAACCATCATATGCCATCATAAGCAAAATTGAAGACTCTTTTGCCATCAAAGATATCTTTCCAGTGTAACTTTTATCAGTGGCCTTCTTAATAGCTAACAACGCTTGGTTCTCCCACTCTTTGCGCACATTACTCAAGCTAGCCTCTTTAGGAGAAGTAAGAATATACTTCAAAATGACGAGCAATTCTGCCAGTCCAAGATCAGAAGCATGCTTAATGCAAAGGCAAAGCAAGTCTGCTCTTTTCTTTGCAACTACCCTACGAATCAAATCTGAATAACTAGATTTTCCAACAAGTCCATTGATGATCAAAGTTTCAACCAGTTCCCAAATCTCAAAGTTTATACATGCTACCAAAACCAAGCCAGCAACATCATTGCCCATCAAAAATCCTACCTTTTCAATTAAAGCCCTTGTATACCCATCATTAGAGGAATCAACCGCAATCGAAATACCAACTCTTTTCTTCAATCTCGCTAGAAATGGTTTCAGAATACGCAAGAAATCTTCCTTGTCAAAACGTTTTGGGATTTTGAGTTTTTGCTTCAACAGGGTAAAGAATTTTCTGCACAAACCAATAAGCTCGTAATCGGATTGAGGGATTTGCCATCCCGTAATGGGGCTAGCAAGTGAAGACGCATCTGGGTTATCAAGTTTTGGTTTCAAAGCAGGGAAAATAGGATCAGAATCGATAACAATGGGATATTCTGTTGGAGAGGACAAGGATGGTTCGGAACTGGCCACAGCCTCCATGATTGTTTTGAGCAAAGTCATGTTTGTCCCAGGGGAGGCACAAAAGTTTGTAGAGACTATTGGCCGTCGGCGAGAGAGTTGGAGGATCCTTGACGGCCAGAGATGGTGTGGAGAAGAGGGAGAGAAACTAGGGTATAATATGTGGACTCGAAACTGTGGCGGTTTTGTTTTCCATGTGATTTACATATATTAGGTAATAAATTAAGTGTTTTTCCATAATAGATTTACATGTGTATTAATAAAAATTGATTTCCTAAATAAAAGTTTTGTTAATATCTTTAGTAATTAATATTTAAAAAAAAATACACATATCAACCTTTGATTAAACTAATTTAAAACAGAATATTTATACTATTTTTCATGTTTAACCTCGCGCCTTATTTTTTTTTTTTAATATTCCAGTTGTCCCCAATTTTTTTCCTCTATTTTTTCCTACTTTTTCAATTTTTCACCATTTTTTCTGTTTATTATAACTACTTTTATATATATTTTTAGAAAAAATAAATAATTAATGTTTTTTTTTAAATTTTAAATTTCTTCTTTGTCTATAACATTGATAAATGATATGAATATATATTTTATATTATGAAAAATATATAAATACAAATTTATTTTATTTGTAAATGTATCTATATAATATGTGAAAAATATACATGTATTTAATATGTATATTTTTTTAATATTTATCTTATTTATAATAGACTAGGGTGAAATTTTATTTTTGAAACAATTTAAATAAATATTAAAAACAAAAGTTTACGATTGTTTTGCACTATTAAACCCATATCAACTTAGATGACTTAGGTTTGGTCTGCGATGATGAATAATTTTTTTTTAAGAGAACTTAAAATTTATTTATTTTATTAAATAAAGAAAATATTATATATATACATGATTTGAACTAAAATTTTATTGCTGTAAAAATGAGAATCATACTATTAAGATTATAAGTTAATTTATAGTGTAAGGTTATCAATTTTTTGTATACTAGACAAGTATATGCAGAGATTATCCAATTAAAGATAAAAACGAGAACAATAAAATAAGAAATGTAGAACGAAAAACAAGGATTTATATTTTATAATATGAGATGAAATAAAGATAATGATTGCATTTTTTATCTCCATTTTCTAAATTATATATCATATTTTAATAAATATATACAAATTTAATATTTTAATATATTTAATTACATTTAGATTCAAATTAATCTTTAAATAATGTATTATATATTATATATTTTATCTTTTATATAGATATTGTTTTTTATTGACTCAAAATTAAATTTTTCTCATCACAAATTATTTATTATTTACTTATATAATAATATTTTTATAATACAAATTAAACAAAAATAATAATATTTAAAAGATGAAACGTGTATATCATATCATGATTTTAGGTCCAAAATCATCAAACTAACCTCCCTCGAATCAATTTTATAGGTTAATTTGAAAATTGATTTTTAATGGGTCATAGCTCGGTTAAGCTTTTAGGTTTTTCAAAACCGTTAAAATAATATGTAGATTGATAGTTAAATTATTTTATTTTTATCTTTTGGACAATTTAATTATTTTAATATAAAATGATTCACTTTAATATTAACAAGTTTGACAGTAACGTTATTTTTTGAAGAAAAAAATTTAATTCTAATTAACTTTGAATCTTATCGGTAGGAGTTGGTGGATATTTAATTTTTTATCAAAATCTTTAGACTAATTGTTGAAAATAAAGTGACTCAAAATGTCTTTAAAATGATGATAAAAAAATAAAAAAGACTAAAGTGTACAATTTGTTAACCATAGGGGCATATTTATTATATAGTATTAAAGATTTTAACTCTATAATTTTTATACAAATATTAAATATATCATATATAATTATGTGTTTGGTTCTTAAGCGAGATTGTATGGTACAAAATAAAAATTATATAAATATGTAAAAATTGAGTACAAGCAATATGTATAGATCTAGATCATACTAGATATTTTACTCACTCTCTTCTCAAATTATTATTTTTAAATTTTTATCTTAAATTAAAAATAATTATTTTTTTAAAATATAAGAAAAATATAGAAAATAAATATTGATTTAAATAACTTTTTATAATAAAGTTATTTTAATTAGTAAGAAAACTATATAAAATAAACTAAATGTTGTTTTATAATATAAATTATTTTATTAAAATATCAATTATATCTGATTATATTATATAATTTATCCTAAAATACTATACAAAATAATTATAATACAATTTAATATAGTTCAATCGAACATAGTTATATTTAACATATTAAATGTCGTACACCAAACATTATATAAAAGAGTTTGTTAAAATCATCTAATTAATAATCAGTTAATTAGAAACAATAAAAATAGAATAAATTAGACAAACATTAATAGAAATAATTCAAATTAATATAGAAAATCAAATCTAATTCAAAATTAAATTATATCTTTTTCTAGAAAAAATTAATTAATACTAAAAATTAAATTTAACAAAAACGAATTCAACATAATTTTTGAAGTAAAATTGAAAGAAAATTGACTCTCACAAAAAATCTACTTTCACGTTAATTTGTTAAGCTTGAATATACTTTTGATTTTCTCTTTCCTACTATTACGCTATATTCTTATTTTCTTTTATGTTCTCGAACTTAGTCATGTTTCTTACTTTATATATATATATACTCTTTATGTGTATTATGTTTCTTTTATATCTATAATAAAATTTAAATAATAATAATAAAGTTTAAATTTAATAAAAAATTAGATTAAATAAAATTTAAATAATAATAATAAAGTCTAAATTCAATAATAAATAAATTAAATTAAATTAAAATTTAAAATTTAGAAGTGATAAATTATATCAAGTTATGTAAATCATCAAATACTTTCAAACTTAAAACTTTGTTTGTCCTCAAACAAAAAGAAAATAAAAAAAAAAGATAACCGTAGATAGTGTCAACAAGACCTCATAGATAATTACCATCACTCACCAAGTCATGATCTGAATTTAGATTTAATCACTAATAACTTACTCTTTTTACATCAAAGATATTAGGAAAGTTAATAAAACATTCAACAATTTATCAAACAAAAGTTAAGAATTTACTTCAACCTAAAGCTAAGTCTTTAAGTATTTGTGTAAAATAGTCAATTTAACTCTAATGATATACTTCTAGAATTTTGGATCTTAATTATCTTCAAATCTGCAGTAAAATTTAAATAATAATAACGAAGTCTAAATTAAATAAAATTAGACTAAAGTTTAAAGTTAAAAAGTGACAAATTATGTCAAATTATACAAGTCATCACCAATTCTCGTCGCAATAAAATCGAATCTGGAACCCTATCGACAAGATAAATCCAACCAATGTATATTCAACATTTTTCAATATACTTGCAGAAATAAATGTGCAAAAATACGTGTATAAAGAGACCATTCATCCATGCAATTGTGGAGAAATGATCATACATGATTCCATTCATCTAATGCATCCAAATAATGTTTGAAAAAATAATATATGCACTTTTAGTCATCATCATTACATTGTTCTTAATGAGTGATAGATTATTCTTTAAAAAAATGAAATAATGAACTAGTTTTAACACTCAAAATGATGAGTATAGCATCCCAGGCCTTGAAAGGAGGCCATCATAAGAATGCCTCTGAAGGCCACACACCCTTGGTCTACTTCCCATCCTAGAGATCGTCCACATGGCATTTTCCAATGCTTATAATGAATGAGATTATACCCATACCAATATAAAGTTTGACCAACGACGTGACCTACCACGATGGGAACCAGGCCCCACGGCCTACCAAAAAGAGTTCTCCCACAAAGTACAAAGTCATCTATCTATGGTTGCCCAAGAAGCATCTCTCCGACCATCCATCCTAGACCATTTGGGACTACCACAAGCAACTTCTATCTATTGTGATTCATGCGACCATCTTAAGTCCTGCGTGTAGGGACACTTTATCCAAGCTAACCATGTTAACCATATGGCCTCAACAGCTAATGGCCATCTTAGAAATCATCACCTATGATGGTATTAAAAAACCTTGGACTACTTGGAAAACTTCAAGGGATGGGACCATGTGTCCACCTTGACATCATGAAGAGCACACTCTAGAATATTTTAGAGTACCTCTATAGTCCATAAGATCTATAACAATTTTTCGTTAATGAGGAATCCTTATGGTATCTTCTAATGCCACGAACGCATAGTACCCACTCACAAGTTGATTAGTCTAAACCACCACCCCATAAGCCGTGTGGTCTACATTAATGCTCCAAATGCCCACAAATTGAGTCATAAGGTGTCCAACTATCAAATATCATCCAAGAATGCACACCTTCCCATGAAATATTTTAAAAGCAGTTCTGTTAGAATCTCCTAGGAGTGCATTCCAAAAAAAATTCCAAGTCCTATTTAAGAACACATAGTATGATCAATATAATTAACCAAGTTTAGACATAAACTTAATAAAGCAACACATCATGTCTAACTAAAGAATCAAATATGGGTCCACTCATATATCGCAGGTCTAGAACAATGTTCCAATTCTTCAAATATTATATAAGTCCACATGATTTCCAAGAGGACACACACAAGAGTTTAGTGGGGGCCAAAAAGGCCCCACAATAAAGTTTCAAAAAGATTATTCCAAAATAAGGTCATGGGCTCCTATCCCCACGTATGATCTCTACCAAAAGCTCTAGAGATAATAATTGTCTTGAAAAAGCAGAAAGTGGTACAAGTTGTCACTCATAAGGAACAACATGGGATAGAAACAACACCTTATTACAATAAGAAGATATACAGTATTTCATCAACACTTTTATTCTAACAAAAATTATGTATGTAGGTATTTGGGTCATGCTTGCCTACACTAGTGGAATTCGACAATGATAGGAGAAGTCCAAACGAAAAAGGGACTAAGATGTATGGACTATAAAAGTTCACACGCTACTATCCTCGGTTCAAAAGTTGTTACAACTTTTGCACCCCTACCTCTACAGGCCATGACTGGCCTTTGAAAGGATAGTAATTATGCCTCATGTTTAAGAGTTACTACAACTTTTGTACCCCATCTCTATGAGCCCTAACTGACCTTTGAAAAGGTACCAACTATACCCCAATTTTAGGAGTTTTGCAACCCACCTCTACGGGCCCTGACTCACCTTTGAAAAGGTAGTAACTATGCCTTGAATTCAGGAGTTGCTACAACTTTTGCACCCACCTCTACGACCTTGACCAATCTTTGAAAAGGTAGCAACTATACCCCATGTCCAGGAGTTGCTACAACCTCTACACCTCATCCATACAAACTCAGATTTTCTTACATTGGGGACCTTAAGTCTTTAAACCTAATCATGGATAAAAATCACCATGCACGAATAGTATGCAATGACACCGACAACATGATGAAATAATCCACCAAAGGCTACAAAAAATTTCTAAGTCTTAAGACCAAATGCTTAGATGATTTGATAAACTCAAGCATACCAAGTAAGAGAGCTAATATACTAGGAACACCCAGTTCAAACCAACCACCCTTGCTTAGACAAAATGAAAACAACCCACAAGAAAGTGATAAAGTCCATGCACAAGCCTAGAGGGTCAAATTGAAAATGATCAAACTAAGTAATAGACACATAACAAACTGGGTTGACATGAACTCATAAAATAGCACAAGACAGATATGGCACATGTGGCTCGATGTAACATGATGTGGCACAAATTTTCGAACACAAAACATAGGGCTTGGCATGGTATATATGGTTAGAGTTGGTACACGTGGCCACATATAATACATGTGGTCCAACATAGCACACGTGACCAAAATAAATTAATTATTGACTATTTTTTTAATAAAAATAATCATATATTAAATACATGTTAATATTTTAAAGAATATTTTTAGAATAATAAATTAATAAATCTCGAACTAATCTCCTTCGTTATCTCTAAACCCTAGCCTCAACCCAACACCAACGAAATTAATTAATAACCCCCCGAGTAGTAAAGCCTTAAAATTAATAACCTTACCCAACCCATTAAAAAACTTTAGTACTCTATTAAAACTCAATTTAAGTTTAATATGATCTTTAATGACTAATTTGATGAATCATTTTAGTTTCTTTATCATTTACTCTCTCTTGTTATTTTTTTTATTTTTATTTTTGCCTTTTTATACTTCTAAGTTCATTATAAACTTTATTTTATTTTATCATTCTAATATAGATTTATCTCTTTTAAATTAAATCTTGAAAAGAGTTATTTTCATTTTTAATTGACAATTAGATAGTAAAAAATGAATAATAAATATGATGACATGGTGTACCATATGATGACTATGATCCAACATGTAAATAAAAATGAATAATTTGTGATTAGGTTATTCTAAGTAATTTTTTATCAATAATATGATGATATATTACATAATTTTTTATTAAAAATAAATAATTTGTAATTTAAAATAATATATAAATAAAAATTTAGTTAGAGCATTTTTTGAAAAAATATGAATTATTATCTATATTGAAAATAAAAATAATTATTTAAATGTTTATTGCATCATTTTAAAAAAAATAATTATTTTTCAAAATATCCATTTCACTTTTAGAAAATTTAGCCTAAAGTTAACAAACAGGTTTCTATAAATTTTTTTTTAAATAACGAATTTGTATTATCTCATTAAATAATAAAAAATTTAAAATATATTCTAATCATAAATAGCATACCTTTATTATTTTTTTTGTAATGTATCATAAATATCTCATTTTTATTTTTAATTTAATGGAAAGTATCAAAAATTGAATAAGTTACAAGTTTTTTTCTTTTAAATCAACAAACGCGTATCATGCACACCAATTTCGAAGTTAAGGAAAAAAAATTACAGAATTTGTAAGTTGAATGAATAGTATAATTATTTAAAAAATTAATAATTAAGTGAAAATTCTCTAATAGTTGACACAATGATATTAAAGATAAAAATCTAAAACCTTAATCGATTTATAACCAACAAAAATACAACTTTATTGATTCGAAAAGTGTTTACCTGATGGTTTTACACCTATAATAATAATATAATATAAGTCTTATTTAATTGAAAACAAAAAAATTATATTTTCTAATTTAATTTAAAAGTTATTATCTTCATATATTTTATTTACTTAATCTTTTATCATCAAGAGATACGATATTTTTAGTATGTATTATACAAATATAAAATTTTAGTTTTATTAAAAATTAATCACTAAAAACTTCTTACAAAATAATTATAAAGAAATTATATTATATTTAACAACTCACAGAATATCACATAAAGTTATATATCAAAATAAAATCTCATATTATTAATGAAAAACATATAGTTTATATAATAATAATATAAGAAAAAATTATTAATTTAAATTTTTTAGATTAAATTGGATACATTAATTGATAAAAAATATAACGAACACGCAAAAGATAAAAATATTAAATTAATCATTTATTCTATTATAATAATTTAAATAACTCTTCTATTACAATAGTGTTTAAAAATTTATAATAAACTTACAAACATTCAATTTTTGTAACTTTTAATGTTAGAAACATTATAAATATAAAAATTGATTTACAAATATAAACGAAACATACATAAATTTTTTTTTTCTTACAATTGATTTTATTTAAAAATAAATATTTAAATGTCTAAATAAAATTACTAAATGATTGGATTTAAATTTTATAATTTTAAATAAATTCAAAATTATAATTATATTATATTACTAAAAATATATTTTAAAAAATTAATATATATAAATATTGAAGTTTCAATTCAGTTTCGTAACTTACGTATCTCCAACAGAACCGACAAAATGTGCTTTGAGTTTTTAAATCTATTTGAACTAACTAATTTTCAAAATATATATATATAAAAATTCGGTGCGATCATGAACTCGGGTTGATTGGTCGGTTGATTTTTGATTAAAAATACCCACCCTAACCCTGCAACCTGATTCTAAAATTTTAGAAACAAAAAAAAATCTCATTCTAAAATTTACCTCGTGGTAAAGAAAAATGCAACACAAACAGAACGAGGACTCATCAGATGATGAACCGTTTCATTGATTCGGGGAATAAACTTATACTGTTTGAAAGAATTCCAAACTGACCCTGATTTCATTACAAACCTCTGTTAGAATTGACTAGTGTGCTAGAAAAACTACAACAATGATACAAAGTCTCATACCGCACCATTTCACATGATAACCGTAGAGAATGGTGCTTTTGCTATGAGATCATGGAAGGGAGATACAACACAATACAAATTCAGCCACAGCTCAAGCGAGAATCCAATGGTCGCATTGTAGTTTGCCGTCGAGGAACCCCTATTTCGCATGCATTCACTCTGGCAGCAAATCTCAAGGAACAGAGTGATTCTCCAACAGAAGCAACATCAGGGGAAAGATTTACAAACATTAACGTTTTGGAATCTCCTCCTAGACAAGGCTGTTTATCGACAACAAAAATATATCAATTTACAAGGGGCTGTCCGTCTCAAATTCTCTTAGCAACAGATCATTAATTGAAACATAAACAAGAAGAAAGTTAAAAACTGTTAAAAGGAGTCATCATACCTGGAGAAGATAGGTCAGCTTTGAGTTCCTAAAAGGAACGTGATCCTCCCTTTTACCCAAAGCAAATATGACATCGCTCAAACTGGACAGACTTTTGTTTATCGCCTGAATGTTAAAATCAAAATAAATTAACCACCTGATGAAGGTAAACGTTACATTTTTCTTAAAGATGATATAGAATCTTAGAAATTAATACTTGAGTTTCCTTCAAACGATCTCCAGTAGCACCACTCCTTGAGAGGCGCTCACTACCAGCAAGGTCAATAAGGTTCAAAACTCCCTGAACTTGTTGTTCAGTGCCCTGACAAACAATAAAAATATGTTAGCAGGTAACTTACATACAAAAGACAGCAACAATACAAAAGGAGAAAATATGCAATAACATTCTGTTAATACTGATGCTACTAATACAAACCTCATTCACACCGGATATTCTCAATGTAAATACAAAATGACTCCTTGATGATTGTTCATTCATGTGTGTCTTACCAACAGACCTAAAAGCTCATAATGGCAAAAATTTGTCAGCATAACCAACTCAAAATAATGTGATAAACTTGGGCAAGTTTGCTTAGCATAGTACTGCCATACTACATTTCAGTCTGAAATTTTCTACATAAGCATTCTGTGAAGAAACAATTCAGAATAGATCATTGCTGTCAAAACATGACTTATAATGGACAACTTCTGATTTACATACCTACTCTGAGCAGCCTGATGTAGAAGAGATGAGATCTCTTTTATGCTACACACGTCAACAACGGTGAGGTCGGACACATGTGTGTTTCCATTTGCATCATGCTTAATTGTGTACTGTTTCCCACCACCAGCATTTTCTGATTTGGCCATGTCTGCAGTAGATCGATTTGCGAACAATAAATCACGAATTGTCTCGTTGTATATTTCTAGCATGGAGGCCTGCAAACATATGAAATGGAAATATTTTAGAAATATAAGTAGGAGTATATTTGAAAAAAAAAAACAAGAAAATTACCTGCATCTTGTACTTCCAGCCCTGCGCTTGGAGAGTCTGACTAGTTTGGAATATTTGTTCAAGTGAACGGGGAATTAGCCCTTTCTGCTCTGGGGCTTCTGGCCTACCCATCATAGTGTAGGTCTTACCAGATCCTGTCTGACCATAGGCAAATATGCAAACCTACAAGACAATCCAATAGTACTGCTCAGTAGACAATCATAAAATTAATGCAAACTTCAATTCTGTAATATGAGACCATATATACTGCGACTCCAGCTAAGGCAAAATTAAGCACTGATTCACATCTTATGATTGCATATAGTTAAGGATATGCTTGATTTTACTCGAACACTATACCCTTCCATATGAATTTCAGATTCACTAAAAATTAAAGCAAAAAGCAAAAGCATTAGTCTCACCTTGTAACCATCAAGTGCACTTTGCACCAGCTGTGATATTTCTACAAAAACGCCTTGTTGAGATGCTTCATGATTAAACACTTTGTCAAATGTGAAAGGGTATTTCTGCCCTGCAGAAAATGGAAATGAAACAAAACTTCAGCAATAGGCTTACATTTTAATGGGAGAGAGAATTGAGCGAATAATATACTCCCAGAATTTAAAAAATATAAGGATAATGAGGGTAATGCAGATGCAATACCATTTTGTAAAACATCAATACCCCGGCCAAGAGCTTCTGTTGAAGTAGGATAAATGATCACATTGGTATCGGTTGAAGCAACATCATCTGGCAACAAAGGCCGTACTCGACAGAATACTCTTATATTTCCTTTCAGTTCCTACGATGAGATAAAATTTAGTACAAAAGAAAGTGTATACAAACTAACAAATGGTGAACAGAACATTACCAGGATTGTGTTATGCAGCTTTTTCCTCAGCCTTTCTCCTTCCAGAACTTGAAGTTCTGTCTCAGCCAATCGACCTTGTAACTCGTGCAAGTTTCTCTTCTGTTGTTCATATTCAGCCCTTGTTTCTGAAGTGGACAAATCAATCATCTAAAAGAAACAAAGAGAGAAAGAGCAAAATATTCATTATTAACCGTCAATGACATCCTCTACTTAAGAATTCTTCATGTGACACATTATCAAGTTTCTCCAAAATATATAGCTTGCTGTCATTACCTTTAATTTCTCATTTGCAGCCGCGAGTTGATGCTCTAGTATACGTATTCGCTCCCTCTGTGATGAACACATTTCCTGTAAAACAGATAGATGGAAGTATTTTGAGAATTAGCACTGTATTTTGGACAATATTTGAAGGGAATAAGGGAGCAAGACAAGACCTCCATAGTGTTTGATTTTATCGTCAAGCTGTCCAACTCTGCAATAGACTTCCCAGTTAGTTCTTGATACTTTGCAATTTCTGCAGTCAAATCTTGTATTTGTACTATTTGACGATTGCGATCCTCCCTCACTTGTTGTAACTCTGCTCTAAGACTTATGAGTTCGTTTACCAAGGATTCTTTTTGCTTTAAAGTCTCATCATGTGTAGCCTACAACAAAACCCTTTAAATGAGACCATTGACAAACTTCTAAGACATAGGTTTATCCAACCATAATTCCACTATCTCTAGGCAAGATTACTAATTTAAAGAATATGGATATAAAATCAAAAAATCAATTACCTTAATTGTGGTTAATTGATCCTGCAATGTCTTGTTATGTCCCCGTAAATTGCCAAGGTTCTCCACAATAGTCACCTTTTCCTTTTCTACTCTTTCAAGAGACTGCATCGCTGTTGCAAGATCTGTTTGAAGCTTGGTATTATATTGTTGTAGACTCTTGTTGTACTCTTGGGCTCGATTGTACAAATCATCACTAGCTGAAAACTGCCAAAATAAATGTGTATGTGAAAACCGCAAAATTTATCAAATGCATAAATGATGAAGACAATTTGATGACACATCCAAACTTATTACCCTCTTCTCAGCATCCAACTTATCTTGCTTAGTTTTTTCAAGCTCTGATTCAAGAGAAGCTTGCAACTTCACAGCAGTTTCTTTGGCCTCCTTTTCTCTTTTATGGCAATCTATTGCTTCCTGTTGTAAAATAATAGGAAAAATTAAACCTAAAATAATGAAAGAAATGTAAACAACACTCATGACAAAGTTTGTATACTTTTCAAGTGGTAATATTACCAACTTCTCTGATTTTTCCCTTGCAACTCTCTCTTCTAAAACAGTAATATTTCCTCTCAACTCCAAATGAACTGCATTGAGCTCCTTTGCCTTGCTCTCCATCTCCACCTCTAAGATAATACTGACAATTTTTTAAAAAACAATTCCATCTACAATAACTATAAAAAAAAACAGTCATGTCACATTTGTACATAACTACCATATGGATGAATTTTCTTGAATGACCAATTTGTTTTAGAGAATAGCAAAAGGGCTATACTTTAAAATGAGGCCAAGGTGATAAAGAAATGCAGTGAATGCAAACTCCAAACATAATATTGTAATATTAAAACATGCTCCATATTTGCTAAAATGCTAGCACAAATTTATTCACGGTTCACTTTACTATGACTTCCAATATTCTGTGCAAGAGTTTTAAATCACAATCCCTACAACATTTATAGTCATAAAAATTAAGTCCCTGGAACTTCTCTACAATTACAATTATGGCCCACTTGTAGCCACACATTCCAACATAATATAATTTTACAGATGTACTTCATCCTTGGTCACAAACTGGCCTTGACTACAGCTGTACAGGAAGTTTAGGGACTTCTTTGTCCCAACTAAAAGTAAAATAAAAACACTAAGTTAGAAAATAATGCAAAATTATTGAGTTGTACTGAGGAGTTGAAGAAAATATTCATTCAATGTAAATTATACAGCATCTGTAAGCCTTACACAAGTTGTATCACTCTATAAATGATGCAAAAACATTCCTTTACTTGCAACAGCCAGCTCCCCAATAAGAAAAACAAGTTACCTGTAACACTGCACTTTTTTTCAGACAACTCCAATGCACTACGAAGCTTTTCCTTCTCAACAAGAAGTTCATCTTCTACTCGTTGAAACCATTTGATACAGAGTTTGAGCCTCTTACTGTAATCTCCCAACTGCTCCAATCGCTTCTGTTACACCAAAATAAGGATTATTAGAAAGTACCGTACTTTAGAGTGCAAAATAAATAACCAGTTGACAGAAGAAAATTAACCAATTCAAAACTTTTGAGGAAGGTAAGACCTTGAGGTCAAACTTGCTTGATTTCATCTTCTCATTCAAAAGTGCTTCAATTTCTTCTTTTGTAAACTCGACACTGCTACTATCTGGACCCTCATTGCTACTACTCATATCTGTGGCAGCTGAAACATCTTGCCTATTGTTAACAGTGGAAAAAGGCTGTCGCCTCTGGACATTCCCTGTCAACCCTTGCATTCTTGATCCACCAATCCTCCTCCGCTTGTCCAATGGAGCTTCATCATTACCATCTTTTTTCTACATAACAAGTTTGGTGAAACAAAAATTAAATGAAATCAAAACGAGAACTAGAAAAATACTAAAATAACAACAAATACAACATCATACCATCACTGCATTTCATTAATTAGAACCCAAAGCGGAAAAAATTCCAATCAACTGATGTCAATAACATTATAAGATAAAATGTAATGCTTTTAACTTTCCTAATTTCATATCCGCATAAAACCATAGGGAAACTACTATGTGGTTTTTATAAACCAAATGAAACTGATAAATTCATTTCTCATTTTAATAATAAAACAAAACGAATGACGAGACAGAGAAGGAAAACCCAAATTAAAGTAAAGACTTACAATTGAAGGGCTACGAGGAGGCCTGTTTTGGTTGCGGGAAGCCATGAAAACTTACTCAAAACTGCGACTCAGTGTTTAGTATAATCAGCACCTAATCTGGGCCGTCAATATGAGAAGTGAAACTGCAGAGAAAAACGATTCAAGGGAAGGCTTAGAGTGGAAGCTAATCAGGATTGGGGGTGAAACTTGGAATTTTAGGGTTTGAACTTTGAATGAGCAAATGAGAGAGTAATTTGAAATTGGATCTGGCGGTATTGCGACTACTAGTCTACCACGCTCCCAAAAAAATTAAAATAAGTTGCATTTTGTTCGGGGTCGACAAGGACACGCGTACGGTCCAGATGCCCTACGGTTCTTCCAAATTTTCAAACCACTAAGTACTAACCATGAATATATTTAAAACTTATGAAGATGGAGGAGCAAGAAAGTTACAAATATGTATATAACTTTAAGATATTACAAATATAAGACTTGTATAACATAAATGTTATAAAAAAATTATTCTATTATAACTTAGTGGTAAACTTATTATCATTGAAGTATTCTAAAAATTATAAAAAATGATTGAATTATTATATAAAAATAAGTGATTTATCGATCTGAATTGAACCAAAATTTATTAAAAAATAATAATTTTAATTGATTATGATATAGAAAAATTATAAACCAAAATTAGTCGGTTTCAATTTCACTATAAAACATAGTTTATAAATGAAATTATTAATTTATTAATTATTAAATTAATATAAAATTATATATTATGTTAAAAATCATTAAATTAAAATAAATTTTTAAAAATTATTATGTGTTAATTTTTAAAAAAAATTGAGTTCATCTATTTTTATCTTACTTTTTGTAATTTAAAACCTTTTAAAATATTAAAAAATATGAAAATTCACAACAAAATTTTGATATTAAAATAAAATATAAAAATTATTTGGTGTTTTTCATGCCTTAAGGCTTGACGTAATTCCTAATAACTTATTTTAAATTTTGTACTTGATAATTTTTTATAAATAAGACTTATTGTTTGATTAGAAAATTTTACACGAATACATACGTTCGTAATATTTGTGTAGTAATAATAACTAGTAAAAAAAATTTTTTTTTATTTTTTATAAATAAAATCGAACGACCTAAACGACTTATTGATTGAAGGTTTGGTTAATTCTAATATTTTGATTTGGTTTTGGTTTAATGTTTTAAAAAACCTCCAATATTGATTCGATTTTCGTTTCATGATAAAACTAACTAAAACCGACTACATTCACTCCTAATTGCAAACATATATATAAGTTTATCTAATTATAAATATAAGACTAAAATATTATCTCAATGATCATGTGTTGAATTATCTTAATCATTAGTGCTTTATACCGGATAAGATTACTTATATTTTAATATTTTGATGTTTACAATATTATTTCACAAGATATGGAATTAACTCCCTATATTCTTATATATTAGATAATAGTTTTATTGTTTAGTAATACAAAGCATAGATAAATGTACAAAATCTCTATATGATTGTAGTCGTTATTTATAAATATTGTAGGTCCTCTAAGAAAAAAATGTAATAGATAAAGTAAAATAAAATTAACGATATCAATCTTATTACGAACTAGTCATGAAAGATTGAGTTACACTTAATAATTATATCAATAAATTATTCAAAATACATCAGATTGTGTAAATATGATATTCAAGGATTTAGTCTCGTGTGTTATAATGAATTAAGATAATAAACATTGATAATTAATTGAAGTGTAAATTCTTTATTCTTAAAATCATAATTTCATTGATCTCATTAATTACTTATGTGATGAAAATAGTGACATTTTATGAAGTCATAAATATCAAATAAATATTTAAGGATAAAATATTAATTTTATCCTGGATATTTAATAAATGAAAATTAATTATATATTATTTAGTTTGATTAAATAATTATATGAATTAGTTAAAACTTAAAATTCAAATACTTGGTGGCATTAATAAAACTAAATTTTTGCTCAATTTTTTTACATAAAACCAGCACAAATTTTATAAAAAAAAATATTTTATATTTATTAAGAATGATACTAATATAATATAATTTTTTTCTGTAAATTATAATATAATGTTTATAGAGAGTATAAAATAGCTTTATTTTTATTTGAAATTAATCTTTTGATATCCGATGATATCGGTAAAAAATTTACACTAATTTTGATTATTGTCTAGAGTACACGAAATAATCTCTTTCTTAAAATTGTTGATCTTATAATTTCATGTTTCAAATTACAAAACGATATCTTTAGGAAATAATAGTTAAAAAGTTAATGTAGGTAGATAAAATAATACAATTTAATCTATAAAAAATTAAGAAAGAAACACTATATTTAAAAAAGAAAAAGAAAAAGATAATGATGATAATAAATAATATAACAATAAACAATTAAGCGGGAGTTCCTTCGTGGGGTTTATCCCCTTCATGCGAAGCAGTCGCGGAAACATAATAAGCAACGGTGAACATTCCATGGATGAAGCACAAGATCCCTCCAATTGATAAAAAGCGTTGGTGGGCAATCCCACATGATTTTCTTGATCTTGAGTTTGATAGTGTCCCTATCATCAGTAATGTAAATGCCAGTGCTAATAATATCCTGATTTTCCATTTCAGTATGTTACTAAAAAAATAAAAATAAAAAACACTAGCTAAAAATTGATATTTATGTAACAATAAATATAAATTAAAATTTTAATCTAACAACTTAACATTAAAGTTATGTAAGAATGATCTATTCAATTAAGATTTTGAATGTATTTAAAGAATGAATTTTAAAATTAAAATAATATTTAATTTTAATTTTAATTATATATATATATATAGTTAGATGTGTTTAATCAAAAATCTAATTCATTTATTAAAAATATTTATATAAAAAATAACCAATATATATAATATTAGGTCATATTTAATTCATAATATGGATAAATAATTAGAATAATAATGATAAGTAAAATTTTATTCAATAGAAATAATATTATTATTACTGTAAGTAAATAGTAGAATCAAAATATAATTAAATTGAAAATGAAATTTATCAAATTATAAAGGATAAAAATTATAAAAAATATAGTTTTAAATGAGAACAAATAAAAAATAATAATATAAAAATGTAAAGAAAATATATCATTTTAATATACTCCTTTTCGTGAAATACTTCCCATTAGCTTAATAATAAAATAAAATCAAAAATAAAGATACTATAATTTTTTTAGCAAAACTGTTCGAACAAAATGACATTAATTGTAAATGGCTAATTAATGTTACCATGCACACACCATGAAATAATGAGACAAGCGATGGCCAATTGCTTATTTGCAGAAGCTTTGTTGAAAGCATCCCTTGAGCAGATGAAAATGCAACCACCAAACACGTTAGCAATAACATGAGCAAGGCCAAGAAGTATAACAGCAGCCAGTCCAAGCTTAAATGCTAGGTAGCTTGGGTCTCTACACTCAAATATCCACATCCTTAAATGTTTTACCTATTAATTTAGAGGAAATTAATTAAGACACTAAAAAGTTATTCAAGAAAACTAAAAATTCAACTCTAGAATTATTATTTTAATTAAAAGCATTAATTGTTTGAGCAAAAGACCTTGTTTTGTGAAATTTCAGCTTGAATACCAAGAATACCGGCAGTAATATCCATAGACACGATCAAGATGCAGACCAGAAGGCCCATGTTCTTTGCCATATTGTTGGATAGATCAGAAGACTCTGTTACATGCACTTTGATTGAAGGTGAGGGAAGGAAGCAATTTTTTGTAGGCAATCACTTAAAGCTATACATGCTTTAAATATATATATATATATGTGTGTGACAATAGAGAATTCGAATAAAGTGGTAACAGCTATACAGTCTAGTGTAACATATACGATACAAATATTTAGTAGTAGTTAAATCTTGATATAAAATAAAGTAATGCTATTTGCATGCATGTGATTTCCTTATAAATGGTTTCAAGAAAAATAGTTTGATTAAAAATGATTTAAAGATAACTATTTAGGTGTTTGGTATAAAAAAAATATATATTTAGAAAAGTATTGTTTTTATTAGAGAAATCGTCAAATATTTTTCAAAAAGTTTTTATTCATTTAATAGCATTTTTAATTAAAAAGATAAACGATTCCAAACATAGTCTAATTAAGCTTTGGATAAAAGCATATTTCGTCTAAGAAAATCTTACTTAACATATATTGTATGATTTCTATTTGTTATTGACTCTATTTTTTTCTTGTATTTTTTCTTCTATTTTTATAAAAATAAAAAGTTTAAGATAAACACATATTATATCTAAGAATCCCTCATTTTGTATATGAATTTTTCTATTTATGTGCTTTTCTTTTATGAAAATGAAGAATCATTGGTTCCTTTCATGAGTACGTAGCAAGGAAAGTAGAGGATGGCCAGTCGGGAAAAGGTACACCCATGCTCTCGTCTTTTAGAATCATATATACGGCTGAGAAAGACCAAGTGCATTGTCGTAGTGCCCAAACGCTCACACCAAAACTACTACATTAATTATTAGTATTATAATACTAGAAAAGTTCTATAAGCTATATATTCACACGCTCTCTCGCTAACACACTCTTACATTTGTTTATTGTAAGAACATCATATTTTTTATTTATTTATAAAAATATATTTATAAAGTTATACATATTCCTTAAATATGGTATCAAGAACACAAATGAGGAACAACTTGAGCAGAGAAACTCCCCTACTTATGTTGATTAACAGCCCAAGCAGCTATCTCATCAGCAAGGGAACATTTAAAGATGTTTTTTAAATAAGAAGAGTTTTCAGCATTTAAAGATATTCCATGTAGGAACATTTTCTTTGTTTAGAGTTATCAAAACAGAAAAATAAGTTTTGTATACAGAGTCTCTGGGAAGAACCAGAGGTAACGTATGTGATAGATCAAATTATTGTGGAAGATCCAAATGATTGAAGGTCTAAATCTAAAAATCCCATCGATTCATATAACTTTAGTATTGTTTATTGTTGAAATTGCGAGAAGACCAAAAACTACAAAAATTAGTGTAATAGTATATCAAAAAATCAGGTAACAAAAATAGAAGTAAATATTACTTCTACTTCAAGAGGAGATAATGCATTGATATCCTTTTTGGAGAGTAACCAAGAATCTTAGGTGTTAGATATACCTCGATGATAACCAATCTTATGATATTGATGTTAAAGGTGCAATAAAAATTAAGTTGAAAGGTACATATGTAACTTGAAAGATTTTAGGCATTATAACGTCCTAGAAAATAGGTATGTGAGGTAGAAATTAATGATAGAAATTTTAAATCATGTTTATTGAAAAAGTACAAAATACTTTTTAAATTAAGAAACAATAAGAAATTACCTAAGAAAACAATGAAAGATTTTATATAAACCATTCTACATAAATCTCAACGATGTCTCCAATAATACAAGATATAAATGAATTTAACAAGATAAAAATAAACCTAGATTCTACTTCTTTTTCAATGTTGAAGCACTAGTCGTTTTACCGAAACATAATCTGGAAAGTTAATAGGGAAATGGGGTGAGCTACGACTAGCTCAAAAAGAGTTTACTCCAAGTGATATCTTAACAAATAGTATTATACATGTTGCATATTAATAAAACTCATGTGTGACTAATATCATTAGTATAAGTGATATAATAAGGATATAATTTATTTATAAAATTTGATATTATTGTATCTCATGCATGCTCATACGATATAAACACATGTTAATTTAAAAATCCATATCTATGTTATGCAATCTCTACATATATTGGTCAATTTTGAAATAGATTATCATATGTGCGGTAAACCTCTAATATGCATATGGGTCCACCTTTGACCCTATGTATAGTCATACTCTGAGATACATATGGAACATGTATTGGTAAACTACGAAGTATATAGGCAGCCAACTCTGAGGTACATAGATCTCCACCTCTGAGGTCATGTGCGATCAAACTCTGAAATACATGTAAATACAATGTGTACATGCTATCCATCAAAAATAGTCTATTGCAATCAATAGCCCATAGGTACCATACTACACAAGACCTCTACACAAGTATAACATTCTCCACGAAACAACGTTGAATGGTGGCTGAAAATTTGAGCAAAGTGGAAGAAAAGGGTTTTAAAATGTTCAAATTCATCTCTGGTCATTGAATCATTCAAAAATCAACACTAGAGCATGCAAATACATGGTAGGGGGTGATTGGCTATGCGATGACATGTGGTAGGCGTGGATTGAACTATGAAGGATTGATAGCTATGCACACACCACATGGCGTAAAGAGACATGGATAGAATATATGCATGACATATGGTGTGCGGATGAAACAAGATTTTGTCACGTGGCATGCCAATGGAGCTAAGTTGGACATAGGATGAGCTAAAACCACATGATTCACGATGATTTGCAAATAGGACATGAGGTTACTAACTCAGCACACACGTGGCACATGGAGCTGATATTTTCATGACACACTACTTGTTTTTATTGGTTGTTTTGATTTTTAAGGTATCTTGGATTGATTCTATGTGCATCTACTTGCATTAAAAAATTCATAAAATATTTTTAAAAATTCTAGAATTTTTTTAAAATTATAATTGTATTCTTTTTTTTACCCTTTGACATTAAAATGTCATATTTAAGCCTAAAAACATAATTTAATTAATTAAATAAGTAAATATTAAGCATGAGAGTGACACAATAATTCTATTTTTATAGAATATCACTGACCTACTTGATTAGCTCTGTCCAGTTACACTTATGTTGAAATACATCTTCCTATTCTAAGGGACTTCTATCAAGGTAGGCTGATCAAGCTCCTCTTGAGTGGCCATATCATCTTAATGCATAACATGTGTTAGTGTGTTTTTGGATTTCACTTAGCTTTTCTCTATTGGAGGAGGTGGGATATTTATAGATGCAAATAGAGAATTTATGCTCATAATTATGATAATCAAATAATGTTTACAAAGGAAAATAAGTGATGAACACGACGAATAAAACAAAGAATACTATGAATGTTCTTCGGTTGTTCATCAACTCAGATCAATTAGAACATTAAATTTGATTTTCATAAACAACATTATATGTTGAAATTGATTTATATGTTTATTATGTTTATAATTAATCTCAATTTTGAAATAAATAAACAAACAATTAAAAAGAATGACACGAAAGTATCACAGAGAGAATTTTAACTAAAATAGTTACAGTTATTAACCTTATAATTATATTTTTATTTATAGGTATTAAATTGATACAAATAAATTTCAAAGAGTTATATTTAAATTTCTTAATATTTAATTTATTTATTACATTATTGTCTTAAGAAGAGAATACGTTCTAAATATATTTTCAAATCTAAATCTATCTAGAGACTAAGAAATCTTATCATATGCTGACATATGTTTTTAATCGATCATAGATACACGAATCAATCAGAAAATTAATACTACACGAAAATAGTAAATTTGCTTTCCATAGTTTTAACCAAAATAGCTATTAATTAGTATTTTTTTAGAATTTATTATTTTGTTGAAAAGTACATTGAAGATAATTTTTTAAAAGAAATTGAATGGAACTGGAGGCAAATGTCTAAGAGGGAAAAAAAGAAAGGAAAAATAATTTGACAGTTCTAGTAGTTCTTTTATTTTTGAAAATTCTATATATCAAAATGGAGAAATGTGAAAAGCACCTAAGCGCGTAATTCTATTTATAATTATATTCACGTTGGCATAATTATATTTAATAAAATATTATTAGATTAGTTGTAATTATAACGTATAAAAAATATCAAATCTTTTTTATTCATATTTTATATACTGTGTTATATATTAAAATTAATTTTGAAAAATTAAAGAAATAATTTTTTAGATTAATATACATATTATTAATGTGAAAAATGTTATATCTAAACGTGAAAAATGTAAAAATAACCTATTTAACTGCCTAAGTTTATTTATAATTATATTTAATAAAATATTATAAAATTAATTATAATTATAACATATTTATAGTAAGAAATTGTAGTATATTTTTATATTCATATTTTTAGATAATATTAATACATATTATCATTATATGTAAAAAAACCTCGAAGTTTTGTAGTTCACCATGCATCATTATTTTTTTATACTTCTTTTATATGTTTTATTTTGATTTTTTTTTAAGTTTTAATTTTTTTCCCTTACCTATTTTTATTTGGCCATTCTTCCATCTTATTATTTAGTCACTTTTTTACGTATAAATAAATATTGAAATATTCTTTAAATAAATACATATAAATACATAATTAAAATAAATAAAATTTTATAATTATTTATTACTATATATAAAAAAAAACTAATAAATAATATGTTGATTATTTTTCAGCACCGCTGTTCCCTACTTTATTATGTATCATTTTGTTTAATTTTCACTTTTTTAGTTTTTATTAATTTTTTTAAACACAAATAAATAATCAACAAGTATTTATATCTCTTTTATTTTTTTTTTATTTTTTAATGTTCATCATTATTCTCTCTATTTTATTATTCAACAATCAACACTATTTTATACTTATCAAATTTAAATAAGATAACATTGTTTATATTTTCTTAAAAGTAATATCAATAAAATATTAATATAAAATTTGAGATAAAAATAAATATATTAACTAATAAATTATTTATAAATTACATGTTAATTTAAATAATTTTTCAAAATAAATTTTTTTATTAATGCAATTATATTTTACGTACAAACCCGCGCTATGTATTACTATATATAAAAGCGGGAATACCCAATGAACTGGTTATTCTTTTGATCTATTATTTTATTATTATTTTTATATACAAATAAATATCAAAATACTTAAAAAATAAATACATTTTTTATTTATACATGTAAATAAATACCAAAATATTCTTAAAATAAATACACTTTTATAATTATCTATTATTATGTATAAAAAATGGGAATAACCAATGAACAATTATTCTCCCTTCCACTAATTTGTTATTTTTTTCTACTTACAAATAAATATCAAAATATTTTTATAATAAATATATATTTTTATTTATACACACAAAAAAATATTAAGATGTCTCTCAGATATATAAATTTTTTTATTTATACACAAAAATAAAGACCAAAATATTCATAAAAAAATAAAATTTGTATAGTTGTAAATAAAAAGCTTGAATAGTCAATTAACATTACATCATTTTTTTAAACTAAGAATTACATAATAATAATAATTATTGTTGGATAATTAACACTACAATATATTTATAAAATTAAATAATATAAAATTGTTTATATTTTCTTAAAAATAATATTTGTATTTTAAATCAAGTATTAATATAAAATATGAGATAAAAATAAATATATTACCCAATAAATTATTTATAAATTATATATTAATTTAAATAATTTTTTAAAATAAATAATTTTATTAACATAATTATCAAAAATTAGTATTATAATTTTTTTGAATGTATTTGTGATTTTTTTTAATTATTTGTACTTTTAACGCGTGATATATAATAATGGCATTTTATTTTTAGCAACCATGACGTACGTGTGGCCAATTTTCACGTGGTAAGGGGTTGTGTACAACGAAATTGACAATTGAGTCACTATTCCTCGGTACGTTTGTCGTGCTCAAAGATGTGAATCTTGTTTTCTATTTGTAAGTTTTACAAGATTAGTTAGATTTTTATATCTCATTTATTCACTTAATTTTATTTTTATTTGTTTAAAATATATATTTTTTAAAAAGTTAAAAGTTAAAAATAAAACTCAATATTAAAAAAAATTAAGTTATGTAATTAATTTTTTATTTAGAGTAGTTTTTTTATAAATAAAATTTTATCTTTAAATACAATAAATATAATTTTTATATAACATAAAAAATATATCTATTTTTAAAGGGTAGTTAAAAATAAAATAATACAAATAATTAAGAAATTATTTTTTTACCCAATGTATTTTTTATATATAAAAAACTTTATTTTAATATAAATATTAATAATATATTTTTAAAATTATCAAAATATAGCTGTGATTAGGTACAAATATTGATAGCCTTTCTTTTTTGGATGAAACAATCTCCCAAAAAAAAAACCTAACCTAGTAATTTGCTAACTATGCTATAAATTAAAGCAATTTTAGTCATTTGGATAAAAACAAATATAATAATTTTAACACATGATTATAAACTTTTTTTTATTGAATTTAGTTATATAAGTTTTACTATATTTATCAATAATATAATAATTTTTTATTTAAAATGTATAATTATTTTCCTATTGTGAATAGTATAGAGAGATAAGAAGAAAAATTGATTTAATGTTGTATTGATTTGTTTTAGAATATACCTAGAGAACCATATTTATAGGATTGTAACAAGTGAAATAATAAGTGTAGTACAAGTGTAATAGAAATATAGTACAAGTTAAATAATACAAGTTAAATAATACAAGTATAGTACAAGTGAAATATAAGTAAATTACAATATCAAATATAACTTAACATCCCCCCTCAAACTCAAGGAGGAGGAGAAACAATCAATTTGAGTTTGGAAAATAATTCTTGAAATTTGCTTGGTAGATGAGATTTGGTGAATATGTCAGTTGTTTGATCTGTAGAGGATATTGATTTGAGACAAACAGTGTCTTGTAGAACATGTTGACGAACAAAATGACAATCAATCTCGATATGTTTTGTTCGTTCATGAAATACATTATTGTGAGAAATCTGAATAGCACTCTGATTGTCACAATATAAGATAGTTGTGGTTGATTGGAGAACACCCATATCAACAAGTAACCAACGGAGCCAAAGAAGTTCTTGAGTGGTGTCAGCAAGAGCACAATATTCAACTTCAATGTTGGATCGAGAAGTGAGGGATTGTTTCTTGCTTCGCCAAGATATGAGAGAGTTTCTAAGAAAGAAACAATATCCAGTAGTAGAGCGACGATCAGTTGGGTCACTTGCCCAATCAGCATCAGAGTAGGCAGAAAGAAGAAGATTAGACTTGTTGGAGAAGTGGAGACCGTGAAACATGGTGCCTTTGATGTAGTAGAGAATGCGAAGAACCGCAGTATAATGGGTAGACCGTGGAACAGACATGAATTGACTAACCAGATGAACAACATAGGCAATGTCAGGACGAGTGACTGTGAGATAAACAAGACTGCCTACTAGTTGTCTGTATAATGTGGCATCTGAGAGGATAGTACCATCTAATGGAGTAAGTTTGACATTGGTTTCTAGAGGTGTTGATGCAGCTTTGCAATCAGTAAGGCCAACCCGATTAAGAATATAGAGTACTTTGCTTGAGAGAGATAATATCCTTGAGAATCAGATGAGATTTCTAGGCCCAAGAAGTAGTGGAGACGACCAAGGTCTTTCATTTCAAATTGATGGCTCAGAAACTGCTTGAGATCAATAATTCCATTAGAGTCATTCCCTGTTATGATCATATCATCTACATAAAGGAGTAGAAGTGTTACACTAGTGAGAGTCTTCCGAATAACGAGACCGGAGTCATAAGAATTGGAAGTGAAGCCAAAGTCAGTAAGTGTAGAGCTGAATTTGGCAAACCAAGCTCGAGGAGCTTGTTTGAGGCCATAGAGAGCACGACGAAGTCTTCATACTTGATGAGGTGAATGAGTGTATCCAGAAGGAGGTTTCATATAAACTTCCTCAATTATGTCTCCATTGAGAAAAAAAAATTGACATCCATTTGAAACATGTTCCAATTTCAGGCAGCAGCAACAACAATGATACTTCGAACAGAGGTGAGGCGAGCTACAGGTGCAAAAGTTTCTTCATAGTCGATTCCATATTCCTGTGTAAAACCCTTTGCAACCAGACGAGCTTTATATCGTTCCACAGACCCATCTGAATGAGTTTTGATTTTGAAAATCCACTTACAACCAATCAGAGATTTATTAGATGGAAGATAAATAAGATCCCATATATATGCTTTTGTTAATACCTGTAATTCATCTGTCATAGCTTTCTATCAATAAGGGTTAGAACTAAATTCTCTATAGTTTTGGGCATTATGATGAGACAAAATAGTAGAGAAACATTGGTAATCACGAAGATGAAAAGGAAGACTACTTACACTAGTAGAACGATGAAGTGATGACTCTAGACAATCAGATAGTTGGTCTTCAGAAGATGTTGTTATGGTAGGATCAGTAGAAGGAGCAGACACATCAGGAGAAGCCGTAGTAGACGATGGTGAGGGTAATAGAGCAATGTCAGGAGGAAATAAATCAATAGTTGGGTCATTAAAAAATGAGAGTGAGGTAGAAGATGAGACATGAAATGAGGAAATAGAGGAAAACATTTTATGTTTCCAAAAGATGACATGACGAGAGATGCGCAATCGTTTAGAGATAGGGTCCCAACAACGATAGCCTTTGTGTTCTATTCCATACCTTAAGAAACAACAAAGACGAGCACGAGGTTCTAATTTATTGCGTTCATGAGGGTGAAGAAGAACAAAACAGGCACAACCAAACACTTTGAGTAGTTCATAAGATGGAGAAGTACTATAGAGACGCTCATAAGAGGATTGATTATGAATAATAGGCATGAGAACACAATTGATAGTATAAATAGTCGTAAGAGCTGCTTCACCCCAAAAGCGTTCAGGACAAGAACTAGAAATGAGGAGAGTGCGAACAATATTAATAATATGTTTGTGTTTTCGCTCAGCTCTTCCATTTTGTTGAGATGTGCCAGGACAAGAATATTGAGAAAGAGTCCCATTTTGTCGAAGAAAATTTAAAAAAATTGTTTCTTTATATTCTATAGTATTATCAGCTCTAAGTATTTTGATATTTTGAGAAAATTGGGTTTTAACCATTTGGGCAAAATTATAATAAATTTTGGGTAATTCAAATCTATGTTTCATGAGAAAAATCCATGTGAATCTTGACAAAGTAAACACATCCCCTCATAGTAGGATGTGGAGATGTACCCCAAACATCAGAATGAATTAAGTCAAAAGGGGAGACAAAAGTAGAATCACTTTTATTAAAACATAAAGCACGTTATTTTCCCAATTGATAAGGCAAACAATTTACATTATCAGAAATAGAAACATATCCTAATTTACCAGAAGATGCTAATGGACGAAGACGTCCTATAGACGTATGGCCTAGACGAGCATGCCATAGGTTGATAGGAGTAGTAGAAGCAGCAACAGAAGTATGAGGATAATTGGGTAGATGAAGGTCGATAAGTTCAAATAATCGTTCAATCTTACGACCTATCCCTAGGATCTGTCCTATCTGTGGATCCTGCACATGACAACCAGAAGAGGAAAAAGTAATAGTAAGACCAAGTTCACATAATTGACCAACGGAGATAAGATTTAGAGTAAGGTTGGGAATATGAAAGGTGTTAGAAAGTGATATAGAAGATGTGGAAACTTGTCTTACAATATTAACATGCATATGTGAGCCATTGGCAGTTTGAATTAAATGTTTGGAGATGGAAGATTGTGTGGGAGAGAAGATGTGAGTATCATGAGTCATATGGTTACAACAAGCAGAATCAAAATACCATAAAGATTTACCTGATGTGAGAGACAAGGGAGTAGGATGAGGATTACTAGATTGTGAGAGAACATGTTTAAGAAGACCTTCAAGTTCTTGAGTAGATAAGATAAATTTGTCATGATTATCCTCAGAAACAACAACAGTAATAGATGATTTACTATTTTTACCTGAAGCATGTTGAGAGGGATTCCGTGAGGAATACTGAGAGGGATTCTGAAAGCAATCTTTGTTAAAGTGTCCTGGACCCTTCTTGTGATAATATATACATACCTGAATGAGACATGTAAGAAGCTCATGATTGGGGTTATGATAGTAGGTGCAACCTTGATGTTTGAAGTCATCTTTAGAACATCCTTTAGGGCGATAAAATGGGGTGGCAAGAACATAATCTGTATGATGAACTTTGAAAACCCCCATCTGAGTTTCTTCAGAGTGAAGCTCGGTCACAGCAGTATCTAAGGATGGAAAAGGACTCCGATGGAGTAAGGAAGCCCGAACAGGTTCAAATCGATCATGGAGAGCCATGAGAAAAATAACAAGACGTTGGTGATTACGGTAAGTTGCAAACATCTCAGCATCACTCTTATTCGTCCAAGTTGGTTCAGAGAGAGCGAGTTGATCCCAAATAGTATGAATTTTAGAGAGAAATTGGTTAATGGTTTGATCAGCCCTTTGGCGTTTGGTATGAAGAGTTGTTAGAAGTTGATATTGGTTGACCAAATCTGTTGTAGTGAAACGAGCCTCAAGAAATTCCCAAAATTATTTGGCAGTGTCAAAACGTCCAAATTCACCATGGATGGAGGGTATGGTGGTGTTATGGAACCTGGTAATAATTTGATTATGTTTAAATTGAATATATTGGAAATGTATTTACAATCACATTCTACAATGAATACTAATACATGTTTAAATACAGGAAATAAGAATCCACTTTTTGGAAAAGTGCTTTTTAGGAAAAGTATATTAGTTGCATACAACTAATATACCATTAATGATTTATTAACACTACCCCTCAAGTTGGCGCGTAGATATCGATCATGCCCAACTTGCTTAGTGAATCGTATAATGCCTTCTTGGAAACTCCATTAGTAAGCATATCTGCAAGCTACTCTTCTGTGGGAACAAAAGGAAAACTAATAAGTTTGGCATCTAACTTCTCTTTTATAAAGTGACGGTCAACCTCTATATGCTTAGTGCGATCATATTGTACTGGATTTTGTGATATATCAATGGCTGCCCGATTGTCACAATACATCTGCCATGAGCCATACCTCTATACTCGGCCTCAGCACTAGATCGTGCCACCACTTTCTGCTTCTTACTTTTCCATGTAACCAAATTTCCTCCCACAAAGGTGAAATAACCCGATGTTGACTTTCTATCTGTAATACTTCCTGCCCAATCTGCATCTGTGAATCCACAAACTTCAAGAGGATTGTTGTGTTTAGAGAACATTACTCCCCTTCCTGGAGCCGATTTCAAATACCTTAAAATTCTCAAAATAGCATTCATATGGTTCTCACTTGGATTATTCATGAACTGACTCACCACACTTACTGCATATGCAACATCTGGTCTAGTATGAGCTAAGTAAATCAAACGTCCAACCAATCTTTGATAGCGAGATCGATAAGTTGGTATCTAATCTCGATACTTTGCTAAACAATGGTTTTGCTCAATAAGAGTGTCAATAGGTTTATAATCCAACATACTTGTCTCTGTTAGCAGATCAATAATGTACTTCCTCTGACATAGATATATTCCTTCTCTTCCCCTGGCTACCTCAATTCCTAAGAAGTACTTTAGTTCACCTAAGTCCTTCATCTCAAATTCAGAGGCTAGCTGTCTTTGTAATTTATCCATCTCAATAGTATCATCACCAGTGATTACCATATCATCAAAATAAATGATTAGGATTGTTACCTTCTCTCGTTGATGTTTGAGAAATAGAGTGTGGTCTGAATTACTTTGTATGCAACCAACCTTTTGCATGAACTGTGAAAACCTTCCAAACCAGGCTTGAGAGGATTGCTTGAGGCCATACAAAGACTTCCTTAATTTGCATACAAAATTACCAGGAGAAGCAACTACATACCCAGGTGGAAGACTCATGCATACCTACTCGTCTAATTCTCCACGAAGAAACGTATTCTTGACATCAAACTACCGAAGTGGCCAGTTTAGGTTAGCAGTAAATGAGAGTAGAACCCAAATCGTGTTCATTTTGGCAACATGAGCAAAAGTCTTATCGTAGTCTACACCATATGTTTGAGTAAACCCTTTTGCTACAAGACGAGCTTTATACTGATTTATGGATCCATCACCATTATATTTTACAGTAAACACCCATCGATAACCAACTGCCTTTTTTCCTTGTGGTGGTGGCACAAGTTACCAAGTATCGTTCTTCTTTAACGTATCCATCTCTTCAGCTATTGCCTTCCTCCATATTGGATCTCACAACGCATCCTACACTTTGTTAGGTACTGATATACCAGATATTTGATTCACAAATGATTTATATGACTTAGATAATCTTTTAGTGGACATGTAATTGGCTACTGGGTATTTTGATTTTGCATGAATATTTGGTTCATACCTTTTGGTTGGTTGACCTCGAGTAGACCTATTTGGTAACACATACTGTCCAACAGTACCAATAGGTGTACATACCTTAGATGAGTGACCTTCAGTACCAGGGAGTTGTTGATCAAGGGCAAGAGTAATGTCTGAGGGTACAATTGTGTCTTCAATGTCATTTGCTGTAAGTGAATTTGATGCTTGAATACTTGGAGCATCTGCTTCTACAATGACTGGATTCAATGAATTAGAAGTCTCATCTAGTCTCATTGAAACATCAGTTTGTGATTCTCTTAATACCTCCCCCTCACCATGATACAATTCTTCGAAATATGTATTCTCCCCCTGACGAGCAGTATCAGGTGAGAAAAAATAACTCATGTCCTTAAAGAAGGTAACATCCATAGTAACATAATACTTTCTGGTTGGTGGATGGAAGCACTTGTACCCTTTCTGATAACTTCCATAACCAACAAACACACATTTAATTGCCCGAGCATCTAATTTAGACCATTGAGTTTTAGTAACATGCACAAAAGCAACACAACCAAATACACGGGTAGGAAGATTATGGAAGGATGATAAGGAGACGTAAGATGCGAGAATTTGGAATGAGATTTTTCCGTTAAGGACACTAGACGGGAGACGATTGATGAGATGGACAGAAGCTTGTACAACATCACCCCAAAAGGTATTTTGGCATATAAGCACTAAATAAGAGTGCACGAGCCATATCAAGTAAATGCCGATTTTTTCTTTCAGACACTCCATTTTGTTCCAGTGTTTACGGACGAGTAGTTTGGTGAATAATTCCATGTGTTCCAACAAGTCATTAAAATAGCGTCAACTTAGACGCAAACATTGTGATGTTTACGTTAGAAATAATTTTGTTTCATTTGTGCGTGTCCTCATTTTTAGGTGGTGGATGAATTTAGGATTGACGACTCACTTGAACTTTGCAAGAGATAGATTGGTTGAGAGTTTCTTATGTTCTGTGGGGCTTAGTTTTACACATTATAATAATTATTGCTCAACAATTAACACTATTTTATACTTATCAAATTTAAATAAGATAACATTGTTTATATTTTCGTAGAAGTAATATCAATATTTTAAATAAAATATTAACATAAAATATGTGATAAAAATAAGTGTATTACTTAACAAATTATTTATAAATTACATATTAATTTAAATAATTTTTCAAAATAAACAACTTTATTAGTGCAATTATATTTTATGTACAAATCCGTGCTATCTATTACTATATATAAAAGCGAGAATACTCAATGAACAGTATATTAGTTATTCTTTCAATGAACAGTATATTAGTTATTCTTTCGGTCCACTGTTCTATTACTTTTTTTACACAAAATTTATATCAAAATATCTTTAAAATAAATATAATTCTTATTTATATATACAAATAAATATCAAAATATCTCAAAAATAAATACTTTTTTTATTTATATACATAAATAAATACCAAAATATTCTTAAAATAAATAATTTTTTTAATTATCTATTATTATGTATAAAAAGTGTGAATAACCAATGAATAGTTTTTCTATCTTCCACTAATTTGTTACTTTTGCTACGTACAAATAAATATCAAAATATTTTTGAAATAAGTAATTTTTTTTATTTATACACATAAATAAATATCAAGATGTCTCTAAGATATACACATTTTTTTATTTATACACAAAAATAAATACCAAAATATTCCTAAAATAAATAAAAAAATTATAGTTGTAAATAAACAGTTTGAATAATCAATTAACAATACATTATTTTTTAAAATCAAGAATTGAATAATAATAAAAATTATTGCTCGATAATTAACACTACGATATACTTATCAAATTTAAATAATTTAATATTATTTATATTTTCTTAGAAGTAATATCAGTATTTTAAATCAATTATTAATACAAAATATGAGATACAAATAAATATATTATCTAATAAATTATTTATAAATTATATATTAATTTAAATAATTTTATTAACATAATTATCAAAAATTAGTATTATAAATATTTTGAATGTAAAAGAATATAAATTTATATGTTTTATGTATTTGTGATTTCTTTTTCTAATTATTTGTATTTTTGACTTGTGATATATAACAATTATTTGTACTTTTCACGTGGTATGGGGTTGTGTACAACGATATTGATAATGATTAATGACTCACGATTCCTCTGGACGTTTGTCGTGTTCAAAGGTGCGAATCTTGTTTTCTATTTGTAAGTTTTACTCTCATTTATTCACTTAATTTTATTTTTATTTGTTTAAAAATTAAAAATAAAACTCAATATTAAAAAAAATTATATTATGTAATTAATTTTTAATTTAGTTACATATCGTAAATTTTTTATAAATAAAAAATGTATATATATAATATATTTTTATTCAAAATTACAATAAATGTAATTTTTTTATATAACATAAAAAAAATATATTTTTAAAGGGTAGTTAAAAAATAAAATAATACAAATAATTAATTTACCCAATGTATTTTTTATATATAAAAAAAATTATTTTAAAATAGATATTAATAATATATTTTTAAAATTATCAAAATATAACTATGATTAGGTATTTTTTTGGATGAAATTAACACCATAACACACATTTATCAAGATTATAAATCTTTTTTTTATTGAATTTAGTTATATAAGTTTTGAATATATTTATCAATAATACAATAACTCTTTATTTAGAATGTATAATTTTTTTCCTATAAATTAAGGCCTCACAACTCAGAAGTTCTTGCGTGTTTGATTAGTGAAAAAGAAAGAAAAAGAAATTGAAGAAGTTGTTGTAGGTGTAGGTTTGTGTAAGCGTTATTCACCAATTTTAATTGTCTAATTAATCACAATGGAGAATCCAAAACAACATTTGGAAGCTACACATGCAGCTATTCCCCAAAGACGACGTGAAAATTATAATAATATGCCCAACATTTGGAAATATGACTTCTTGAATATTTCTCTTAATAATAATTTTGAGGTTAATTTTATTATTTCATCGTAATTTATATACTTTTAAATTTTTATCGTTTTAAGTTACATATTCGAATTAAAATTTATATAAGTTGTGATTATTTGTTTGAAAGGGAGACGAGTACAGAAGGAGGGCTGAGGAACTTACAGAAGAAGTGAAGATCAGTTTTCTAGAAACAAAGGAGTTGGTGACTATGTTGGATCTGATTAATAACGTTGAGAAACTAGGACTAGCTCACCATTTTCAAAATGAAATTAAGAAAGCTCTGGACACCATCGCATCTATAGCTTGTAAACCTCTGATTGCAAGAGAAGATATTTACTCTACTGCCTTATGCTTTAGGCTTCTTAGACAACATGGTTATCAAGTTTCCCAAGGTACGTACGTAATTCCATTATAGATAAATAAATTCATAATATCCTCTACGAGTCTATTTAATTCTTTTTTGGAATTCATATTACATGAGATGATCTTTTGAACTTAACATTATTGGTTTTCATCTGTTTCATTTTAATTATAAACATCCTTTAAATACCTCTATATAATGTATGTTGCCCCTGAAAAAGGGTTGTTATCTAATAGTGATATTTCATATGAAGATGTTATATGATTTTAGAGTTTATATATATATATATATATATAAAAAAATATCTACGTTATGAAACGCAGACATATTCAAAGACTTGATGGACGAGAACAGTAGGCTACAGAAAGGCACATATAAAGATGTCAGAGGAATGCTACAGCTTTTAGAGGCCACGAGCTTATGTTCAGAGAGTGAAAGCATCTTGGAAAAGGCTAAAGTTTTGTCAATTGACATCCTCAAAAATGCCGTTACTAATTTGGATAATGACTTAACTGTCAAAAGTGTGTGCCATGATTTGGAGCTTCCATACCATTGGAGAGTCCATTGGTTTGATGTCAGGTGGCAAATTTCAGCATATGCAAAACATAATGATAGCTTGAGCACTTGTCTATTAGAGTTGGCCAATATAAACTTCAATTTGGTCCAATCCACACTCCAAAAAGATCTAAAGGACTTGTCCAGGTTAGTATATACACAAGGAAATTAACGTACAAATTATGTTTTTTTAAGGGAAATATAAGTACAACCAACTTAATGATTAAGTTAAAATTACAATATTAAGAAGAGTGATTAATTACAAACTTATGTTATACATAACATCTCCTCACAGAATATTCCCTCCACGTGTTATGAAAGAGATAAGTAATTTATTATTATTTTAAAATTTTAAGTTGATTGTTACAATAAATAATTTTTTTTAATGATCGGAGTTAATTTAACTATGATTAAAAAGAGTATAGAGTCTACAATTTTTGATATAATTGTTCTCAAATTAAATTATAAAATCTGTATTTAAAATTGTTCAAAAATTATTATGATTCAATGATGTTTTTTTAACTACGAGTAACTATTCGAAAAGGTTATTAAAAAATATCCGAAAAAATTGTTTTTTTATTTTTTTTAATTAATCATAATTATTAATTAATATAAAATTTAATTTAATAAATATATAAATTAATTAAATAAATATAATTAATTTCGAGTATATGTAGGTACAGTTATCAGTATAATCATACCCGTTGTTTTATGTTTGATTTTTATCCAAAATTATATGTCTTAAAATTTATCGAATAAAAATCGAATCGATAATACCAATAACTGTTTTACATTTATGTTTCAACGCTCATTAAAAATAATTTTGTTTCATTTGCGCGTGTCCTCATTTTTAGGTGGTGGACGAATTTGGGATTGACGACTCACTTGAACTTTGCAAGAGATAGATTGGTTGAGAGTTTCTTATGTTCTGTGGGGCTTAGTTTTTCTGAACACCATAGAAGTTTCAGAAAATGGCTCACAAAAGCCATCAATTTCATTCTAATAATTGATGACGTTTATGATATCTATGGATCGTATCAAGAGCTGAAACAATTTACTGATGCTGTTGTTAGGTGAGAGGTCAAATCAATTGCTTAATTGAGTGTATATTCACGGCACAAATGTTCAATCAATATAAGGGACAAAAAAAAAAAAATAGACTTAAATTATAACCACAATTTTTTTCCTATATTTATTTTAATTCTTTTTTTAAAAAAAATAAATATTTTATCTTATTTTTAATTTTGCTTTATTAATTGATTTCCATAACTCATATATATCGAAATTATTCTTTCTCAATGTTTACACAAAACATATATTATTGTAATATAAAAAAATTAGTATTTCTACTCCTATATATTATTTAAAAGATAATTAATATATATCACAAATACATAATATCACTAATATTTTTTTATTAAATAAATTTACGTTAATTATTAAGAATATTGTTACATATCATTTGAATTTCATTTGAAATTTGATATATATATATATAGACTTTTTTTATTTAAAAAAGATACCAATATAATTATTTTTAAGATAATATTTAAAAAAATGATTATACACTTACATATTTATATATTTAAAAATGTATAAATTATTTATTATATATATATAATTAACTCATTATTATTAGATAAATTTATCATCAATAAAAAATAATCATATCAATAATATTTAAATTGTCACAATATACTTTGCAAAGTAATTGTTATCTCTTTATTATGGAAATTTTATTACTCATAAAATAAATTAGCCACTAACGTGCATTTTATACCTAGTGATTTATAATAATAAGTGAATGTTTTGATTTCAGATGGGAGGTTGAAGAAGCTAAGACACTTCCAAAGTGCATGAAGATATCTTTTTTGGCATTCTACAATTCTATTTGTGAAATTGCTAAAGAAATGGAGATGGAGAATGGTCAAAAGCAAGTATTGTCACATCTGCGCAAAGTGGTATATACAATCCACCAAAGTTTTAAAAAAAATAAAATTTCTTGATAAGATTTCTATTAGTATATTTTTATATTATTTAAAACTCAAATGTTCTTAATAGTAACTTTAACTTAAATTTTTAATAATTTAAGTGTAATTTATGGCATTAAAGATAAGGATAACAAAAAGATATATTGGATGAAAACTCTATGATATTTACTCTTGGATCAAATTATTTTCAAATTAAGATCACGATCCACTTACAAATTCGACAGGTTGAATTATGACCAATTAATATAAATTTAAATTTTTTTAAAACTATAATTTTAGAAATAAAAGAATAACACATTCTCAATATACATATATAATTTTATAATTATTTTTAAAAAAAATTACATAATTAATAATTATTTTTCAAATTTATCTCTTATATTTTTATAAATATATTTTTCCTTCTTTTTATTTTTTTATAAATCTATCTATTATTGTTTAAAATTTTTTAAACAAAAATTCAAATTTAATTATATTCATAATTATTTATTTTTCTAACCTATATTATAAACAATATTATTTTTTAATTTTTCATAATTTGTGTAAAATAAGTAATAAAGTTTCTAAAAAATATATAAAAAAGTGTTTTCTTAAAATATATATTTTTCTATTTTTTTTTAATTTATTAATCTAAAATATATAATGTATTATATTAAATAATATTTGAATTTTAGAAAAAATTAAAACAATTTAGATCTAATTATGGATATGTATTGATACATACGTATATCAAAACAAATTATATCAAATTAAATTTTTTGAAAGAAAGATCGAATCAGATCATTAATATATAGGATTCATCGAATTAAAATACAACTCAATTTTGGCAAGATTTGTATTAGTATTATTCATTATAATCATATTATAATTTCATAACTAAAGGTTGGTGGGGTAAATTGCTAATTACATGTTCCATATTTTTTTTAAGTTCTTTCTTTCACGGTAAAATATTTTTAAAAAAAGTTTGATCAAATAAATGATTTTTATCTTCGTTTGATAAATTTTGATGCTTATACTTATTAATTTTTTTTTAATTTTAAAATTTAAAGTATTGTTTTTAAATAAACAAATACACATGTCACTAGCTCAAAACATTTATTGTATTTGTTACTCTTTTTATCTATATTTTGCTTTCAATTTTTTATTAAAAAAATTATGTTAATTTTAAATTTTATTAATATAAAATAAGAAATTATCATATATTTTATAATAATCTCGTTAATATTATATATATATATATATTTTATAGTGGGAAGATTTTTGCAAATCATTACTGAAAGAGGCCGAATGGTATCACAAGGGTTACACACCATCCTTCCAAGAGTACTTAGACAATGCATGGATATCATCATCAGGTCCTCTGCTTTTCGTTCATTCATTGTTTTCTATAGAGAAAGGGTTCACAGAACAACCCACAGTTTTTCTCGAGAAAAATCGATCTCTGATAGAAATCACATCTCTCATCATCAGACTTCTCAACGATCTGGGGACTTCAACGGTATATACTAAAAATAATTAACTTAGGATTTTAATATTATTATAATTTAAAATTTTATTTTCATTAAATATAATTTTATTTAAAAATAATAGTAATAAAGTAATTAATTATAGAGTCTAATTCTTATATCTTACTTTTAACGTATTACTGTGTAACACCAATACAAAACAAAGATATAAAAAAATGATTGATAAGTTAGATGATTGTTGTATAAAAAATGAACCTATTATCCCTATATGTTACGATAATTAGTAATATATAAAGTGTTAAAACAAAAGTAAGATATATAAATCATTTTCTTTAATTTAACATTATACATATTAGATCATTATTTTATTCAATTTTAAATTATGATCACCGATTAATTTATTACACTTAACATTGAACACATATTTAAAAATAAATCTTATTTTAATACGTATTTAAGTGTAATATTAGAATTTTTTTAGAGTAATAACACGTACTTTAGTAACTATCCATCCTCGGAAAAAATGAAAATTCAATAATGCTTTTGAAAATATGTACAAAATAAAATATTTGTTAACATGTTTTTAAAAGATAATAAGATATAAATAGTCATCCCATGCAAGTAAAATAATAAGGGAATTGTTATTTTCTTCTCAACAAACACTATAATTATCATACCAACTAAAAATTTATCAGTCACATTCAAATATTCATATATTGTTCTGTTATGATAATAATGTTTTTTTTGCTCTGCTTTGCTTCACATACATGGATTAATATTCAGGCTGAAAAAGAGAGAGGTGATGCTCCTTCAGCTATACAATGTTATATGGAAGAAATGAAAGTAGATGAGGAAGTAGCAAGAAAGCACATTAAAGACATGATCACCAAAGCTTGGAAGAAGATCAATAAGATATGCTTCCAACACCAAATGTCGTCTCAATATCAAACTTTATTTGCCAATATTGCCACAAATATGGCACGCGTTGCGCATAGTCTCTACCAATTTGGAGATGGTTTTGGCATTCAGGATGGGCGATCTCGGAATAAGTTCTTGTCTGTACTTGTTGAACCTCTCAATGTCATTCCCAATTGAATAAAACCTTGTCTAGCTAGCTTATATATATATATACTAATAAATGCGTTATTAGATATTTAATTTTATAAAATAATGGCATTAGTAACGCATTTATTAGGATTTAAATATGATACTCCAATAGTAGAACATATGTACTATTGAGCTATATATACTTTACATATATGCATAATTAGCTTTTCCATTTTGCAAATTAGTTACTTGAGAATTATGCATGCTTCTTTCATATCCGCTTACATATATTAAGTTTGTTTCACGTAGTAGTATACATTGACAAGATTCACTTTTCTAGTCACATATTCAATCATACTAGATATTATTTTATGTAAAAGAAATCATCTTATTAACTAAGTAGGACCTATTCAATGTGTAAAAAAAAAAAAGGTGTGAATTTATTTAAAATTTGGATACGAGGGAAACACTTTAGCCATGTCTAATTATATTTTATTGTTATAATTTTGCATCTTCCAGGATATGTAGTACGGTGAGGGAAAAAAAAGAAGGATTTGTAGTAGGTACAAGAAGTACGAGATGCATTTTTCTTAAACACAAATTTTAATTATATCAAAGGCTATTGTTAATAGGATGAAGATGATTATCACTAATGTTATCTCCGAGGAACAGAACGTTTTTGCGCCTAAACATCAGATTGTTCACAATATTATCTACGCTCAGGAAGTTATCCACTCCATGAATAGGAGCATGAATCTCCATACTATGACATTAAAGATATATATGAGTAAAAGCATATGATCGGGTTGAATGGGCCTTCTTACAGGGAGTCATGCTTCGTTTGGGCTTCAACGGTGATTGGATGTCTTTGGTGATGCGCTGCATTTAATTTCTGTCCTTATCGTTGCAGCTTATTAATGGAATGCCAACCGAAAAATCATCTTCCCAACGAGGACTATGTCAGGGTGACCATCTCTCACCATATTTATTTCTAATCTGTACTGAAAGATTTTTTGACCTTATTAAGCAAGTTGTAACGAGAGGTATCATCGATGGCGTTAAAGTTTCACGTAGAGAACCTCTAATTTCACACCTAATTTTGTAGATGATAGTACCCTTTTTATCACAGGCAATCAGGGATAATTGTTCTCCTTCCGGACGATTGAGAGAAAATTGAGAACAATTTTTTTTAAGTGTAATTGAGTTGTAAGTTATAAGTGTTGTAAACATTTTGTATAATTTTTTTTATTAAAAAAATCTGCAATAGATACGAAGACGTAGACAAAATTGATCGAACTCTGTTATTAATTTTGTGTTATTTTGTCTATTTTTGCTTTCTCATAAACTTATTTTATTGAGAATTTACATAATTTTCCAACAACTGGTATTAGAGAATTTTGTGGTGATTTATGTCAATTTTCTACAATATTACTATTCATATGAATAGTGCATGAATGGTAAATTTGTTGGCGATATTGATTTTTCGACGGAGGTGTTCTAATACACGATAGTTCATAGGAATAGTAAAAAATGATTCAAGGGAAGTCAGATTTGAGTAGGAGCAATGAATGTAGATGAAGAAAATGTGAAACTCGAGAAATTTGATAGCACAGATTTTGGGTTTTGGAAAATACAGATAAACCCTCAGAGTTATTTGATTGACATCATCTCGAAATGTTGCTTTCAACATAGCAAAGGAAAAGATCACGATGATTCTTATGGTGACTCTCTCCAATATGTATGAGAAGTCATCAACTTCAAACAAAGTGCACCTGATAAGGCGTTTGTTCAATTTGCGGATGATGCAAGGCGTATCGGTAGCTCAACATCTCAATGAACTCAACATAGTTACAACCCGATTGAGTTTGGTTGGAATTGAATTTGATGAAGAAGTACGAGCATTGATACTTCTGTCTTCTCTACCAAAAAGTTGTAATGATAGTGTCACGACTGTGAGTAGCTCTTCAGGAAGCAATAAGTGAAAATTTGACGATGTTCATGATTTGGTTCTCAATGAAGGATCTGACGTAAAGAGTTGGGTGAATCGTCAATCTCTTTAGTTTTGCATACATAATCAAGAGGAAGAAATTCAACTAGAGGGAATGGATGTGGAAAAACAAATTATCGAGGTAGATCAAAGGACAAGAGATCCAAAACCAAGAATCCCATAATTCCCATAGCTTGAAGATTGTCGACTTTTGAAATTGTGGAAGAACCGAGCACTACAAAAATCAGTGCAAGAGTGCACTAAAGGACCAGGAAGCAAAGACAGAGGAAAATGTTACTTCCATGTCAGAAAGAGATGATGCATTGATATGCTATTTAGAAAGCAAGGAAAAATCTTCGGTGTTAAACTTTGGAGCATTGTTTCATGCTACTTCACATAAAGAATTCTTTGAAAAATATGTCCCTGGAAACCTTGGAAGCTATATCTTGGTGATGATTAACCGTGTGCTGTTATTAGCAAATGTGTAGTGAAGATTAAGTTGAACGGGTCTGTTTGAGAATTGAAGGATGTCATACATATTTATGACTTAAGAAAGAACTTAATCTTAGTAGGATAGTTGGATAGTGAAGGCTACACTATGATCCTCTATGGTGATTATTGGAAGATTTCAAAGGGTGTAATGATGGTTGCTCGAGGAAAAAAAGAGTAGCACTCTTTACATGATAGTAGTGGCATATTGTTCGATCATAGTTGCAGCAGGAAATGAAATGCCAAATATGTGGCACCAGAGACTATATCCAACAGAGATATACATGTGCAAAGATTGCATACTTGCAAAGAAAAAAAGATTTAGCTTTTAGACAAGTGGCAGAACCCTAAAGAAGGAAAGGGTAGAGCTCATTCACTCTGATGTTAGGGACCAACAACCGTCTCATCCATTGGTGAGAAACACTACTTCGTGACTTTCATCGACGATCACTCTCGGAAGGTATGTGTATACTTTCTAAAGCATAAGTTTGAAGTGTTTGAGGCTTTCAAGAGAAGGAAAGCTATGATTGAAAATGAGACAAGGTTGAAGATAAAAAAACTCATAACCGATAATGGTGGTGAATATGAAGATAGTAGATTCAAAATTTGTTACTATAAGTGCGGGATCAGAATGGAGAAAATTATGCCAGGAATGCCTCAACACAATGATGTAGCTAAGCATATGAACTGAATGTTGACAGAAAGAGCCAGAAGCATTCGTATATAGTTAGATCTACCGAAGTAGTTCTGGGAAGAAGCAGTCAACACGGTAGCTTACTTGATCAATCGAGGCCTATCCATTCCATTGGAGCACAGAATACCATATGTGATATGAAGCAGAAAAGAGGTAAAATTATCACATCTAAAAATTTTCAATTGTGTAAAATTTGTGCATATCATTGATCAAGGCAGGAATAAGCTTGATCCCAAATCCAAGAAATGCATCTTTATCGACTATGGTGAGGATGAGTTTGGATACTATATTTGGGATGACGAAAATAAGAAAATGATCTGTAATAGAGAAGTGATTTTCAATAAAAGGGTGATGTATAAGGATAAGCATAAAACATATACCAATAACTTATAGTAGAATGAGTCAGTATTTGTAGATGCAAATGATGTCCTAGATAGTCCCATGACATATACAGTTGTAACAAGTCCTCAACGAGAGGAACTCGTTGGACAGAGCAATGTGCAACAGTCTGACATACCATAGCCTTATACTTTATCTCCTATATTGAGAAAGTCTTATTGACCTCATGTGCCTAACATGAGATACATGAACTATATGTTTATTGACTGATAGAGAAAAGCCTGAATGTTATGATAAAGCTTGTCAGATTTGAGATGCCAACAAGTGGGAGCTTGCCATGAAAGAAAAAAATGAAATATCTCATCTCCAACCAGACATGGGAACTAGCTAAGTTACCCATGAGGAAGAAGACACTTCACAACAAATGGGTGTACAAGGTGAAAAAAGAGAATGATGGTTCTAAGAGATACAAAGCCCGACTAGTTATTAAAGGATTTCAGTAGAAGAAAAGAGTTGACTGCACCAAATTTTTTTCTCCCATTGTGAAGCTCAATATTATTAGATCAATGTTGAGTATTATAGCCATTGAACATCTTCATCTTGAATATTTGTATGTGAAGACTAAATTCCTTCACGGAGACTTAGATGATGAGATATATATGTATTAGTTAGAAGGTTTCTCAAAAAAAGGGAAAAATGTGTAGACTTAAGAAGAATTTGTATGGCCTGAAACAAGCCCCAAGATAGTGGTAGAGAAAGTTTGACAACTTTATTCACAAGGAAAGTTTTCATAAGTGCAACGCCAACCAAATTTGCTACTTCAAGAGATAAGAAGAGAGGATCTTTGTAGTTATCTCAGGCATAGTACATCAATCGTGTTTTACAGACATTCAACATGGGCGATGCCAAGCCAGTTAGCACATTCTTGGCCAGTCATTTTTGCCTATTCAAGGATCTATCCCTTCAGATGAAGGAAGAGAGAAATTTCATGGCTAAGGTTCCTTATGCCTAAGCCATTAGAAGTTTGATGTACGCAATGGTCTGTACGAGACCAGACATTGGCCATATAGTGCGAATTGTTAGCAAGTTTATGTCAAATCCAGGGAAAACTCATTAGGAAGTAGTCAAGTAGATTTTAAGGTATTTATAAGGCACCACCGAGAAGTTTTTATTCTTTAGTAAAAGAGAGTTAAAAGTACAAGGCTACGTAGACGTAGACTTTGGAAGTGAAGTTGATCATCGAAAAAGCACAACCAGTTATATATTTATTGCTAGAATTACAACTATTAGTTAGATGTTATAAATAAAAAAAGATTGTCACTTTATCTACTACAGAGATTGAGTATGTAACAGTGACTGAAACTAGTAAATAGATAAAATGATTTCAAGGTTTGTTAATTAAATTGGGATTGAAACAATATAAGAATGTTTATTTAATCAAGGTTTTTATTGACAAATCAAAACTCTCTAGCAACTTGAGTTATTCAAGCAAAATATATGACATGGTCAGACTTTTTAAATGTTTATATTACAGGCAACTTTTCTTTTATTTGGAAGAGCCTCTTATGGGGTCAAGACCTCCTTTTAAAAGGGTCGTGATGGCAGTAAGTAATGGATTTCATATCTCCGTCTACAATGGTAATTGGCTACTAGGAATGTTGGGTAACTGCGTGATGTCACTTTGAGTTTTGATTTCGGTTGTTGTTGACTTGATAACTGATGAGTGCTCAAAAGCACTAAAATTATCATGATTTTATGCACATTAATTGATTAAAAAAAATATATATATATATATTTATATGTTTTATCATATATTTATATAAATTTGTCTTTTTCGGAATCACAGGTTTTTTTATTGTTTTTCAGGTATATTCACTAAAAACGTAACTTAAAGACTCAAAGAGGAATACTGGAAGTAATACATCACAAATATATTAATAAATAAATAGAGAAAGGTCAACAAATATGGAAAAAAATGGACAAAATGGGTCAAAAATGTCAAAAAAGAGAACCGCGCCGCCGCACCGCCCCATGATGTCATGCTGATGTCATCAATGACGTCAGCAATTACCACTCCGCGTTTTCACAATTTTTTAACATTTTTTCACTCACTTTTTCTCCCCATCCTCACCTATAAATACCCCCCTTCTCTTCACTTCTAAACACACCTCAAAACACATTCTCTTCTCTCTTTCTTTCTCTCTTTTCTTAGATTTTTTAGTTTTTTTAGTTTTTCTTAGGTTTTAGCTCTTCTTAGTTAATTTCTCTTAGTTTTAGAGTTCTTCCCTTTTTGGGAAGAACTAGTTATGTTTTTGTAATTTATTTGCTTTTTGATTCAATAAATGGGAGTGCAAATTCCGCTTGGAGGTTTTCCAACAACGGGAATAGCATCGAAGTTCTGTAAGGATTTTATTTTCTTTGCAGTTATTTTTTATGCTTTATTCTTCAATGTTATATTTAATTTGTCTGTGATTAAATTTAACTTTGCTGGCTATTTATAATCATGATGTAATAATAACGTTGTTATGCTTGTGAAATATTAAATAGGTAAAAATCTCTAAAATGAATTGATTTTATTTTTATTGAAGATTTTATATTAAGAATGTTAGAGAGAAATATATTATTTTTCATTACAAACTTAAATCTGAAAATTAGATTTTAAGGTTTAGTTATCCGATCTGATTTAGAAGAGTGCTCTTTTATTTGTTAGTACAATCGCCCGGTAGTTAGAGTGAAGCTCTATTTCAAAAGTTTTTATAAGAATTATTATCTGAAAATATATTGAAAACATGTTTTCAGTAGTGGTTTTAAAACTTGAAAGTTAGTACTCAAATAATTAAATTCTTAGGTTTAATTTGGACACCTTGAATAAAGTTTAAACTGTTTAACCCCACCAAATGTGACATTTAAATGGTTCATTTTCAATCTCTTAGAAAAAGAAATTAATTTAATTAAGCAAATTAGTTATCAACCCCACCTATAGGTGTTAATTGATTTGTTTAGTTAACAAATAATATCTAACCCTACCAAATGTGATATTCATACAAAAAAGAGAGAATCAATAAATATCAATTCATAACTTTAATAACCTAAATAATATGAGTAAGCATAATTAACTTAGTTATTATATCCATAAATACTCCACCATTATAAATGATAAAATTTGCATAAATTTTTATTGAATCTATGTTTATTTTTATGTATGTAGATTAAAACACAAAAACCCAAAATATCGTGACAGGATGTTTAGGATTTAATTTCGTTTTTAAAAGTTTAAATAATAAATTAAAAACCACATACATTCCTTCCTTAGATCGACCTTGGGAGTATACTTTTCATTTTCTACGAAATGATTCGTGCACTTGCAAGAGTTTTACAAATATTAAAACCAAAGTATTGGCAAGAATCGGCGATGCCGGTTTTCGCTCATCAATAACCTAATTTGGGGATTGGAATGAATCGCTAATAGCACAAAACTTTTTACCGTTTGAGGCTGAGGTAATCTTTCTATTATTTGAGGTGTCACGAAACATATTTTTTAGAGGGATGGAAATTTGATAATTTTAACTTCATGTAATATATTTTTTGGTTTCTAATTGGGCTAAATTAAAATAGCCCTAATTGAAAAACTAATTTATCTTGCTTTTTCGTTTTACTGCATTTGATTTGAAGAAGATATTTTTTTGTGTGCTATTTGGGATTTAGTTTTATGATGTATTTTGATTATTGGTATTTGTACTTTATATTTGGATTTTGATAGTGGATTTTTTCAACATATCGTCATTAATGGAGTAGAATTCACATTGAAAAATTAAATCATTTAAATCTTTAGGTGTCATTAATTTTTCTCATTACTTATTATTTTTTCGTTACCCATAATTATTAATTTGTGCAACCAAATCAGACTTAAACTTTGTTATTTGTTAGTACTAATTTATAACAAATTGATATCAGAGTTTTGATTTATTCTATTATTTATTGGGACTAGTCATGTTTGTTCTTTTGGATATATTTTAAGCTTCTAATCATCTGGTTAGTTTCATTTCTAGGTTGTACTTATGTTGATATAATTTTGGATTTTTTGTCATGAAGGAAAAATATGAAATTGAGAAATTCAATGGTAGGAATGATTTTAGTCTTTCACGAATGAAGATACATGCCATATTAGTTATAGAAGAACTCGTTAAAACAGTTGAAGACTAAGATAAATTATTAGAAAAATTGATTGATAATAAAAAAGATGCAATGATAGAAAATGCTCTTAGTTCAATGCAATTATTCTTGTCTAATGAGATACTATGCGAGGTTGGTAACGAGAAATTATATTTGAAGCAACACTTTTATAATTTTAGAATGTCAGAAGGTACACTTTTACATGATCACTTTGATGAATTTACTAAAATTATATGTGATTTGAAAAATGGTGGTGTTAAAATTGATGATGAGGAACATTCCTTAGTTCTATTATGTTCTTTACCTTATTTGTTTGAACATTTTTTTGATTATATGCTATAGAGACAAGACATTATTTCTTTGAAAAATATCAAAACAACTTTTAATTCTAAAGAGTTAAAGAAAACTGTATCTATTGGTAACAATGATAGTAACATTGGTTTATTTGTCAAGTGTATAACTCAAGAAAAAGGTTCAAGCAATAATAGAGGAAAATATAGATCCAAATCTAGAAAAAGAAAAGATAAATTCAATTATTACTGTCGAGAATGGCACGTGAAAGTAAATCATCCAAAACTTAAAGGTAAAGAAAAATCTATCACAACATCTTCTGGTACTAGTGATGTTACCGGTGTTGTAGATAGTTTTGATTTCGATGGTGAGAATGTTCTATCAATATCTATTGGATCTCCTTGAGATGTTTGGATTCTTAATTCAGGTTACACTTATCATATGTGTCCTAGTAGAGATTAGTTTTGTTCTTATCAGTCTATTGATGAGGTATTATCTCAATGGAAAACAACGTGTCTTATAAGGTTATTAGTATTGGTACTATTCGAATTAAGATGCATGATGATATTGTTAGGACTTTAAAAGATGTTTTCCATGATCCATATTTGAAAGGGAACTTGATATCTCTGAATACTCTTGATTCACAAGGCTACAATTATATAATTGAAGATGGAGTTTTAAGAGTTAGTAAGGATGCTTTGGTTATTATTAAAGGGAAATTATCACGTCAGGGTAACATTATCATTGATAGTGTTTCGGTTTCGTTTTTTTCAGATCAAGATTCAGAAACTACTCACTTATGGCATATGCGATTAGCACATATGGGTGAGTTAGGGATGTCTATTTTGAGTAAATGAGATTTTTTGGTGGTTTGGAACGCTTGATTTCTGTTAGCATTGTGTCTATAGAAAGCATCCCAAGGTCAAGTTCAGTCCAACAAGCCATAAAACGAAAGGTACCAATGATTATATTCATTGAGATCATTAGAGTCCTTCTCGTATTATGTCTAAGAGTGGTTCCCGATATATATTGACTTTTAACTCTCATCATAACTGGGTGTATTTTTTGAAAAACAAAAACAAGGTGTTCTCAATATTTGTAAAGTTTAAGGCTTGTATGACAAATCAAACAGGCAAGAAAATTAAGCACTTTATGAATGAAAATGGTTTAGAATTTTGTGAGGTTTAATGTAATGAGTTATGTGCAAGAAATGACATAATGAGACACCGTACTGTGCATAATATACCACAATTAAATAAAGTTATAGAATATATGAATAAAAATCTTTTGGAAAGAGCTCATTGTATGCTCATTCAAGCTAGTTTGGATAAATCCTTTTGGGTTAAAGCTTGTAAACATGTCTGCTATTTGGTGAATCAATCTCCATAAATTGTAATTGAGTTGAAGACTTTATTTGAGGTATTCTTTGACACTCATACTAATTATTCTAATTTCAAAGTTTTTGGTTCTCCTTCTTATGTTCATGTTAATGATGACAAGCTTGAGCATGGGGCATTGAAATGCATATTTTTAAGGTATCTTTTTGGGGTGAAGGATTAGAGATTATGGTGTGTTAAACCTAAGTTACCTAAATTTTTGATTAGCAGAGATGTTGAATTTGATAAGTTTTCAATGTTGGGAAAAAAGTTTATTGTTGCAAGTAAAGACCTTAATGTTAGTGAGTATACGAAGTTTGAGAGTTTAGCTCCTAATCAAGTGCAAGAGGGCACTTCAATTTAGCCATCTATAGATGAGGTAGATGATTCTAATTATGATGTAGTAGAGGAGCAATATGGACAACCATGTAGTATCGCTAAGGGTAAAGGAACAAGAGAGATTCAATGCCTTTAGAGGTATGCAAATGTAGAATTAATTTCTTTTGCATTGTTTATGAGAGAGTATATTGAGATATATGAACCTCCTATTTATCATAAAGCTATCACATGTAATGATTCTGCTCAATGGTTGGTTGCTATAAGTAAAAAGATTGAGTCACTTTATAACATTAATACTTGGGAATTAGTAAAGCCACCTAAGGGCCAGAAGATTGTTGGAAACAAATGGGTCTATAATAAAAATGAAGGTAGAATTGAGGTTGAAGTAGCTAGGTTTAATACATGTGTTGTTGCAAAGAGGTATTGACTTCAATGAAGTATTTTCACCCATTGTGAAACATAGCTTTATTCGTGTGTTTCTTCTATAGTTTCATTGTTTGACATGGAATAAGAACACGTTAATGTCAAGAAAACTTTCATATATGGTGAGCTTGAGGAAAAAATTTATATGCATTAGCCAGAGGGATTTCTTGTTCCAAGTAAGGAATATCATGTTTGTTTATTGAAAAATATTTTATATGGGTTAAAGCAATCTCCTAGGTAGTGGTATAAACGACATGATTCTTTTACGATTGATTATAGTTACTCTACGAGTGATTACGATAATTATGTCTATAATAAAAGATTTCATAATAATTCATTTATCTATTTGTTGCTATAAGTTGATGACATGCTTATTGCTTATAAGAATAAGTCTAAGATTTAGAAATTAAAATCTTAGTTTAGTGATGAGTTTGAGATGAAAGATTTGGATGCAACGAAGAAAATTTTGGGCTGAAAATTTACCAGGATAGAAAAGCAGGCAAGCTTTATTTGTCTCAAAAAAGTTATATGGAAAAAGTTCTTGAACGCTTTAGTATGAAATAGTCTAAACTTATGACCACACCATTAGTTGAAAATTTTAGGTTTTCTATGGATTTGTCACCATAGTTAGAAGAAAAGAAGAACAGTACATGTCACATGTTCTGCATGTTAGTGATAACAATAATTTGATGTATGTTATGGTTTATACTTGTACAAGCATTTCACATGCAATTAGTTTTGTTAGTTCTGGGTAAGGGTCATTGACAAGCAATGAAATGAATATTTTGGTACGTGAGAGGCACATCAAAATTTGGTTTGGCATATGATGAGAGTTCTAATTCTGATTGCAGTGTTATTGGCTATTCAGACTTTGATTATGTTTGTGTTTTGGATAGAAAAATATCTTTGATAGGTTATGTCTTCACCCTTTCTCATTGTACATTTAGTTAGAAGGCTACTTTATAGTCTATAATTTCTTTGTCTACCACAGATGTAGAGTATATGACAATAGTAGAAGTAGTAAAAGAGACCACTTGACAAAGAATATTATGTATTATGAGAGGACCAAATACATTGATGTCAAATATCACTTCATTCATAACATTGTATCTCAAAGTGATATTGTTGTCTACAAGATAGTCACTAAATAGAATCCAGTTGGTATGTTGACCAAACCAGTTCTATTTATCAAGTTCAAGCATTGCTTGGACTTGGTTGGTGTTAGCAGTAGATGATCACCCTTAGGGCTTTGGACGATAATCATTTGATATTTTGAGGAATTTTGTATTTGATGAATTTAGTTTTATTTTATGCCAATGTGAAGATTTGTCATTTTAGGTGTTACAAAACAGATTTTTAAGAGGTATGGAAATTTGTTAATTTTAACTTTATGTAATATATTTTTTAGTCTTTCTAATTGGGCCAAATTAAAATAGCCTTAATTGACATTATGCTCTACCATTTTTCCAAAAAGAAGGCATCAATCCCTAAGGGTCTTTTTTGCTTTGAAGCCTATTGAAGCAAAAATGGGTCATCAGCCATTATCACTCACTTTGATTCCTAAGAGAATCCATAAGGCTGCTTTGATTAAGATTGAAGTCATGGTCCTTTAATCAGTCTGAAAGAGCTTGTGGATTAACGAGTTTCTTTGATTCATATCAAGACACATGTTATATGATATTTTTTCTGCTGTATTACAGTATTACTTCTTGTTGCAATATTATTTAATTTATCTTGCTTTTTTATATTACTGCATTTGATTTTAAGAAGGGATTTTGTCGTTGGCTATATGGGATTTAGTTAGGTGAGTATTTTGAATATTGGTATTTATATTATACATTCGAATTTTGATATTAGATTTTTCTTAATTTATTATCATTATTAAAATAGATTTTAATATTAAAAAATTAAATGTTTTAAATTTTTGTGTTATTAATTTTCAGTTATTATTTTATTGTTATCTATAATTATTAATTTATGTAATCAAATTAAACTTAAAATTGGGTTAGATATCTCAACATATAAGATGTTAAATGTGTATATTGGGAGTAAAGAAGCTAACTCAGTCACGTGGCAGTAGCAAACCGTGTGCAAGCAATCTGTGGAGACAAATATGGAGATGTCAAGTCCCAAATAAAATAAAGGTATTAATAAGGAGATTTTTTGATAATATCCTTCCATGCTTCTCAAGTCTGTTCACGAAAAATATTTCTCAATTACCGTCGTGTCCATGATGTGGTTCGGGTATGGAAACGGTAATGCATGCAGTGTGGTCCTGTCCTTTCCAAAAAGACTTCTAGAAGTTACCAAACTTCTCCAAATTTCCTAGGCTTTGCTCCAACGGGTACTGTTTGTCTTATAGTGGACTGCATGGGAGAGAAATGCAATTCTACATGGAAACCGACCCCATTTGTTTGAGCTGCTAATTGAAAAAAAAGGCGCTATGTAATGGGATGAATTTATAAAAGGAAATGTTTCGACCGAAAAAACAATGTGAAGCAGTCAAATAGAAAAAGAGAGAGGATGATTTATAGAGAGCTTTTGTAATAAGTCTCCATATAAGAAGCAAAGAATACAAGCGATTTTTTAACAATAAGTCTTTTGTAATAAATCTCTAAAGACTTCTCATGATACATGAAGGTTAATCCGTCCGTTTACAATGGGTAAAATTCATTCCACGTGGTATGATATTGTTTATTTTGGTTCATAACTGTAAGTTTAGTGGGTCTTATGATTGTGTTTCTAGAGAGAAACCCCAAAACGAGTCATGCTATTTAAAGAGTGCTCACCCCTTATAAACACATTAATACCTAGCTTCCTAAGTAATATGAGACATGTGTAGGCACATTGTATAATACACTCGTACTTAGGGAGTCTTACATCCTCATAAGAATACAAGCTCACATGGCCCAATAGGATTATGGATTTGATACCAACTAATACAAGATTGTTAATTCGTCCGTTTATAGTGAGGTACGATCCATTTCATGTGACACGATATTGTCTGTTTTGGTCCATAACTGCAAGTTCAACGGGCCCACAGTCATGACTTGATAGTTCAGTAGGATTTCACGATTTTGCTTCTAAAGAGAAACCTAAAAACATATCATGTCATTTATAGAGTGTTCATCCCTTATAAGCACATCATCACTTAACTTCCTAAGTAATGTGGGATATGTGTAGACACATTGCATCATCTTACTTACAACGAAAACAAGTAACACACATCAATAAAAAATAAAAAATATAAGAGAAAGATAATAAAACAAAAATAGAAAAGTACACAAGGAAAGCAAATATAGAAACATGCAAATATAAGAAAAGTAGTAAAGGAAGAAACAATAATTTCCAATAAATTTAATACCACATATGTGTGAACATATGCGAAAGTAAAATGATCACACTAATTTAACATGCAATCATACATATGTGGTAACATCTACGGTTTACAACAATAATCATCGATAACAAGAAAATCAATATAAAGTGTAAATTTATTGTTTACAACCTAAATAATAAATACAAATACCTCTATCAATTAGAGTATTATGTTTAATGTGCCTAAGCTACCTCAAGTTGTTTGCATAACACTTGATCCAAATGAACTCAGCTTGTACCTTAGAGCTCCACCATCACGAGATATGGGCAATCACCAAAGACTCAATATAGTGAGAATAAAAACCTAGGTTTGGGAAACTCCCATGCTTATGAACCTACATACACAAATTACATCTTAATTCTATTTTAGATTAATTAAACCACCAAAACTAGTTTTCTCAAAATCACATTTTAAGTTTTGATACAATAAAATAGAAAAACAATTTCAAAAATTGAGTTTGCAAAATACTAGAGTTTTTTCGTGATTTCTAATTGTTGAGGATACTCTGTCTTAATTTAAGGCTTGCAATCTGTCAATTAAATCATACCTTAATTCTAGGAGATTTCTTTGTACATACTTTCCATTTTTCTTACATTTCACATTTATTGTAATTGATATGTAATTAACTCTTACAATATGTATATTTCTATAAATATGACATTACTCACCACTCCAAGTGTGGTGGTTTTCATCAAACACTCTTATGGTATCAGAGCAATCTTTGGTTTAACAACCATCGCTCTAATATTTATTTTTTATTTCCAATGGCTTCCGATCCCAATCTCCTTCCTTTCAACACTTTAATCCACATGATCACCATCAATTTTTCTTCCTCAAACTACATTCTATGGAAAATCCAACTCCTTCCTCTTCTTGAGAATCAAGAATTGTTGGGCTATATTGATGGAACCCTTGTGCCGCCACCCCGTTTTGAACCGACCAACTCTACCACACCTAATAACAAATACCTGGTGTGGAAAGTTATAGATCAATGTCTAATCAGTCCCTTACTTTCCTCCCTCACCAAAGAAGCCATGGTTAAGGTCATTGGACTTTCTACTGCACGTGACGTTTGGCTCACTTTGGAGAACACTTTCAGCCATCGCTTGAAGGCCCATAAATTACTTCTCAAGGATCATTTACAATTGATGAAACGTGACTCTAAACTAGTTGTAGAATATGTCCATGCCTTCAAGGCCCTATGTGACCAACTTCACACCATCGAACGGTCTATCGACGACACCAACAAAGTCCACTAGTTTCTCCGCAGCCTTGGCTCCGATTTCTCCACCTTCTCCACTGCATAGATGACTTTCACTCTCCTCCCCTATTTTTTGAATTTGGTCTCCAAAGTTGAAAGATTTGAGATCTTCTAGCGATCATTTGAGCCCTCTTCTGCGACATTCACTGTCACAAATCGAGGCCAAGTTACCAACCATAGTCACCACTCTTCAAACCGAGGCAACTAGTGGGGTCGTTTTAGTAACCACGACCACAACTCTTCCAACCATAGGCACTCCAACTTTGGGCAGGGATGTCGCCCATCACGATGTTAAATATTTCGTATAGAGGGTCATTATGCTGATCGATGCAACCAAGGGTATGCTCGAAATGATTCCTATGCTCATCTTGCCAAAGCATTCATCACATCTTGTTCTCTCTCTGGACCCAAAGCATCTGATTGGTATTTGGACACTGGAGCTTTGGCCTATATGAAACCAATCCATCTACTTTAGATCAGTCCACTAATTACATGGGTAAAGACTTTGTGATTATAGGAAACAATGCATCTCTACCCATAACCCACACTGGTACCCTTTCTTATGTTCCAAATATTCATTTATTAGATGTCTTAGACATTTCTCATCTTATTAAAACTATTCTTTCAATTAGTAAATTAACTTCTAATTTCCCTCTTTTCGTTACATTTACTAATAATTTTTTTATTGTCTAGAATCATCAAACCATAAGGGTGGTGATGGCCGATAGAAGGGATAACGGCCTATATGTGCTGGAGTGCGAAAGTTTTTCTTTTATTACTACATGTTTCCTATGATTTATGACATGTTTTCCTTGGACATGTAAATCATTCTATCATTTATTTTTTTAAATAAAAAAGGACATATTTATCTTATGTCTCTATTACCATCTCCCACTTTGTGTAGTACATGTCAACTTGTGAAAAATCATCGTTTGCCTTATTCTTGAAATGAATGTAGGTTGTTTGATGCGTTAGATCTTATTCATTGCGACATATGGGGTCCTTCTCTTGTCAAATTGAATTTGGGTTTTGCCTACTATGTTTTTTTCATTGATTATTATTCTCGGTTCACTTATCTTTATCCTTTAAAATTTAAATTTGATTTTTTTGATATTTTCGTCCAATTTCAAAAATTTGTGGAAAATCAATATTATGCACATATCAAAATCTTTCAAAGCGATGGCGGTGCCAAATTTACTAGCAACTGTTTCAAACCTCATCTACGTACCTTTAGCATCCATAATTAGATATCTTGTCCATATACACCTGCCCAAAATGGTTGAGATGAAAGAAAACATTGCCATGTAACTGAGAATGGCTTGGACCTTCTTTTCCACTCTCATATTTCTCCTTGCTTCTGGGTTGACACCTTTAGTACTACATCTTACATCATAAACCGGTTGCCCACATTGCTTCTTGGAGGTAAGTCACCCTTTGAACTTCTCTATGGTTCTCCGAATTATTAGAATTTTCATCATTTTGGTTGTCATGTTTATCCTTATTTGCGTGATTATATGCCTCACAAACTTTCTCTTGGCAGTATTCCTTGCATTTTCTTGGGCTACAATCCCTCTTACAAAGGGTTTCGTTGCTTTGATCCCATCACTAGGCTATTTACCACCTTACACGTTCAATTTGATGAAACTCACTTCCCTTCTCTTGATAGTTCTCAAGCCCAACCTTTTTCTTCTCTCCATATTTCCAATTTATTGGAACCATGTCTCCTTCGTACCAATCCACCCTCATCTTCCATTGCACCCTGTTTCCCACACGTTCCTCTTAGCTTTTCACTGTACTTGGCCCCCAGTTCACCTTCCATTGAGATCATTACTGAGATCATTCCAGGTTCTTCTACTCATGCATTTCCATTGGGTTCTCATCCTATGCTCACATGAGCCAAAGTAGGGATTTTCAAGACTCATCATCTGACGAATCTTGATGTTCTTGGATCCATTGGCCTTCTTTCTTCTCTTCTTGCCTCTATTGAGCCCAAAGGATTCAAATCTAGTACTAAGAATCCTACCTGGCTTACATCCATAGATGAAGAAGTACAAGCTTTGCAACAAAATTGCACCTGGGTTTTGGTTCCTCACCTTCCCAACACTAACATTGTGGGTTCCAAATGGGTGTTTTGAACCAAATATCTACCTGATGGATCCATTGAGCATTTCAAAGCTCGATTTGTTTCCAAAGGATATACTCAGATACCTAGTCTTGATTATACTGACACCTTTAGCCCTGTTATCAAGGCTACCACTATTCGTGTTGTGCTTTCTATTGCTATCAACAACAGATGGCATCTTCACCAACTTGATGTCAAGAATGCCTTTCTTAATGATGCTCTCACTGAAAATGTTTATATGGAGCAATATTCTGGGTACATTGATCCTTTCTTTCCTAATCATGTATGTCAGTTGAAGAAATCCATTTATGGTCTTAAGCAAGCACCTCGTGCCTGGTTTCAATGCTTCAAATTCTTTTTCTTTCACTTGGATTTTCCTATAGTTGTGCTGACACTTCTCTCATTATTTTCCATAAGAAATCTAACATAATCTACTTGCTTCCTTATGTTAATGATAAAATTATCACTGGTAATAACTCATCTCTTCTTAACAACTTCACTTGTAAGCTTCATTCTGAGTTTGCCACTAAAAATTTGGGCCATCTTAGTTATTTTCTTGGTCTTGAAGCTTCAAAAACTGTCGATGGTCTCTTTATCAATCAACTAAAGTATGCATGGGATATTCTTACTTGCGCTTAGTTACTTGATAGCAAACCAATTCACACCTCTATGGTTGTTGTGCAACACCTTTCTACTGATGGTACACCTTTTTTCGGATCCTACTCTCTATAGGTCTCTTGTTGGTACCCTCCAATACTTGACCATTACGCGACCAAACCTTGCCCATGCTGTAAATTTTGTTAGCTAGTTTCTACACGCTCCAATGAAGGATCATTTTCTTGCTGTTAAGAGTATTCTTCGCTATGTCAAAGGTACCCTTCATTTTCGCCCCTTTGCTACTCCTGGTGCTTTAGTTGCTTACTATGATGCAGATTTGGCAGGTTGCCCTGACACTCGTTGATCTACCTCTGACTACTTTATTTATCTTGGTGACAACTTGGTTTCTTGGAGTGCCAAGAAGCAACCTACCGTCTCTCGCTATAGTTGTGAATCTGAGTATTGTGCTCTTGCGTCCACTACAGATGAACTTCTTTGGGTTACGCATCTTCTTCATGATCTACAGATCTCCACTCCGCAACAAACTCTTCTTTTATGCGACAAAAAAAGTGCCATTTTTTGAGTTCCAACCCCGTTTCTTATAAACAGGTCAAGCATGTTGAGTTAGACTATCATTTCCTTTGGGAACTTTTTGTTACTGGAAAAATTCGCACTCAATATGTTCCCTCTCACTTACAGGTTACCAATATCTTCACCAAAAGTCTTCCTCGATCACTTTTTGACTTTTTTTATCCAAGCTTCACTTTTGTTCCAATTCAACACTCAGCTTGCGAGAGTGTTGAAGATACTCTGCCTTAATCTAAGGCTTGCAATCTGTCAATTAAATTAGACCTTAATTCTTGGAGATTTTTTGTATATACTTTCTATTTTTTTTACATTTCACATTCATTGTAATTGATACGTAATTAACTCATATGATATGTATATTGCTATAAATAGGACATTACTCACCACTTCAAGTGTGTTAGTTTTCATCAAAAACTCTCACATTGATTACCAAACAAATTAAATGAGAGGATATTTATAGAAAAAATTAGTCTCCTAAATGCCTCTTCAATTACCTTTGTTGGCACAAGTCGACTAACTCTCATGGAGTACCTCGATAGATCACGTGACAAAAGTCTAGTCTTTTGACGAGATCTTGATGTGCATTTCAAAAATTTGCTTTTTAATTTTAAAAATGGTGACTTGTTTTCATAAATAATACACCTTAAAAAATAAGAGTAAACACACAATATAAACATACATACTATTTGACAAACTTTCAAAAGTGGAGTGTATAATATGCAAACATATATTATGTGTCTTACATGTGTATGATACTAAGCCACAGTTAATTAATTTTACACAAGACTGACAAAAGGACCAAGTAAAGATATAGAATTTGTATTTACATATGATAATATCGACACAGAACAACAGAACCTTACAGAGATAAAAGAGACAAATGAGGATTACTATCACACTTTTATCCCTTCATATTTCATTTCCTTTTCCCTCTTCTTAAAATTCATATCTAAAAATTGTCCGTAAATGTATATATTTAAGGTGAAAAAACCACATTGAAATCTATGTAATACGCAAATAATATGTATTCATTTAAATAAACTAAATGAGAAAAAAAAATGTACAAAAGATAGCGATAACTCGAATAATGGAATTCTTTCTTACAATAAGAAGCAAACTAACTTGGTTGTATTTAATTGAGTTATAATATATAATATATATATATATACTTCAAAGATTCATGTTAGATTTCAATATAATTATGTCAATTCTAATGAATTTTATTTAATGTATTTTTATGAATTTATATTAAAAATAATTGGACAATAACAAAGAGAGGGAGTGATGTTCGAGAGAAGTAATAAAATATAAATCTTTAGAAATCTTTAAAGTTAAGATAAGAATTAATAAATATTTTCGTACATATAATTTTAACTAATTCTATCAAAGTTCATAAAATTTATAAGTTTTTCAAATCTTTTAAAATTAATTTTTTTATACAATGAATTTGTAAAGGCCTATGAGATCCTACTTGAATACACTTAAATTTTTACAAAATTTTCTAAATATTAATTAAATATTTATGAATTTTAAAATTTCATTAAAATCATCAAAAAAAAAAAACTTAATAAATAGACAAATCTAATTAGATCTGTTAATTTGCCTCATAAGAGGATGATTCTATGAAAAATATCTTGATTGTGACACTGACGGGGCATAACCTTACGAGGAGTGGGTAGAGCTTAGACCATCAACCTTGTATTCCCTAATCCCCATTTTCCTATAATTAATTTTTTCAATGCATAAATTTATAGTTAAATTTGATTGTTTTAATTGAAAATTGTAGAAAAAACAAGAAATAACTCTACACAAAAGAGTTCTCTAGTTTGTATTATTTTCTTCATGTTTTCATTACAATTGTATAGCTATTTATAAGGAAATTTTATTCCTTCAATTACTCTTTAAATTAAGCATTCCTTGATTTACTCCTTGAATTAAGGATTCCTTGTTTTACTCCTTGAATTAAGGATTCCTTGTTTTACTCCTTGAATTAAGGATTCCTTGTTTTACTCCTTGAATTAAGCTCCTTGTTTTATTCCTTGAATTAAGGTCCTTGTGTTTATTCTTTGAATTAAGAACTAATATCCAATACTCCCCCTCAAGCTGGATCCAGAAGATTTATGGATCCAAGCTTGGACAAAAGTCGTTGAAATTGATGAGAAGCCAAGGGCTTGGTGAAGATGTCAGCCAGTTGGTCGAAGCTTCTTGTATAATGTGTCTGAATCACCTGTGATTGAACTTGTTCACGAACGTAATGACAATCAACTTCAATGTGTTTCGTCCTCTCGTGAAACACTGGGTTTGATGCTATATGCATAGCTGCCTGATTGTCGCAAAATAAGGACATAGGAAGAGTTGTAGGAACACCTAAATCACACAGAAGACCTTTAAGCCATATCAACTCACACGCAGTTGAAGCCATTGCACGATATTCTGCTTCGGCACTTGATCTGGCAATGACAGTTTGCTTCTTACTCTTCCATGTGACCAAGTTTCCACCGACAAATGTACAGTAGCCAGTGGTGGACTTGCGATCAATTGCATTCCCTGCCCAATCAGCATCACAATACCCCATGATTTGTGTGTTGTCATTCTTCTTCATGATAATACCACGACCCACTGATCCTTTTAAGTAGCGTAAGATCCTTTTAACAAGGGTCAAATGCTCAAGTGTTGGGGAGTGCATGAATTGGCTCACAATACTTACAGAATATGTGATGTCAGGTCTGGTGATTGTTAGGTAGATCAACTTACCAACCAGTCGTTGGTAATAACTTATATCCCTGAGTGGCGTGCCCTTCAAGCTAGGTTTGAGCTTGCTGTCAAGAGGGGTAATGGCTGGTTTAGCATCGCTCATGTTAGCTTCCTTAAGCAAATCTAGGACATATTTCCTTTGGTTAAGAAAGAGTCCCTTGTGCGAGGTTGCCATTTCTATACCAAGAAAGTACTTCAATATCCCAAGGTCTTTAATTGCAAACCTTTGTCTGAGGGACTGTTTGAGGTTGAAAATCTCGTCAGCATTATCACCTGTAATTATCAGATCATCTACATAAATCAGCACAACCAATTTGCCCATAGCTCCTGTGCGAACAAATAGTGAGGAATCGACATTGCTGCTTTTGAAACCAACACTAGTGAGAACTGAGCTTAGCTTGGCATACCAAGCTCGTGGGGACTGTTTCAAACCATAAATGGATTTGTGCAATTTGCACACTAAATCCAGTTCATTGCTTTGAGGATGCCCAGGTGGCAATTTCATATAGACTTCTTCTTTGAGATCACCATGCAAGAATGCATTCTTCACATCCATTTGGTACATGGACCACCCCTTGTTTACAGCCACAGACAGTAACACTCTTACTGTGTTCATTTTTGCAACAGGTGCAAATGTTTCTTTGTAATCCACCTCGAATGTTTGAGTGAATCCCCGAGCCACCAATCTTGCTTTATACCTCTCAATTGATCCATCTGACTTGAATTTGAGCTTATAGATCCATTTGCAACCCACAACTTTCTTGCCTTTTGGAAGTTTGGTGATGCTCCATGTACCATATTGGCTGTTGGCCTCATGAAAGTTTTGAGGCTCACTGTAACTCGATATAGTGCTGAGGAATGCGGCATGGGTTGGTGTCACTCTCTTATATGACACATAATTTGAGATGGGATGTGTGGGTTTGTAGGTGACAAAGTCTTGAAGTCTTGTGGGAGGTTGCCTAACACGCATTGGATTACGTCGTGGAGCAGAAGGAGTTATCTCACACTCGTTCACCTCTTGTACCATATTGTGAGGATCATCTTGATTATCACCATCTTCATGCAGTGTACCATTAAGACGAGACCCTTCATTGTTATTTTCAGTGAGAGATGCATCAATGTTGACATAGCTGGGATCTTGTTGTTGTGGAGCCTTAAGTTCGATTCTTGGTAATGGAAACACATCCAAGATGTCATCCCCTTGACTTGTGATTTCATGTGACTTGCTAAAAAAAGGGTTAGTTTCATAAAATCGAACATCTTTAGACACAATTAATCTCCTAAGTTGGGGATCATAACACTTATATCCCTTTTGTGTAGATGAATAACCAAGAAAAATACATTTAACAGCTCTAGGATCCAATTTATCTCGATGATGAGATTGAATATGTACAAAACAGATGCAACCAAAGACTCTAAGGTGTGAAAGGTTAATTTTCCTTCCTTTCATGACCTCTAGAGGAGACTTGAAATCCAAGACTCGACTGGGTAATCTATTGATGATGTAAGCAGCTGCCATAACCCCTTGGGACCAGAATCTCTTTGGTACATTCATTTGTAGCATTAATGCTCTAGTTTTTTCAAGTAAGTCCCGGTTTTTGCGTTCAGCTACACCATTTTGTTGAGGTGTGCCAACACAACTTGTTTGATGCATAATGCCATGAATGCTCAAATATTGTTTCATGATATGGGACATGTATTCGGTGCCATTGTCAGACCTTAAGGTTTGAATTTTAGAAGAAAAGTGATTTTTAACAAGATTATGAAAGTCCTTAAATACTTCCATAACTTCATTTTTAGACTTTAAAAGATATAACCATGTGACTCGAGAGAAATCATCAACAAAAATCACAAAATACTTATAACCATCAAAAGATTCATTAATTGGTCCCCATACATCTGAATGAACTAGTTCAAAACACTTACTAGCCCTAGACAAGGAAGAATTAAAAGGCAATCTAGTGGCCTTAGACAAGTGGCAAGTTTCACATGCAATTTCATCATTTCCTAAGTTTGGAAATAAAGTTGACAAAATTGGTAGAGAAGGGTGAGCTAAACGTTGATGCCACAATTGATTATCTTGGATAGGATTAAACTTAGCTTGAAACCCTCTGGGATTGCTCTTGGATATGTAATAGAGACCATCTAAGTAAAACCCTTCACCAATCGTCTTTTTGGTGACACAATCCTGAAAAATGACATTGTGAGGAGAAAAAATGGCTAAGCAATTCAAGGTATTTGTGATTTTTCCTACAGACAGAAGTTGGAAAGGAAAGGAAGGTACATATAAAACTACCGACTCGATTTCATCTGACATTAATTTTATTTTTTCCTTTCCTAAAACCTTTACATTCTCACCATTTGCAATTGAAACTTGAGAAGGATTTGCTAATTTTTCAAACTTATGAGACTTTGACACATGGTTTGTCATATGATCTGTGGCACCTGAATCTACAACCCAAAAATCATGCAACATATTTATTTTAAGAGCAGTTTTAAAGGCTTTTATGATACCTTGCATGTCCTCTTGTGGTATGAGTTTTGTATCTGCCAAGAAGCCCGCAAACTTGCCTAGCAATGCTGTCGAGTTTCCTTCTTCTATGCTATCCACACAGTCAATTCTAGCTCCTCTTGTCTTGCTTTGAAGATACAACATAAACTCATTCATGAGTTCAGCTGGATTCGCTGTGAAGTTCTTGAATGGATCAGACCCATTAGAGGTAGAGGCAAAAACATGATTAGCACGGAGTCCAGTACGATTCACTTTCTGTAAACTCTTATCCTTTATAAAATCAGGTTTTAATTCTGGATGTAGAATCCAACATGTGTCCTTAACATGGCCCGTATGGTTGCAATGTTGACACTTCAAGTTTGGATGCTTCCCTTTGTACTTCCTCTCGTTGGTTAGATAGGCTCTTGCCTCAGGTGAATTAGCCATTGTATCCTTGTTCATGACTTTCCTTCTTACTTCTTCACGTTGAATTGTCGCACATACATTGGTGAAGGAAGGAAGTTCTGTATTCATGAGTATATGGCATCGTATATCTTCATATGTTGAATCCAGACTGGACAAAAGTTGAAATATCTTATCTTCTTCTGCTCTCTTTCGTAGCAGAGCTACATCGGTTGTATGAGGACGATATATTTCCAACTCATTCCACATGCTTTTCATGCTTCCTAAGAGTTGTACAAAAGGCTTGCCATCTTGTTGCAGATCTGAGATGTCTTTCTTTAATTGAAAAACTCGTGCAGCATTATTTTGACTGCCATACATTTCCTTGACCGTCTCCCATAGTTGGTATGCAGATTCAGAGTAACTGAATATTTCAGCTAATTTACGTTCCATGGAATTTAGGAGCCATGACATAACGAGCTGATCCTTACTAAGCCAGGATTCATAGGTTGGTGAGGAAACATCAGGTACTTCGATGCTTCCATTTATGAACCCCAACTTGGACCTTCCACCTAGAGCCAGAGACACTGCTCTTGACCAAGGCAAGTAATTAAACTCATTCAACAAGATTGAGCTTAATCTTTGATTTGGGTTGACATCCACCTCATGCATATTCATGAAGGAAAGCACTGATGAACTTTCAGCTTCTGATCCTAGCGGCTTGTCTTCAGCCATTTCAAAGATTGAAGATGCTAAGATAATAATAAAGCAGAAGCAAGTTAATTTTCCTGCTCTGATACCATGTAGAAAAAACAAGAAATAACTCTACACAAAAGAGTTCTCTAGTTTGTATTATTTTCTTCATGTTTTCATTACAATTGTATAGCTATTTATAAGGAAATTTTATTCCTTCAATTACTCTTTAAATTAAGCATTCCTTGATTTACTCCTTGAATTAAGGATTCCTTGTTTTACTCCTTGAATTAAGGATTCCTTGTTTTACTCCTTGAATTAAGGATTCCTTGTTTTACTCCTTGAATTAAGGATTCCTTGTTTTACTCATTGAATTAAGCTCCTTGTTTTATTCCTTGAATTAAGGTCCTTGTGTTTATTCTTTGAATTAAGAACTAATATCCAATAAAAATAATATTTTCATATCAAAATCGATAATTTACTTGTAAAAATACAAGATTATGGTGTATAAAATTATATTATTTAATGTTTGCTAAAATAACAAAACACTTAATTTAATTATAACTAGAATTTGTATTTGAATATTTAAGTTTATTATATTTACTTATGTACAATTTAAATTTTATATTAATTTAGACTATTTAATGAAAAATTGATTTAAATTTTTATTAGTCTTGTTTCATAAAATCAAAAACACCAAATTTCTTTTGAGAATGACCACATTGACCCTTAATTATTTAAATGGAGAATAAAAATATCTTTCTCTTATTGCAACCTCCAACATCTAAGTTCTTGAATTTAAACATGCATTTTTTTTTGCTCAAAAACATAATATTATTGATATTAATATTCATTACAAGCAATAATAAAGACATGTTGAGATAAAACAGATATAAAAATGAAACCCTCAATTAAGTTATGTAAAACCCATTTAACTAAAGAATAAATAACATTATTTAAGCCTTTAAGAATCCAAGAGCGGAACATATTAAAATTATTCAGTAGAAGTTTTGTTTGATTGATAACGTTCTTAGCTTCCCAAAAAGTACGAAATCATCGTGCATTAGAGTCTTTATCACATTATTGTCAACACCTTCCAAATAAATAGTTATGAAGCTGTTTTTGTAGGGCCAATTGAAGAGAGAATAATAACACACAAGTTTTACCTTCTTCAATAAAATTACTATAATAAATTTTTCACAACTTCCAGCTATTAGTTTTTGAGATAAGATTCTTAAGGACTTTTTTAAATTTACGCTTTTTATCTCTATAAAAATAAATTATGACCCAAATATTGAACTCCGCTAGGAACAGTAGGAATACCCAAATGATATTGAATCTAGGACCTTAATCACTTAAAACATTAATAGAGTAAAAAATACGTAATTTTGATAAATTGACTTTCAGTCTAAACCATGTAAATAACACTATAAGTTTTGTTGTATCATATTTACTTATGTCAAATTTATGTGACATAATAGAATCAAATCATTAGCATACAAAAGATATTGTTCCAATTACGTGTCATCGTTGTAGGGAATTTGGGCATATGAGACCCTATTATGAGAAATTAATTTCTTATCCTCGAATGAAAGCTAATGTGAACACTTTTTCTCCTCCCCGTGCTATACCTTAAAGTCAGAGACCTAGATTCTCTTACTCTTCTACACATTTATACCATCTATGTAGTATTGTTGGCCACCTTGCTAGGCAGTGTCCTAGATCTTTATGGAGTACATCTCGAAGTTTCCCACCTCGCTCATCCTCATTTATTCCGTTAAGATATAGCTATTGTGGCTCATCTAAGCACCTTCAAGTTGGATGCATTATGCATCTTGAGAAAAATGTACCTCGAGTGCCATATACATTACATGCTCATATGACATGGTGACCACATCTTGACTCTTTTGTCTCTCATAAATTTTTTAAATAAAGGGATGCATTTTAATCACTATTTTTGTATGATTTTTATGAGGTTGAGCAGTTTATTTCTTTTCTCCCGTTTGACTTGTAGTCTTTCTATATATGTTTTATATGATTTTCCTTATTTTGGTTGAGTGTTTTTCCTATGTTGGTTTTACATTATTGTTCATGTTACTGATATTTGGTTACCAATCACACTACTTAGTTTGGTGTTAGCTCTGGAGAAGAGTCAGATTTGTGTGTCAAATAGAGTAGTTACAGAGGTAGCAAGCGAGAGTAGGAATAGACAATTAGGGTAGTGAAGCCTCGACTGATAGAGGTAGTAAATTTTATAATTCCATTAATTAACATTTGTTTATTGTTTAATGAATTTGTTTGTTGTCGAGTGATTGCCATAATCAATCCAAGGAGTTTATCACCTAAATAGAGGTTCTACGTGGGTTTACCTTGTTACATTTGTTGTTGTATATGCTCAACTTTTGTGTTAGTATAATTAGAGTTTAAATTATATATATACCAACATATTGTGATTCAGACTCTGATTAGAAAGAATTTTTCATTTGTTACATACCTATTGCTTTTTGATTATCATATATGTTGTTTATATTAATTTGTTTTTTACATGAATAATTTATAATGTTGTTGTTATTATCTACTAAATGTTTATTTTTCACTACTAGTAAGTTTGGGATTAGTTCTTTAGGAAGTAGTATCTCTTCATTCTAGTTGTGTACTTAATCTCGAATTCTTTCATCTTGTTTAAATTTTCATGCAACCAGTTACCCAACACAAGTGCCCCCAGTTCATCATCAAACAAGAACAGTTTTTGGATTTCAGCATAAGTCTTTCTTATGTAAAAAGGATCCACATTTGAAATTGAAGTCAGGAATTCTTTTATATCTAAATGTAACCATGATAAACTATTATCTTTTTTGATTTGAAATAAATCAGATTTAACATTGGAATTAACATTGATTAGTACCATCATTCTTAGATATTTTTTAATTATCAAGTTACCATTATCTAAGAAACCAATATTAGTAACTGTTCCCAAAAGATTTCCCAAGGATAAAGCCTTTTCTTAAAGCATACACATAGGAGCTAAACCATGCACTTGAATCCAGAATTCAATAGATGTAAAATCAATTTCAGCTAGGGGAGTAGTAGGAGACCATTGTTAAGTGCAAGGGCTTCTTCATTGTTTTCTTCAGTAGTTTGCATTTTGGGATCCATACTAAACCATAAGAAAGAAGAGTTAGGCACAAAATCACTTTTATTCATACTAGGAATTTTGATAAAAAGACCTCGTTGTTTTAGGGGAAATAAAAAAAAGATCAAGAAGACTTTGTAAAGTTGTTATAAAAATCTTATCTAGAACAAAGATAAGAAACCTATGCATGTAAGATTTTAACAAAATACAAATAAGATGAATTTTATTAGTATTCATAGATTGAGCTTGGACCACCAAAATCGAGATAAGAAGGAAACAAAATAAAACTACTTGTTTAAAAATAAGCTTCAAAAGGAATGTTCTTTAATGCATACAAGACGAAGAAGACAAGGAGATAAATAAGTAAATTATATAAGGTTAAAGGAGAAAACCTTATGAGCAAATGATTGAAGCAGGAAGAATATAGATGATGATTAGACACTCTAATTTAATTCAAATGAAAAAGTTCAATTAAAGACAACATTAGAGTCTTAGTTAGAATTGGTGCACCTAGTCTCCATGTACTACAAATACATGAGATATGAGACTTAGTATTAGTTAGTTTTAGGTTGTTAAGTAGGGTTGTATATATATTGCACTAAATGCATTATTTTATGTATCAATCATTTTTACCAAATAGCATTTTCTATTTTCTTCCTCTCATTAATATGGTATCAGAGCAAGATCTAGAAGATCTTGTCATGCCTTTAATGGAGTCTCTAGCTGGAACATCACGAGGGAAAATTGTTTAAGAGAATCTAAGCTTTCAATTGACTTATTCTTCTATTGGATTACCTCTTTTTAGTCTCACAATTTTTGCTAAATTTGATCACACAAACTACTAGTTTGGCACAAATAAGTTCTTGCTGTAATCAATGCATATGTGTTGATACAAGTATGTTAAAACAGTGTTGGAACAATATTACCAATAACCTGAAATGAACTACTTGGGTTGAGTGCGGACTAGGTCACTCTCTTTAAGACATTTCGCGGCTTTGCCTAAATTTGTGCAAGCAAACACAACCCCGTCGTCTCCAGGATAAAATAGCCTAGAATCTTTTTTCCTGTCTCAGAACTTCACTACACTAATGAAGACCGGAATGCTACACCTGAAAAATTTGTAGCTCGGAAAACTAAAAAATAATTTAGAATTGTTGAGAGAATTTTTTTTCTTAGTGAGATGAGTTTGCAGATTGTTGTGTTAAAGTTGAGAGTCGAGGCCCTCTATTTATAGGTTTTAGAAACCGTGTGATCATTATGATAATAACGGTAATGTCTGAGGATGGAGAGCGTAACATCCATTCTGAGTAATAAAGAGTAACAATCATTTTCTGAGTAAAGACAAGTAACAACCACTTTCTGAGTAAAGACAACTAACGACCATTTTCTGAATAAAGAAGAGTAACAGTCATTTTCTGAATAAAGAAGAGTAACGACTATTTAACGGTCATATTTTGAGTAAAACAAAATAACAGTTGTTTTTTTGAGAAAAAATGTAACAAACATTTTCTGAGTGGAATTTTAAAAAACAAATTCAAAAAAAAAAATGAAATGCCACCTCATCTTATACATACGCACTCGGACTCAGCTCGGCATGGCACAGCCAATTGATCAGACCGACGGTGGCAACGACGGTGCACGCATGTGGTATCACATTTGCCTAGGTCCTTTTCCCTTCCACAAAAGTGGATACCCCTTGGGGCCCAATCCCAATAGCCAACTCTTTACTATTTATATATCTTTTAAGTAGTGTAAAAAGGCAATGTGGGACAAGGCTATACTAGTTTTTTTAATAAACATTCATCTTTTTCCAACAATCTCCCACTTGAATTTTATAAAAAAATAATTTTCATCGAGCAAACGATCAATTAAAAATATAAGATTATGCATAAGAAAAAGGTGTCTATCGACTTGAGCCTTTGCATAGTACTGATGCTTTAGAATATACTAGAGTAACTCATAGTTTTGAACTCTATCTCTAACAATCATAACACACATAAACTTTCCAAGGTGTAGTTCGAAAAGCCCATGTTTTACGGTCATACACATGTATCCCAATATAGTGAACGCTCTAGTAAATTTTGCCCAAAAATTTCCATAGAAAGCAGCCACACTTCCACATTCACATAGGTGAGTCTATCAAGAGCACTCCTGTAGCTATGTACTCCACTCCATATAGAGTATAGAACTTATTAAGAGTTTAACAATTAACTCATCCCTTTCTATTGCTTAAGGACTTCACGCTTCTAACAATATAGAATGGGATTTGAAAATAGCATGATTCATCTCATATCACTTCATAACTTGTTATTACCCTTTGAACTTATTTCTTGGGATCTTCAGTCAATAAGTTGGGTTACCATCACGAGTGACTCTTCATTCTAAGGGCATTAGTCCCATTCCTTTTGAGGTTTTGAAAACCTTCTCTCTCGGTAATCCTTTCATCAAAGGATCTGCCAAATTTTCATCAGAACGTACATGATCCACTCTTATAGCTCCTGTAGAGAGAAATTCTCTAACAATACTATGCTTACAATGTATCTGTCGTCTCTTTCCGTTGTAGTAACGATTTTGAATCTTTGCAATAGCCACGGTACTATCGCTATGGATCAAGACAGTTGGTATCGGTCTTTCTCATAAAGCGATCTCAACTAACAGACTTCTTAACCAGTTTGCTTCTTCACTAGCAGTGGTTAGTGCTATCATTTCAGACTCCATTATAGATTGAGCCAATATTGTCTATTTCTTATACTCCAAGAAATAGCTCCACCAGCTATGTTAAATATATAGCCGCTAGTTGCTTTGAAATCTTCTAATAAAGTGTTCCAATCTGCATCGTTGTATCCTTCTAGAAAAATGGGAAACTTTTTATAATGTAATCCAAGATATATAGTTCTCTTAAGGTATCTCATAACCCTTTAAATAGGATTCCAATGCTCTACACTAGGTCTACTGGTAAATCTACATAGTAGTCCCACAATATAAGCTATGTCTGGTCTAGTGTAATCAATAGCATAACGTAAGCTACCAATGATGCTCGCATACTCAGTTTGTCTAACACTGTCTCCGGTGTTCTTGAACAACTTTACACTAGGATCATAAGAAGTACATGTAGGTTTGCAGTTAAAGTAATTATATTTCTTTAAGATCTTTTCAATGTAGTAAAATTGATCTAGAGAAATTCCCTTTTCAGACCTAGTAATCTTTATACTAAGGATTACACTCGCTTCTTCGAGATCTTTCATATCAAAGTTAACACTTAATAAAGTTTTCAAATTGTTCACAATATGAATATTTGATCCAAAAATAAGCATGCCATCCACTTATAAACATATAATAGTGTAAATGTTATCTTCTAATTTATAATAAATACATTTGTCACTTTCATTTATTTTGAATCCATGTGAGATAACTAGATTATCAAATTTTTCATGCCATTGCTTAGGTGCTTATTTTAGACCATAAAGGGATTTATCTAGTTTACAAACTTTATTTTCTTGATCTGGGATAACAAAACCTCCAGGTTGATTCATATAAATTTCTTCTTCTAAGTCACCATTTAAGAAAGCATTTTTAACATCCATTTGGTGTACTACGAAACCATGGATAATAGCAAGAGAAAAAAGTACATATATGGAAGTTATTTGTGTGACTGGTGAAAAGGTATCAAAGAATCTACATTTTCCCTTTGCCTATACCCTTTAACTACAAGACGAGCTTTGTACTTTTCAATAGTATCATCGAGTTTTAATTTCTTCTTTAGTATCCATTTACATCCAATGGTTTTGTAACCAGAAGGTAAGTCAACTAAATGCCAAGTCTTATTATACTCAAGAGAGTCCATTTCATCATTTATGGCTTCTTCCCATAAGTTGGCAACTAAAGAAGATAATGATTCTTTAAGAGTTTGGGGATCTTCTTCTAAGGTATAAACATAAAAATCAGACCCAAAATCCTTAAGGGTTCGAGCTTATTTACTTCTTCTAATTTCAGTGTTTAATTCATCATTTTGTTCACTAGTTTTAGTTATGGGTAAACTACTAGAAGATGAGCCCCCACTATTTTTAAATTTAAAGGGAAACCTATATTCATAGAAGTCAACATCATTTGATTCTATAACTACATGATCATTTAAGTCATAGAATTTATAAGCTTTACTATTCACAGCATATCCTATGAATACACACTCATATGCTTTACTAGCAACTTTATTTCTTTTAGGATTAGGGATCCTAACATAGGCTAAATAACCCTAAGTTTTAAAATAAGTTAAATTAGGTTTCTTATTTTTCAAAATTTCATATGGTGAAATTTTACTTGTAGATTTAGGCACTCTATTTAGCACATAGCAAACAGTTAATAAAATTTCTCCCTACTAATGAGAAGCAGCACCAGATTTTAATAAAATTGCAACAACTAATTCAGTAAAAGGTCTATTTTTTTCTTTCAACTTTGCCATTCATTTGAGGAGAATAAGGTGCATTTTTTTCATGAAGGATTCCATGAGTTTTATAAAAATCATTGAAGATATTGGAATCATATTCAGTGCCTCTATCACTTCGAAACCTTTTTATTTTTCTGTTAAGTTGATTCTCAATCTCAATCATAAATATTTTAAACATGTCAAATGCTTCACTTTTATTTTCATTAGATATACATAAGTGTAATCTGAACAGTCATTTATAAAAGTTATAAAATATCATTTTCCATTTCTTGTTAATTTCCATCAATTCACATATGTCAAAATGTATTAATTCTAAAGGTTCAGATTCTGTAACTACTTATTTATGTGAAGTTTTGGTTATTTTAGCTTGACTACAAAAATCACATTTTTCAAAATCATTCAAAGATAGTTTAGGAGTTAGTTCTAAGGTACTCAGGTTCTTGATTATGTGTTTATTAATATGACAAAGTCTAGCATGCCAAATATTAAAAGAACTCAACATATAAGCATAGGAAGAGGTTTTATTGATTTCAAGATTTAATTTAAACATGCCATCAGTGGTGTACCATTTCCCAACAAATATATTATTTTTAGTTATAGTATATAAATCATCCCTTATAGTTTGAGTAAACCCAACTTTGTTAATAAGATAGCCTGAAACTAAGTTCTTTCTCATCTCTAGAGTATGTAGGACATCCTTCAAGATGACAGTCTTTCCAGAGGTAAACTTTAATACCACCTCACCAGTACCAACAACTTTAGTAGAGTGGGAGTCGTCCAACAACACTTTCTTATCCTCAAAATTAGAATAGGACTTGAACTTGTCTCGATCATAGAAAATATGGTGAGAATCACCAATGTCTACCCACCACCCCTCAGATCCACCAATAAAATTGACTTCAGATATCATAGTAATAAGTTGATCTTCAATTGAGGTTCGCCTGTGGGTAGGACGATTCCTATTCCGGCAGTTCCTAGCCAAGTGGCCAGGTCTGTTACAGCTATAACACATGAATTTGTTATTCCTTAAGAGTGGTTGAGGTCTATTATGAGGAAGATAATTTCTATTTCTATTTTAGTGGTTGCGGTTTTGGTTAATATTACGATTCTGAGTTTTCATATTTCTATCTTTTGGTTTCAGAATTGCAGATGAGGGTTTCATATTTCTCTTTGGTCTTGTTTTCGGGCTTCTTCTTCTATTCTTAAACGGGTTATAAGACTTTCTAAAGAAAATTCCTTAGTTTTATGCCTAAGTGTATTCTTAAAATCTTTCCAAGCAAGGGGTAGTTTATATATAACAACAACTACTTGAAATTGTTCATCTAAAGTCATACATTCGGAAGTTATTTCGTGTGCTATCTTCTACAGTTCGTGTGATTGAGCTTCCACTGATTTGCCATCAATCATTTGAAACTTCATGTATCTACTAACAACATACTTCTTAGTTACAGCTTCCTCAGTGTCGTACTTCTTTTGAAGTACTTCCCAAATTTCCTTAGCAGACTTATCAGAGTTATAATAATCATACAAGTCATCAGCTAAACTATTAAGAATATAATTTTTGCACAGAAAGTCATTTTCCATCCAGGTGTCTAAATCCTTAGTTGCAGCTTCAATATGAGGGTTAGGCTGTATTGTTTATTCAGTAGTAAGAGTAGAAACTACTTTTTTCATGGTTAAGAAAATAACATTTGTTGTCTCCATCTTTTAAAGTGTAGTCCTTCAAAATGGAATGGTTTATCGAGATCAGTAGTTAGCATTTCAGTAGTCATGGAAGATAGAATACGTCTCAAAATTGTTGATACAAGTATGTTAAAACAGTGTTGGAACAATATTACCGATAACCAAAAATGAACTTCTTGGGTTGAGTCGCGGACTAGGTCGCTCTCTTTAAGACGTTTTGCGACTCTGGCCAAATTGGTGCAAGCAAACACAACATCATCATCCCCAGGATAAAACAACCCAAAATATTTTTTCCTATCTCAGAACTTCACTGCACTGATGAAGACCAGAATGCTACACCTGAAAAATTTATTGCTCGGAAAACTAAAAAATAATTTAGAATTGATGAGAGAATTTTTTTTCTTAGTGAAATGAGTTTACAGATTGTTGTGTTGAAACTGAGAGCTGAGACCCTCTATTTATAGGTTTCAGAAACCGTGTAGCCATTATAATAATAATGGTAATGTCTGGGGATGGAGAGCGTAACAACCATTTTGAGTACTAAAGAGTAACAATCATTTTCTGAGTAAAGACGAGTAACAACCATTTTTTGAGTAAAGATGAGTAACATCCACTTTCTAAATAAAGAAGAGTAATAGCCACCTCACCTCACATGTACTCGGCTCGACTCGGCACGGCACGACCTGTCGATCAAACGAACGGCGACGACGACGCACGTATGTGTGTGGTATCACATTTGCCTAGGTCCTCTCCCCTTCCACAAAAGTGGGTACCCCTTGAGGCCCAATCACAATAGCCAACTCTTTACTATTTATACATATTTTAAATAGTGTAAAAAGGCAATGTGGGACAAGGCTATACTAGTTTTTTAATAAACATTCATCTTTTTCCAACAATATGGATTAGAAATAATCATAGATCCTTATGTAACTATTCCTACTAAATTTCTTGATCAAACTTCCCAGGTTAATCATGAGTATGTCCATTGGAATTGACTTAACAATCTTGTTAAGAGGTGGTTTTATGGATCTGTCGCTACAAGCATGCATTTCTACCTTAAGCACGGAGCTACAACTACTAAGCAATGGGATTTATTTAAGAGTATGTATTATATGTCTTCTCGTTCAAGAATTATGGAGCTACGTATACAATTACATAATATGCTAAAAATGACTTATCTGTAGAAGCTTTTGTGATGCAATTAAGGAATATTGTAGATCATCTGGCTACTATTGGAGAGCTAGTTATTTATTGTGATATTCTTTTGTATGCTATTAATGGATTGGACTCTAATTACAATGCTTTTGTCTCAACATTCACGATTTGAAATGATGAAGTTACATTTGATGAATTTAACTATTAGCTTCTGACGTATGAACATTGACTGGAGCAACAAAATTTACAAGATGTTAATAGGTTGCATCATACAAATGTTGCTTTATTTTTTGGAATTGGTTTCAAGAATCAATTGAATTCCAATACTTCTAAGAACTTAGGATGAGTACCTTGGAATCTTTAAGATTTTTGTGTGTAAAATAATTCCTATCAATCAAAACATGATAATTCTAGTAGAAAACAGAATTGGAAGGATAAGAAGTCAAATGATGGGAGACCTTAGATTCAATGTCAAATTTGTGGCAAGTTAGGTCATCCAGCATATAAGTGCTTCTAATTGTGTGATATACTCTAGGAAAATACCAATATCAATTCACCATCTGCTATGGTTGCTAGTGGTTCAAAATATGGTCATATAAGTGCTTCACAAGGCACTCAGGCACAATGGTTGTTAGATTCTGGAACTAAACATATTGGTTCCTTTTACCTCTTTTAATTTCACGATCTTCTACAAAATCCTATTATTTCACACTTATTGACATGGTCATACTGCCATTAGAACCCACCAATGACATTTGTTGTTGTGTAATTTCCTTGCGGTCTATTCTCATGTCCAATAATGCAGACATATACATCAAATCAGAAGAACTGTCATTATCCACCAAAATTCTACGAACTTCACAATGTGAAATCTTGATAGTGATGACTAAGGGATCATCATGAGATGGTAGAACTTCCCTTCCTTCGAAAATAATGAGAAAAATAGGTCATTCATGTTTCAAACTATAAGGAGTTGATATGAATCTCTCGCTTCACGTAATATCTAACTAGGTCTTGAGGTCTTATTTCCCAAGTCACTTGAAATGAAGTACATCCAAGGTCCTCTAACCAAGACTGGATTCATTGCTTACTCATGCCAGGTTATCATATACAAGCTGCTAGAGATGTCACGTCCTCTATATGAGTGAGATACATCAAATTGCTAGGATCACGTACCTGTTACCTATAGGATACCAAATAGTAATGATATAAGCATATTGTACGAAACTTAGAGAATTATAGCTAAGAATTTTGAGATGAAAGATCTTGGTGATGTATATTTGTATTAGGCATACATATATTCTGAGATCGCTCTTAGAGTATTTTAGGATTATCACAAAATAGTTCTATCGAAAAGGTTCTCAAGAGATATGGCATATAGGATTACAAACTAGGTGATACCCATGTTTCTAAGGGAAACAAATTTAGTCTCAATCAATGCCTTAAGAATGATTATGAGGAAAAGGAAATGCACAAGATTCCTTATGCATCATTAGTAGAAAATTTGATGTATTCTCAAGTATGTACACTTCTAAATATTGTGTATATTGGGTAGATATTTAAGCAACCCAGGATTAGACCATTGAAAGGTAGCACAATGGGTCATGCGGTACTTATAGAAAACGAAAGGCTATATACTCACGTATTGATAGTCGAATCAACTTTAGATCATTGTGTATATTGTCTTCGATTTTGCTAGATGTTAAGATAGTATGAAATCTACGTCGAGATATGTCTACTTGCTAGCTAGGGGTGTTATCTCTTAGAAGAGTGCTAAACATTCTCTTATAGCCTCTTCTACCATGACAACAGAGTTCATAGTATGTTATGAGGCATCCAATCATGGAATATGATTGAGAAATTTTTTCACGGGGCTATATACAATAAATGTTATTGAAAGATTACTTAAGTTATTTTATGACAATAAGTCAATAGTACTATATTCCATTAACAACAAGAGCTCAAAAAAGTTGAAGCATATAAATATCAAATTCCTGGTTGTTAAAGAAAGAATTCAAAGTAGACAGGTGTCTATAGAGCACGTTGGTACAAACTTCATGATTGCAGATTCGCTTACTAAGGGATTTCCACTCAAAGTGTTTCATGAGCATACTGCACATATATGTGTTATATTATTTGGTTTATTTACACTTTAAATTGGTATGGTTGATCTCATTAAGGTTTAAGGTTAAATGAGTTGAAAATAAGTATGTTAAGATCACATTGTATAAAATTTTCATACTATACATCCACATCATGATTCATGTCATTCAGTTATATCGATATACGTGATCATTGATGGGTTGAGTTATGAAATGTAACGAAAGCTACTTTGATCCTATATTGGTATAATTGATGGACCACATTGGTTATAGATACATTTCAATAATGATAGAAAAGTTAAGCTCATACGATTATTTTTGCAATGTATAATTATAAGGTTACATATATAGTCTGAGTGTGAGATTGTTAGATTCTTAATCCAATATTAGGTTTATATGTGAATAATTATGTATTGTAAACTGTCATATAAAGTTAAGTCAATTTAAAAGTGATATGATAATATTTAAGTAATTTGAGTTTTAATATATCTAATAGGATGTAAGCCTCTAATATGTAGAGATATAAGGATAATATCTATTTTAATGATATGTTAAAATAAATATGGTTATAGTATCCACATGATAATATCTATTTTAATGATTGACTAAAATAAAAATACAGTTATTAACTATATATATAGTGGTTATAGTGTCTAGATTACACATACTTTATTTTTCTTATTTGATATCTCATCGTAATAGAGAGTAAAAAGAAAACTAAATGATTCTATAATAAATATGTGTAAATCTAGAAGACTAATTTCTCAACTATAAATTTAATTAATGATTATAAATTCATATACGATTACTAATATCTAATTTTTATTATTGATTATACAACGTAAATATTTCTAGGTTATATTTAGGTAATGGTTTTCACTTAAAGGTTATTTTATTCTAACATTGCAACTTTTATATTATAAGTATATAAAAAAATGATTAAAAACATAAAATTTATAAATATTAATAAAAAAAAAATTCTTTGTTTTTTAAGTTTAAAACAAAAACATAAAATATCACCAAACAATTTGTAAATGATTTTTGAACTTTTTTCTTAAAATCACTAAATAAAAATTATTGCTAAATAGGTTATTATTTTTATAAAAAATCCTAAATTATAAAACTTGTTATTTAATTATAAATCATAAATCATAAATGAAATTCGTTTTTAAAGCTTAGAATATTTTTGAAAAAAGTAAAGTAGTTTGAGAATAATGTTATACAAATTTAAGGTATTATTTATTATTTTTGTAATATATTTTTAATTAATTATATACATTTTTTCATTAAATATTAAGTATTTTAAAAAAAATTATATTAGTTTTAAAATAGTACTCGCAACTAATAAAGCCAGGATTGTATTTTTTGGTCTCAGATTACAAGAATCAATGAACATTTATGTCTGATTCAAGGAAAAAAATATTAATATTATCTTATTATAAATTATTATAATTATAATAAACATTTAATATATTTTTATTATAATAATAAAAATAAAAATTATTATAAATGAAAGGTCGTAATTTAAAAAAGAAAAATAAAATAAGGAAAGGCCATAATTAACCTTTCTTAAGTGGCAAATTCACCATGTTAGTACGCGTGTATTGGTACTCACCATGCAATGAGCGGCTACCCTCATTTGATCGATTCTGAATAGATGTTTATAACAAATTAATTTTAGTTAAATTATTAAATTATTATTATTTTTATAAATATATATTAATTAATAAAAATATTTTTTATCATTAAATTTTCTATAATATACTCATTTTAAAAAGTTTTTTATCTTCACAATTTTAATTTAAATGTTATAATATATATATATATATATATATATATATATATATATATATATATTTGAATTATATTATTGAATAAATATTAAATCTTATTTATTAATTTAATGTTATTATAAAGTTAAAATAATTTAAATGTATTTTAAAATAAAAAGATTTAAACTGGAAGCTGGATAGATAAAATTAATATAAATAAATTAGTTTAATATTTTATAATATGTTTTATTTATATTAATTTCATTAGTATTTTGAAAAAAAAAAAAAACAAGAAAAATCAAACTGCACTCACCCTAAACATGGCAATATTATTCTGGACCCCCACTCCACTGTCCTCCTTGAATATGGCCAATTTCTGGTCAGGAAAGTCATGCGGAGCATATATATATATATTTTAATATATTAAATATAAAACATAAAATTTATATATTATACAATAACTCAATAATATTAAATTCATTTTAAAATATTTAAATTTTATTTATAAATATATAATTTTTAAAAAAAAATTATAATTCATTTAAACGAAAAGTATAAAAATAATTAAATTAATAAAAAAAATATTAAATTATTTTACAATAAAAAATTAATATTACTTTAAAAGAGAATAATTAATTTCTAATCTTCAATTATTAAAAAAAAAAATTGTATTTATTAATTTACTTTCATAAATTTAACATATTAATAATATTTCTTAAAATTAATTAATTTTAATTATATTATTGTTATATTGTTAAAGTTTTAGTTATTTTAGTTAATATTTTAAGATTATTTTATTGTAAAAATTTAAGTTGAATTAAAATGTTTTTATTAGCAAGAGGGATTGTTAAAAATATATCATATTAATAAAGTATATTAATTTAAAATAAAATTATAAATATATCTGTGAAATCAAAATAATTTCAATTATAATTTTTTTAAAATTTTAGATAAAATATTAATTAAGGTTAAAATTGGTTGTAACCTCCAAAATACGTACTCACTGATTTGTATGAATATCATTTATAACAATTATGAGAAATTATTAAGGGGTAATATTTTTATATAATATATTTTTTATTAATTTTAAAAAAATTATATTTTTGATTTAAATATTATTATGTCAATTAAAATTTATTAAGATATTTTTTAATAAATTTTAAAATAACAATAAATATAATATAAAAATAATAAAATTTGGTCGCTATCATTATTATTAGAAAGTGATGTGATATATAATAATGATTTTTTATATTTATAAATTTATTTTTTAAAAATATTAATTATTGTGATTCAAATTTAATAATAAATACAAATTAGCAGATAAACCACCTCTATAGTAAATAAAAAAAGAGAGCCAGTAACTCTAGGAGGCAGCAGCAAATCAGCAATCATTCACAATCAATAATTGCTCAAGCTCTATTATTATTCCTCATGCCATATGATATAAACGTGAGAATTTTTTTATAGGATTATTTTGAAAACTTTTTTTTTATAATTTATTTATTATTAAATTCAAAAATTATTTAAAATATTTTTAATAACTTTTATTATTAATAATAAATATATTTTAAAAATAATAAAATAAGATAGGATAATAACTACATCTAATTTCTTATATAATAAAATTTATAATTAAATATTCATATGTTAATTTTAAAAATATATTTTTATTATTTAAATTAAAATAATTTTTTTATATAAAAATAAATATATTTATATTAATTAATGAACGAAAATGTTTTTTTTATTTTGTTAATGAAACACGTGTATATAAAAGTTTATCAGTAATGTGGTTGGATTTGGTTCACATAATTTTGAACATGTCAAACTCAACCTCAAAATATCAAGTTTGGTACAAAATTTAGTATAAAATTATTTTAATTTAATATCAAATTTGATGTATTTTTTAGTGAAAAATGATGCTACTATTATCTCCCACACTTAACATTATTTTACATTAAATTTTATATTAAATTTTTAGTTATTTTCAACCCATAATATCATATATTATATTAAAAAATATATTTTTTTTATAAAAAATTGATACATACACGTATTACAATATCATACCTAATTTAAGTTAATATTATTCATCTTATTAAATTTAATATGTGAGGGTTAGATGCTATTAAATAAGTCTCAATTATAATAACAGTAGTTAGTACTCATTATTTTCATCTATATGTTTTTATTTTTTAATTATTTTAATTCCACGTTTTTTATATTTTTTCTTATAATTTAATTTTAATAATTTTAATTCTTATTGATAGTTAAACTCACTATGATTTAATATTTTAATACCGTTTTTATATTCTACAACATACTTTTTCTCTTATTAATAACAATTATTTTCTATATTAGGTATTTGTTGTGGTATTATGGATATTAAATTTTATATTATGTATTAAAATAATATTTATATATATTATTATGATGATAATTATTTTAAATAAAAATTTGATCATTATCAAATCATAAATTTAAACTCAATATTTTATCTTAGAACTCCTGTAAATAGATATTAATTAAAATATTTTATTTGTCTTTAATAATCTAAATAAAATAAGTATGTATATATAAAATAAAAAATATGATACTTATTATTTATAATTTAAGTTTAATAAGAAAATAATATAATATATGTTTAAAGTTAAGTTTATAAAGATTATAATTTAAATGAGATGAAATAATATTAGATGATATTTAAATGAAATCATATAATATTGTATCATAAATATATTAAAAATATTAAATGAAATATAAAATAAAATGAGATAGTCTACTTTAAATCTCTAATTTCATGTAAATCTTACAAGATATACATTAACAATTAATATTTTGCTTATGATCTCATCCAAATAACATGTAAAATGAAAATGTATCTCAAATGAAACAATATTAAATACTTTTACTTCTTAAATACCCACATGAATGGTTTAATCAATTGTTAAGAATATTACATTATATCTCATTTTTTATTGATTCAAATATCATTTGTTAACATAATACCTTCTTATAAGATTTTTATATATAATATTGATTATTAAATTAATTTATTATTATATTAAAAAAAAGAATTAAAATTTAATTCATTATTATGTGACTTGATAGATGTCTTGGATTCTATTTTTTTTATTATATATCTATATTATAAGAAATGTTATTATTTCTATGAAAGTTCTAATTATTTAATATATTTTTTATTTAATACTTCAAATATTGCAATAATTTCACTATTCATACTTTAAAAAAATATGACAAAATCATTATAATATTCTACATTTAGTCATAATTTGAATGATTTTATTACTGGATCTTGAAAATAAAATATGTGTACATGAAGTACAAATGCAACCAATCATGCATGACATACTCAATTCATTTACGAAGATAGATATAAAAATATCTAAATATGCCTTAAAAGATTGCAAGTGATTAATGTGATATAGAATAATTATTATTTATGTAACTAGCTCAAATATAAGTACTATATTGCCAAAATTCAATTGCGATAATTTAAGATTTTTAGGTGTGCAACATCTAAGATTTTTAGGTGCTCAGCATCTTTCTAATTTCTAACGTGCCATTTAAAAAGATATGAATAGAAAATGTTATTGAATTAGATTCTTTTTTATTGAGAGTATTAAATGCCAAAATATATATTAATATATTTTGTGTGCTTATACCATAACATTGAGAGTGAAATTGGCAACATGCATGAATCATTAATATGTTATATTTGTAAATAAAGTTTGCTCTTTACGTGTGTATATATATATATATATATATATATATTGAAAAAATAATTTTTTTTTATTATATCAATCTTAAAAGTAAATTTTATTTGATGATCACATGCATAAATTTATTGTGTTCATACTTAATGTAGTAATTACGATATGTATTGTATTAATAAAAATGAAAAACCCATATAGACAAATAAAACTTATTTTGGTGTCGCTATTATACCATGAAAAAATTATTGACTCATATAGGATCTCAGGTCGATGATAAATAAAAATATATTAATAATTTATAATATATTTTCTTTGGAAGTTATCTCGGTGAATCAAGATATGATAAGGATACTCAATGAAATATTTAAGAGTTATAAAATATCAACAAAATAGAGTATTAATTAAATATATAATATTATTTTAATTATATATTATATTTATTTATATGTAAAATAAAATATATATAATGTGAGTGTTCACTAGATAGTTGTTCAAATGCCTAAAACATATAAAATGTATTGAAAATATATGAGTTTATATAAGAAAAATAATAAAATTATGAGATACAAAACTTTCTTTCCCTAAAACATGGCTTTAAAATATGATTGGTGGTGAAATAATATTGGTTTTATATAATTATTGAAATGAATAAATTAATAGTATTTGTTGCTTATAAAATTACTAAATTAAAATGTCATATTGTTATGATGATTTATAGTTATATACTATTAAAATAACGTGAATATATGTATGAATTTTAATAAATATCTATTATATTCACGTTACTATTAAAATATATATCATATACTCAATTATTATGTAATTGTATAATTTAATAAATATGACTTTATTACTCTTCATTTGATTTCATGTAATAAAATAATTATTATATAGTATATTTACTAGCATTGATATATGTTATCGAGAACATGTATACATGTTGAACTTTATATAACATCAAAATTATAAGTTTTGTTTTAGAGAACGTATTACTATAAATTAGATATATAAATTATTATTTTACTATTTATAATTTATTTATATTAATGTAATATGATTTATGAATAGAGAGTGTCTAATTAATTTTGTGATGAATGACAAAATAAGTTATTTTTATATAACAATGACATGTAACTTATAAATTAATAGTTTCATATAACATGTAATCAAAGTACATATATTTGGCTTATAGTCATGAAATATAGAGAAATTATATTATATATGAAATCAATAACCAAGAAGACTCACTTGCCATGAGTTATGATTTTTTTACTTCATGTTGAACAATTGTCATCATCAAAGTTGGCATATTTGAATACGTCTTACTCTTTTTCCTTCCCATGTTTTTGGTGTATTGGGGTTTTCTAAAAATTTTTTAACTAGGCAACTTTAACATATTGCATAGGAACAATGCACTTTTTTCCCTTTACTAGTTTTTGTCACACTAATTTTTTCTAATAAGACTTTTAACTATGCATGTTCTCAATGTAGTTTACATACAAGAGGAATATTATGATATTATGGATGTCAAATCTTATATTACATATTCAAATAATATTTATCTATCTTGGTTAGTATTTTCATTATTATAATAAACATTTGTTATTATCAAATCATAAGTTTGAACTCAATATGGTATCTAGAGAACCCCAATAAATAGGAATTTTAACATTCTATTATGAACATAAATAATAATAAGATATATTTTCTCTCCACTTTTTATTCTTTCATATTCTTATGTTATTCACTAATTCTAGTTTTACAACAAAGATAGATCTAACTTTCAATACAAAGGCTTTAAGTACTGTAATAATATCATTATGCTAATAACAATCCTAATACCATCTCTTAAGCTTAAGGGATCTAAGAGCCATTGTGAGTTCAATGCACAAATCTTTAAACTTGTTTGATGGAAAAACCATTGTAATAGCATATGTTATTTGCTCTTTGATTGGTGTATACTCAACACTTAAAGAAAAACTTGTAATATTTTGCGAAAAAAATGAAAATAAATTTTGATGTACTTGGTTACAGTATATAGTATAGGATTATTGGCAAGATATCTAGTGCTAACATTGTTAAGATAGCTTAAGATTCAACTCTGATAGCAACCTTTAAATCCATATATAGCAATTCATAAACTATAAGAGCTAAAACATTGACCTCAAATTCAATTGAGTTGTGTGAGACTACATATTGCTTTCCTAAACTCCATAAGACTAAGGAATTTCCAAGATACACAAAATATCACCATGTGTTTCTCTTCAAATCACCGTAAGTAGCCTAGTCTACATCAATATAAGCACTTAGAGTCAAGTTAGAAGTCTTATATAACAAAATCCCATAGTGAGAAATTCCCTTCAAATAGAATAACAATCTCTTAGTTGTTATCCAATACATTTACGTCAAACTATGAAGGAATTCACCTAGCTTGTTTATAACAAAAGTTATGTCAGGACAAGTTAATTTGCAATATTGTAGTGCTTTTGTCACCATTCTGTATTTGGTTGCATCATCCAATGGCCTTGGTTAAAGATTTACCTACTTCCAAAGATGTTGAAATAGCCTTGGTATCATGCAATTGTACCTTGTCTAAAAGTTGTTCAATGTATTTTATTTGGATAAGATGCAAACCATCTTAAAAATTAGTAAGCTCTAGTCCCAAGAAGAAATTGGATCACCAAGATCTTTAAGTGCAAACTCATCATCAAGTTTTGTAATAACAGTTTAAACCAACACACCATTATTACATGTTACAAAAAATATCACTCCATAAATTCTAATTTGCCTCCATTAGCATAACTTTGGTCAGTTTTTAGAGCTAAAAAGAGAGAAAAATACAGAAAAATTGAAGAAACGACAAAATTTTTGTGAAGATTCAAGAGGAAATTAATTCTACAATTCAAGAGATTGATTGTATTTTTTTTTCTACTCTTTTCTTTATTAATTTTATGTCTTTCTTTATGAAAAATATGAGCTTTATGAACACAATTATATGTAATTAATTTATTAATCTAGTGATCTTATGAACCCAATTTTTACCATATGATGATCTAATATTTTTTCTCAATTATAATATTAATTTAATTATATTATTTAATCTGATTTTTATGCTATTAATTATTTGGCCAATAATTTATCTATAGAGAATTAAATAGATTTGAGAAAATTATTTATCTTGATTAAATAACATGCATAGTTTCTAGGCAGAGATGTATGATTCTTATGTATGTGATCCATAATTGATGAACTTAACGAGTAATATGTAATTTAATTGGCATGAAAGTGTGATTAAATTAATTACTATATGATGTGTAGTTTACTTTAGAGAGGAATACATGCTAGGTTAGATTCAATTGATCATGTAATTAATTGATATTATATTGGGGCAATTTTAGTGATTCATATGTTTAGAAAATTGGGAGATTAAGTATTCCTCGATATTTTCTCATATATCTTTTTAGTCACAAAATCTGATTTAATTAATTATTCCTATTTACTTTTAGTTATTTTAATTTTGATTTCTTAAGATATAAAAATACCAAAAAAAATTGATCTTTATTATTTTTAGTTTTAAAAATTAGTTTCTAAAAAAATAATCTCCGTGGAAACGATCTTTACTTATCATTATATTACTTATTATGATACATATAATTACGTATTCATTGCACACACAATTTGTGTGACGATCAATAAACAAAAACCTTTATACTGAACTACATAACCTAAAAATAAATAGGGCAAGGATTGAGACTCAAGTTTGTATGTAATGTAAGACTTGAGATGAGGGAAGATAAGACATCTAAATTTTTTAAAGTATGAGTAATTAGGTTTCAAGTTAAATAAAAGTTTAAAATGAATAAGATTTTGAAAGATTTTGGAAGACATTCTATTGATAAATGAACTACAATTTTGACATCATATTCCCAAAAAGACAAAGGAATTCTAACTCTATCCATCATTACTAGGCTAATTTCAACAACATAATTATTCTTGTTCTATACCACCCAATTTTGAGAAGATGTGTAAGGACATGACACTCTTCTAGTATACCTTCTTGAAACAAGTAGGGCTATAAGGTATTGAACTCAATTCCACCATCTGTGTTGAGAGTTTTAATGTTGTAAGAAAACTAACTAGTAAATACAACTTCAATTTGTTGAATTATTTCAACAACTTAGTTTTTATGGTGTAAAACAAAAATATATTGAAAACATAAAAATCATTAACAAATAGTAAAACGTATCTCATACCATGTATTGACATCACAGGGAAGGACCCCATATATCAACATGTATGATTTAAAAAAAACTACTAGAACTTGATGAACATGCAACAAAGGTAATCTATGTGATTTACTTAGTTAACATGCACTACAAACATTATATATGCTGCAAGAATTATATTGTAATTATAATTGTAATTGTTTGAGTACATTTTTGTAACATAGAAAAGTATGGATGACTAAGTATGTCATGCCATAAAGCTCCATTTATAGTGCTAGCATGACAACGTACACGAGATGTCATATATGAGTGATCATTGTTAGAGAAAAAAATCTCAGAGTATGAAGGTTGAGAAAACTTATATAAGACTTGCTCAATACCTTCTTCCAAAAGAAAATCATGTGTCTTGAGATCTTTCATAAGAATGAGTTAGGAAGAAACTCAATTGAAACATGATTACTAATGAATTTTTTTTAGACATAAATAAGACTTTTAGCAAGATCTGGAATATAGAGTAAGTTGCATAGATAAAATGCATATTTGTCATTGTGTAATTGTGTGGAACCGGTGTAGGTGATAGGACCTACCATTACCTAAAATTTTTGTTTTTGAACATAGATAAAAAGTGACATTATTAAGATGTTACTTATTTGGAGTAAAGTGATGGCTACCTCTATAGTCTAAATACCAACTTTGATCACTAAAAGTGTTAAAAGTGTAAAATTATCCAAAATTAAGTTAAATTGGTCTAAGAGGCTCTTGAGATGAAATATTTATATAACTCATGAATTTGATTCAAATTGCCTTGTGATTGTTGGTCTTAAGGCTTAACACTATTTATTGACATTGAGTGCCTTCATATGTGTTTCACATCACTGTGACCATATTTCTTATTGATTTGACTCTATACCTCTAGGTGGTTAATAAATTGTCTACCTTTGTTTGGATTAAATGAATCAAAGATTTGAAAATTATTCGTATTAAAATTTTGTGGACTATGGTTCTTAGAAAAATAGGATGATCTTCTTCCTTGATTATTATAGTTATAAGAATATCCAATGTAATTCTTAAAAAAAGGTTAGCTTGAACAAGTTGTTATTAGGTACAATCATGTGTTTACTCATACATTCAATCTGACATTCATGAATTTTTATTTTACTGAACATTTCATCTAGTGAAGGAAGGAATTTCTTACTAGTAATTAAAATAATAAGAGAAGTATAGTTTAGATCTAACCCTTCTAACACATATAATACATGTTCTTTATCATTGATTGCATATATAGTTGCAATCAGATGATTGATCAACTCATTTGATGTGTTAGTGTAGTCCTTCATAAACAATGAACCTTTAAATAGCATTTACAACATTTATCTCAACTACATCAATCTTTTTTATGAATCATCAATAAAAGCCTTATCAAAAGATGACTAGTAATCATAAGCACTTTTCGATTGATCAAGTGTCCAGATAACTTGATTACACATACGAGTAAATCTAGTTCTTAACAATTATCTTGCTTGTTAAAGACTTTGAAATTATGGTTAGATTAAGTGATCTAACCTATTTTCTTAACAAACTTTTCTAAAATTATTGCTAAATTTTTGATGAAATATTGCAACCTATAAATAGTAATAACATGCATCAATTACTCTTGTTAGATTAGGTCATTAGTCTAATCTAATTTCATAGAAAAATTATAATTAATTAAAAAATTCATCATTGGATTAACATAAATTAGTAGTAGAAGTAAAGAAAAATTGATTTAGTTGATGAAATTTAAGAAGAGTCAAATACATGACTTTCCTTATGAAATGACGACAATGGATTATAGTGGCTGTTAGGATATACTTGTGGGCCCGTACTCTACCGTGTGAGGGCTTGTAGACTTCATCTCCAATTCGAGGTACGCTAATGAGTTCCTTTTACCTTCCCTAAGCATTGAACTTGAGACCTAGTCCTTAAATACCACAGATTTATAGAGGTTGATACCAACGGAGACACGTCTTAGTTGGTACCAGCTTTTATGAACCTGAGGTATTTAAGAGTTAGGTCCCGGGTTCGAGGCTTGGAAAGAGCGAAAGAAATGTTTCGTAGCTTAGTTGGAGATGGAGTCCACGGACCCCCTCACTGTATAAAAGCTACGGGCTCACATAGATAGCCTTTATAAAAAAACACTATTTTAATGTTATGATATACTTGTGGGTCCTGTATTATACCGTGGGAGGGTGTGTAGTACATGATATTTATAATGTATGTTTGACAAGTAGCTAATATAAATAACTCTTAATATAAAGGTTTTAACTAGTATAACAATAACATTATGTTAGTAACACTTATAAGAGGTTTTTATATGTTACTAATTAAATTTTGTTAATATTATCTAATTTTTTTTATACCTTCAATTTAATCACTTATATTCATACACAATATAACATACAATTTAAACTAATGTAAAATACAAATAAAATAAATTATTATTTTATTTTAAATTTTATATTTATTTCAATGTGATTGGTTAATAAAGTAATTAATGACATGCATCAAAAGTGTCGAAAGCAATTCATAGTAAAAATATATAATAATAATAATAATAATAGGAAACCTACTTTTGTGAATAAAAAATTAAAAAAAAATTATAAAAAATAATAATGTTTAAAATGAAATTATATGTTAGATTTTTTTAATAAGAAAAATATATAAAGATAATATAAAAAATGCTATTTATAATTATAAGTTTTAAAAGTATTTTATTTTATTATTATTTTAAAATTTATTTATAATAAGTTATGATATTATGATAATTGATATAATAATTATTTATTTATAAATTTAAAATAAATTATATTATTTTAAACATGAATTATCTATATAATACTAATTTTCAATACCCAGAACTCAAATAAAAAGAAAAGAGTATACGTAAACATATTCTTGCTATCCAAAAAAATAATTATAAGTTTTTTTTATTTTTAGAATTATAAATTTATACGTCTATTCCCAAGTCATTGAATAATTTGTTTTTTTCTCTAACAAGTGAATGAATAATTGACCGTTCGTTTTACACGCGCAATAAACATTTTTCTAGCATGCCGACAGGTTTTGGTAATCATCCTATCTTATTTTATTATTTTATTTATTATTAAATTTAAAAGTTATTAAAATATTTTTTTATATAAATTAAAATTTATTAAGAGTGTTTCTAATAATTTTTAAAATTAATAATAAAAATGTTGTAAAAATAACAAAATAAGGTGTGATAATTAGGAGTGTTCATGGTCTAATTCGGTTCAATTTTGAGTAAATTTTTTTAATCAGAACGGATCAAATTTGATCGTTTAGTTATTAAAAATATTATAATTGAACAATTTAATTCGATTTGGTTAACGATTTTCAACAATTTATATAAATGTCTAAGTTTTTATATTCCAAAAAAAATGTTCATTTTATCTATTGCAACAATCAACATTAAAGTGGAGACAGAGTAAAATAGAAATCCTATTATTTTTTTATTGTGCTACATCTTCTATAGTTTTTGGTTGAACAATTTTGATTTTTGATGTTCTTATTACTATGTATGTACTAGATACTATTTGTAAGTTTATAATGATGAATGAAACTCTTCCTTTGCTATAAAAAGAATGTTGTGTTTTAGTTCAATTATCTAATTAGTAGGACTAGATTGGAATTCTTTGAAATGTAGGTTAAAAATGTATTAAATATTGTTTTAAAACAAAAGTGTCTTATCATGTTACTTTAATGTAGCAACCGACGCAAGTACATAATAGTTTAATATGCAGAAAAAAACAAGAAAAAAGTTATCAAAGAAATAATATCTAAATAATCTCCTTACTAAGAAAAATATAACCAAATTTTCTTTAAAAACACCTCAAAGCTTATATGTTTCTTTTCATGAAAAATTAAAATCTTAAAAAATAGCCGAGATGAAAATTACATTGTAATATCACTTCACTTTCTGTTACAACCTTTCAAAGCTTGTATGTTCCTCTTCTTGACACCAAACTTTGCAACTCTAAGGCTTCTGTGTACAGCACTCAACCTTGCAAGGGCTACCTTCTTCAAGTCTGGATTGTAAGATTTATCTAAGACCTGCAACAAAGAGGAAAAAAAGGGTAAATATCATGGGAAGAAACATGGTTGGTAAACTAGAAAATGGTCGCAGAAGTTCCATAAACTCAAACATATATCAATTAGGTCATCACATACCTATTTCATCCATGGATAATAAGACTAGAAGCAACGCGAGGCGAGGTCGGTTGGCTGGTGGTGGAGGCGACGACGAGGATATTGTTACTGTTTTAGGGTTTGTAGAGAAAAGCATGAGGGAGATGAATGAAAGAGGAGAAATTGATTTTGTTATATACGTTGTTTTAATTAAAAACTTTTTAATATGTTATTAAAACCAGTTCGGTTCGATCTGATTGGTTAAAAAATTAGTATAACTTGATCGGATTGTTTGAAAATCGATTTTAATAAATACAAATCGGACTGAACTGTTTCATTTATAAAACTATCTAGATCGGTCCGATTTTTTGGTTTAATTTGATCTAGTCCGGTTTTTGGACACCCCTAGCGACAATAACTCTATCATATTTGAACAATTCTTAAAATTTATAACTATAAAAATATTACATTTATATTTAACTTATATTTTTTATAAAAAAAATCTCAAACTCAAAAATGTTACATTTAATGTTGTTTATTTAGTTACGTCGTTTAAGTTGAACTCCAACTAATTAGATACGTTAAATGTTAAATTTCAACTAATTAAATATCATTCAATATTATTATGATATTATTTTTATTATTATAAATTTTAGAAGTATATATTTTAAAATAATATTATTAAAAAATATTGACATATATTAATACTTGAAAAATGCTAAGAACACACATTTTAAAACCCATATTTATACTCATATCACTTATATCATGACACATGATTAGATTATTTTGAAAAACAAAGAAGTTATTTATTTTTCTAGAGAATTCTATCAGGTGAAATAATATATGTGAGGTGAGTACAAAAATATGTATAAATTTATGTGATTATAGCAATTTAAATATAGTGATGATATTACAATAATTAGATTTTTTTATTACCACAACAATATTTTATTAATAATAATTTTAATGATATTGATGTGAGTTTAGGAGGGGCACCTGCTTTCTTTTATTTTTTGACAAATAAATTTTTAAATGTAGTATCTATAAAATTATAGATAAATTTGTGCATAAAATAAAAGTATACCCCTAGTTATTAAAATATATTTTTTTATTACTGAAAAACTTATTATAAATTTAATAATTTAAATATATTCACACTTAAATGAAATATAATTCTAAATCTAATAAATAAATAATTTATAGAATTTTATTGTGAAAATAGTACGTAATAAAAATTATATCGAGAGTATCGTTATCAAAAAAAATATCATGAAGACATTCGTAACTTTACAAATACTTTGTTCCTCGAGGAATGTTATGGTTACATAAATTTGTATTAATTATTTTTACAGAGGTACTATTTATATTGTATAAAGTGGTATAATTATCTATAAAAATGAATAATTTTTTATTTTTTAAAAATAATCAAATTGAATGTCAAAGTATAAAAATACGAGTAGAAAAACTTGTACATCTTTTTCCTTCATTGTCCTATAAATATCAATATGCGACCTTTCTGGTTCATCCATACGATAAATATACCTACCTAGCTCTCTCTCACAGTTCTAATTGTTTCCATTTTATTTTATACAAATTATTAGTTTTTTTGATGTTCAAATTAATGGCATTACCTTCTATTAATTATTTCTCTGCTTCTTTTCATTTTCCAATTGTTTGTACATCAAACAACAAAATTCCATTACATGGAAACTCTAATTTCACAGATCTGTCATCTTTAACTCCCACTATTACAACTACCCAGAAATTGAGCATTGCCCAAGAAAATACTTTGCTTTCTGTATTCACTCCCCAACAACCATTTAATTTTGTAAATGGAGAACAGTACCTTATCAAACAGGTAATTAATTGCTTAATTTTCTGCTCTTATAATAAATACTCAATTATTACTTAACTTTTTAATTTTGATTTAATATTTTCAGGATGATAATAATATTAATATCCATGCACATGAGCAAAAGTTGAATGTGTTCAAGCAAGTATTGAGAAAAGTTGGAGAAGATTCAGTTGAAGGTTTGAAAATGATAGATGCTATTCAAAGGCTGGGCATCGAATATAAATTTATAGAAGAGATTGATGAAATTTTACAGAGACAGTATCTGACGTTTAGTTCCGGTGGAAATTACTGTTATGACCTTCATGAAGTTGCTCTTTGCTTTAGATTGTTAAGACAACAGGGTTACTCTGTTCCTTCGGGTGGGTTCTAATTTGCATGTTTAATTCTGGTGCCTCAATAAGTGCTTTTGATAAAAGTAGTTCAAAATAGTGTTTTATTTTTTTTATTTTTAAATAAGAGTTAACACATTCACATATTCATTTATAATAATTAGTTTCAAACCTATGATTTCTCTGTTTCATATATTATTTCATTATAAGATAATTAATACAATTTTTTTAAAAGAAAGTGAGGGACGTACTTACCAAAAAGCACTTTTAATGGCCAAACGCATGAAAAATCACTTGTCGTTATAAAAGTGCTTTCTAGTAGTATATTTAAACTTAATACAATTTTAAATATTTTTCTCACATAAGATTAATTTTCGTGTACTTTTTAAAGGTGTGGTAATTAGTAAATTCAAAGACAATTATGAAGAATTAATGTTGAAGAAACAAACAAGTCAAGGAATAATCAATGGGTTGATGAGCTTATATGAAGCTTCACAGCTGAGTATAGAGGGAGAAGAAGCACTTGAAGAAGCTGGAGATATTTGTTTAAAGTTTCTGACTTCATCAATGGCAAATCTTGATCCTCATCAAGTTAGAGTTGTAGAAAACACATTGGCCAATCCTCATTATAGAAGTTTGTCAAAGTTTATGGCAAATAACTTTTTTGGAAAATCTAATTATGGAGAAGCTAATGGGTGGATAAATGTTTTACAAGATGTGGCAAAGATAGAGTTCAATATTGTTCAGTCCTTACACCAAGATGAACTTGTTCAAATTTCAAAGTTCGTTAATTTTACATTATTAATTAATTATGATTATGTAATTAATCATTTATTATATGATTTAATATTTTATATATTGTTGAAACTGTTAGGTGGTGGAAAGGTCAAGAATGGACAAAGTATCTGAAGTTTGCAAGAGAACAAATTGCTAATAAATCTTATGTTTGGTCCATGGCATGTTTAACAGATCCAAGCTTGTCAAAGCAGAGGATTCAGCTCACAAAAGTTATATCATTTATTTATCTTATGGATGATATTTTTGATGTTTGTGGGACTCTTGAAGAATTAATTTTATTCACTGAAGCCGTAAATAGGTAAATATTTAATTACTTACAATTATTTTCTATGCTTATCAATTTCAGAAAATATTGCTCAGTTATTAAAAAATATACATTTTTAATAAAAAAAGAAGATGAAGAAGAAGTTTGAACTAAGAATTAACTATGCTAGATAGAATCAATGATTTTTCTATATATTGTGTTTAAGAAATTAATGTTTTTCTATATATTGTATTTAAGAAATTAATGTTTGAATAATGTTAAATATCTTTGTATTACGTTCACTAGGAATAAAATATCAATATTGTTTATAAATTTAAGTAATCTTTAATTTAATAATATTTTATTTGATTGAGTGAGTTCTAAGTTTTTAACATGTTATTAGAATTTAGCTTAATCTTTATGTGTTTGGATATTGGGCTCTATTACAGTCTCTGTTAAATATCCTTATCACACGTTGATTAAGAATAAAACAACAATACTAATTATAAACTTGAACAATCTTTAATTTAATAAGATTTTATTAAATTAAGTTATATTTTAGTTTCTAACCCATAATAATCTTATCAAAGTAATAACTTAAAAAGCTAGTCTTTAAAAAAAAAGAAATTAAAAATTGCAATTTTTGAGCAGATGGGACATTAATGCTGCAGCACCAGTAGGGATCATGCCTGAGTCCATGACAATGTTTTTGAAAGCAATTTTTGAAATCACAAATGAAATCAGCCAAGATATATATAGAATGCAAGGATGTAACCCTCAAAGTGCTTTGCAAAAAACGGTACAATTATGATTTATGAGTTGCTGTTTTATTCTTTGTAAATATATACCTGCCTTTTTCAAAAGTAATTCTTTGTTGAATTAAAATCTCTCACTTAATTTGAAGTACTTTTATAATTAATCTACCATTAACTTTTTTTATTGAGATATAGATTTATAACACTTGTACAAAATTTGATAGTAAATTTATTATAATTATTATATAAGTGTTTAAATTTGTTACATGAATATATTTGTAAGGCAATATTTCTTAAAATAAAACCTATAAACACATAAAAGTAAGGCTTGAAATGAAGTATTTCTCAATGACATCTATGTAAATATAAAAGTCTCTTCTCAAAAGTACAAGTATCTATTAATTAATCTAAGCCGCCCATTAACGTACAGCGTTGGAACAAAAAAAAAAGTAGAAAGAAATAGTATATATTTTAGTATACTAAAAATTAAATATAAATTTTATAAATTAAAAAAATGTAAATAGAACTTATTTTAACATGTTAAAATTTTAAAATTTAAATTTTTATTTACAGGTGTATAATTTTTTAAAAAAAATTATATATTATTCATCTAAGCAAATAATACAAAAATAAATAAATAAATAAAATAAAAATATGTTTAATTATTCTACACTAAAATATTATTTTTGTTATAAAATAAGAATAATCACTTCTTAACCCTCAAATATTATAAAAATAAGTTGTAATTGTTTATGTAATGAATGACATGACATTTTAATAATTTTATTTTCATAAGTTGTATACTTTAATCACATTTATTAAAATTAATACATTTTAATTACATTTTAATCATATTATTGATCTGGTTAATAGATGTTTAAAGAGAAAAATATCTCAAAAAATAAAAAAAAATATGAAAAATAAAGTAAATTAAATCAACAAATTTTGTCTAAAATAACTAAATTATTCACAAATGTAAAATTAAAGTGATTAAAGTGAATCAATTAAAATTAAAATTATCAATTTCTTGAATTTGTGAAACAAAAATGACTTAAAGTGTAATATTTTTAATGAATTATATTTAAATTTTATTAAAAAAATTTAATGATTTCCATGTCAGCTAGAAATTAATAAATCATTTTGAATAAAATAATTAATCACATCTAATTTTTATCAATTTTTAAGCATGCTTCCATTAATAAATTAAGAAAAACATACAATAATTTATGAAATATTTAATTTATTTATTCGTTCATAATGCAACAGTATATGTTAGTAGTATTTACTCACATAAGAGAATACTGGGAAAAATATTCAAAGTTAAATATCATTTTACTAATAGATAATATATATATATATATATATATATATATATATAATGCAGTGGGGTGTGTTGTGTAATGCATTCATGGAAGAAGCCAAATGGTTTTGGTCAGGACGTTTACCAAAAACAGATGAATACTTGAAAAATGGGATGGTGAGTTCAGGAGTAAACGTAGTGCTGATCCACATTCTATTTATGGTGGGTCAAGCTGGTGTTACTGAACCCACATTGAAACTTGTGGATTATAATTATTTTATGCCTCCTATTATATCTTCTACTGCTACCATTCTTCGCCTCTGGGATGATTTGGGAAGCGCTAAGGTACATACATCAGCTTATGCCATGATAATTAATAATATATAATAGAATTCATTGTGAGTTATAATTTATTATATATAATTTTCTGGTTATATATGGCAATAAATAATGTCAGGACGAGAAACAAGAAGGACTCGACGGGTCATATGTGGAGTGCTACATGAAGGAACACAAAGGATCAAGTGTAGAAGAAGCAAGAGAGAAAATCAGAAACATGATTTCGGAAGCTTGGAAATCTCTAAACAAAGAATGTTTATCTCCAAACCCATTTCTACCAACATTTACAAACGCTTCACTTAACCTAGCAAGAATGGTACCATTAATGTATAATTACGATGAAAATCAATCACTTCCGAGACTTGAGCACCTAATGAAATTTGTACTCTATGAAAGACTTACTATCTAGTCATTTCAGTAATACCGGAGTGTATTAATAATTAACATATTTATTAATATTTAGTTATTATCAAGTTCAGATGAATCAGAAACAAAATCAAATTTAGAGCCCTTACTTGCACTTTAATCAGGGCAGATCCTGTGATGATTTATAAGAACCTAGAGAAATCAAAAGTGAAGGTGAAACCTTACAAAAACCAGAAAAATTGCAAACGGAATTGAATCTATTAACAAGAAGAAAATCGCTTCGGATTGTAATCGCGATCATCTCACATTAGAGCTCATGATCATCAAACACAGTCACGAATTAGTATAACACCAAGAAGTTCAAAGAACTAAACCAGAGGAATCAATCAACAATTTAGAAAAAAAATCTACATCAAAGTAGTTGCAAACACCAAGAATTAATTGTTCCAGAGAAACAGATTTCTTGCAAAGATCAATGATTCTGATAAAACAGGAATTAAGGGAGAATAAGCAACAACAACAACAACAAAAAAAAAAAAAAGAGGAATGAAAGAAGAGATAAGAGCTTATGGGTGGTCTTACAGGAATTATTCAAATCATGAGAGCTATGGGTTTTTCGGAAAAATTCTTGACTCTTATCTGGCAATGCATTTCCATGGTTAGCTTTTCGATCCTACTCAATAGTTCACTTTTTTGATCAATTTATCCCTCAACGTGTAATTCGTCAAGGTGAACCCTTTTCCCTTATCTTTTTTTACTTGTTGCTGAATGCCTTTTTACAATAAATTTTGGACAATTATTGTTTATGGTCTGAACAATCTATATTTTTAAGGGACCAGTTTGTTTGAAGTCACAAATTTACAACAAATTTCGGACAATTATTGCTTATGGTCTGGCCAATCTATCAACCTCTAAAATCCTCTATTTTTTTTCTGTAAGTGAGAAACAGTTATGTAATACTCTTTATATTTATAGAAGTGTTGTTGTTATTTTACATGCCTTACCCATCAGTAGAAAAAAAAAATGAATTTTAAGGTCTTTTACATAAATTAAAGACTCGTTTGGATAATTGGAAAGTAAAATTACTTTCACAAACTAGTAGAACTACACTAATCAAATCATTTCTACAAAATATTTTCATTTATTCTATGAACATTTTTTTTCTATCTTCAAAAGTTTATTCTAGATTGATAGTATTGTCATGAAGTTTTAGTGGATTGAAAATATTAATAAGCAACATTATTTATCTCTTGTTTCTTGGAATAGAATATTTTTACCTAAAATTTAGGGTAGAATGAGGATTATAAACTGTTTGAAGATTTCAATCCAGCTATGTTATCCAAAGCAGTTTGGGACATTCTAAAACAATCACACAAGCTCTTGGTTCAATTTTTTTTGGTGGAAAGTATTTACAACATTTTTTGTTTCTAAATATTGTAGCAAAATCTTCTAATTCTTTTATTTAGAAAGGTCTTCTTTGAACTCATGATGCAAGGAAAGATGACATTTTCTTGAAAATAGGAGATGGTTTAGGTATCAATGTTTAGAAAAATCCTTGGATATAGGTATTTTAAACCAAACCTTACTTTCTCACTTACAGTTACACTCTTGATTCAATCTTTTGGCCTTAAACATCTATTTAATTTGTCAACTTGAACCACCTTTTTCTTCACATAGAGATTTTATTGAATGGTTTAGAATTGGTACTAAGAATTTCTATGTTAAAGATGTCTATGGGATCATTGCAGCAAAGAAAAAAATTTCCAATCAAAAAGGTTTTTGGCAATTACTCTGGAAAGGTAAGAGTCATAAGAGGCATAAACTGTTCATCTTGAAAATACTATCAGGTGCTTTGAACACAAAGAACCGTTTAGGACTTTTTTTCATATTGAGAATTCATATTACCATCTTTGTCAACCGGAAGTTAAGGATTAGGAACATCTATTTATTAGATGTGATATTCTTGAATCTTTGTGAAAACATGGAAAATGGAATCTGAATTGGTAGGTAGTAGAATAGGATTTTTTTTAAGGTTATAATCTTTATACTCATCTTATCATCAATGATATCATTTCTTGGATCAATGAATTTAAACATCTTATTTAAGAAGATTCTTATTCATTTGAATTGATAAATGTTGAAATTTTTATTGTTATATCTTCATAATGGCAAAACTCACCTATAGGTGCATACAAGTTTAACTTTGATTCCACTTGATATCATGGTTTGTCAACAATTAGTTTCTGATCACTATGGGCATTATGTATTGTATGGACGAATTCTTTAATCTCTCACTTAGTGAACTGTGATAAAGTATCAGCATTTCTTGTTACCATCCAATATGCCATCAAAACAATGAAGTTACTCTTAATTTGGTGCATTGGTCTCGTATGTATCTTGAATGTATCATCGTACAAGAGATATGAAGATAGATGAATTACCTATCAACATATGAAAAGGATACCAAAGAGAGGTTAAGGAGTTGGTATTATTTTGTAGACAAAAAAATAAAAATAAAAAGCGCAAAAATTCCCATCTCCAGGGTTCAAAATAAATCCAAATGGGAATTGTGACCTCATTACTTGCTGAAGTTCCTTTAGATTAAAACGGGGGAAATTTTCCAATTCACTTCTCCAGGGTTGAAAAGAAGTTCAGTGTTTCTTGAGGAATTGCTTTTATAGGAGCAGAAATTAATTAATAAGCAATGGAGAATAACAGCAGGAAAACATAAATTACTGAACTGTGAAATTTTCCAATTCCCTTCTCCAGGGTTGAAAAGAAGTTCAGTGTTTCTTGAGGAATTGCTTTTATAGGAGCAAAAAATAATTAATAAGCAATGGAGAATAACAGCAGGAAAACATAAATTACTGAACTGTAGGCAGCTTAAGCTTGTACCGACGGTACTTATTTGTCTTCGCAAGTTGTACTATCTCTTTTGCTTCCTCAACTTTGAATCCCTTAACCAGTTCATCCACCACTTGTTGCAGTAATGCAGAGTCAAAAAGGAACCGGCTTTCAAATATTTCCTTGGTGAGCTCAAAAGCAAAATCTAAGTCACCCTTCTCACAAGCAAAAGGAAAGAGAGTCTCGAAAGAAAATTTATTTGGGGAACAATTGCTCTTCCAAATTTCATTGTACCAGTGCTTAGCTTCCTCCAACTTGCCCTCCTTAATAAAGCCTTTAATCACATAATTAAAGCCAATCACATCAGGTTTAACACCCTTTGTCCTCATTTCCGCAACCAAATCAACGGCCTCTTTCGTTTTCTTCTCCGAAGCAAATCCAAGCAGCTTGGAATTGTAGCTCCTCACATCAGGAACAATGTTCTTTTTCACCATTCGATTCCATATATTTTCACCTTCAGAGAACCGATCATTTCCATATAACCCATGTAAAATCGTATTAAATGAGATCACATCAGGCTCCACACCATTCTTCTCCATCTCGTCAAGCACTGAAATCGCCTTATCAAACGAACCCACCTCGCAAAAAGCCTTAATAATGGTATTATATGAAACAAAATCAGGCTTAATCTTCAACTTCGTGGGTACCTCTCTAAAAACCTCATCAACCATATCAAACTTCTTCGAATTAACACAGGCCGCCAAAAGGGCATTGAAAGACAACACCGTCTGCGTAACATTCTTTTGGGACATTTCGTCGAACACTTTCTGGGCATTATCGAACATGCCCGATTTCCCGTACAAGGATATGATTCGTACAGCAAATCCCTCTTTGGAGAAATCTTCGTACTTCTTTTGGTCTTCTAAGATCTCTTCTATCCATTTAAAGTGTTTGGCAGAGGCGAGCCGGCGAATGGTCTTTTCGTATATACTGCTACGGGTTCGAAAACGGTACTCCTCGCTAGACTTCTTGAACTTGTCGACGAGACGCTTGAGGTTGCGTTCTTTGTAGAGAGCGTTGAAGAGAGATTTGATGTTGGGAGTGGACTTGGATTGCGTGGCTGTGCAGAAAGCTCGCTGAAGGACGCGACTGAACGACATTATTAGTTGACGGTATGTAGTCTTCTTTGGGGGCATTTGCCTTGAAAGGTCTATAAAGAGTGACAAGCATCACTTATGGACGCTAAGTGAGTTTTTTAATTACAAAAGGATTTTTTTAATCTACACTCACCTTTTACAACCCATTACAGCATGTAAATGAATATAAATAAATAAATAAATGAATCGGATCCTAACCAGAGAAAAACTCAAGCCGTTTTCTATCACTACTCAGCGCCGGCATCACTCTCGGAACCATCATTATTATTCTTGCTGCAAGAATTTAGGGCAAGAGGGTCATTTTTCTCAAGCAGCTTCCCTCTGGGTTGCTTCTTGTAACAGGTGAGATTTTTCTCCTTTATTGCTTTTATATTTTTTAAATTGTAATCTCACCTTTTTCTGTGAAATTGTGGAGTGTTGCCTTATGCTTCATTAGAACAGAGTTGCTTAGGGGAAAACAATTTTTTTCTCAAGCAGCTTCCCTCTGGGTTGCTTTCTTTAGAACAGAGTTGGTGTTTCGCTATGCCATGATAGTTTGCAACAAATAGTATGGAGTTTGTAGCCAAGCTCGTTTGAGTAATGGTTATGGGATATAGTTTTGCTTACAAGGAGTACATGTTTGGCTAGTTCATTGGTGTTTCTACGGTCATTGTTGGCTACCCATTCGATGATTATCTGGGTTTGTCAAGCAACTTGCTTGGATGATTATCTAGGTAATACTACTTGACAATTGGATATACTAATATGAATGTAAATCTATCAGTCAAATTTCCTTCTTTATTGATAATAAAAGTTCTTGAATTTGCCACTTATTGTAAATCTGACAGATATCAAATGCCACTTGTTTTTAATAGCCGTAATGTAATATTGACAGTAAATACATTAATAATAAAAATTCTTGAATTTGATAAATCCATGTTTGCTATATTAAAAATCAGAATTTTCAAGCTGCTTCACCTCTTTGAATGTCTGTTCTTGTCTTTGACTCGGCCCTCTTTAATAATATTTTAGAATAATAAAGTACTGAGCTTGTGCATTCATGATTATAACATAAGTATCACAAATGAAACAAGTTCACTTTTTCCCATTAGCTTTTTAGGGTGAAGTAAACCAGCAATCCCATACGTTTATACTTTTTAAGTGATAAGCTTTAATTATTTACATTTTTAAAAATATTTAATTATCTACATTTGTAAAAAAAATACACTTTATTTTAAAGTTTACAATAATATTAAATAAGTTTGTAAGAATAAATAGATTATTTTAAAATTAATATTTAAATAAAAAAGTAAGACATGCATTATCATATTAAAAATTAAATGTAAAAATAAGATATTATCACAATTTTTTTTAAGTAAAAACAACATAGATCAAATGACCTAAGAGTAAATTATTGATCCATCAAATTACCTAATATTTCTACTACAAAAATTAAATATTCAAATACAAACTCGATTTTATACTATCTTTCTAAAGATAATGCCCCAATATATATACTTATGAGTTTTACTCTATTTTTAGAACCTCTAAAATTAACATGAACAGATACTGACCAACGTACCAATTAACTTCTTACCGATTAAACATGTTCATTGAATAATTTGTAAAATAGTTAGTACAAAAATATAAATATATGTGTGTATTCTAGATGAATTTCAATAACAAAAAAAATCATAAGTTAGTATATTTAATAAATAAATCAATTAAAGAAAATTTCTAACAAATCTAAAACAAAATATGTAGACCAAGATCAATGAAAATAACTTCTTTAAATTTTAACAATTTATTCAATAAATCAAAACCACACATTTAATGAATTAAAGCAAGCATGAAAAAAATCTTAGAAAGAAGAAGTTATATAATCATAGAAAGTAACGAATAAAAACTATGAAATTCGTGGAAAATAAAAACATATGGTTTTTGTGTGATTTGTTGTAACAATGAATAAAAGTTTTTTTATAGAAAAAATTAAAATCTTAATCATAAGTCATTATTAAATAGTATTTATAAGATTAGTAATACTAATTAATTAAAAATACTCATATTTAAAGAAGATTCTTTTTGAATTAATTTAATTTAGATTTTAGGTTATCTTTTAACAATGTTTTAGGTTATATTTTAGCAATAATAATTTGAGTACACAAATAATTCTAAATATTGTGTAATGTGTTCATAAATGCATGAATGCGATTCTAAATATAACAGTATAGAGATTATATTTGAAGTACGATTATCCAAAACTCATATATTTCTCCATCTTTAATTGACGAACTTGATAACAAACCTAAAAACTGGTTTATAAATAAATATTTTATTTAGGAATACTTATGACACCTTACTATCTTAGTATAGAACTAAAATATACATTCTTATAGATGTACCTAATTAAAAATGTAGTACTTAAAAAGATACTAGAATAAAACACTTATTTACTCAAAAGATATAAGATCCCTTGCACCATTATCCTAACCTTTCACTCTTTTTTTCTTTTCAACTCCAACTTAAAGAATTAAGACTATTTCCAACCAAACTCTATAACTCTAAATTTGATGTGATGAATAATGTTATATTAAATTTGATACGACACTCACCAAATATTGCTCGTCATTGTAAACACCGTTCACACTGTACCATTTTTTTAATTTTAAAAATATTATTAAATATTATTATATTTAAAAAATTAAAATTAAGTATACGATATAAAATGACTAAAAATATTACTAATACAATTAAAAATTTAATGTAAACTAAAACAATATTTTAAAAATATTGTTAAATTTTTTTTATTAAATATAATAAATTAAAATTAATTACATAATATAAAAAATACTCTATTTCAAGAATTCATTTCTCGACATAAACAAATCTGAATAGAGAAGTTGATATTGGAATTAGATTTGCATTAATTGGACATTTAAAACATACCATTATATGTGATATAGCAATTTTTGTCAACATGTTCTATTGCTTAGTAGGTGCAAAAATTCTCCTATTAATTGCTTATCTTATATGTACTGCCTTCGGTTCCTTTAGAGTTCAATAATAGAATTATGTATATATTTCTTCTATATCAATCTCTTGTCTGTTTATTCCAACCACAAAAAAATTAGGTTTGTTGATACGTTCACATAATCAGACTGTATTTAATAATGAAAACAAAACCTAGAATATACTTCTCTATGTCCCCGGTGTATTATTACCACTTATAATAGTATTTTTGCTTTTCATAGAGTAAGCTGGGTTTAATAAAAAAAATTAAGTTATGTAGACACAATCTGAGGGTATATATATACCCTCAAAATGCTTTATCGAAGAGATTCCCTTGCCTAAGTTTTTTCCTTTGGCTCCCTTGTTTAATTCATAGAGGAGGGTTTTTGAAGCGAAGACGTGCAATTTCTGCTAATTTGAAAAGCATTGCGTTACTATGCTTAAAGTTTTTCATCAATCTAGTAATGCCACTGTTATATAGCTCCTTAGAGCACATTAGTTAGGAATGGAGATGAGTGTTGGATTTGGGGTTATAAATAAAACCCCCATTCACCATTTGTAAACATCCTAAAATTTGTAAATCTTTCTCTCTTTTGTAAGGGTAATTGATTAGCTCAATTTTGTCTAATTAGTTATAATTGTGGAGTTCATCCATTTGGAGATAGTGGAAGTGGTCAACGACGCCTGAGGACCTAGGTAACATTTATACCGAACCTCGTTAAATTTCTGGTGTTATTATTTTTCTGCTTTAGTATTTCTGTTTCAATAACCATTTCAGTTTATTTTAGCATTATATTTCCAATAACATTATTTTGTCGGGTTAGTTTGAGTTCTATTCATTTAAATCATAAGTGAATAGTAACTATTTGAATAGGGAAAATATACTCGATTTTCCCAACAATTGGTATCAGAGCCAAAGGTTTTCTACCTAGGCATTTGTTTGTATTCCGTTTGTTTGCTATTAGAATATAGTTGCTAGTTATTGTAATTTGAAGTAATTTGAAGAAATGGCGGAAGAAAAATTTCTTTCAAACAAAGGCCAGTCATCCACGTCAAGTAGAACTATGGTGATGAATGTAAGGTTCAAGGTGGAGAAGTTTGATGGAATCGGTCATTTCGGCATGTGGCAAGGCGAAGTTCTAGATGGTATGTTTCAACAAGGTCTAGACATCGTCATTGAAGAAGAGAAACCAGATAGAGCAGATGAAGTAGAGTGGAAAAATATCAACTGATTGACATGTGGTACAATCCGTTCGTGTCTCTCAAGAGAACAAAAATACACGTTCATGAAGGAGACATCTGTAAATAAGTTGTGGAAGGCGTTGGAGAACAAGTTCATGAAGAAGAGTGGACAAAATCGGCTCTATTTGAAGAAGAAGTTGTTCTGGTTTGAATACCTTCCAGGTACTACAATAAATGACCACATTACTGCTTTTAATCAATTAGTAGCAGATTTGTTAAATATGGATGAAACTTTTAAAGATGAAGATTTAGCCTTGATGTTGTTAGCCTCCCTTCTTGATGAGTTTGATCATCTTATTACGAGCTTACTCATTGGGAAGGATAAAGTGTCTTTTGAGGAAGTTTGTACTGCTTTGTATAGTTATGAAATTAGAAAAAAAAAAAGATAAGAGAAAGCAGGAATGAAGCAGCAGAGGTATTGTCTGTAAAAGGACGTTCACAAACACAACAGAAAGGAATGAGAGGTAGATCTTTATCAAAAAGAAGACTTGGTAAAGATGAATGTGTCTTTTGTCATGAGAAAGGCCATTGGAAGAAAAATTGTCCGAAGCAACAAAATAAAGGAAAAGTTGTGCAATCTGATGCATGTGTAGTTGAAAGCAATTCAAATTCAGATTTTGCATTGGTTGGTTCGTCAACAGCATCTTATCCTGGTGATTGGATTTTTGATTCAGTATGTACTTTCCATATGTCTCCTAACAAGGAGTGGTTCTTTAACTTTGAAGAACTAGACGGTGGAGTTGTTTTCATGGGCAATGATTATCCATGCAAAGTTTTGGGAATCGGTACAATTCGTTTGAAGAATCAAGATGGTTCAACCAGAGTCTTAACAGATATTCATTATGTTCTAGATATGAAGAAGAATCCCATTGATGTGGGAGTCTTATAATCAAAAGGCTTCATTATGACCATACAAAATGGAGCATTGAAGGTTATTTCTGGAGCACTTGTGGTGATGAAAGGTGTTCGAAAGAATAACTTGTACTACTACCTTGGTAGTACAGTTATTGGGATAGCATCAACAGCAGTTTCAGAGAAAGAAAGAGATTTAGAAACTACCAAGTTGTGACATATGCGTTTGGGACATGCTGGTGAAAAAGCTTTGCAAATTCTAGTAAAGCAAGGCCTGTTAAAAGGTGTGAGAACCAACAAGATGGAATTCTGTGAGCATTGTGTATTGGGGAAGCAGAAAAGAGTAAGCTTTGGCACTGCTCTCCATAATATAAAGGGCATTTTGGATTACATCCATACTGATGTATGGGGGCCAACAAGAACTCCATCCATGAGTAGTAAACATTATTATGTCACTTTCGTTGATGACTTCTCCAGAAGGGTTTGGGTGTATCTCATGAAGAAGAAGGATGAAGTGTTGGGGATTTTTCTCAAGTGGAAGAAGATGATCGGGACTCAGACTGGTAAAAATATCAAGCGTTTAAGGTATGATAATGACACTGAGTACACAAACGATCCATTTATGAACTTTGTGAAGAAGAAGGGATAGTGCGACACTTCACTATTCGAAAAACACCACAACAAAACGACGTTACAGAACGTATGAACCGGACTTTGCTGGAGAAGGTTCGGTGTATGTTGTCAAATGCTGGTTTAGGCAAGCAGTATTGGGCTGAGGTTGTGACATATGCATGTCATCTCGTCAACCGTCTACCATCGTCTGCTCTTGAAGTCAAAACGCCTATGGAGGTATGGTTTGGAAAACCTGCTAGAGATTACGATTTTTTACATGTGTTTGGTTCAATTGCATACTACCATGTAACGGAATCAAAGTTGGACCCAAGAGCCAATAAAGCCATTTTTTTGGGGATCCCTTCTAGTTCTAAGGGATATCGACTATGGTGCCTTGAAACTAAAAAGATAATCTTTAGTAGAGATGTTACCTTTGATGAATCTGCCTTGTTGCAAAAGGTAACTAAGAATATTGATGACACTTTAGAGCAGGTGGAGCAAACTCCGAAACAGGTAGAGTTTGAAAGCAAAATTGGTAATCCAGTTAGTGAAGATAAGACAGAAGTTGATCCTCCATTGACAGATGATGAATCAGATGAAGAGGTTTTAACCCAAGAACCTCCACAACAACAAGAAGAAACTACAATTGATAGGCCACGGCGACAAAATGTCAAGGTACCTGCTCGTTACAAGGATTTTGAAGACCTACCTGCTCAGTTTAAGAATACGATGGCCTGTGCACTTTCAGTTGTGCATGATGATGTTCCTTCCATATATAAAGAAGCAATCAGAAGCCATGAAGTTGAAAGATGGAAGAAAGCCATGGATGAAGAAATTTTGTCCTTTCAGAAGAATAATACATGGAAGTTGACACAACTACCTAAGGGCAAGAAGGCAATTGGATGCAAATGGGTGTATGCAAAGAAAGATGGATTTCCTAACAAAGATGGTATTCGCTACAAGGCAAGGTTGGTGGCTAAGGGTTATGCTCAGAAGGAGGGAATTGATTATAATGAGGTATTTTCTCCAGTTGTAAAACATTCATCCATTAGAATTTTGTTGGCCTTGGTAGCACAGTTCGATTTGGAACTAGTTCAACTTGATGTGAAAACTGCGTTTCTACACGGTGACTTAGAAGAGGAAATCTATATGTCTCAACTAGAAAGGTTTAATGTTCCTGGTAAAGAGAATTGGGTTTGTGGCACACATAATTCATTAGGTGAGTCAGAGAGCGACACATGGTAGGGGAGATCGGTCTGAGTCAATACATGTTGAGTCAACGCCATACGATGCAATGTTATTCATGGATGTAGATGGTGTGGCACGTTGGTTGATCATGGGGAGTAATCACGTGCTGACACATGTTAGTGTTGTTTGACCGTGCTCCGAACACAAATTGAACATCGTACTGACACGTGTTAAGCGTTGCTTTCCTCTTCAATTCATTTGGGTTTATGGGGTGATTAGGGACTTAAGTAATATAAACAATTATCAAATCTAAAAGAGGCTTAAAGAGACAAAACATTTGTTCCACTTACCCCAAAATCACGATCATTATGGTAGGAATATAAGCTGAAGGACGATTAAGACTAGCAAATAAAGAGGAAATGACAACACATGACAACATCTTTCCAACCCGTAATGAGACCAAAATAGAAACTGATCCCATCATAAATTGGCCTGTCAACTTTTTAAACTAAGGAGGGAACTTGAAGAGACTAGGTTAGAAAACATGACATTACAGTCATAGTTGGGTCTGAAAGCCTCTAAAGGTTGAATTTCTAACCTGGTTCGTGAAAATAGGCTAGATCGTGTTGTGCCTGAGCCCACCTAAGTCGAGTATGAGATTGAGGGTGAACCCCTTTTTGAATTCGGTAAGACCCGATGATGAGCAGTGGTTGCAGCAAAGAAAAGGCTGGGAAACATTGTTTTAAGCATTGGAGTAGAGTAACAAAAAGAGAGACCAGACTTTGAAAAAGGCTAATACAAAGCAAAAAAAGAGTTAAGACGCCCTATGATATGGATAGGGATTGCGAACAAATTTATGTCTCTAAATGATGTAAAACTACAAGTTCACAATATCGTAGTTTTAAAGTAAAATAATAAAAAGATATAACTCTCAGGGTTTGGACATATAGCTCGACCCTAAGCTTGATCCAACTAATAGTCAGAAGAATGTGCTTATGCACGTGCTCATAACCACACTCATGAAAGGGACCCACTTATACCTTCATGCTTTAGTGTTATAAGGTTACCTCAAGTCCAAGCTATGGGGTGGTCGATCTCGGGTTTTAAACATATTTTCTTTTACTTTTATACTATTTTGACACGTTGTAATGTCTATAAACCTTTAATTCAAGGAAGAAAGTGCATTTGACTTAGTAGAACAATTGCAACCATTTTTAAATGGATATATTCTATAACTAGTGATAAAAAAAATGTATAATTTGGCATAGTGGAAAAAGTTCATTAACACCGGGTGACTTTTTAAAAAGGAAAAGATTGCAATTGGGTACTTATATACTTCAAACTGACATATTAAGATTATTTTCTTTTACTAAAATTATCCCCACGTTTAATTTATTTTTTTAATTGCTTTAATACTTTTTTTCTCTTTTAATATATATTCGACATAATTTTATATATTTTATATAACAAATAAATAATGACAGACAATAAAAGAACTTATGGCTAAAACTCAATAAAGTTATCAATTAAATATGAAAATATATACATAACCACAATCTTAATAAAGAGATAAAAAAATTAATAATTTTTATCTAATTATATTAAAAAACAATTATGAATAAAAATACAAAATATTGAAACAAATCAATATTATATCAATAATTAATAATATCAAGTTAACTTTTCTCATAATATATATATATATTCACATATATTGAAATATCTTGTCATATCTCATATGTAGTAGATAATTACATCCAAATATTATCTTTTATTTTAATCATATATTGAAACCTATATATTTTCTAATATTCATCATCAAATCATTTACTTAAAGATTAAAACACTATAAATTGTCCTATAGTGTAATCTAAGTTTATTCCATTCATAGATATATGAACAATATGATAAGAGAGCCTGGTTTCATATTATAATTTTTTGGTAACATATGACAATGGTTTTTGAAAGAAAAAAAAACTTGGTTATAGAATATCCTATGACATTTAAGCTTTTTTATTAAATAAAAAATTTATATGAGTTAAATTTGAACTTAAGTTCATAATAATGATGGTGGAGAATCATAGGTAAATTGTTAAAAGAACCAATATATACTATATATGAAATTTTAGACAAAATTATTCATTTTTTAGTAATCAATTGTTATTAAATAATTTAATTAAGATTTATATTTTTTTATCAATTAAGTAATAAATTATTAATATCTAAAATATTAATAATTATTTTTTTATATAATGTTATTTATATTAAGTAACACAAATAATAATTATTATTTTTCGTTTAATTATTTTAATTCTTGTTGTTTATCAATTAAATAATAAATTAATATTAGTTAAAATATTAAAAATTATCCCGACTAAAATTATGTTTCTTTTTTGTAGAAGGTTATTTATCCTAAGTGACATATATCATTATCATTTTTATGTTAATTATTTTAATTCTTATTTTGTATCAATTAATTAATATAAATTAAATTATTTTTTTTATATTACAATTACTTATATTTTTTATACAAGATAAATTATCTTAAGTAACATAAATAATTATCATATTCTTCCTGTTAATTATCTTATTCTTATTTTTTTTATCAATTAAGTAATATAAATTATGTAATAAATTATTAGTAGTTAAAATATTGATAATTATCTAGATTAAAATTATTTAATTTTTTTATACAAGTTTATTTATCTTAATTAAGTAATATACAAGTTTTTTATACAATGTGATTCATGAATGTAGATGGTGTGGCACGTTGGTTGATCATGCGAAGTAATCGCGTGATGACACATGTTAGTGTTATTTGACCACGCTTCATACACAAAATGACTCAAATAATTCTACTTTTATAGAATCATCAATCACCTTCCAATAACTAACTTCACATGTATTTATTGCTTAATGGTACAGTTCTGTATCATCAAAATTGTTATTTATAAATAATCATAACAAAATTATAATAAACTTAACGGAAGAAATGCACTGAAAATGCTACAAGCTAAATTGCATGACAATAAGTACACTGCAATTCTAAATATTAAATTTGTCTCACGTTAAATCCTAAATATTAAACTTTAAATACTAAATATAAATAATAAACATTAAATCATAAATCATAAACTCTAAAACTAATTACTAAACTCAAAGAAATAGGATAAGAAAGAGTAAAAAGAAAGAAGAGAAGGAGAAAAAGTAAAATAATCATAATAATTTTAAATAACTAAAATATCCTTCAACTTATTATGCACTTGTTATCTTTTAATTAAATGAATATCTTTTAAATAATTTTTATATTTTTAAGGAGTTATTTATTTTAGTGGTAATATCATTTCACTTTTGGTATCCTTATTTATCTAGATTTTAGAGGCAGTATCTTACTGATATCTCATCTAAAGATATGTATAAATTTAATATAATTTATTATTTAATTGAATTTTTTTAACATATATCGTAATATAAGTGTAATATTTAAAGGATATTTTTAAATAAATAATTAATTGATTGTCTCAAAATATTATTTAATTAATTTAGTATCTAAAAATATTATTTAAATATTATATATTAATATATGTAAAAAATACTCAATTAAATAATAAATTGTATTAAATTAATACTTTTTTTTTAAATGTGCTACCGGTACCATTTACAAAACCACGGTAAAATAAGGTATTAAAAGTAAAATAGTAATACCAATAATATAATAAATCTTTTTTAAGATATGGCTTAAAACCACGGTAAAATAAGGTATTAAAAGTAAAATAGTAATACCAATAATATAATAAATCTTTTTTAAGATATGGCTTAAAACCTTAAATATTAATAAATATGAAAAGATTAATATAAATAATAAAGAGGATATATATCCGAACGAGTGAATGATCCGTATCATTCGACCAAACCCTAAAGTACAAAGCCCACATGTGAAATACTAAGAAGAGAGAGGAAATGAAATGTGAGAAGATCTCCAGGTTGGGCCTAGATTTTTTTGGGTAGGGATGGCTTGACAAAAAATAAGAAAGTGTTAAGCAAATTAGTTCAAATTATCTTACATTTCTGCGTTTTCTTTTATTTTTACATTTTATTTAATTTTTTAAATTTCAAAAATGTCCCTCATATATTGCGATTGCTAAAAAAAAAAATATCATTGTTTCAGTACGGCTACGGGTAGAGTTCACTGCTTTCTCTCTATTTGTAGAATTTGACCTAGAAAATGAAATTTCTTAAAGTAATACCGACCTCATTCTCTTCACTTCCATTGACTTAAATGGAATTCAATTCAGAAAAAATAAAAATAAAAATCTTACATAAAATAACAATTGAAGTTAAATTACATATTATTTAGACCAACATACCAGCTTCCCGCCGCGTTGACAAAGTATTAATGAGATTAGGTGCCATATTACATCACTTAAGTGTTAAAGACAAATAGACAATCCAAACTACCTAAACAAATTTTGACACCAAAAAAAAAAAAGGACCAACTCTAATCCACATAAATCACTTAAAAGAGTATTAACTTTAAAAGAAAGAAAAAAACTATTACAATTCTTGTGATAATTTTAATAATTTAATATATTTTTTTAATTTTTTTTTAAATTTTGATGTAATTAGTGCATTTATTTTTTAAAACGAAAAAAACTCTAATATGCATAAGTCAACATGATCATGTATCAAAATATTGATAAAGTTATTGATAGATACACAATATCCACTTACAAAAGAATATTGATATAAAAAATATCTGTTGATATTTTAAAAATTATTTTTATTTTGAATGAATTTTACAACATTAAAAAATCCGTTGATACCAATAATATATGTAAAATTAATTTTTTTTATAAATATTGACATTTAATCATTGAATATGATAAATTAACCTTTTTTAAATAACTACACTACTTACATATAATACAATCTTAATTAAGATTTAAATCTAAAAAAAATTATATATCTAAATGAACTACGTACCGTTGAACCACAAACTCGTTAGCATGATAAACTTACCTAAATGATAAACATAAAGTAATTAAAAAAAATCATTATATTTTCCAGGCAGAATTATCTATTAATTTAGCAGTTGAACAAAACTATTGTATATTTAATTTTACTAATATTTATTCATTGAATGTAGAAAAACAAAACTCTTTTGGATGATGAGAACAAGGAGAAAGATACAAGCGACCCTTGTATGTTCTGTGTCTTCTTTTTTTATATACGTAACTTAATTTATTCTCGGAAACAGTTTCTGAGATTTGGGCAGCTAAGAACAATTTCTTTGTTATTGTATTATTTATAATTTCACTTCTTTTATCCATTTATTGCATTTATGCTGGTTGAAGTTCTTAAATATATCCTAGATACACAAGCCTACTATATAAAATGTTAAAATTCCGACTCTAAACTACTCCAGTTATATTGGTCCACTTTCAAAATGATGATCCATGACAAAGTTAATTAAGAGAGTATCAATATAAATATATAAATATATCGTTTATCATTCTTTAAATAACTTGAATTTTTAAAACATTGATTTTTTTAATAATTTTAATATGATATCAAAGTATAAGTCTTATCTTCGTACCTCAATAACTTTAATTATTGAATTTTAAATATCCCATAATGTTCACAATCGTGAACGAATATGTATTAAAGGTATAAAATATTATTAATTATTCTTTTAATAACTTAATTTTTTTAAAAAAATTAGAAACCAACGACATATAACACTAACACAAATTTTAAACTAGCTTCTTAGGTTAAAGTATTGCTTATCTAATTTAAAGATTAATATAAATTATGAATTTTTATATATAGTTTCAGTAGGTTAGCAACACAACTTATATAAGATGAACTTTATATTCATTAATTAAATTTTATTAAAGCATACAAAGAAGGGTAGAATTTGTGACATGTAATCATCAACACGAGTCAACTATTATATCCTGTTAACCCCATTAATAGGCGACTTTGCATAATTCCACAAACCAAATGACTTATACATTATAAATTTCGGACCCTCTCTTATAAATTGGTTGGAAAATATTGCATTAGCTAGAAAATATTAACGACCCATACAGGTCAATCTCTTTGAATGAGATCACTTTGGAGAAAACATAACCTAATTATTCAATTAGAAAATGTATTACGTGTGGGGAAAAGAGTAGTTGAAGATTACAAGGATTATAAATAGGTGGTTTTTGTTATTGGATTTCAATATGTTAATCGTAACTTACCTAACTCGTAAGAGAGAGAACTTAGAAGGCACCAAAAAAGTTGATATAGATTTTTTTTTTTGGAAAACTAGAAAAATTATATCTAAAAAAACTTATAACAAAAAAAATATGATTTTTTTATTAAAAAATATATAATATATCATTTTATATTAAACGATATTCAATTAAAACTACATCAATTTATATCTATTTATTATTTATTAAATATCGACTAATTAAATCTCATATAATATTATTAAATGTTATTTTATATAATTTTTTTAATTTTTTCCCTATTGAGTCATGTACAAATATCAAAATCTTATAAGTATATAATTTAGACGTGCGTGTACAATGATATTATCAAAATATATCTCCTTAATTAGCTACCTAACATGAAAACATATTGTTATGGGAAAATTAGCATACAAGTCTGTGAGTTTTTTCAAAACTGCACATACATTTTAGTTTGAAAAATAAGCAATTATACTCCTTTGTATCTTATTTATTTTTTATGATATGTTTCCTTAAATTGTACAATTTTATTAATTTTTTTACTGTTTGGATATTTAACTCGACTATAAGCTCAATCCAACTAACAATTTGAACCATCAAAAAGGAGTTACTTATACTCGTGCCTATAACCACATTCCTAAGAGGGACCCCTCTATACCCCCAAGTTTTAGCGTTGTAAAGTCGACCTCAAGCTCGAGCTATGAGGTGGTCGACCTTGAGTTGTAAACGTATTTCTTTTACTTTTATACCCTTCTGTCATGTTGTGACGTGTATTTCTTATGCAACTGATACGTGTACATGTAATATTTTAAATATACACGGGTCTTATGAGAATGCTACATATACTTATATAATTCTATGACATCTCTCTAGTTTTCTCTCTATAAATCAAATCAATCCCAGCATTTTAGCACTCACCGTAGGTCAAATTCGAAGGTTGAGCATTGGCTTTTAATCCCATATTTTTAAAGATTCACCTTGAATTCTGAAAAAGGCTTAAAGAGACAAAACATTTGTTTCACTTACCCCAAAATCACGATCATTATGGTAGGAATACGAGTTGAAAGACGATTAAGACTAGCAAATAAAGAGAAAATGACAACACATGACAACATCTTGCCAACCCGTGATGAGACCAAAATAGAAACTTATCCCATCATAATATTGGTCCGTAAACTTTTTAAACTAAGCAGGGAACTTGAAGAGACTAGGTTAGAAAACATGACACTACAGTCATAGTTGGGTCTGAAAAGCCTCTAAAGGTTGAATTGCTAACCTGGTTGGTGAAAATAGGCCAGATTATGTTGTGTCTGAGCCCACCTAAGTCGAGTACGAGGTTGAGGGTGAATCCTCTTTGAGTTAGGTAAGACCCGATGATGAGCAGTGGTTCCAGCAAAGAAAAGGTTGGGAAACACTATTTTAACCATTGGAGAAGAGTAACAAAAAGAGAGACTAGACTTTGAAAAAGACTAATGAAAGGCAAAAAAAGAGTTAAGGCACCCTATGATATGGATAGGGATTACGAACAAATTTATGTTTCTAAATGGTGTAAAACTACAAGTGTATAATATCGTAGTTTTAGAGTAAAATAATAAGAAGATATAGTTCTCAAGGTTTGTACATATAACTCGACCCTAAGCTTGATCCAAACAATAACCCAAGTCATCAAGAAGAACGTGCTTATGCCCGTGCTCATAACCACCCTCATGAAAGGGACCCACTTATACCTTCATCCTTTAGTGTTATAAGGTTAACCTCAAGTCCGAGCTACGTGGTGGTCGACCTCGAGTCGTAAACGTATTTTTATTTTATTTTTATACCCTTTTGACATGTTATAACGTGTATACCCTATATAATCAACACATGTACATGTAATATTCTCTATAAACATGGACCTAATGAGAGAGTCATACATTATCGCACAATTCTTTGATTTTTCTCTAGTTTTCTTCTCTTTAAATCGAATCAATCCCAACAATTATAAATACATTTCTTTAAGAATTAAGAAAGAATAATAAAAAGGATATAATTGTTATTTTTTAAACATACAAGTTCTTTTTATTATTTTAAAAATCTAGAGAGACATGTTTGTAATTGACCCAATAATGTTTAATAAAAAAAATATATTATTTGATAAAAATGTGAGAAATAAAAGTCATCATCTATATGAATTTAATTCGGCTATAGTACTCTTATAGAATAATGTGAATGATAAGTCTTAGTAATGTGAAACCTTTACTTCAAGCAAGAAAGGGTGCATTTGACTTAGTAGTAACAATGCAACAATTTTTAAAGGGATATATTCTATAAAAAAAAATGTATAATTTGGCATAGTGGAAAAAGTTAATTAACACGGGTGACTTTTTAAAAAGGAAAAGATTGCAATTGGGTACTTACATACTTCAAACTGACATATTAAGATTATTTTCTTTTACTAAAATTATCCCCACGTTGAAAACACGTTTAATTCATTTTTTAAATTGCTTTAATACTTTTTTTCTCCGTTTAATATATATTCGACATAATTTTATATAACAAATAAATAATAACAGACAATAAAATAACTTATGGCTAAAACTCAATAAAGTTATCGATTAAATATGAAAATATATACGTAACCACAGTCTTAATAAAGAGATAAAAAATTAATAATTTTTATCTAATTATATTAAAAAAATAATTATAAATAAAAATACAAAATATTAAAACAAATCAATCTTATATAAATAATTAATACATATCAAGTTAACTTTCAAATATCTTATCATATCTCATATGTATTACATAATTACATTCAAATATTATCTTTTATTTTAATAACATATTGAAACCTATATATTTTCTAATAATCAACAAATCATTGACTTAAAGATTAAAACACTATAAATTGTCCTATAGTGTAGTCTAAGTTTATTACATTCACAGATATATGAACAATATGATAAGAGAGCCTGGTTTCATATTATAATTATTTGGTAACATATGACAATGGTTTTTGAAAGAAAGAAAAAAACTTGGTTACAGAATATCCTATGATATTTAAGCTTTTTTATTAAATAAAAAAATTATATGAAATAAATTTGAACTTAAGTTCATAATGATGGTGGAGAATCATAGGTAAATTGTTAAAAGAACCAATATATACTATATATAAAATTTTAGACAAAATTATCCATTTTTTAGTAATCAATTACTATTACTCCTAGTTATTAAATAATTTAATTAAGATTTATATTTTTTTTATCAATTAAATAAAAAATTATTAATATCTAAAATATTAACAATTATTATTTTTATATAATTTTATTTATATTAAGTAACACGGATAATAATTATTATTTTTTGTTTAATTATCTTAAGTCTTGTTGGTTATTAATTATGTAATAAATTAATATTAGTTAAAATATTAAAAATTATCCATACTAAAATTATGTTTCTTTTTTGTACAAGGTTATTTATCCTAAGTGACATATATCATTATCATTTTTATGTTAATTATTTTAATTCTTATTTTGTATTAATTAATTAATATAAATTAAATTAATTTTTTATATTACAATTACTTATATTTTTTATACAAGATAAATTATCTTAAGTAACATAAATAATTATCTTTTTTTTATTTTTTTACCAATTAAGTAATATAAATTATTAGTAGTTAAAATATTGATAATCTAGATTAAAATTATTTAACTTTTTTATACAAGTTTATTTATCTTAATTAAGTAACATAAACAATTATCAATTCTTTCAGTTAATTGTCTTATTTTTTATTAATTAAATAATAAACTATTAATTGTTAAAATATTAAAAAAAATTATAGATTACAATTACTTATATATTTTTTATAAAGTTATTTATCTTAAGTAACATACACAATTATATTTTTTTAATATCTTAAGTTTTAATTTTTAATAATTAAGTAATATAAATTAAATAATAAATTATTGATAATTATCATTAATAAATTTATTTATCTTTTTTAAACATAAATAATTATAATTTTTTCAATTAATTAACTTAAATCATATTTTTTATCAATCAATTAATAAATTATTAGTAAATAAAATATTGATAATTTTTTATGTTAGAATTATTTATCTTTTTTATATAATGTATTTATCTTAAGTAAATTCTTTAAATTTTTTTGTCTTAAATTTAATATTTTTATTAATTAAATAATAAATTAACAGCTTGACAGTTAAAAAAAAGAGTTGAATAAAATAAATAATCATATTTTATTTATATAACAACCAGAACACAAAATATAAATAATCATATACAAATTTTTTTGACAATAATAAATTAATATATGTAAATAGTAAAATGAATATCGCCCATTATTCACGGGTACTCTTCGATGGGGAAAACTTATGTGGGAATGGATTTTGAAAAGGTTAATGTCATAATTTTATACTTATATTAATTATTATATATTATTTGTTAAAATAATTTTAAAAGTAATTTTGATTATTAATTTTAAATAAAAATATAATATAACATATTTATATGCATTTAATACTCAATAAAACTCTTCTATTAATAGTTGTTAAAATAAAATATAAAAAATTTGTTCAAGTATTTTTTTTTTTGGACATTGAATATATTTTTTAAAAGCTATGTATAAAAATGGATTTTTTTTAAATCAATATTAAATTTGAGTATAAATTAACTTATTCGTGAAAATAAGAAGTGCTCTAGCGAATAAAAACGAAAATCGCTCAAAATTAAACTGTTACCCCTGTGACCCTGTCATTATTTTGACGTCATCTACACCTCAAGGTTACCTCAGTGTGACATCACTCGTCTCCAATAACGCCGCCCGTAACAAACGCTTTTTTATTTTAGGGAAACTCGCAAAATACCAATAAATTTTTCTAAAATTCATAAAACAATTCTATTTTATAATGAATGTTTTTTTTAATTATTTACCTACTTATTTATTTTACTGAAAACATGAAATATCTATATTAAAAATATAAAATGATATATTTTAACAGTAAAATTTGATATTATATTAAGTAATTATCGTTTATTTTATTTGATTAAGCATATAACAATCGTTGGAATATAAAATGATAAATTTTAACATTAATATTACAGACATCTATGTTAATAGTTTGGAGGAAAAAATAAATAAAACGTCTATATTAATGGTTTAAGGTGGTAATGTACTCATAATTTTATTATTATCATTATCATAATAATAACTTATTAATAAAAAATTATTTAATAACAATGATATTAAGATTAAATAATAATAAGAATAAATTTAAAAAAATTATTGCATAAATAATGCAATTATTCAATCGATTTTAATTTTAATCTCTCTCAATAAAAAAATATTTATTTATTTTATTATAACGTTAAAAAACATATATTCATTTAGATTGTAAGAAAAATTAATGTATTATTTATGAAATTATAAATAAAACTATGTATATAAAAGAACTATATTATAACGTTAAACTATAAACATTTCATATAAGATTTTTACACATAAAACAAGAATTATTGTAACACATAAATTATTATATTATAAATATTAAATGAGTTATTACATCTCATTTATAATTTAAAATCCCTAATTAATGAATCAATAAGTTAATATTATTTCATTTTATTTAAAAAATTTCAAAATTAATGAAATCATCCTTATAATTACAAGGAAAATAGTAATGAGTTTAAGATTATCTTTGTTACTGGTGTTGCCAAATAGATTTCTTTCTGCAAATACTTTCTTATACACTTGATACAAAATAAATGGGATGCTATAATTTTTTTAATAAAGTATTTAAAAAATATTCTTATAATATTTACATATGTCATAATAAAATATAACTATAAAAATTGATATTACTTAATCATTCTTAAAGTGTTGATGTGTTTATCATCAACTCTTCTATCATGAAATCATGGTATCCATCAAAGTGTGTTCTTTATACTCATTTTATGACAAATATTTAAAAGTTTAAGTTATTATTCAATTATATTTTTATACATATTATATTATATATTTTAAACACATAATTTTTAATTCTAAAATCATATTAAAAATAAGAATTAATTATATTTTCAGGTATGTAATAACTATTAACTGGGACCTGAGGTTATGGTGGGGGAGTCAGCAGACATGACATGAGCAATAGGGACCAAAATGGTCAACATTTTAAGTAACGAACATGATTCCGAAAGCACAAAAGAACAAGGAGAACTTTCAAGGTGTTCGAGATGGAATGTCGTGTTATATATTCTTTCTTAGCAAAAGAAATCATATTATATATTTGAAAAACTATTTTTATCTTTAATTATTAAGTTAAATAATAGATTATAATTTGACTAAGTTAATATATTTATTTTTATTATTTAATTATATTAGGTCGTATAAATTAATGACTCATATCACTTTATGAATAAAAATGCTCAATATACTTAAATGATATTATAATAATTAAATTTAAATTTTAAATTTTAAATTTTTTTTATAAAACAGAACAATAATATTTTTATATTATATTTCTAATCTGATTACAAATAATAAGAAGGTTTAACTCAACTTTTTTTTTTGTTTTTTAAATCATTGACTAAACTCAAAGGATTAGGATATGGACATCTTACCTATTCTTCTCTAAAATCTAAGTATTTTAAATTCAATCTAAATAATAACATGTCACCTTATTACTTGCTAATTAATTAAAGTTGATTTATAAGTTCAAGCAACATGGCTCAAGAACAAAAATAAAATAAAATAAATTATTAGTTGATGTAGTTTAATTTTTAGATTTAAGTTTTTATACAAAATTTATATTTTGGATTCCTAGTATACAAAAATTGTTAATTTATTTAATAATATGGTAATAATATTTATGATTTTTTTATTTTAAATTATATATTTAAATCACATAAATTATTACCTATCATCTCATATTAAAAAAAATCAAATGTAAGGCCAAATGATTTGGAAGGAGAAGTCAGCTCCCTTTGCCTTTGACTAACTAGTGGAAGTGGAGCTTCAAAGAGAGGCCCCAGGTGTCTACCACGCGAGACAAGTTAAACTTGTCTTTGCCAGAGTCATGCTCGTACTCTTACATCATACTACCCACGACTCCGATAACCCAAATATATTTTTTATACGGTATCTACTATATATTATATATATTACAAAGTATCAAATAAAATAAATAAAAATAATAACATTAAAATTTATAAATATAAAAATATTATCATTTATATCTATCTTATTATTTTAATTATTTAAAAAATATATAATATATAATTTTACGTTAAATATGTTTAAATAAATTATATTAAACGTTATTTAATTATATCATGTTATTAATATATTATTTTTATAATTATAATTTTTGAATTTATTTAAAAGTTATTGTATAGTATTAATTATTAATTTCATAAAAAAAAAGCTTAAATTTTCTAATTTTATAATAGAACTAGCGGCTTAACGTGTATTTATTTATTTTATTTTTTGGTGGATAATTTGTATTTATTGTTAATATTGATTTTTGAGAAAAAATATGTGATATATATAAAATATATTATATGTATTTTATTAATATCAATAATTAATTTTGTCTTATTTTTAATATATTTTTTGTTTTATAAAAATAATGAGTAAAGATAATTTCGTTTCTTGAGTATACCGATAATGAATTTGTAAGTAGAATTAAATTATTATTATTTTTATAATAGGAAGATGGTAATATAAAATCCAAAAGCGCATGCCATAATTTTCGTGTCAAAAAATTTATTCATAATATTAATATCAAGTACTTTTAGAATTTTGAAAAAAGAAAAATAAAGTCAACATTTTAACAAAGGAAGAAAAAGAAAAAGAAAAAGAAAGCCGTCAATGTTAATGTTAGGTGATAGTCCATGATTTCAAATAATTGAATTAGATTAGGAGTAAGATTTGCACAGCAACATTGAAATCTACATATACACTATACAGGTTACTACATAATACATATGATTAATAATAATTATTAATAAATCTATCTGACAACAATTACTCCACACGTGGATCCCTTACAAAATTGAATTGTTAAATCCAATTATATATGACCAGGTGAATCACCAATTTGACTCTTTCAATTATATATGATCATCGAAGAGATATTTGACCTTTTAAAAAGATACCAGGTATATATATAGTGTGAATTTTGAAGTTTTTAATCGAAGAAGCTAGACATTAATGCAATTTGACCTAACATCTTACTATTTTATGAACCTAAATAAATCATATGCCTTTTTCATTTACACTTATTATTATTTTAAGCATAGTCAGCCAATAAATTAATAATTAGGATTCTTGTATATACACAATATTGTTAGGAATGAATATTTAAGTCAAAATTCTAAGTAAATTAATCTTTAGTAAAAGTTAAATATTAATTAAAATTTATAATAATAAAAATAGTATCAATAATATCAAAAGTATTTCATAAATTTAGTTTACATAGTAGTATTTTAATTTAATCGACCTTTGATGTAATAGATTTTTTTAATAGAAAAATATATGACGTAAATAAAATAAATGTTATTTTTGAGATTATAAATTTTAAATATATTATTTTTGTTGTTTTTTTATTTCTTTATGGTTGTAAAAATATATTTTTTACTATTATAAATAAATAATTAAATCTAAAATAAATTAGTTTTTTATATATTTAAAAATAAGTAACATGATCCCATAATTATTTTCAACATGATTGTTGTTATTACAAATTTAATGGATTTAGTTGTCAATGGGGGATTTCATCCAAAAACTCGATGCAAAATAATAAAAAAAAAATTTGTTAATTATTTTTCTCAAAATAAACATTAAATTGAGATAGTTACCTTTATCATTATTTTTTTAAGATTAAACCATATTTTTCATACTTTGATCTTACATATTATTACACAAAAATAGTATAATTAATAAAAACATCTATACATATTAGCACTTTTTGAATATATTAATGTTCAAGTATAAAAAAAATGTTTTAAATTATTTAAAATAATATTATTGTTATGTTTATATCTACGACGAGTATTGTTATCATTCAAGTATTAAGATTAGGTCAACTCACAAACTCTATTTTCATATTTATTAAATAAACATAAGTATAAGTGTTTATTTACATAAGTAATAAGTAATTTAAAAATAAGAGTTGTTTTCCCCATAAGAATTAATAACAATCCATACTACTAATTACTAGTTTATAAGTAAATCAATTAAAATTAACAAAGGGGATTTTTAGCTTTTTTGAAGAAAAAACATAAAATAATAAAGTAGATCGTATAAAAATCATAAGAGATATGTGATTATGAGATTATCTTCTTTACCACTAGCTTACAATTTTATTAGCATGTCATAAATATAAATTATTTTCGTACGTTTTAAATCACTTTTATAATTTAAAATACTTCTTTAATTCTTAACTTTAATTTTAGAAATTTAAGTTCACTTAAGACTTTTCATATTTTCTTACATTATAGTTGATTAATGATATGATCAATTATTAATCTAAATTGTGAATAATCTTTAGTAATTCTTACTATATTTAATTCATTCATTGCATTAATATCTAAAACGATGATAATTAAACTAGTCAAGAGTAAAATCATCGCTTAACCTTTAATGTAAGTATTTAATCATACTTGTGATAGCAACCATAAGGTACAATTTTAAATAATAATATTAGTAATTACATGATAACATCTTAGACTAGATATAGACATATCCATGCAATATGTAAGTTGTATATCTAATTTATAGCATGCATAATTTTGACATTTAAACATAGACTTGAATACATCAAGAATTAAGAATTGAAACTAAAATAATTAATGAGATTAAATTAATCAAATCATAATCTAAAGTTTGAAATTTCCTACAATCACATATTAGTTTAATGAGACATAGATTCTATAAGAATCAACATTGTAATAATGGAAAACTAAATAGAGAAAGATTAAGAAAAACTTATTAAAATCTTTGGTCTCCTCTGCAAAATATTCTCCAAAGGTCACCCTATATGTGTTTTTTTATCTCTCTTATTTCTTATTACAATTGTTTGTTTCTAATGACCTATTGGGTTGTTTTTATAGTGTATTTTCGAGCCTACTTTGATTAGGATTAGAATTTGGTTAATCTAATTGTAAGGATTCAAAGTTAATGCTGAAAAAAGTCAGATTTGATTATTGATTAGATGTCTCGATTGATCAATATCCTTGCTCAATCAATCTAACCTTTGTGATTTCCAACTCAAGAGTACTTGATTGAAGTTCGATCGAAACTTGATCGATCTACGTATTTCTTGATTGATTGATACCCTTTTCAATCAATCAATAACTCTTATTGTTCTTGTCCTAACTAATCGTTCTATCTTGACTTTTTTTTTATCTTTCGGCCTATAATTCGATCCATCAAGCCTATTAATTCATATTTTTCATCCGAGGATCCTTGATCAAGTGTCATATTTTTTTTCCTTTTTTTCTTAATTTCATCCCTTAATGTCTGTATAATATAAAATAAATATATAAAACATATGAAAAACTGAATTATAAAAATTATTATGGATTGAAATATTCATCTAAATCATATTTTTAAATGAATTTATATTCATAGTTTACCCCTAACACCATCTATGTTTCAAAGAATTTTATTGCCCCTCTGTTAAATTGATCTCTTTTCATCTAACACCCTAACTTATCATTATTTTTATTCGATCTCTTTCATCTAACACCCTAACTTATGATTATTTTTATTCCTATGCACTGGAATGTAAAATGGTGCTAATTTTTAATATGTTACAATTAAAACTTTCTCCACAATCAACATCTATTGAGACCACAGAGGCACACATTCCTTTATTCATGTTAATAGAACCATATTAATTTTGCATGAAAAAAATATCATTAAAATGTTGATAATAAAACAAAAGCAACCAAAGTAGAGCAGCTAAAAAAAGGCAAAACAAAATCATATAATATTGCAAAGAATATGATAAAATAATCAAAGCTAAATGCAAATAAATTTCGAACCAAATGCCTTTCTCTCTCTTAAATTTTTCCAATTATCATTTGCTAAAGAGTTTTGTGTAAATGAATTATTCATTATTACTGGATAATCTAGATTATTATTATTATTTGGCTAAAAATTCAGATTAAAAATATATCATAATTATAAAGAGTAGAAAATATGAAGGCTTAAAAATGATTATATTTTTTTTTCTTTTACTTATTTAAATTTTATTTTTAGATTATTATTAATTTGAACCAACACATCTACATTTATCAATAACTGATATATAATTTTTGTGTTATGTATGTATCAACTTAGGTAATAGTTATCGATTAAATATAAAATTTAAAATAATAAAATAATTGTGATATTATTTATTAATAAATAATTAGTTAAATTGTTATATATGAATTGATTTACATAAGTTGTAATAAAAAGTATTATATAATACAAAAATGTCACAATGCCAATTTTATTTAGTAATCACCTACCGAGACGGAGGTGGGACAATATAAGAAGTGAATGGAGTTCGAAATACAATCATGAAAATGATCAAAAAGAAAGCACCAAAAACAACAAAGACTAGCAACATAAAATTGAGCTAGAAGCAAGAAACCTTAGCCAAAAGGCAAGTTATATATAAGAATTCAAATCATAATAAATAGCATGAAGAGTGTAATATGGATCAAAAATCATATTTTTAAACCTTTCCACCGTAATAAAGTAGTTGGGCTAACGTTCATTCACCATGAATTCACCATGCATCCCAAAGAAGAAAGCATTGTAAAAATTGAATAAAAATTGAAAGTTTCAACTCTTAAAAATTGGATAAGGGCCACATTATTCCCTTTATTTATATAAAAAAATATCATTTAGTTTCTTAATTTTGAGAATGTGATATTTAGTTCATTGATTTATAAAAATAGTGTCAAAATATATTTAATAATTTTAAATTTATTTAAAAATAAATAAAAATTATAAGAGATAATACCCTTACTAGTTATATTTGTAATTTTTTGGTTTGATAGGATTAGGATAAATAACAAAACTACCCTCATCAATATCTCTGTATAAGTTAAAGGATTAAATAATATATTTTTTATAAATAAAAAAATTAATTAACACCTTCTTAAAATGAGAGTAATAAATAATACTATTACTCAAAAAAAAAAAAAACCTATCACATTTTTTCCTTAAAAAATTTACCAGGTAAGAAATTAAAATATTTAAGAATTCTCCGACATTATTTAGCGAACTTGAGAAGGTCAACTCAACCAACCTGGTTCCTGTAATTACCCTGCATTATCCATACCCTTCTATACGTTGTGAAAAGAAACTAGCTACTTGCATAGCATAAACAATGCTTAAAAAACACATTATAAAAAATATATACTATATAATTAGCTGTTTGAATCTTCTATTGATTTTTTTTTCTTTATTTTAACTTTAAATCGTAATCTTTAAATTTAATGAATATACATCTAATGTTTTACATCTATAATATTAAATAAAATTTTGAAAATTAAAAAGAAAAAATAATCATTCAAAGATCAGTAGAGAAAAATCCACTCCCTATAATTAAGAAAAATACATTTTATTTTAATTATACTACTAAATATCAATTAAATATCAAAATCTCACAAATCTTCTATATTATTAATGTATTAAACTTATTTAATATCTTCAGCAACAAATAAACTGAAGACATTTTACCGGTGTTATATAACAATACTGTATAATTAAACCCACCCCTCAAAAGCATGTCGGCCTAGTATTAGAGTAGAGAGCTAGTTAGCCTATAAATACGTGTTTTTAAAAGGAGAGAAAAAGAAGAGTGAGCTGAGCAAGAAAACAGAACGCCATAAAAGAAGAAGATATAGTATATATATAACTGCAACTATTTATATATATATTAAAAACAAAAATTACAAGTATGGCGGAGGAATTTCAGGCCGGAGTTTGCGGCGAAAACTGGTGGAATCCATCGAGAAGTGGGTTCATGGCTTCTCCATGTTCTTTGGGTCTTAATGATTTAGGCATCTTTGGGTACAACCCTACTGATCATGATCATATGCTCGACTCAAAATCAAAATCTTTTTTCCGAGACAGTAGTTACTCTAACTCATCATCATGTCTTGCTTTTGAACAAGATAATATTTTGGGTTTTGGTTTTGGAGTTTCAATTTCTACTTCACCAATCTCAGATTTCAATCAAGCTGATTATTTACTGTAAGTTTTCTTTTTTAATATATATGCCTCAATAAGTATTAATCAATCTGCTTAGATAAAGCATTTACGAACATGATTTATTCATAAAGTAATAACAATTTGAACTCATGACAAATAATTAAATGGTTATCCTATACCTAACCTATTCAATCGGATATTCATAGTTGCTTATGTTTAACAGTTGTTTAACTGAATTTATTACAGTAATGAAAGAGTAGATAGCAATAATAGCTATCAATCTATCCCACAAGAAGATAAGTTCATGTGCACCAAGTTGAATTGTAGAAAAGAAAGTACTGGATTAACAGCCTCTTCCCAAATCCAAAAAGATTGTTGGAGTCCAAACAATAATTTAGATCATGATACCAATTACTTCAACTCTTTCATGAACAATAATAATCAAGGCTTGTCTTCTGGATTTCCTGTAACGAGTTCAGCTTCATTTGGGTACAATACTACTAGTACTACTACTTCAATGTTGTTACAAAGTTTATTTGATGAAGAAGAATCTCAATCACAGCAATCTTTTTGCAATATTAACAACAACATTTCTTCAAATAATCCCACATCGGCTTCGAATAACAACATCTCACCCTTTTGGAATGCGCCTAATTCATCCCAATCTCATTATTGCGTCAATCTTACCAAGGTGAATATTGTCATTAATATTATATTTATATATTAATTAATTAACTAATTTATGAAATAGATGGGGACGTAGGGTTTTGAGGATTAATGATGATGAACCCTTCCCTTTTTTATTTGTGCACTGTATGTAGGATTAAAAATGAAATTCTTTTAAACTTATTGAAATTTCAGAGAAATAATAATGATGATAATGAAGAGACTCAAGACTACTCGGGTGGAAGTGATAATCAACCTATATTCAAGCGACCTCGATTTGAAACGCCTTCACCATTACCAACTTTTAAGGTATATATATATATATATATGCCCACACATAAATTTATTATTTTTAAATAAATGAATTAATATTTAGAAAGCATGGAAGTTGTTATCTTCTTTCTGCTTTGCAATTATTCATATATGTGTTCTTTGTTTTTAAAGAAAAGGATAACAAATTAAAAGAGTATGATGTTAGGTTCGAAAAGAGAAACTAGGCGACCGAATCACTGCTCTCCAGCAACTTGTTTCGCCTTTCGGAAAGGTGAGCTTTTTCTAGTTTTTTTTTGCTTAATTTGGTTTAATTTGCATACAATCAATGATTAAATGAAATATATTCTTTAGAGCCGGGCCATCTTTTTGTTCTTTATTCATTTTCATTCAATTTAAGGCTAATTAATTGATATAAAATTGACTAAATAAAATACAATAAGGTGTAAAAAAGAAGAAATAATTTATTGAAATTAAATTAAAAATCGTAGTATTAAATAAAACACTTTCCCTTACTTTTATTAATCGAATATTAATTTGTTTGTTTCAGACTGATACTGCTTCGGTTCTCCATGAAGCTATCGAGTACATCAAATTTCTTCACGATCAAGTCTCTGTATGTATTAATTACCGTGATCACTATGACCATAATTTATTATTATTCTTTTTTTTTTGTTGTTGTTGTTGAATATACCTCACTTTATTCAGGTTTTATTAAAATTTTATTTATAAGTGTTCTCCGTCACTTTTAACTTAAAAAGTTTTAATGATATTATTTTATAAACTTTAAAAAAAAATGATATTTAAATAAAACGAAACAGTATCACAACACGAGCTCGTTAGTAACACTAAATAAGACATGATAAGATAAATTAGTTTGACATCTCTGGTTGAAGCTACATGTTTGAATCACATTTTGTCAAAAAAAAAAATTGATTTTTTTGAAATACTATTATATTAATATATAAGTGATAAATGACAAGAACTCAAACAAGAAGATAACAGTTCGGCTTACATGGATTTTCTTTTCTCTATGTGCATGGTTTCAGACATTAAGTAGTCCATATATGAAGAATGGAGATAATTATTCCAACAACCAACAGCCAAAGGTAGAATACAATTTTGATTACTATACCAGAAAATTATCAGAATAATGTTTAAATTTTTTTTACATATTTTTTGCACCTATGATCCTTATATTATTATTATTATTTAAAAAGATGAATTATTTTTTTTATTTTTAAAATAATTCTGAATAATACAACAAGAGTTGTTATTATTAGCATTTTCGATCTCACCGATTTTTATTTCGGTATTATAATAATTAAATGGACAAAATTTAAGTACTTATCATTATTACAGGGCTTTGATAGTCGTATTATAAAGGAATCGGAATGCCCAAATCAAGATCTGAAAAGCCGAGGATTGTGTTTGGTTCCGATTTCAGGCACAGTCCCAATAGCTAGTGAGACCACAGCTGATTTCTGGACGCCAAAATTTGGGCTTGGGTTAACAAGATATGATGATACACACAAATAAAGCCTGATCAGGCGACTATAAAAGGCAAATTTCAAGAACTTAATTGAGTAGTCAAATTTCAACTTATTGCATGTACAAAGGCAGAAAATGATGGATAAAGAAAAAAAGATCTACAATGAGTATTTTTAGAGACTTAGAGGGAGGGAGCGAGCCTAAAGGATATAATACACATTACTGGTCCAGCTTATATTATTATAAAGGCAGGCAGGCTAGCTAGCAAGCAAATGATTATATATAAATAACAAGTGAAATTATAGAATATAAGCTTATGTTATTTGTACAATTTAATTATATAATTTGATTAAAATATCATATTTTTATGAAATTATATAATTATAAAATTAAATGATTTATATATTTATATGATTGAAGTGTTTTAATAATATAAACGAAATATATAAGTAAATTTGTAATACTACCGAGAAAAAGTACTACTAACTGTTACAGGGTGGGAGATTTAGGAACAGGAGCAGTTTAGAAACAGTTATATTTAGCAGATATGATGTGGCCCGTGGCCCGTGGCCCGTGGACTACGGGTATATATGAAACTTTTATTCCTATATTCAATAATGTACATGAGAAAGTTTACAAGCTGTATTACTCTACGTACATATATACCAACCTTATGTTATTATTATTTTTATAAAAAAAAATTATTTTTACTGAATAATTAGTTTATAGATAATATCCCTTATAATAAATCTATTTAATATAATTTTTTATCCATCTATTAATTTTTTTTTTCTAATAGTTATATGCGGGATATATATAATAGAAATAACACACAACATCTATGTGTAGGAAATAAAAGATGGATTAACACACAAAATAATACTCAAGCTTATCTTTACTACGGAGCCAAAAAAGACTAACTGTACCGACCTTATGTTATTGAAGTAGGTAAAAGAAAAAGGATAAAAAGAAATAATGTATTGATTTCTTCTTCGAAAATCGACAAAGAATTATATATTACGAGTAAAGAGGAAGAGGAAATTACACAATGTTCTTTTTCATAATTTGTTTATATAGCAATACCACGTATTACATTCCCATGTTAACAATTCCTTCTACCTACAATAATCAATATTTTATTTCTATTTTAATTTTTTTCCAATTATACCTTAATTTCAAATATAACTATAAAACCTAAACCTTAAATCCAAAATCTTAAACCCTATTTAAAAAAATAATAATTTTAACACTAAACTCCAAATACAAAACTCAAAACCCTATTTAAAAAAATAATAATTTTAACCCTAAATCTTAACCTACAAATATAACCCTAAACCCTAAACCTTAAATCCCAATTCCCAAACCTCAAAACCCTAAATCCTATTTAGAAAAATAATAATTTCAATAATATATTTTATCTAACGAAAAAATAATAATTAAATGATATTATTTAAATTTTTCTGAATATAATAGTATTAAAATAATATATAATATTTTTCATTCCATTTCAACTCTAAACTAAACACTATAATTTTAATTTTTTCTTTAATTATAATGGTCAAACCAAACAAAATTATTTTCTTTAAATTCCATTCTCATTCATATTTTCATTTTATTCACTAAACGAAACGCAACCTAAGTAATCGATCAAAATGATTATGGTAAGTCCAAGCACAGTATCAATACAGTTGCCATCTTTAGATGTTGAATTTTTTTTACTAAGAAATAATTTTTATGTGATTGAAACGATTTAAAATGAAAATTATAATTTTTATATGATTTGAATCTTTTGATTTAAAATGAAAATTATAATTTTTATATGATTTGAATCTTTTGAAAATTGAGAATTAGTGAATATTATCTTTAGATTATTAAGTGAATCATTAGATATAAAAAATTAAAAATATATAAATATATATATATATATATATATATATATATTTATACACATATTATATAGGTTGGATCATATGTTATTATTAAGATAAAGGGTATTAGAAATTTATTTTATTCAATAAAAATATATTTTAACGCATTAGTTATTTAGTGGGATTAGTATAATTGAAATGGTCACTAATGTTCATCTAAAATATTCAAGTCATATTTTGAAGAGTAAAATTAATATTTTAAAAATATTTAATTTTTTATCAAAAATAACGTCAAGAAATATTTAAATAATTATTTTTTATTCACAATTGTAAACTAAATCATATCCTTGAATAATATTCTCAAAGATATTTTTATTTTAAACTATAAATTATTTATATTCAATAGAATAATTAATAAATTAAAATATTTTTTTTTTGTTAAATATAGTAAATTTTTAGTACTTTTATCCTTATTATTATTATTTAAAATTTTGAATTACTTTTCAATTTTTAAAAACATTGACACTTTGTACTAGTATAAATATCTTGCGTGAAAAAATAGATGCAAATTTATTAATTTGTATATATCTCGTCTTTCGACTACTTATTAGAGTAGTGATGGTCATGGGTTTCCATTTTATAATTAATTTTTTTTAAATATTTATTACAATAAATTTTATGCTTTAATAATTATCTAAAAACATTTTGATTTTTTTTCTAACAATAAATAAAAAAAATCATATATTCAATTTTAAATTTTAAATAGGACAGATAACAACACAAGTATTTATTATCAATGAAAGTATATTTAAATTACATATATAAATAAACATTTAATTTAAAAAACTCGAGTGTCGGTGGTTAGATTTGTCATTTACTACTTTCCTTTATATTTAGTAACATAGGGGTAAAAAATTAAACAGTTTTATTAAGTTAGAGTAAAGAAGTAAATAATGACTAATTGAAATGTGAAAAGATAAAAGTACATTGGTGGAAAGTGGATAGAAAAAAACTATTAGATTTATTATATTTTTTACATTTTTATTAAATAAGATTATTATATTAAAATAAAAAATATATAATATATAATATAATATAAATATGAGTTGAATTGAAAATTTTAAATTCAAGAACTGATTCATAATTAATAAAGAAATAATACAACTTAAATTTGATAGAAACCATATTAATTAAAGAGACACAATTATTTCATGTAATTATATTTTGACACTTTAATAGATGATATCTCAAACTTAAAGCTGAAGATTTTTCCTTTCTGCTTTGGACTTGTTAGTCATTGATAAGAACAAAACATGAAAAGAGAAAGCATACAAGGCATCATTTGTAATGTTTATAAAGTGATCATGCATGTATGACTTCCAGCAATTGCATCTTTACTTTAATGAGAAAACTACTTTTTTTCTTCTTCTTTGTTTTGGCTAATCAATTGGCAAACTCAATGTTTGTCTTCGGCTACAAGTTTTTTTTTTTATTCCCATGTTTAAAAAGGTATATTTCTTTTTTTACAACTTTGAATTTGAGCTTGTAAGCCACACGTGTACGCTCCAAAACTGTAGGGCTTAAGCGTTGAAAAGAATCTTCAACTAATTATAAATTCTGCTGAAGTACTTATCCAAAAATAAAAGCAGATTTATATTCTTTAATATTGCTTATTGTCACAAGCTGCTCTAAATTTCACCCTTTGTATATATATATATATATATATATATATATATATATATATATATATATATATATATAGATGACACCGTACTGTAACATTCACATTACCAACTACCAAGAATATGTATTGAATGACATCCTAGAGTATTTTTAATAGTACTAATATTCTCAATAAATCACTAAATTAATTGATGTGTACGTTTTTACTATTCAATTGATTAAATTTAAAAACAAAATTATTACTACATAATCAAACTAAGAATGCACAAGAAACAAATAATCATCTAAAACATCAACAATTTCTTCGTACAACAAGAACATCTATTATAATACTTCAATCAATAAAGGCCAATAAGTGAACCATATAAGTATATAAGTAGTAAGATGAATAATACAAACACAAATCAGCGGCTCCCGGGCAAAGGAAGGGAATTATTTTATCGCTTTGACTACTGATCATAAAAGCGACTGAGTTTGATTTTTGATTCGTGTAGTGAGAAAATAATTTCCAATTGATTTTTCTGATTTTCTTGAACTAAATCTAATCTTTTTATCATATCAAAAAGAGTGGAGTTTCGAGGACGAAAATCAACTTTATTAGATGACTTTCATTTCTTTTTTTACTTGATATCACGATTCAATTGATAAATTAATAAAATTATAATGTAAGTGATCAAAGTTTATTAATAAGGTTATGTTTGAAAAAAAATTACAACGATGATTTGATATGTCATATAAATAAAAATATAAACAAATTTGTTATATATTTCAAAAAAATGAAAGATTTGCTCCATGATGCATGATAGATTTTTGAAAGATTATTAACAAAAAAAAAATGCTTAGCATATAAAAATTGGAATTAATTGTAAGAATAACATAAAAATTGTTTCAATTTCTTTTTACCCAAAGATCATATTTTAGTGATTAAATTTTTTTTTTTCAAAATTATTAAAAATGATATATAAAGTTCGTTTCTTCAATTATAAGATGTTGATTGAACATTGATTAAAGTTGTTTCATCATGATGAACATTGACCGGTTGTTAAGTATAGATGATATATCCAACAATGAACAAAGTTGTTTGTTGTTGATCATGATTGATTTTCTTAACTGAGATTGACACGACCGTGGCAATCATCCAACCTAATCTAGAAGAAGTGATCTTCACTCAGATATTTTTATTAATTTAGGCATAGTGATGGTAATGGAAGTCATGAGGAAATTATGTAAAAGCTCTGAGAGTGAGAGTGAGAATGATGATTCGAGTTTTGATTTTGTTTTTGAATATTATGTATCAAAAATTTATTATAAATTCAATTAACGTAATTTTTAATGTAATTAAATTTTATTGTACTTTTCATTAACATTATGTTATAGATTATTTAAAATTTATTTCAAAGTTAATTAATCTACATAACAATTTTTTTAACAGAACATTTTAGATTGAATGGTTTTTGTAGATCCGTTGCATCTCAAACCTTTATTTTGATTATTTACTCGTAAGAAAAATGAGAAAATTGTCGGTAAAAGAAAATATTCAACTGCTCGTATAATAAAGTTTGAAACATCTTAAATTAATGTTATTTAGGAATGTGTTGAATATATTATTATTTTCGACAAAAAAATAAAAAAAAACATTATAGACAAATAAATTTATGAAAACTTAATGAATTTTCAAAAATATCACAACAATAAATTACTTATTTTTTAAATTAATTATCTTATTTAATATATAAATAATACAGTCTATGTTTATTTTGATCAATAAATTAAAAATTTATAAAATATATAGTTAACATATTTAAAATAATTATTTAAATTAATAAATTTTATTATTTATAAAATTAAATAAAGATATTTAATGGTAAATTGTTTTAAAAAATAAATTATAAAATAGGTAGTTAATATATTTACAAATAATAATTTTATTATTTATAAAATTAAATAAAGATACTTAATAGTAAATTATTTCAAAACATAAATTAATAATTTTAACATTTACAAAATTAAATAAAAATATTTATTATTTATGAAAAATAATAAAGATATTTAATTGTAAATTCTATTATAGATGATCGACTTACAAAGAGACTAAATTTCAAATTAGTAGGAGTAGCAATCGAATTGCTTAAAAGCGTAAACATATATACCCAATTTTAAAACTGTGACATTGCATATATAGCACAAACCAAAATGCCGACAGATGAGTTTTCTATATAGTTGATGAGTACACTTAGGTGTACTATTTTCCCACAAAATATTTTATCAGTCACATGTGTCAGGGATAAAATCTGGATATTATGTGAGAAGATGATTATCAGTCACTCTTAGGTCATGTAAATACTTCCCTCATTCATTAACTCCGGAGTCATATTTGTGGAATTTAGGCTTAAATGAAAACATGGCCCAAGTCTTGGTTCGAAAATCTTCTGGACTTCAAATGATCTTTGGGCCTCTCCAACTCCCCTTACAATTTTTGATATACAAGTTAAAAATGAAATAAAGTGGTAGATCATCTTTTTGAATACTTGATCTGACTTTTGAGGACATTGACAGATTACATATGCATATGTTGGAACATTATTAGTGACGCAAATCCCTCTTGCCTTCCTATGATAAATAACATGATGTAAAGACTCAGGAGGAAAAGGATCAGCTTTTATACTCAAATCTGAACTAGGAAATTAATGACAATTGTGGATGTTCAAACAAACATCCTTTTTACTATTAGCAATCATCATGGTCATGATACAGTTTTTGAAACCCAATACATCTTTACTAATAAAGCACCAATTATTCTTTATGAATGTAGAAACTATGATTCTGTAACATTAAGAATTTATCTATTCAAGTATAGAATGATGAAAGCGAAATTTTGTCGAGCATGATCAAGTACTTCCCTTGAGCTTCTTGGCAATAGCAGAGAAGTACTTCCCCTGGTGGAAAGCTTGTTGTAGCTCTAGATCCGATGGTTGTCTTGTGCCATCTCCAGCATAAGTTCCTGCACCATAGGGACTGCCACCCTTTACTGCATCCATCTCGAACATACCAGCTCCAAATGTGTATCCAATGGGCACAAAGATCATACCATGGTGAACAAGTTGCGTGATTGCTGTCAACCTGCAATCATGGTGTAGCTATTCAATCCTATCAAGGTTTTTAAGATATAAATTTTCAAACGGGAATGGAAACTCACGGTGTAGTCTCTTGTCCTCCTCCTTGTGATCCAGTGCTGTAAAAGATTCCAGCAGGCTTCCCCGCAAGTTGTTGAGTTCTCCATAAACCACCAGTAGCATCCAAAAATGCTTTAAATTGTGCAGCCATCATTCCAAATCTTGTTGGAAAACCAAATAGTAATCCATCAGCCTCAACAAGCTCATCAGGGGTAATAATAGAGGCATTGCTTTTTAGTGGTGCACCCATCTTTCCGAGAACCTCATCGGACAGTGTTTCAGGTACCTGTCAAGGTGCCAATTACTATCAATGTGAGTTGGACATTTTAGTTTTTGCAGAAAACGATCTAATATCCATTATTGTGTCTGAATGAGGAGATTTAAGCAGTCTTTTAAAAACAGTGAGGATAGGTTTCCACTTTCCCCTCAAAAGATGAAATACAGGAACACGTTAAGGAATTAGGCGAATGCGTGTTTGTTTACAGAGGAAGAATGCAGTTAACATCACACCACCATACTCTTTAAGATGGCAGCCAATTCACAACTTCACATCGTTAGTTCATGTGTGAACTACACCACCATACTCTTTAAGATGACAGTCAATTCACAACTTCACATCGTTAGTTCATTTGTGAACTAGACAAACATGAAGATACATTAAACATTTCGAAGGCACAAGGCCTTTGGGATTTTTACAATTTCAGGATCATGTAGTATAGCACTTGGTCTTGAGGAAATGCAATGCTGCTCCCCATTGTAACAGAAAAAAACAATGCAATGCTCCCCATTGTAACAGAAACATTTAAGTTCTGTAATTTTTTAGCATAGTAAGTCATTTTCAATCATAAAGATAGCGTGCTTCAACCACTATAAAAACCCAATTATACTTAAAACACTCAATTCTGACCATTCTAAAATCTACTTATGATTAAAGCCAGAAAAATATGTTTTATAATATATTGGTTCCAGTCACTAGAGTCCTCAAAATCAAAACTGCAGGAATTTCAAAAAAAGCATTGTGTTTGTTCAAGCTAAAATATTTGCGCTTTTAATATTTATGTTAGAAAAGGATATCATGCCTTAATTTTCTTCGTATTTCGTTTAATTGCCTCTAACGTTTTCAACCTAATCGGCTGGAAGAGATGCAACAAAAATTTCACACCTGAAATAACTTTGCTTCCACTCCTTCCACTGATGCAGCTCCTTTCAGAATCTCTTCTGCTAACTTTTCAACATGTCCATACATAGAGTAGTATCTGATCATACATTTTCAAAAATTCAAAAATAATTACAGAACATAAATAAATAAATTACAATTGACTGAATGATATCATAGATAGACAATATTTATATACTAATTAAATAGATCAGCCACACTATATGGTTTGATATTTGCCTTGTTTTAGACGAAAAGATGACATGAAACTCATGTGGAACAATTTCAAGCTTATCTACACAAATTTTACAAAACAGGCACTTAAGTCAAACTAACAGCTAGGTATATCAATCATAATAATGATGGTAATAGGACCGCATGCTCTAGAATTTCTCTTTTGATTATGACTTTAGAAGGTAGGTTATAATTCACCATCACTATATCTGTAATTTTTGTCGGTTAATAGCATATTATCATAATCTTCCTAAATTTTGCCATTTACGTTTCTCACCTAATTTCTACTATGGAAAGTAATATTGAGCTGCTTCAAACTAAGCCAAAAACTCAAATATAAGCCACACCATCAAAAGTCATAAGATATTATCAAAAGTCATAACTCTACTATATATGACAGAATCTTATTTGTCGTGACTATGTGAAATTTCAACCACCTAATTTTAGATACATCACAAAATTATGATGTTTAGACCTTTTCTATTACCAATGAATTTTCCATTCTATAAAACACACACTATTGTATATCAACATAGATGTAAAATATATTGTCTCATCTTATCTAATGTCTTATTTAGTGTATCGAATGTCTTGTTTCATTTAAATATCATCTCATCTAAATCAGCTTTAATAGACTTAATCATGTTATATCATTTTTTTATTAAATTTATATTTTAAATTACAATTTATTATATTTTCTATTATTTTATATTCTTATTGTCTATTTAAAAGAAATGAGATATCTTAATTAATATTTTTTTTTGTTATCATTTCGTCTTATTGAAAATTAAGTGAAACAAGATAAAGATTATTTTTAAAAATTAATAAATTATCTCATAAATATAATTACAAAATCTAATTGGATGTGGTTGGTCTACGGATAATATACTATCAAACTTTGCCACTTTTGAGTTACATCACAAATTTGTGATCATCTTTATAGTTTTTATTTCGTAAATAAAGATAACTAATTAGTTTAAGAAGTGTCAACCTTCAATCAAGAAGATCTAAACAATATGGATATTGTTATATGACTCTTGATGAATTACAGGGAGAAGATTATTGCTCGTTTACTTAGCTTAAACCACTCAAAGCAATTAAACAGATCTTGGATTGTTGATTACTTCTAGAAACAAATAAAAATAAATCAAGAACCCAAGAAAAAAAAATAGAAATCTTGATGTAAATGAAAAATACCCTTACATGAAATTATTGACTACCCAATAACAGAGCCTTGAGCATTTGAAAGTAGCATTTGAAAATAATTGACTTCCCAATTACATGAAATTATAATTTGGGCTAAATTACCAAATGCGAATTCATTACTACCAGAAACAAGAATCTCTCTTTCCAATTCCTTTCTAAAGAAATATTTTCTTAATTTAAGTCAAGATTTGACTACCAAGTTAAGCAATATCATCAAAATCCAGAAACGATTTCATTTTCTGTGATCCAATATCATAATGGGTTAATTATTCGAAAAAGGTGAAATCCCAATGAACAATACAAATGGGTAAACCAATAACACTGATCGAATTAACTCAATACACTGAAAATTGGAATTGAAATAGATCAAAATAAGACAAACCGGGAACAAAGTAAACGAGAGGGATGAACTTACACAATGTAGATTTTAGTCGTCATTTTGATAGATTTTGGATTTTCTGTTATCTCAGTACGTGCGTTTGGAGTGAAAAGAACACGCGTTATTGTGGGTGAATGGAAGATTTACGGTGGAGTACCAACTCAGAGACTCCTTATTTATAATGGCAGAAGCATATGCTTGAGCTGTTTATTAATTTATTAGCTTTGATTAGTATTAATGAATTTATTAAATTACTTTATTTACAATATTATTATTAATTATTGTTACACGTTATATGTGGTGTTGTTGATGTCATGCCTATCAAATCATTTTTGCTCATATTACATGTTATCATAAAAATTGTTTATTTAAATTTTTAATTTTTTAAAATTATAAGAATATATTTTAAATAAGAATATGTTTGCTTATTGTTATTAATTATGTAATTGAAGGTTTTTTTATTTTTTATTTTAATGGATGAATTTTTTTGCTTTCTAAAAAAAAGTGTAAAATATAGAAATTGAAAAATTAAACCCTAAGCATTTGATAAAAGCACCACCATCCAACCAACAAGGTTATAAAAATGTAGGAATTTAAACTTCTACATACCATCATCTTCGGGGAGATGTTTTCATAAAGAGTGATATTAAATATTGTTATATATTGCTCCTTAGTGAGAAAATTAGAAAAGTCCCACATTGATTAGGAATGAAGATGGGTGTTGGTTTTGGGGCTATAAATAAAGCCCTCCTTCACCATTTGTAAACATCCCAAAATTTGTAAATCTTCCTCTCTTTTGTAAGGGTAATTGATTAGCTCAATTTTGCCCAATTAGTTGTAATTTTGGAGTTCATCCAATTGGAGATAGTGGAAGTGGTCAACGACGCCCGAGGACCTAGGTAACATTTATACCGAACCTCGTTAAATTCCTGGTGTTATTATTTTTCTGCTTTAATATTTCTGTTTCAATATCTGTTTTAGTTTATTTTAGCATTATATTTCCAATAGCATTATTTTGTCGGGTTAGTTTGAGTTCTATTAAATCATAAGTGAATAGTTACTACTTAGAATAGGGAAAATATACCCGATTTTCCCAACAATTGGTATCAGAGCCGAAGGTTTTCTACCTAGGCATTTGTTTGTATTCCGTTTGTTTGCTATTGGAATATAGTTGCTAGTTGTTGTAATTTGAAGAAATGGCGGAAGAAAAATTTCTTTCAAACAAAGGCCAGTCATCCACGTCAAGTAGAACTATGGTGATGAATGCAAGGTTCGAGGTGGAGAAGTTTGATGGAACCGGTCATTTCGGCATGTGGCAAGGCGAAGTTCTAGATGCTCTGTTTCAACAAGGTCTAGACATCGCTATTGAAGAAGAGAAACCAGATGGAGCAGATGAAGTAGAGTGGAAAAATATCAACCGATTGGCATGTGGTACAATTCGTTCGTGTCTCTCAAGAGAACAAAAGTACACGTTCATGAAGGAGACATCCGCAAGTAAGTTGTGGAAGGCATTGGAGAACAAGTTCATGAAGAAGAGTGGACAGAATCGGCTCTATTTGAAGAAGAAGTTGTTCCGTTTTGAATACCTTCCAGGTACTACAATAAACGACCACATTACTGCTTTTAATCAATTAGTAGCAGATTTGTTAAATATGGATGAAACTTTTAAAGATGAAGATTTAGCCTTGATGTTGTTAGCTTCCCTTCCTGATGAGTTTGATCATCTTATTACGAGCTTACTCATTGGGAAGGATAAAGTGTCTTTTGAGGAAGTTTGTGCTGCTTTGTATAGTTATGAAATTAGAAAGAAAGATAAAAGAGAAAGCAGGAATGAAGCAGCAGAGGCATTGTCTGTAAGAGGACGTCCGCAAACACAACATAAAGGAAGGAGAGGTAGATCTCTATCAAAAGGAAGACTTGGTAAAGATGAATGTGCCTTTTGTCATGAGAAAGGCCATTGGAAGAAAAATTGTCCGAAGCTACAAAAGAAAGGAAAAGCTATGCAATCTGATGCATGTGTAGCTGAAAGCAATTCAAATTCAGATTTTGCATTGGTTGGTTCGTCAACATCATCTCATCCTGGTGATTGGTTTTTTGATTCAGCATGTACTTTCCATATGTCTCCTAACAAGGAGTGGTTCTTTAACTTTGAAGAACTAGACGGTGGAGTTGTTTTCATGGGTAATGATTATCCATGCAAAGTTTTGGGAATCGGTACAATTCGTTTGAAGAATCAAGATGGTTCAACCAGGGTCTTGACAGATGTTCATTATGTTCCAGATATGAAGAAGAATCTCATTGCTGTGGGAGTCTTAGAATCAAAAGGCTTCACTGTGACCATACAAAATGGGGCATTGAAGGTTACTTCTGGAGCACTTGTGGCGATGAAAGGTGTTCGAAAGAATAACTTGTACTACTACCTTGGTAGTACGGTTATTGGGACAGCATCAGCAGCAGTTTCAGAGGAAGAAAAAGATTTAGAAACTACCAAGCTGTGGCATATGCGTTTGGGACATGCTGGTGAAAAAGCTTTGCAAATTCTAGTAAAACAAGGCCTGTTAAAAGGTGCGAGAATCGGCAAGATGGAATTTTGTGAGCATTGTGTATTGGGGAAGCAGAAAAGAGTAAGCTTTGGCACTGCTCTCCATAATACAAAGGGCATTTTGGATTACATCCATACGGATGTATGGGGGCCAACAAGAACTCCATCCATGAGTGGCAAACATTATTATGTCACTTTTGTTGATGATTTTTCCAGAAGAGTTTGGGTGTATCTCATGAAGAAGAAGGATGAAGTGCTGGGAATTTTTCTCAAATGGAAGAAGATGATCGAGACTCAGACTAATAAAAAGATCAAGCGTCTGAGGTCTGATAATGGCACTGAGTACACAAACGATCCATTTATGAAAGTTTGTGAAGAAGAAGGGATAGTGCGACACTTCACTATTCGAAAAACACCACAACAAAATGGAGTTGCAGAACGTATGAATCGGACTTTGCTGGAGAAGGTTCGGTGTATGTTGTCAAATGCTGGTTTAGGCAAGCAGTATTGGGCTGAGGCTGTGACATATGCATGTCATCTCGTCAATCGTCTACCATCGTCTGCTCTTGAAGGCAAAACACCTATGGAGGTATGGTCTGGAAAACCTGCTAGAGATTACGATTTCTTACATGTGTTTGGTTCAATTGCATACTACCATGTAACGGAATCAAAGTTGGACCCAAGAGCCAAGAAAGCCATTTTTTTGGGGATCCCTTCTGGTTCTAAGGGATATCGACTATGGTGCCTTGAAACGAAAAAGATAATCTTTAGCAGAGATGTTACCTTTGATGAATCTGCCTTGTTGCAAAAGGTAACTAAGAAGATTGATGGCACTTTAGAGCAGATGGAGCAAACTCTGAAACAAGTGGAGTTTGAAAGAAAAATTGTTAATCCAGTTAGTGAAGATAAGACAGAAGCTGATCCTCCATTGACAGAAGATGAATCAGATGAAGAGGTTTTAACCCAAGAACCTCCACAGCAACAAGAAGAAACTGCAGTTGATAGGCCACGACGACAAAATGTCAAGGTACCTGCTCGATACAAGGATTTTGAAGACCTACCTGCTCAATTTAAGAATACGGTAGCCTGTGCACTTTCAGTTGTGCATGATGATGTTCCTTCCATATATAAAGAAGCAATTAGAAGCCCTGAAGTTGAAAGATGGAAGGAAGCCATGGATGAAGAACTTCTATCCCTTCAGAAGAATAAAACATGGAAGTTGACACAACTACCTAAGGGCAAGAAGGCAATTGGATGCAAATGGGTGTATGGAAAGAAAGATGGATTTCCTAACAAAGATGGTATTCGCTACAAGGCAAGGTTGGTGGCTAAGGGGTACGCTCAGAAGGAGGGAATCGATTATAATGAGGTATTTTCTCCAGTTGTAAAACATTCTTCTATTAGAATTTTGTTGGCCTTGGTAGCACAGTTCGATTTGGAACTAGTTCAACTTGACGTGAAAACCGCATTTCTTCACGGTGACTTAGAAGAGGAGATCTATATGTCTCAGCCAGAAGGGTTTATTGTTGCTGGTAAAGAGAATTGGGTTTGTAAGCTAAACAAATCATTGTATGGATTGAAGCAATCTCCAAGGCAGTGGTACAAACGATTTGATCAGTTTATGTTGCAACAAAAGTATACCAGAAGCACACATGATCATTGTGTGTATTTTTGCAAGCTACAAAATGAGTCTTTCGTCTATCTCCTATTGTACGTCGATGATATGTTGATTGCATCGAAGAGCCAAGCAGAAATTGAAAAGTTAAAGGCTCAACTAAGTCAAGAGTTCGAGATGAAAGATTTGGGAGAAGCCAAGAAGATTCTCGGTATGGAGATAAGCAGAGACAGGAAGAAGGGGAAGCTTAGTTTGACCCAGAGTCAATATTTGAAGCGGATACTACAACGTTTTGGTATGAATGAACAGACAAAACCTGTAAGTACTCCGCTAGTTCCTCAATTCAAGCTTAGTGCTCAATTATCTCCTAAGAATGATGCAGAACGAGAATATATGGCAAAGGTACCATATGCAAATGCAGTTGGTAGCTTGATGTATGCAATGGTGTGTACAAGACCTGACATTTCACATGCGGTTGGTACTGTAAGCAGGTACATGCATGATCCTGGTAAAGGACATTGGTTGGCTGTGAAATGGATTCTACGGTATATTATAAATACTGTAGATGTTGGTTTAGTATTTCAGCAGGATAATACCATTGGTCAATGTGCAGTCGGATATTGTGATTCTGACTATGCAGGAGATTTAGATAAGCGTCGGTCAACTACTGGTTATGTGTTTACTCTTGCTAGAGCACCAGTCAGTTGGAAGTCTACCTTGCAGTCCACAGTTGCTTTGTCTACTACAGAGGCAGAGTATATGGCAGTTACAGAGGCTGTGAAGGAAGCTATTTGGTTACGAGGTTTGCTTGAAGACTTGGGAGTTGGTCAAAAACATATTAAGGTGTTTTGTGATAGTCAGAGTGCTATTCATTTAGCAAAGAACCAAGTCTACCATGCACGTACAAAGCACATTGACGTTCGTTATCATTTCGTGCGAGAGATTATTGAAGAAGGTGGAGTACTAGTTCAGAAGATTAGTACGACAGAGAATCCTGCAGATATGATGACCAAGGTGGTAACAACAATCAAGTTCAAACATTGTCTGGACTTGATTAACATCCTACAGATCTGAATTGGCACTAGCGTCGTTGATCTAGCAATTGAAGAAATCATTTAAAACCACTAAGTCGCTAAGGTGGAGATTTGTTATATATTGCTCCTTAGTGAGAAAATTAGAAAAGTCCCACATTGATTAGGAATGAAGATGGGTGTTGGTTTTGGGGCTATAAATAAAGCCCTCCTTCACCATTTGTAAACATCCCAAAATTTGTAAATCTTCCTCTCTTTTGTAAGGGTAATTGATTAGCTCAATTTTGCCCAATTAGTTGTAATTTTGGAGTTCATCCAATTGGAGATAGTGGAAGTGGTCAACGACGCCCGAGGACCTAGGTAACATTTATACCGAACCTCGTTAAATTCCTGGTGTTATTATTTTTCTGCTTTAATATTTATGTTTCAATATCTGTTTTAGTTTATTTTAACATTATATTTCCAATAGCATTATTTTGTCGGGTTAGTTTGAGTTCTATTAAATCATAAGTGAATAGTTACTACTTAGAATAGGGAAAATATACCCGATTTTCCCAACAAATATACACACATTTTATTTGAGGGTAAATACCAATAGCACTCTTGGGTTTTATTTAAATATCAGATAATATGTATTAACAAAAATTGACTGAAGCATGGGTAAAAATGAAATGTTAACTTTTTTTATATTTAAAATCATATAAATTGAAATAATAAATAATAAAATAAAATATACTAAATAAACATTCAAAAGAAAGCTTGACTATAATAAAAAAAAAGATAAAAAGATAAAATAACTCTAATATTTCTAACATTTTATAATAACATTAATTTATTTTTCGTTTATATTTTATGTTAATTTAATCTTTTTGTTTTTAAAATTCCCTTTATTTATATTTAAAATTTATTTTTCATTATTATTATGAAATCAATAATTTTTTTGGTATTATTTTATTATTTTCTTGTATTTATTCTTTTAAGTTAAAGATTCTTTGATATTAAAATATATTTTAGAGTAGTTCATCAATACAAATCAAAAGTATTGGATCTTCTTGTTATTTGAGCTAATCTCAGAAATGTTATTGATACTTACCATTTTATCTAAATTAGTCGATAAATCACATAATAACATAAAAAAAAAAGGAAGTTGTAATAAGGAACCCCACCATAATTCTTAATTTGCCCTTTTATTTATTTTGTTCACAAGTTCAACAGCAACATGTAATTGATTGAATTATCCTATCTCAGTTGCATAAGATATTTATAAACAAGTATTTTTGTCCTCTACGTATCTAAGGGTACGTGCTAGGTGCGAATAGAGATGGGCAACTAGCCCCGATGAAAGATACATTTTTGTAGTAGCATGCTTATTCTCTAAAACTAGCTAAATGATTTTAAAAATTAATAGAGTAAAAGCACGAACCAAATAATGGGTATTTCTCGTAAAACGCTATTGTTGTTTTGAAGAAATTTATTGTATAACTTCTTAAAAAAGAGTTTTCAAAAAATAAGAGTTACTATAAATTTATAAGTGTAGTAGAAACCCAACATTCAATCGATGTGAGACTTTAACACTTATTCTCACATCAATTTCCGATCGGGGATATGGAGCGCCTCCCATTCACACCGGCGCAGGATCCATCCCCTACAATCCGCCGGGTACCGACCGAATCACCTGACTCTGATACCATGAAGATATTCATGACTTAACTCCCTCTAAAAGAGCTCTCAAAGAGAAAGGATTGTCATAGACTTATAAATGAAGCGAAAACTCAACGTTCAATCGATGTAAGATTTCAACAGATATATAATTTTTTTTAACTTTCATCTCATATATAATACTCTTAAATCATATTTAATTAATAGTCATATGAATGATAATAAAAATAATTTAAGATATTTTTGTGTTTGGTTTGACTGTTAATATGAAACAGAATATAAAATATTCCAATAATAACAATGTTTGTTCCTCCCACAACGCTAGAATGTTATATTTTATTTGCACATTTATATAATAATTTATTTTTATTTTATTTTATTCATTTTAAAAATAAAATAAAAATTATTTTTTTATACTAAAAAAAGTTTAGACATGAACTTAGTATTGCTAAAAAAACGAAGAGGAATTTGACCATATGTGTTGAAAAATTGACTAAAGTCCTAGACTATTGAAAGTAACATAGAGATAAGAGAGGTCTTGGATACATAGATGAACATTCAACATCTTCAACATTAAAGACCACATTTGTAAGGTCTTTCAAATCTATTCCTACTATTACTATTTATGCATAAAGAACTATTACATATGTGGTAGAAAAAAGTTGTTAAATTTGTGTGTGTTTCTCATCATTGTGGTAGGAAATGTCATATAAGACCAAAATGTAGATATTTGATGAATGCTCTTGAACTTAATCATTATTTCCATGCTTCACATAGTAGGACCCATAAGCATCATTCATCTATGCATGTTACATCATATTTAAAGATGAATGAAAATTATAATAACTTGTTCATAAATTCTACTGTGAAGCATGAAGTCTAAGGTTCAAAGAGGCAAGAAAAATTCAATACTTTTAATACTAGAACTCATTATCATCATCCTACTATGCATACAACATCTTCATTTGGGATGAATGAGAAAAGTACAACTAAAATCAAGAACACACATATAAAGCCTAAGTTAGTTGAGTTCCAACCCAATGATATAGAGAAACCAAAAAAATGTGGGTTAAGAAAGGTTGTTTTTTTTCTAGTCACTTGAGTTTGTACCTACTGAGAGATAATTATCTCATATATTCATCAAAGCCATAAATACTCAAAGATTTGAGTATCTCAGAAGTATTAATTGTCTAAATTGAATTTCAAATTTTATTACTAAAAAAAAGGAAAAAAAAAATAGAAGTTTCATCCTTATCTGGCCAACACGGTATTAAACTAATTTAATACTTACATATACATAACCTCATTTTAACGACTCAACTCATTTTGATATTTATTGTCTAAATTATTCTACAATTATGACTTATGCACACACATATTCTTGTAAATGTGATGATCGATGTTGACATAATCGTATTCATACACTCACAAACACACATATATGTTATGCTTGAAGTTTATGGATTTTCTTGAAAGACTTTAAGACTTCAACTAATCTTGATTGTAAAATTGTGTTGAGTTCTATTTTTTTCTTACTAAAATTTTATTGTATTGAGAGGTTTATCTACTATGATGTGTGAAACTATCGTAATGAGCGTAGAGGGTTATCGTACAACTAGTGTGAAAGTCATCATGCTAGGTTTATGGCTCATGCAAAAAAAAAAAATTATGCATTAAGCAACTACTTATAAATTTTGTACCTTGAATGTACAAAAAGAAAGAACCAATAGAGGTTAACAAAATAATATTATTTACGTGATAGATGATATTTTTTCTTCTTTAGTCTTTTTTTGATTGATCATAAATGATTTAATTGACATATTTTTGGAGTTTAAACATATACATTATTTTTAAGTAAATGTCGATATATCATTATATGTGTGTGCACGTTTGTGTACCTAAGTAATAATAAACAATCAAAATTTTAGATAAAGAATTATGAGTTCTCAATTGGTTGTGTGTTCTTTTGTGATTAAATAAGTTTAATACCTTATGTAGCTATTTATGCAAATTTAAAAAAAATCAGATTTTTTCATTTATATCTTCTTTTTATTTATTACCTTTTTAATTGGTTTCTAAGTTAGGAAGTTATAGAACTTAGGGGAAGTTTACACCACATTTCACTTTTGTATTACTCTGATTTTACATTGTTATATCTTTAAAAGGAGTTTAGCTTCATTGCTTTGTATAGTGATTTGTCCGTATGTCAAAAAAGGGAAGAGAATAATGTGTTTTACTTCCATGTTTTTATTTTGTTGTGCATATAGTGGGAGAACATATTTAATAAAGCTTGATTGGTATAAATGCATACTACATGACTATTCTTTACACTTCGCTTATTTCTATATAAACTGAACTAATGTACAATGAAGCTTTCAAGCCAAACTGTCGTATGTTTTGTTTATGTCATTTCAGCTACTTACAAGTTTGTCAAGTTGCAGTGAAGATGGATTTAACAGACCATAAGATACTTCTACTATGAAGTTTGGAACACCATCGTATTTTTATCTTATTTTTATACGTGTCATGTATTAAGTGAGAGGTTTTTGCCACACGAAAATGCCAAAGGGGGAGTTTGTAAGAATTATGAGTATTGATTATTTTCGTAGACAAAATATTTATCTGTAAATTTATTTTTAGGTCTTTTATCAAGTTTATCAAGAAAATCTAAACAAATGCTCAAGGTTCAAATAATCGTACTCTAGGTATATCTTTGATAACTACGACATATATGATTACATTTATGCATTTAATAACACATGCTCATAAATCTGAAATTATTTTTTGTGCTAAAATATTTATTAAAACTTGAATCAATTTATGAAATTATCAATTAGTTATTTTTTAGATAGATGTGTTTAAATATTTTTTAGATGTGTCTTAATATTTTTAAGATTTGTTTTTAAAAATATTTTTTATAATATTAAAGTTTTTTATAGACTTTAAAAAATTAAGCTCAAAATATATTTAACCATAATACTACTATATTATTATTATTATTATTATTATTATTATATAGACACGTTAGGATTGAATTGTGATGCATGGTGAGAAAAAAAAGTGGTTGCAACAAAAAAGAAAAAAAAATTCATTATCATCGCCAGCGAAAGAATGCAACGCAAGGAATTATAGGTATAATATTTATACATATTTATTTAGGTAATATATATTCACGCATTAAAAACAAAAGAATAGTATATATATAATATATTTAAGTAGAAATAATATATATATATATATGAGTGAATTATACGAAATATTAATTAATATTATCACGAATTAATGATTGTTTTTATAAAATATTTTAGCAACAATTTTTTTATATTTATCAATCTATTTATTTTATATTTTTTATATTTATATAGCTTATTTTGTTATTAAGATCTTCCATATTTAAATCAAATAATTGTACGAACGATAATGATTATTTGAATTTAATTATTAAATTTTAAAAGAATTATTTTTATTAAACTTAGGCTTAATCTTTTTTATCTAGAATTTACTAGTTGATTTAATTTAAGTGACATATGTTTTGAATCATTTAGTTAGGATTATTAATTATTAAATATGTTCTAAAACACACACAGACTTATGTTTTTGTGCTAACTATTTTGCAGTTAATTTGATAACGTATATAATTGACGGAAGATTTATTAGAACGTTGGTCTGGAAATCGTTCACACTAATTTTAAAAACTATGAAAACAAAAGTTCGTAAGTAAAGTACATTGAGATAATATCATATAGAGGGTAGCATAAGACCGAGTTTATACTTGAATATTTAATTTTCATAGTGAAAAATTAGGTGGTCCAGTGGTTTTTCTCTTAGGTTATGGTTGTTACCTAGGTTGTTTCCACCTAAAAATATCGTGTTATTATTTTATTTTCGCATTTTATTTTTTCACACGATTGTATGTCTGACCGTTTTGTTTAAGTTATCAAATTATAAATTGATAAAAATTAAAAATAACATATTCATCCTATTTAAGTTAATTAGGTCCATATTTTATAAAATTTCACTTAATAATATCAATATTGTTTTCATTCAATTTCATTTCTATTACTACTCTCGTTCACATTTCGTTTCTATAATATAAATGAGTTCATTGAAAAAAATTAAATGAATTGTCTAGCTCAGCTCACGTATAAATTAACCGAGTTAAGTTACAATTCACTTAAAACGAGATGAACTTAAGTAAAATGAACCAACTCAACTCATTTGATACCTCTAGTTAATAACACTGAATACAACTAATAAAATAGTTAAAGAAAATGTTATTTTTTTTATTTCTAAAAAGTAGACTCTTCGTGTTACTACACATACAAAAGAAGAGTGGATGATTGAATGAGTTATACATAAAAAAAATATAAATAATAAATTAAATATATAATTGAAATATAATATTCCTCTTGATAGATTAATTTTTTAGATTAAAACACAAGCCTAATAAGTGGAATCGATTTAGATATAGTTTGCATTACGTGGACACGTACAAGGTAGATCTCTAAGGTAAAAGTACACCCATATATAAGCAACATATGTGACCTAAATTCAAACGAATGGTAGATCCTATGTTGAATCACAACGATACCTAAATTCAAATGAATTATAGATCTTATGTTGAATCACAATGATAATTCTATAATGATGTTCTAAATTCATATATATTCTTAAGTCAGAGTGTATTTTCTTTGTTCCTTTCATTCCATGATAGTGAATTCAATAGAATACCAATATCTGATTAAAAATGATGCATTTAAATGAATGATCCATAGTATAGTAGTGCATTATTCAAGTCTAATGAAAGCTAAATGTGTTATCATTTTATGGATTATCATTGAGTGTTCAAACGAATCTTATATTTAAAAAAATTATTAATAACAAATTAAATATATATAGTTAAAATCAACTTAATATTTTCAAAATTTTGATCGGAAACTCAAGTGTCTAACACTATTGCAATGAGACCAATGTATGATGTGAGAGATCATGTCCAATAAAATACTTCTATACTTCTATATTTATCAATAATACTACACCTTATCACGTATGATAAATAAAATTTTCCTCTCTAATATTATTATTTTCTTTTTGATAGCTCATGGCTGGAACATCTATCAAAAACTAAATTAGACAATGCTTAATGTATTATGTTCGGAATTTTTAGAACAGAATTCATCAAAATCTTCCGAAACAGCAACTTTCCTTGGTGGCAGTAGAATTAAAATCAATAGCAAATTAGTTAATTTATACCTTGGATTACAGGAAATGTAAAACTCCAAGGTCCTATTGGATTATTTAAAGCGGATACAGTAATCAATAACAGCACTATTTGGAAACATAAAAATTCCTAATTTCCTATAAATTTGAGACATTTTACAGTTCAGATAACAAATTTTGGAACTTTCATCTTAAAACAACTAACGACAAAGAATCTCATAACCAACTGAAACCTGAAATTTGTCACATTTGTACAAGAACTATTCCAACAAAAACTAGATAAACGAAAGAACCCAACAGACCTCAATCGCAGACAAACAACAACTTTAACTCGCAAAATTTACCTCTTTTTTTCTCCCCACTACCGGTACAAAATCATATGCAGCTTGGGTTAGGTATCATCATCCCGCTGAAAACCTGAAACAAATTATAAGCATTTCTCCTAATCTTTTCATTTTCATCATCCAACAATTCCATACAAATCCCCAAAACCCCTTCTTTTTTTGCTTCAGCACACAATTCTTTACCATTACAACAAAGCGAGTTCAATGTTAGCAAAGCATACTGAACACCCCTTGAGCTCCCATTCTTCAAAACTCTGACCAAAATCTTAACACAACCATTACACTTCTCCAACTCTTCTCTCCCTTCCTTGCACTTAGCCAAAAGGCCCAAAACTTCAACGGCCCTCTCCAGCCCCAAATCAGCAATTCTCATCAAAATGGGCACAGCCCCAAAATGCACAGCTCGCCTACGATTATCAGGAAACGAACAAATAGCAAAAAGGGCCGTAGCAGCTTCCTTTTTCTCTCGACCATCCCCATCTCTTAGAAGAGAAATCAAAGCCCGAATCGCATATGGGTATGAACCAATCGTGGCCTTGTTGACTTCCACAACAGCCAAGCTCGTCAACATCGTCGCCGCCACTGCTCTACAGTTGGGCGACGAATTTCGCAAAGCCGCCACAATTCGACCAATAGCACCCTCAGCGACCAAACCGACCTTGTTATCATCGTCCAAACTCAAGTTGAGTAACAAAGACAGCGCTTTTTCTTGTAGACCCGAATCATCGGAGCCAATACACCGGAGAACTGCCGACACGGCACCCGACTCGGTCAACTTAGAGCAAAACGCCGAGTCGCGTTTCGACAGCTGAGCCAGTTGGTCGAGTGATTTGAGCTTGAATTCGAGCGTCGAAGACTTGGAAGTGAGAGTAGTGATGAGGGATTGAGGTTCTGGATGGGGGTGTCGTTGTAATTTCTGAGGAGAAACGAGTGTATAGTTGGAAATTAAGCTTCGGAGAGCATGGTTGGGGATGAGAGAAGGATTGTCGGTAAGGGGAAGTCTGGTAATAGGGCAATTACGGTGACCGGCGTCGAGCCACCATTGGATGGAAGCACGGTCAAATGTGTGACCCGACGAGAGAATAACTGGGTCGGTCATGATCTCCAATGAAATCGGGCATTTGAAATCGTCTGGGGACTCCGCTGCCATTTTTCAAAATGAGGCCTCACACTCACTTTAGTTATTGGTGGAAATATTAAATGGGGGTTTATGAGGTTTTGGGAATCGTCAAGAAGTGGTTCATCACTCAAAAAGTTTCAAGCTTTAAGATTGTCAATTTGAGTCTGTTATCACAACCTACTTTAGTATACTCTTTATTGCAATTTACTACAACACCCTTGTTATTTTGAATTACTCGATAATAAATAACTAGGTGTTAAATCTTCCAACCTACTTTCTTAGCCGTACACCTTAGCAGATTTGGATCGGCTGGGCTTTTGTTAGCTTGAGTTTTTCTTGATTTTGTTAGTTTGAATTGGTTTTTATTTTTATAAAATTAATTTATATTATACTGATTCGGTTCCCATTGTATATATATAATTATTATTTTTAGTTTTTTTCTTCCCCTCTATTAATTTTAGAGCAAAACTTGTACGTTTTGCTTTGTTTTTTATTGTTATATTTCTAATTTTATCTAAAATGATAATCATTTTTATTCAATTATTTTTCATAATATTTTAGAATTAATTTTACCTTCTAGTTTTTAGTCTTATATAAACAAGTTTAATCTATTTTTAATGTTAATGTATAGATATTTAAAAAGAATTCATCTAATAACTTTTAGACTAAATATTTTCTTCTTTTCCTTCTTATTCATTTGAAGTATTAATAACTTTTGTCAAATTATTATTCCTTATAGCATCTTTGTCTTACTTTTAAATCTTTCTAGTATTTATAATTGATATAAAAATGGATCATTAGTAGTATTTATCAATCTTATTTATTCTTTATAGTATTCAAACTAATATTTCAATTTTAAAACTTTAAATTTTATTTATTTAAATTTAATTAGATAAGTGATTAAAATATAAAATCTTTAAATTTAATTATTATAATCAAATTAACATTAGATACTATATTACAATAATTTAAAAAAAATTAATAAGCAAACTCATAAGAAAAAAGGAGAATTTTTTTCTTAATAAAAATAATTGAATAACTCAGATCAAATCAAAGATATTGGTTGAGATTGAATTATTTTTTTAAATTTATTGGTTTGTATTAGTTTTTATTTTTTAAGAACCGACCATAATGATATGATTCCGGTTTTAATCTAAATATCAAACCAATTTATATATAAATACCCCTACTTCTAATCATATTATTACAAAAATGAGTAATTCTAATATATAAAATAAACACTTCTAATTTATGGATCAAATTTTATACAAAAATATTTATTTTCATTAATAACTAAATTAAAAGTATCTAATAGTAGGATTAAAAGGCTAATTGGAACATAACAACACAATTCAAACTTACAATTGAGGACTTATGATAAGCTATCCACATATAAGAAAACAATGAGATATGTTCAATCTTCAATGGATAGATTCTCAACATATTAATCACCTAAAATGGCACCAAACTAATCAAATGCAACTCATTTACACAAAAGGTACCCTGAAGTTGAGATTCATTTCCAAAATTTGACTAATAGACTAAACTCCTACGTAAACACTACACAGACGACTGTAAAATTTGCTAAAACAATATTTTACCGCCCACCCAAAATTGTGATGGTAACCTTGTTGACAGTGTGAGGATTTCTTCCGGTGGATGATGTATCTGTCCCAGAGGCTAATAAATAAGCATCAGTATAAAATCCAGGTTCTTTGGGTTCTGGTATTCTTGAATCTTCATTCCCCAACATCAATAACACAGAAGCCATAGTTGGTCTATCCTCTACCCGCTGTTGAACACACAAAAGGCCTACTTGAATGCATCTTAATACTTCATCTTCCGAGAAAGCTTCCTTCATCACCGCGTCAATTAGCTCCAAAGGATGTCCTTCACTCCATAGCTTCCATGACTGCAAAGTAAACCATGATAAAATAAGCACGTTACTACTATGCTAGTAAAAAAGTGCACTTTAATTTTGTATTTTTCAATGAACTGTGTAAAAAGGTGAACTTTAGTTCTTTTTTTTTTTACAAGTTAAAACAAAACTAAAGTGCACCTTTTAAAACATTGTTACAAGTACAAGAATAACGTGCACATGCTATGATGTACATGACGAATTTGCTCTCGTGCTTATAAGTATGGGACAACTAGCAACCTTAACTAGAAAAAGGGTTGATCATGAGCAGGAATCAGGACGTTAAAATCCCCAATGCTAGTCAATACACTTACATGTCCTAGAAGGTTGAGATGATGATAAAATCCCGAGTTCTTCTTGCCACTTAATATCTCTAACACCAACACACCAAAGCTGAACACATCTGATTTCACAGAGAAATGTCCACTCATGGCATACTCAGGAGACATATATCCACTGCATACCAGAAAAATATTTCAGAACTTTATAGTTTGAGATGTGTTTTCAACATACAACAAAACAAACTTACTATGTTCCAATTATTCTATTGGTCATTTCTTGTGTTTGTTCTCCTCCAAACATTCTTGCTGTACCGAAGTCCGAAATTTTTGGACTCATCTCGATATCAAGTAAGATGTTGCTTGCTTTGAGATCCCTGTGTATTATTCTTAACCTCGAGTCTTGGTGAAGATAAAGCAGTCCTCTTGCAATCCCCACAATTATGTTCATGCGCCTCTCCCAGGTTAGTATTTCTTTTCTAGCTTTATCTAGAAAACAACATAGGTATGGTATGAATTACCACATTTTCAATATCTAAAATTATAACCATCAACATTCCAGAGAAGCAAAATATATTATGAAAACATGTCAAGTTTAAGATGCCTCACCAAATAGAAAGCCATCTAAGCTCTTGTTAGGAAGGTACTCATAAACCAGCATTCTTTCTTCACCTTGAATACAACATCCTAAGAGCTTAACAAGGTTCCGGTGCTGAAGTTTTGCAATCAAAAGAACCTCATTTTTGAACTCCTTGAGACCTTGTCCGGATTGCTTAGATAGCCTCTTCACTGCTATTTCTTGTCCAGAAGGTAATACACCCTGCATACTATTTAATTAGAAACTCCACCATTTTTCAGAGAAACAACTAGGATGGGTTTATTCTTTCTTCTGCTTCCGATTATCACTATTCCTAGGATAAGTTTACTGAAGTTACACACCTTGTACACAGGACCAAAGCCACCTTCTCCAATCTTGTTTGCAAAAGAGAAATCATCAGTAGCAACAGAAATAATATGCAGACTGTACAGAGGTAACTCCAAGTCTTCCTCTGAAGTTTCTTGCTTGTGTTGTTCATACGGATTGCTTTTGCTTCCTGTAATAATAGTATAAAAGAATAGGTAAGCAGAAGGGCAGAAGTTATGGATACTTAACATGTGTAGAATTTAAAACTTTACAGTATTAGAACAAAGTAAATGGTTTTGAAAAAAAAATTGTTGAATGACTCAGTTCCTCACCAATGTCAAGAGTAGCTGATCTTTTAAAATGAAAATTATAGCAGAGTCAGAGAATGCTGAGATCGCTGACCCTAGTTTAGGTAAACAATAATCCTTGGTGAGAATAACTGATCCTCTTCATCACAACTTTACAAGTTTTGTGTCATCTTTTAACACATTTATTAGGGTGAAAGATCAGATGAGAAGATTTATTAATCCATATGGAAGCATTAGGATGAGGATAGCTGATAAGCTGAAATTAGCATCGATGACGAACTCTCGTGATTCTTGCTACCTCTATGCACTAGGTACACTATTTTAATCTTTATCAGAATTATAAGATGTCACCAGCATAAATAAGTATAATAATCTTAAAACATTAACTATGGCTCAGAATATAGCAATCTGTTCAAACATTTAGATCACAGTGGTAGCATTAATGTTCTACAATATTATAAAATCAAACCACACATAATCATGATTTGTCTCACCTTTTATCTTTGCCTTCCTCCTATGGACATACCAACCAAAGATCCCAAACAGAACCATCCCAGCTACTACCAATACCACAATCGAAACAATCAGCTTCACTCGTTTTTTCTTCTTAGCATCAGCAATTGACTCTGACAAGCAAAATTTCACAAAACATATCACATTGATGACCACATGGTATCTAAGTGCGAATTGATCATGGAATCGTCAAACAATGCAAATACACATCTTATAATCTTATATCAACACATAAACACAGAGAGCTAAAAGTGAGAATTGATGATGGAGAATACCTAGTTCTGTTTGTGCCATGCGTATATAAAGCTCTTCATTACTATTAGGGAAGTCTCTCAAATCAACCAAATTCCCAAACCACAACAAACAGTCCCCACCATTTCCATGAATATCGACTCTAGTGTACGCTGTACATAAGCAATTCTTCAAACACTCAGCCTCACAATTCTCAAGTGACATACTACTATTCCCTATCAAATGTGAATTGTCAGGCAACTTCAATGCCTTGTACTTGACAAATCCATCCCCATTCCTACAATCCAATTCTAATTTTCTGACACAACCCCCTGTATAATCAATCCTTTTCCATTCCTCTGGTGACTTAGGACTAAAACCGTTCAAACATTTGCAAGATGGAGCATCTGAATAACAGCTTGCATAAGTTCCACATACCTCATACCTATCACACGCATCCCTTTGAAGTGTCACCATATTCACCCACTTATTGCTATCTGAACTCCATCTTAAGTAATTAATCAAACCCTGTTGGGTCACCTCAGACCTTAATAAAGTGGAATTGTCTACAGATTTATAACTATAATAAACCTCCTCTGGGCTTGAATTAAATATGGGTATGAAAACAGGATTGAACTTAAGCTCACTGCTTCCACTAAACCTGACTCCATCCCAAGGACCCCATCTGTACTGTTTCTCTGTGTCTTTGCTAAGGACCAATTGGGGTGTCTCAGGTGAATCCAGAGTGAAACTGAAGTCCCCATCAGATGGGTCATCAGAATTCGACCATGACGTCATTTTCCGGTGAATTCCTGTCTTTATATTCCACCCTAGCTTCATCTCTGGCAAGAGATTATCGGTTATATAATCAAAACTCTGCCACACATAACCTTCTGAATCACCGTTTTCATCAGCAAGAACAAGATTACCGTTGTCCAATAGCTGCAAAATCGGATTATTTAGCGTCTTAGTGGTATTGGAAGACCAAATCGACGCAGAATTATTACTGGAAATTAACAACCCATTTGAACCCAGCCCTAAAGTTCCTGAACGACCAACAACTGGGTTGTTTCTATTGGCAATCCAGACAACAGTAAGAGGGATATTCTTATACCAAATACCCAAGTGCCTATTATTATTGGTACTTACAGGGCTAAAGAAACCAAGTTCAAATATCTGGTCAGAAGAAACTAAGGTCTGGCCATCTTTGAGGGTTTGATTTATTCTCAAGGTGTCTTCAGCATCGGTGATGGAGATTGAAAATAGGAATATGAAACAGAAAACAAAGAAACTGAGAAAACCCATTTTTCTATCTTATCATTTGAAAATGAACCATTAATGCATTACAAATTGCATACGTACTTTGTCAAAGCTATGCCATTTGTACTCAGGTTCTTCGTTTTAAATCAGCACTTCGCCATAAGATTTGCTATGATATGGCAGACAGTGATATCTATATTCAACCTAAAAACAACTTTCATACAAATTTGACTTTTCATTTTAAAAAAGTTAGAAAAGTCAGAACATGGCAGACGACTGGCGTTTATGTTTACGTGCTTAGCTTAATCTCTAGTATGCTTTCAAATTAATTAGAAGCTTCCATAGTGTTCCTTGCGATGTGAACCATAAAAGAGGATGGAGACTAATCCATTTGGAGAAAAAGAATTTTTATATAAAGGTGAATAAAATGTAAACTTAACGTAATTAATATTTTAAAACATATAAATATTTAATGTTTGATAAGATTATTTATAAGAATGATGATAATATTTCTCAAAAAGTAAAAAAGAAATTTATTATTTTAGCCTTTTAGATCCAAATACATAGAAATTGTGTTAAATTATTTTAAAATTATTATTTGTTAAAAATCAACACCAATATAATAAATGAATTGATTTAAAGATGTAGGAAAATAAATAAAGTGGTTAAATAATGTAGATAAATAAATAAAATCGTTGAAGGATGTAGAAAAAATAAATGTGTAGATAATATTTGCATAATTAGAATTATTTCATATTTTTATATTTGTTTAGTGTAAATTGCATGATGATGTAATCAAGAAGCTCAACAACAAAAACTATAACACATGGGCAACATGTATAGAGTCTTACCTATAAGGTCAAGACTCATGTGAGTGGTAGTGATGAAGTTACACAACCAACAGTGGAAGATGCAAACGATATCATACGGAAGTGGAAAATAAAAGTAGGCAAAATAATGTTTGCTTTGAAGACCATAGTTGAAGAAGATATATTGGAGCACATTCGGGATGCAAAAACACCAAAGGAAGCATGAGACACTCTTGTTACACTATTTTCAAAGAAGAATGATACAAGATTGCAACTTCTGGAGAACGAGTTTCTATTGATGGCGCAATACGACATGACGATTTCCTAATACTTTCATAAGGTAAAGTCGTGATGCCTCGAATTTTCAGAGTTAGATCTGAAAGCCCCTAATGGGGAAACAAGGATAAAAAGAATAATTATTCATGGTTTGAGACCCAAATATCGAGGGTTTGTTACCGCTATAAAAGGATGGCCGACACAACAATCTCTTGTTGAGTTTGAGAATTTACTGATCGGTCAAGAAGCTATGACTAAGCAAATGGGAGGAGTCTCGTTGCAGGGTAAAGAAGAAGTGCTCTACACTAGCAAAAACAAAGGCACTTTCAAGCTATACAATAGAAATGGATATAAAAATGATGGAGACAAAGGAAAAATTCCTCAAGGAAAGAGAGGATTTCGTCCAGGGGGAGCTTGGAAGAACCTCAATAACAATAGAAAAATTTACGATGAATGCTACAACTGCAGGAAGATGGGTCACATGGAAAAAGATTGTTGGAGTAAGAAAAAAATTGTTGAAAGCAATACAGCTACTTCCAGTTCTAAGGAGCATAGCGAAGATAGTTGGGATACCGAAGCATTATTCGCTACAGAGGAAGAAGAATTAGCTTTTACGGTGACAATATCAAAACAAATTGACTACAAGAATGACTAGATCGTAGATTCGGGCTACTCAAATCATATGACAGGTGATAAACAAAAGTTGGAAAGCATGTCTGAGTACAAGGGAGGTTGTGTAGTGGTGACAGTTGACAACTCAAGGTTACTGATAGCCCACATCGGTAAGATGATAGTTACGCCTTGATATAGTACTAATCAAGTACCACTTCAAGATATTTATCATGTCCTAGGAATGAAGAAAAAAAATTTATTTGTGGCTCAATTAACATCATCAGCCCACTATGTCTTGTTTAGTCCTCGAGACGTGAAGGTGTATCGTGATCTCAAAATCTCAAAAACACTGACAATGGAAGGGCAACGATTGGAATCAGTCTACGTAATGTCAACAGAATCTACATATGTAGACAAGACAAGAAGAAATGAGACAATAGATCTATGGCATATGTGGTTAGGTCACATTAGCTATTCCAAGCTAGTGTGATGGTGAAGAAGTCGATGCTTAAAGAGCTTCCTTAACTAGACGTGCGAACAGACATGGTCTGTGCAGGATGCCAATATGGTAAAGCTCACCAATTTCCATATGAGGAATCGAAGTTTAAAGCAAAAGAACTATTGGAGTTAGTTCACTCCGATGTATTCGGTCCTGTTAAGAAACCATAAATTGGTGGTATGCGATATATGGTGACATTCATTGACAACTTCTCAAGGTATGTGTGAGTTTTCTTTATGAAAGAAAAATCTAACGTATTCTCAAAGTTTAAAGAGTTTAGAGAGTCAATTGAAGGGGAAGTTGGAAAGAAGATTCGTTGCTTGCGCACAGATAACAAAAGAGAATATAGCTCAAGTGAGTTCTCTCAATACCTAAGGGAATGTCGAATACGTCATCAATACACTTGTGCCAACACGCCACAACAAAATGGTGTAGTAGAGAGAAAGAACTTACATCTTGCAGAATTTTTTCGGAGTATGCTACATGAAAAGAATGTACCTAGGAGGTTTTGGGCTGAAGCGATGAGAACTGCAGCCTTTGTGATCAACAGACTTCCTCGACCAAGGTTAGAATTTGTTTTACCATTTTAAAACTATGGAACATGAAACCTATAGTTAGCTACTTTCGAGTATTTGGTTGTGTATGTTATGTATTTGTTCCTGATCAATTATAGAACAAATTTGACAAGAAAGTTGTTAGATGTATCTTTGTGAGATACGATAGCTATAGAAAAGGGTGGAAATGTTGTGATCCAACGAGTGGAAAATGCTACACTTCATGACATGTGGTGTTCAATTAAGCATCTTCTTGGTGGTCCTCAGAGAAGGAAACATTGTCAGACTCAAGAGAATTTGGAGATAAGTTGTAACAAAAAATGGGGGAGCATACTATTCAATTCCAACCAAGTTTAGATGAATCCAGAGATCCAGATGATGATGGTGTCGAACAAAGAGTAACTTAGGATCCTTGGCAAACTAGCATATATCAACTAAATGAAAAATGTGGGCCTAGTGAAATGGAAGAATCAAATCCACAATCTCAACTTCGTAGGTCAACAAGAACACGAAGGCCAAATCCCAAATATACCAATGCAGCCATAATTGAAGAAGCAATAGAACCTGAGACATTTGAAGAAGCATCGTAAAGATCTGAATGGATGGCATCTATGAAAGAAGAGATCAATGTACTTCAACAAAATTAAACTTGGGATCTTGTGCGAAAGCCAAGAGATGTGAAACCCATATCCTATAAGTGGGTTTACAAGATAAAGCACCATCCAAATGGGTCAATCGAGAGGTACAAGACACGATTGGTAGCTCGTGGTTTCTCTCAATAGTATAGACTAGACTATGATGAAACGTTTAGTCCAGTGGTGAAACTTACAACTGTTCGAGTCCTACTTGCACTTGCAGCCAACAAAGATTGGAAGTTGTGACAAATGGATGTGAAGAATGATTTTTTCTTCATGGAGAGCTGGATCGAGAGATCTACATGATCCAACTAATAGGTTTTCAGAGCCAAGATCATCCTGAATATGTATGTAAGCTGCAGAAAGCACTTTACGGATTAAAACAAGCACCTAGGGCGTGGTATAATAAGATTGTTGAATTTCTAACACAAATTGGTTATTCAATAACATCTGCATATTCTAGCTTGTTTGTCAAAGCCAATAAAGGAAAGCTAGCTATTGTGCTAGTGTATGTGGATGACTTAATATTAACCGGTGATGATGAGGCAGAAATTCTTCGAACGAAGGAGAATTTGTCAGTCTGTTTCCAGATGAAGGAACTTGGTAAGCTCAAGCACTTCCTTGGTTTAGAGGTTGATCGCACACAAGAAGGAATATTTCTTTGTCAGAAAAAATATTCCAAAGATTTGTTGAAGAGGTTCAGAATGCAAGTCGATTTCGACGTCGATGGAAACAAATTCCAAAATGTGTACACGTGAAGGAAAAGATTTGGAAGATGCAATGATGTATCAACAATTGATATGCAGTCTGATCTACTTAACCTTAACTTGACCTAACATTTATTATGCAATTAATATGATGAGTCAGTACATGCAAAATCCAAAAAAGCCTCATTTGGATGCAGTTCGACGAATACTGAGATATGTGAAGAGTACAATTGACTATGGTCTTTTGTACAAGAAAGATGGAGATTGCAATTTAGTTGGTTACTGCGATGTAGACTATGCAAGAGATCATGACACCAAGAGATCAACAATTGGGTATGTGTTTAAGCTGGGTTCTGGAACAATTTCTTGGTGTATCAAGAGACAACGAACGGTATCATTATCAACCACTGAAACTGAGTATCGAGCAGCGACAATGGCAACTCAAGAGTGTACATGGTTGATACAACTAATGAATCATCTACATCAATTAGTAGATTATGCAGTACCGTTATACTGTGACAATCAATGGGTCATTGCTGAATTTTGTGGCTTTTAATGGATTAATTTTTTATATTATACAATGAGTAAATGGTTTCAAAGAAACCCATCTAATTGTATTATTAGATATTAATATTTTTTTAAATATATTTTATTTAAACATATTTCATTTAAACATAAATCAAATTTAAATTTCATATTTAATACAAGCTAAAATCTACTTAATTACTTATTTTTTAATACATATAAAAAATAAAATAATAATAAATATAGTAACATTTTTATCATCAATATATAGATATTGAAGAACATAATATTTTGACTTCCTAAAAAGTGGAAGACAATATAAAATAATAATAATATAAATCTTTTGAAGTATCCTCTAATCATTAAAAAAAACTCAAAATCAAAGATAAAGAAATTAAATAATTATCCTATTATAAACAATGGTTATTAAAAGTTTAAAACTTCAACTACCCATAAAAAAATCAATTCATATAATTAAAATTGAGCTTATAAAATACAATAATTATTACACAATAGAATCAAGATAGTTCAACCAGTGTCTTGACATATGTTCATTATGTTCCAGATAAGAAGAAGAATCACATTGTTGTAGAAGTCTTAGAATCAAAAGTCTTCATAATGATCGTACAAAATAGGGCATTGAAGGTTACTTCTGGAGCACTTGTGGCGATAAAAGGTGTTCGGAAGAATAACTTGCACTACTACCTTGGTAGTACGGTTATTGGGACAGCATCAGCAGCAATTTCAGAGGAAGAAAGAGATTTAGAAACTACCAAGTTGTGGCATATGCATTTGGGACATGCTAGTGAAAAAACTTTGCAGATTCTAGTAAAGCAAGGCCTGTTAAAAGGTGCGAGAACCGGCAAGTTGGAATTCTATGAGCATTAAGTATTGGGGAAGCAGAAAAGAGTAAGCTACTCTCCATAATACAAAGGGCATTTTGGATTACATCCATACTGATGTATGAGGGCCAACAAGAACTTCATCCATGAGTGGAAAATATTATTATGTCACTTTCTTTGATAACTTCTCAGAAGAGTTTGGGTATATCTCATGAAGAAGAAGGATGAAGTGTTGGGGATTTTTCTCAAATGGAAGAAGATGATCGAGACTCAGACTGGTAAAAATATCAAGTGTTTGAGGTCTGATAATGGCACTGAGTACACAAACAATGTGAAGAAGAAGGGATAGTGTGACACTTCACTATTCGAAAAACACCACAACAAAACAAAGTTGCAAAACGTATGAACCGGACTTTGTTGGAAAAGGTTCGGTGTATGTTGTCAAATACTAGTTTAGGCAAGCAGTATTGGGCTGAGGCTGTGACATATGCATGTCATCTCGTCAACCATCTACCATCGTCTACTCTTGAAGGAAAAACGCCTATGGAGATATGGTCTGGGAAACCTGCTAGAGATTACGATTTCTTACATGTGTTTGGTTCAATTGCATACTACCATGTAATGGAATCAAAGTTAGACCCAGGAGGCAAGAAAGCCATTTTTTTTGGATCCTTTCTGGTTCTAAGGGATATCGACTATGGTGCCTTGAAACGAAAAGCATAGTCTTTAGCAGAGATGTTACCTTTGATGAATCTGCATTGTTAAAGAAGGTAACTAAGAAGATTGATGGTACTTTAGAGCAGGTGGAGCAAACTCCGAAACATGTGGAGTTTGAAAGCAAAATTGTTAATCCAATTAGTGAAGATAATATAGAAGTTGATCCTCCATTGATAGAAGATGAATTATATGAAGATGTTTTAACCCAAGAACCTCTACAACAACAACAAGAAACTACATTTGATAGGCCACGACCACAAAATGTGAAGGTACCTGCTCGATACAAGGATTTTGAAGAACTACCTGCTTAGTTTAAGAATACAGTGACTTGTGCACTTTCAGTTGTGCATGATGATGTTCCTTCCATATATAAAGAAGAAATCAGAAGCCCTGAAGTTGAAAGATGGAAGGAATCCATGGATGAATTTTTTTTATCCCTTTAGAAGAATAAAACATGGAAATTGACACAACTACCTAAGGACAAGAAGGCAATTGGCTGCAAATGGGTGTATGCAAAGAAAAATGGATTTCCTAACAAAGGTTAGTGGCTAAAGGCTACACTCAGAAGAAGGTAATCGATTATAATGAGGTATTTTCTCCAATTGTAAAACATTCCTCATTTAAAATTTTGTCGGCCTTGGTAGCACAATTCGAATTGAAACTAGTTCAACTTGATGTAAAAACTGTGTTTCTACACGGTGACTTAGAAGAGGAAATCTATATGTCTCAGCCATAAGGGTTTAATGTTGCTGGTAAAAAGAATTGGGTTTGTAAGCTGAACAAATCATTGTATGGATTGAAGCAATCTCCAAGGCAGTGGTACAAACGATTTGATCAGTTTATGTTGCAGTAGAAGTACACCAGAAGCACACATGATCATTGTGTGTATTTTAGCAAGCTACAAAATGGGTTTTCATCTATCTATTATTGTACGTCGATGATATGTTGATTGCATCGAAGAGTCAAGCAGAAATTGAGAAGTTGAAGGCTTAACTAAGTCAGGAGTTTGAGATGAAAGATTTGGGAGAAGCCAAGAAGATTCTCGGTATGGAGATAAGCAGAGACATGAAGAAGTGGAAGCTTAGTTTGACACAGAGTCAATATTTGAAGAGGATACTACAACGTTTTGGTATGAATGAACAGACAAAACCTGTAAGTACTCCGCTAGTTCCTCAATTCAAGCTTAGTGCTCAATTATCTTCTAAGAATGATGCAAAACGAGAATATATGACAAAGGTACCATATGCAAATGTGGTTGGTAGCTTGATGTATGCAATGGTGTGTACAAGACCTGACATTTCACATGTGGTTGGTGCTGTAAGCAGGCACATGCATGATCCTGGTAAAGGACATTGGTTGGTTGTGAAATGGATTCTACGGTATATTATAAATACTGTAGATGTTGGCTTAGTATTTCAACAGGATAATACCGTTGGTCAATATGCATTCAGATATTGTGATTTCGACTATGTAGGAGATTTAGATAAGCGTCGGTCAACTACTGGTTATGTATTTACTCTTGCTAGAGCACCAGTCAGTTAGAAGTCTACCTTGCAGTCCACAGTTGCTTTGTCTACTATAAAGGCAGAGTATATGGCAGTTACAGAGGTTGTAAAGGAAGCTATTTGATTACGAGGTTTACTTGAAGACTTGGGAGTTGGTCAAAAACATATTAAGATGTTTTGTGATAGTTAGAGTGTTATTCATTTAGAAGAGAACTAAGTCTATCATGCACGTACAAAGCACATTGACGTTCGTTATCATTTCGTGCGAGAGATTATTGAAGAAGGTGGAGTACTAGTTTAGAATATCAGTACGATATAGAATCCCGCAGATATGATGACTAAGGAGGTAACAACAATCAAGTTCAAACATTGTCTAAACTTTATCAACATTTTGTAAATCTGAATTGGCATTGGTGTCACTCATCTAATGATTGAAGAAATCATTTAAAAAATCACTAAGTCGCTAAGGTGGAGATTTGTTATATAGCTCTTTAGTGAGCAAATTAGAAAAGTCTAACATTGGTTAAAAATGAAAATGAGTGTTGGATTTTGGGCTATAAATAAAACTCTCCTTCAACATTTGTAAATCATCCCAAAATTTGTAAATTTTCATCTCTTTTAAATGAGTAATTAATTAGCTCAATTTTAATCAATTAGTTATAATTTGGAGTTAATACATTTGAAGATATTGAAAATGATCAACGACGTCCGAAAAACTAGTTAATATTTATACTGAACCTCGTTAAATTTTTGGTGTTATTATTTTTATGTTTTAATATTTTTGTTTCAATATCTGTTTTAATTTATTTTAGAATTATTTTTTCGGGTTAACTTGATTTACAGATAACTAATTATATAGAATTAAATAACTAAAACTCAGTTAGTTATTTGTCAGAATTACTAACAAATACGATGCACAAGGGAAGTTTCATCACGACAAGATTCTAAAACTAGAAGGAGAGAAATACAAATTCAAGAATAAGTACTACTGGGTTCTTAATCCAGCATACTACAACTGATTCGGCCATAGATACAATTTCTCTGTTTTTCTTACTACTTCCAAAGGAAGTGGAAATAAACTTTGTAACAGTAGTATGGTAGTATCCTTTGGCACTTTCCCAACAACCAAACATAAAATAAATAATAAAAAAATCAAATGGGTTTAGAAATTGAAAGAAATTAAAAGGAAAAATTCAACTTGGTTATCAAAACACGCTTTAAAAAAATTGCAGAGCTTGGTGACAAAAATTCTATGATAATAGCCAAATATCTATTAAAAAATAAATTATATGATATATTTTCAACAAAAGCGGCAACGAACTTGGTGACAAAATGGCAATGAGCTCGACCAAAGCAAACTTTAGTATGTTGTAGACATTGTATAAGTTAAAAAAATAATAATTAAATATTAAGCACAGATTAATTAGTTCTTCGAGTTATCCAAGTTATTTTATCTTATGATTAAGATATTTTGATTATATAGTTACGTAAATTATTTAATTTTTAAATTATAATAATTTAATTGTATAAATTCACTATATATTTCATTTGTAAAAAAAGTACAACTATAATATGTTTTGTAGTATTAACAAATTTACTTATAATATTTTTTTTATTAAAAAAAATATAATAACTTTTTCCTAATAACAATGGATTACGATCGCACAAAATTTAATAAGTAAAAGTCAAAGGGATAATCCGTACGTAACATATATATATATATATCATAATTTAATTAGATATCTATTATTATATCACGTTATATTATTATAAAAAATATATTTAATTTGATTCAAAAACCGATTTATAATGAATTTAAAGTTGGTTCGGTGTAAAACTGACGTTATGTCTGTAGCATCGGTTCTAGGTGTCAACCGATGTTACGCTACGTGAATAGCGTTAGTTTACCAGGTCAACTGACGCTACATCCACGTGTAGCGTCGGTTGATACCTGAAACTGACGTTATCCACGTAACGTAGCGTCGATTGACACCTAGAACCGATGCTACGTTCACGTGTAGCGTCGGTTCGACACGTCAATCGATGCTACGTCCTACGTGGATAGCGTCGGTTGACACGTAGAATCAACACTACACACATGGATAAAAAAAAATTTCTTATTTCTTCCCCAAATAGAAATTATTCCAAGCATTGTATAATTTTCAAAAAACCAAAATCTCTTCCACTTCTCCTCCACTCTTTTTTTATTTTCCGGCCACCTACAACCCCCAATTTCAACACCGGTTAGTGTGTTTTCTTCCTCTCTAACTAATCTTTTAGATCTCATATTTTTTTTAGCAAAATACTCAAATTTTTATACCCATTTCTCACTTACAAAACATTATTTTTTCTTCATTTTTTTCATTTTGTAACTTTATTTACTCTTGTAAGTATTTCTATTAATTCTACACACTTATTATTCATATTTTTTTATGTTATTATGTATTATTATTTATGTATATACATTTTTATATTATATATGTAGAATTAAAAAAATCCCCAAGAGCATGGTTTGGCAGATTCACAAAGTAAATGAAAGCATTTGGTTACAAGCAAAGCAATTCAGACTATAATTTATTTCTAAAAAAAAGGTATGGTAAGATCACTGCACTTATTGTATATGTTGATGATATGATAGTAACATGAAATGATCTTGAAGAAAGGAAAGTTCTACAAAGTTATTTGTCCAAAGAATTTGAAATGAAAGACCTTGGTTCCTTAAAATATTTTCTTGGGATTGAGGTTTCTTGATCAAAAGAAGGAATCTTCTTATCTCAAAGAAAGTATGCCTTAGATTTATTAAAAGAAACTGGTATGTCGGCATGTCAACCAACTAATACACCAGTAGAGGAAGGATTAAAATTATGTATTAAGGTTGATCAAGTTCCAGCAAATAAAGAAAGATACCAAAGGCTTGTTGGAAGGTTGATCATATTTTGAGGTATTTAAAGTTTGCTCCTTGAAAAGGAGTATTGTTCATTAAAAATTCATAGTTCCAAAGAATAGAAGTATATACTGATGTTGATTGGGCTGGATCGATAAATGATAGATGATCTACATCAGGCTACTTCACTTTTGTAGAGAGAAACCTTGTGACATGGAGAAGTAAGAAACAATATGTTGTTTCCCATTTAAGCGTAGAGGTTGAATACAGAAGCATAACACTTGGGCTTTGTGAGGCCTTGTGGTTACAATCTTTCTTGAAAGATTTGGGATATCCTGCTAAAGAATCAATTAAGTTATTTTGTGACAATAAAACAACATGTGATATTGTTCATAATCCAATTCAACATGATCGTACAAAACATGTTGAAGTTGATAGATTCTTTATTAAGGAAAAGTTAAAAGAAAATTCATTGGAATTACAAAAAATTAAGTCAGAAGATCAATTGACTGACATTCTCACTAAAGCAATCTCATATCGAATATTCACAGAAGTTTCAGTCAAGTTGGACATAAAAGACATATATGCACCAACTTTAGAGAGAGTGTTAAAGTCTCACATCGACTGAGGGGGACGACGTTGTTGCGTATATAGATGAGGGTAATCCTCCATCTCAAAACTCAGGTTATGAGATGGAATTAGTCACGAATTTAACATAATGAGGATAGAAAGAAAAATAAATTAGGAAGATGGGACATGAAAAGAGCCTTTTGCACGGTGGGGGAATGATTAAGGCCTTAAGGGGGTCGGTTTAAGTAATGAGATTAGTTGAAAGCTGGGCAACCAAAGTTTTCCCTCAAAACGCGCTTATCAGGAAATGGGTCACTCAGACTAATAACCAACACTAGGTTGGCATCCCTGGTCGATGTGGGACTCAACAACTCACCTCACATCGGACGGGTACATAGCTCACCGCCGAGTGCCAGTGTACGTGAGGGGACTCATCAGACCCAAGGACCTGCTTTGATACCAAATTGAAAGCTAGACAACCAATTTTTTTCCTAAAAACACGTTTATCAAGAAAGGGATCATCCAGATTAATAACCTGCACTAGACTGACATCCCTAGTCGATGTGGGACTCAACAAAATTTTCCCATCTCATTGAGTTAGGTAAACTGCACTATCTATTCCTTTGATATTTTTAGCCGCCAGTATATTTGATTCCCTTAATCTGTTTTGCATATAGATGTATTTTGTTTTCACAAAAAATGCTTTACTGATGGTCTCATGAACAACCCTATTTGCCTGCTTGTAAATATGTTATCCATCCTTCTAGTGTGGAAGAAAGTTGTGCCTTCTACTAAATATCATTAATCTACCATAACAAAAAGCTTTTATTTATATGTTAATCATCCGTCCATGCTGTTTATATGGTGAAGCTTCCGTGTTATTTGATCATTATTATCCAAGTGGAAGGTGAATATCTTAGTTATGATTTTTTTAGCTCAAGTTGGTCTTATAAGTACGTTTGACCAATTGGAGTTTCTTGGTTAGCTAGATACCTCTAGGAGTGTAAGTAAGATAGGTAAGGCAATTTAGGCCATCCGGCTCAGGAATAGTCCAACTTAGAACTTTATTTATTTATTTTCTTAAATTTAATTCCTTTTTAAATATAATTAATAATATAATATTTCTTATTAATAACATTAAAACTTATACATTTGTATATACAAATTTATTTTAATTTTTATATACAAATTAATAACATGCAAATAATAATAATAATAATAACTCAGCTCATTATTAGTGAGAAACATGTGGGTACGGGATCAATACGCTACAGCTTTGTGTGGGCTGGCTGAAAACTCCTTACTGAAATTCGGTTTTTTTAATATATTGATTTTTAAAAATTTATATTATATTGCTTAATTTAATTTTTTAACTAGATAAAATAATAATAAAATGATATTAATTAAGATATTTTATTTATTTTTAATGAATTTAAACGAAATAAATAAGAAACATTATAAAATTTAATAAATTTAATAAAAATATTATAATATATATTAAAAGTTATGTTTACTAAAATTACTGAAAAAATAAAATAATATTAAAGTCTATTAAAAATTCTAAATAAATACATCACTAACCAAACTCTTATTTTTATCATTATTCATTATTCCTTCGGATACCAATAAACTTAAGTCACTTCCCCTTAAATTTTATCTGCAGAACTTAGTTCTTTATTTGTCAGCAGAATCCAACCTTATCTGTTTCTTTCCCTTTGTTTTTTTCTTCTTTCTAAAGTCACTTTTTTATAGAAAGCGGCAAAATAAAGAAAGAAAGAAAAAACAATAAAATAAAAATTAAATGTTTGAATTTATAATTATAAAAATAATATTTTATAATTAATTTATATTTTTTTATTAATAAAAATATTAATAATACTTAATTTTATTTATATTTTTTTACCTATATCTTTTATATTCCATCATATATCATACTAATTTAAAATTTAAAAAAATAATGTAATTTTTTAATTAACTATAAGAAATGTTAAATCACTTAATTTTATATATACTTTTACACCCGTGCATATCTTTTATATTCTGTCATATTTTATAATTATTTTAAAAATTAAATAAATAATTTAATGTTTAGATAATATTAATACATATTAAAATTTAAGTGATGTTGTGTAAAAATAAATATAAATTTATATGTTCCCATGTTCATAATTAAAAATAAAAAAAATTCACACATGATTTTACATCGAAATTAAACTACTGTTATTTACTAAAATTTTATCATTATTGTTATAATTCTTAAAATATTATTATTTTTTTAAAACAGTAAAATAATTTGCGATGGCTACCCACCTTCCCTTTTTTTTAAATATAATACTTTTATATATTAAAATTATTTAACAATTATAATTAATATGTTAGTTTTTTATGGGATATAATTATTTAAATTTGATTGTATTTATCAATAATACAATATTATTAAATTAATTTATTGTTAATTTTAGTTAATATGAAGGGTAATAATTCAATATAATGACTATATTTTTGGTAAATATACAATGACTATAACCTAGAATTGTAAAATAATCACTATAAAACATTTAATCTATTAGTGTTTTTCAGAAAAGAAAGAAAAATCACAAGAAATACTTGTTAAAATGAGAAAGATCTTACTAGTACCTTAATTATGTTAAAATAATATTTTAATCATATTATTTGAATTTTTAATATTTTTAATTATATAATTATTAAACATAATATTTTAATTTCTTAATTATAAAAAATTAACGTTTTATTACACATTAAGTACCGTAAAAACAAGGTGATTCACTTACTCATTTTCTTAATAATGAGATTAAAACATATTTGCATGTCATGTAAAATATTTAGATAATCATCTCATAACAGGAATAAAAATTAGAAAAAAAAATTCTTATTTCTTATTTAAATATTGTATTTATTTTTTGTGATAATTTATTCATATTATTATTAAAAAATGAATCCCATGATAAAATTAATTTATTTAATTTTTATTTTTTTAATTATATTAAATATAGACTATTTTAACTTGAATGAAATGTAAAAGAAAAAATAAAATAAAATAAAAATAATTATTTTTTTGCCATCATATTTAATAATAATAGGATTAAAACATTACAAAAAATAAATAAAGAATATAATTGTTATTTTTTAAAATAAATATGAGATTTATGTTTTCATTTTCAACTTCATGTTTAAATTTCTAATCATATTAATTTCAAAATAAATTTTTAATTAGATTATAGGATCATATTTTATTGATTAAAATTATATAGTTTACTTTTTTATTATTATTGTTATTATTATTATTTTAGCTTGCTTCAAAATTATAAGTTTGTAAGCATAAATATTATTTAATTAAAAAGTGATGGTACTGTTTTAATATAAATTATTATTATTATTATTATAATATTTTATTTTATAATAATAATATTAAATTGTAATTAATATAAGAAATAAAATAAATATTTTATATATTTTTATTATTATAATAATAATAATGATCGTAAAAATATTATTATTTTAAATAAATTATCAAAATAGATTATATTTTAAGGTTATGTAGCTGTGAAATCAATTTTGACAAGTAAATGCACATTTTTTTCCAAATTTACTAAAAACCAAGTAATGTTTAAAGAGAGGTTTTTGGCTAATTGGGGGATACTGTGTTAACCAAACCAATGATACGTGGCAGCAGTTTTGGCACGTCTACAAAAATAGTTTTGGTTCGTCTACCGTTTAAAAACAAATATATATATATACATAAATTAAAAAATATTAAATTAAAAATAAATTTAATATATTTTAATAATAAGTAATAATATTTTTATAATTCAACTTTTTTTATTTTTTAATATTTATTTTTTAATATTTAATTTAAAATAATCAAATATTAATATAATTCTTATTTTGATATACTATTTAAATATTAATATTAATTTTATCTTTAATTATTTATCTTATATTTTCAAAAAATATAAAAATAAATAAAATTTAATTTAATTATTCAAAATATTATTTATTATTAAAATTATTTATATATATATATATATATATACATATAAAAATAATAATAATAATATATTTGATTTTTTTAAGATTATAATAAATATTTCTGTTTTACATTTTATTTATTATGGTTATTTTTTTATATATAAATAGAATTAATTATATTTATATAATTATATTTAACGATAAAGTATGATATATTGAAATTATAAAAATATTCTAAAAATAAAGATAAAAAAGACCAAAGCAGCTGGATATCGGTCCCACTTTCTTCATTATTACCCGCCAACTTAAACTCAACAGACATTGTCTGTTTCGCCAACAAACAATTATCACTAACCGTTATTTTATTATTATTATTTTTCTTTAATTATCTGATCTTATTTTATCAGGTTATTAAACGATTTTATTGTTGTTTTTGTTATTTAATTTAATTTTTCACGTACCATGAATCAATAAAAGCAAAGATGTTTTTCTCTGATTTTCTTCAAAAAGCTGCGTTCAATAAAAGCAGAGCCACAGAGAGAGAGAGAGGGATATATAGAGACAGAGAAGAGTAAGGAGAGAGATCCAACTTCAGCTGAGAAACGAAGCTAAAAGTGAAACCCTAACCTCTCACTTTTCGTTATTCAATTTGGGGATATGGGGGACTTGGAGAAGCAAGAAATGGTGGCAATAGGTCCAAGAGTGGAAGAAGAAAAGGAGAGGCTTTTGGATGGAATGGCGGTCGTAGATTTCGACGCTCTGTGTAACACGGTGGCATTGCAAACACAACAAGGCAAATGGAGGAAACTTGATGGTATAGGACTTGGAGGAGATGAAGATGGAGAAGGTAACGACGTTGGAGGTGTCCTTAGGATGTGGGAAGGTGAACTCCTCGATGTATTCGATAACCGCCGTATTGCTCTTGAATCCGCTTGGTTCGTCCTTTATCTTTTCATTTCATTACTTTTATTTTTATTTTTTGTCCAACTGGGTCTGTTTGGCTTTTCAGAAAATTTTATGGAAAGAGTATTTTCCGGAAGGGGAAAAAAATAGTGCCTTTAATTTAGATGGGTTAAAGATAAGAAGACTATGAATTGCCCTTTTGGTTTCATACATTATTTTTCAAAAAAAAAATTAATTTGACGGATAATATTTTCGGAAAATATTATCTTTCATTCCCTTGTTTCCCTTATATTGCAATTCGGCTTTAACGTTTCTAAATTATACCGGGTAAAATCGAATATGATGTTTTATTTTAGTTTATTTTCATTTCTCATTTTTCTGTATTTTTTTTATGGGTGTGTATAGCTATTTGACTTAGCTTGTATAATTTGTCTTGCTGTTTTCTCCCGACTTTGACAAGTTTTAGACTGATTTTTTATACAAGGCTTTGCTTGATTGACAACTTAAACGATGAGTTTGATATTTCAGCTGTCCATGCTATCGATTCGGCAAGAACATGAGACGAGCTGGACTTGGTTATTATTTTCTGCAGGTAATTTCGGCCAATACTTTTTTTTTTTTTTTAAATGTACTGTTTATGTTTATATGAGCTGACCCAAATGATTTTTCCATGACTGTGTTACTCAATAACTTTTAATTGAATTTCTCCTAATAAAATTATGTTATTAATTTTGCAGGGAACTGTATATTTCGTTCTTGCTTCCTCTGCTCTCTTAAATTTCATTGCCTTTTTGGTTACTAGGAGCAAGTGCTTTTTATATCTAGCTGCTGCTTTCACTATTTCATTGGCAGCGTATTCGGGATTTTTCCGCACACAAATGAGAAAGAAATTTAACATTAGAGTGAGTTTTTTTCTCCATTTTTTTGTTATTGCTTGTTGCAAAAGGAAAAAAAGAATGCAGATTTCTGTCCTAAAACTAAAGAGACAGTCCTATTGGTGATAAACAATGTAAAATACATGTACAGGAGCTTTATAAAAGTAGGAAATTTTCTTATTGCATTGAGGTAAGGATTGTTTAAGCTTTTGCTTGGAACAAAATGTGATATTAACTATGTGACCTAAAACACCTTAATTTTCTAGCGTACAAAGAGGGTTTGGAGGTACCCAGGAGGAGTCTAAGTATTATGTAGGATATGAGAACTTCCAAGGAATTATGATTACCTTAATCCGTCTCTCTCTCTCTCTCTTCGATGAGACACACTAATCTCATTCTTTCTCTATCATTATTTGGTTGTTATGCAACCATTATTTTTTGTTGACTTGATTGCTGTTTATCTTTTCCTTCTTCCATTTGCTTTCTGGATTGATGCTCAATCTTTAAGACTTTAATGCATACTATTTTGTTGTTTGTGATTACCACTGTGTTCGTATTTCACGTGTTAATGTATATCTAATAATATATTAATATATATATTTATATATATATATCTGCTAATGTATATCTCTAATGTATATCTCTTTATTTCTGGCATATCTTTAGTTAGTTACTTTAGACATATCTAATTTACTTGTAACTCCTATATAAAGGCACCATGTATATTCATTTATTCACAGAATAGAATACAATCATTAAGTATTTCTAACATGGTATCAGAGCCACTATTCTTGTCTTTCTAGCAGTTTTTCTTTTTGGTGATTATTTAACCCTTATAGCTTCCGCTGTCACAATAGCCGCTGGAATCATTTACCGTTTAACCTCCGACGTCTTTCAGCCGTTGTCCTTAGGTTCCGGAATTACAGTGGCCGTTGTTAAGGAGTTCCGCACCACACAAACAACTGCACCACCGCCGCCGCCGTGCATATTGTTCCGAAAATTTTTCTGCATATACCACTGTGACCGTCTCAACCGGATCTACACAACCGTGGAAATATCGCAACCATTGGACACCGCACGCTCCCTCACGCGCCGCACAACCAGTCTGCACGTCGTCACGCGCCGCCGCCGCCGCCGCCGTGCATCTTAACCCGACGAACTATCAACAGATACCACTGTGATCGTCTCAACCGGATCTACACAACCGTGTAAGTATCACTGTCATCGGACTCCATACGCGCCCTCACGCGCCTCCAACATCAACGGCGCGTCAGATCCACGCGCCAAGCAGCCGCGCCATTCTCGTGACGTCATCAGTACCTGCGTAGGGCTGACGTCATCAGTACCTGCAGCTGACGTCATCGAACCCTGACCGGGCTTTCCGCTGCCCGTGACCTCTGACCGTGACCGCCGTTGGCCGCCGACCGCTGCCCGTTGACCGCAGACAGCTGCCCGTTGACCGTTGACCGCTGCCCGTTGACCGCTGACCGCTGACCGGATTTTTACATCACAGGTTCACCCTGCCCAGTTTTTCGCGTAGATCTCATTTTTGCAGTCTGTTTTTGCATATTGTGTTTGCAAATGGATAAAAAGGATAATTTTGTTTCTTGCCCTATCAATACTATATTGGAGGGGACTAAGAATTATTTGTCATGGTCTCAAGCTATGCGCAGTTTTCTTAAGGGTCGTATGCTCTGGCATTATTGTACTGGTGCAATTATTATTCCTGATAAAGGAGCAAGTGAAGAAGATGCTATCTTTCTTCGTCGCATGATTGAATGGGATAGTCACAATCACATGATTCTCACATGGATTCGGAATACTTCTATTCCATCTATCTCCAATCTGTTAGGCAGTTTTGATGATGCCAAATCAGCATGGGATATGTTGACTAAAAGGTACTCCACTACTCACGGATCCATGAAATATCAACTAATAGTTGAATTGCATAAACTGCAACAGGGACCAGGGCAATCCATCAATGACTACTTTGATCAACTTCGCTTCCTTTGGGACCAAATTGACCTTTGTGATCCAATCTGGTCATGCTCAACAGATGCTCAGCAATATGCTACAATTAAGGATGAATTTCGTCTCTATGAGTTCTTGATGTCACTCCACAAGGACTTTGAGCCAATCCGAGGTCAGCTTCTTAATCGTAGTCCTCCTCCCTCTCTTGATACTGCTGTAAATGAGTTGGTTAGAGAAGAAGCTCGACTTGCAACCCTTCAAGCCCAAAATAAGCTCAATGTTTTGGCTATTACTCCTCCTGCTCCTGCCATTGAACAACCTCAACAATCAGGTGATTCCTCTGGCTTTTACAATCGTCGCAGGCAGAGCAATAAAAGGTTCTGCAATTATTGCAAGCGTCATGGCCACACCATTGAAACTTGTTACCGTCGCAACAAATCTACTGCTGCTGTTGCTAATACTGAGCCTACTTCATTGATGCCTTCTAGTTCAGCAGAGTCCCAATCTTCTGAATCCACTATCAACCTCTCCTCCATTGAACTACAGAAGATCATAACTCAGGCTGTTCAAATGGTTGGTAATGCATCTCTTTCCACTACCCTCTCAGTTTTGCCCGGTAAGTCTCAAAATTGGCTTTTTGACTCTGCATGTTGCAATCATATGACACCTCACTCATCTTTATTCTCCAAACTTGACCCTGCACCACATCCTCTTAATATTCATATAGCTGATGGTTCCACCATTCATGGGAATAGTCTAGGTTATGTTTCGACCTCTACCCTCTCTGTTCCTGGGGTTTTCCATGTACCTGACCTATCTTATAATTTATGCTCTGTGGGACAATTAGCTGAACTAGGATATCGCCTTATTTTTGACTATTCTGGGTGTATTGTGCAGGATCCGAGGACGGGGCAAGAGCTTGGGACCGGTCCTAGGGTCGGGCGTATGTTTCCCGTAAACAATCTTCATCTTCCACCTGTTGCTCCTGCCTCTGTTGCTGCTGCAACTGCTGCAGTTTCTTCCTTACCTTCTCTCGCACTTTGGCATTCTCGTCTTGGTCATGCCCCATCCTCTCGGGTACAACAGTTAGCTTCTAAAGGTCTATTGGGCTCTGTGTCCAAAGATAATTTTGATTGTACTTCATGTCAGTTAGGAAAACAACCAGCTTTACCTTTCAATAATAGTACATCTATCTCTAATAGTATTTTTGAGTTAATTCATTCTGATGTTTGGGGACCTTCTCCTGTTACTAGTATTGGTGGATCTCGATATTTTGTTGTTTTTATTGATGATTATTCTCGTTATAGTTGGATCTTTCCAATGAAATCTCGTTCTGAAATCTTATCAATATATAGTAACTTTGCAAAAATGGTTGAAACACAATTCTCCAAACATATCAAAACTTTTCGATCTGATAATGCTCTTGAATATACTCAAAATGATTTTCAAACTCTATTACACTCCTATGGCACTGTACATCATCTAACCTGTCCAGGAACCTCTCAACAAAATGGTCGAGCCGAAAGAAAACTTCGTCATATTCTTGACACTGTTCGTGCTCTTCTTCTCTCTGCCAAAGTTCCTGCCCCATTTTGGGGTGAAGCTGCTCTTCATGCTGTTTATGCCATTAATCGCATTCCAAGCGCTGTCATTCATAATCAGACTCCGTATGAGCGCCTTTTTGGATCATCTCCTAACTATCATTACCTTCGCTCATTCGGATCTGCTTGTTTCGTTCTTCTTCAGCCTCATGAACACAACAAACTTGAGCCTCGGTCTAGACTTTGTTGTTTTCTTGGTTATGGTGAAACTCAAAAAGGGTATCGATGCTATGATCCTGTCTCACATCGTCTCCGTGTTTCCCGTAATGTTGTCTTTTGGGAACACCGTTTATTTGTTGAACTTTCTCACTTTCGTTCTTCCCTAACTAATTCCAATGTTTTAGAAATTTTTCCAAATAAGTCTCTTGTTCCTTCTACAGATACTTCTAATCCATCTTTGGACGTCACTATTCAATCTTCCGATATTTTTGATGATTCTCCTAGACAGGTCATAGAAGAACAGGTTGATAATGAGCTACCTCACCTTGAACATAGGTCCCTTGCTCCTGCTCCGCCTGAAGATCCTCAACAAGACATTCCACCTCGCCACTCAACCCGGGTAAGATCCATTCCTACACATTTACTTGACTATCATTGTTACACTGCCCTTGCTACACTCCATGAGCCTCACACCTATCGTGAGGCATCTACTAACCCTTCTTGGCAGATTGCAATGAAAGAAGAAATTGATGCATTAACCAAAAACCATACTTGGGATCTTGTTACTCTCCCTCCTGGTCAATCTGTGGTTGGTAGTAAGTGGATCTATAAGATCAAGACTCGCTCTGATGGGTCTATCGATCGCTATAAGGCTCGTCTTGTAGCAAGAGGTTTTACACAAGAGTATGGGATTGATTATGAAGAGACTTTTGCTCCAGTTGCCCGTATTTCCTCTGTTCGTACCCTCTTAGCTGTTGCCGCTGCTAGTAAATGGGACCTTTTTCAGATGGATGTTAAAAATGCATTCCTTAATGGGGATCTGCATGAAGAAGTCTATATGCAACCTCCTCCTGGTCTTTCTGTTGAAATAAATAAGGTTTGTCGCCTTCGACGTGCAATTTATGGCCTTAAACAAGCTCCACGAGCATGGTTTGCCAAATTCAGTTCCACCATTCTTCGCTTGGGTTACACTGCCAGTCCTTATGATTCTGCCCTATTTCTTCGTCGCAATGATAAAGGCACTATTTTGCTTCTTCTATATGTGGATGATATGATCATAACTGGTGATGACCTCAGTGGCATTCAAGAACTCAAGGATTTTCTTAGTCAGCAGTTTGAGATGAAAGACCTTGGACATTTAAGCTATTTCTTGGGTCTTGAGATCACTCGTTCCACAGATGGTCTTTACATTACTCAAGCAAAGTATGCATCTGACCTCATATCTCAAGCTGGACTCACTGATAATAAGACTGTTGACACTCCAGTTGAACTTAATACGCATCTGACACCATCAGAGGGGCAACCATTGTCTAATCCCTCTCTTTATAGACGATTGGTTGGCAGTCTAGTTTATCTTACAGTTACTCGTCCAGACATCTCTTATGCTGTTCATCAGGTGAGCCAGTATCTGTCTGCTCCACGATCGACTCATTATGCTGCTGTTCTGCGTATTCTACGATACTTGAAAGGCACTATCTTTCATGGCCTTTTCTACTCAGTTCAGTCTCCTTTAGTACTTCGTGCATTCTCTGATGCTGATTGGGCAGGAGATCCTACTGATCGCAGGTCCACTACAGGTTATTGCTTTCTCCTTGGTACTTCTTTGATTTCTTGGCGAAGTAAGAAACAAACCTTTGTGGCCCGCTCCAGTACTGAAGCAGAATATCGTGCTCTTGCTGATACCACATCTGAGCTCCTTTGGCTACGATGGCTCCTTAAGGATTTGGGTGTGTCCACATCTTCTGCAACTCCTCTTTATTGTGATAATCAGAGTGCCATGCATATTGCTCACAACGATGTCTTCCATGAACGGACTAAACACATCGAGATTGATTGTCACTTTATTCGCTCTCATCTTATCCATGGTGCTCTCAAGCTTTTCCCTGTTTCCTCCAACGATCAACTTGCAGATATTTTCACTAAGGCACTTCCCAAAGGACGCACTCGTAATTTGGTTGACAACCTCAAGTTGGTCTCACATCCACCTTGAGTTTGAGGGGGACTGTTAATGTATATCTAATAATATATTAATATATATATTTATATATATATCTCTGCTAATGTATATCTCTAATGTATATCTCTTTATTTCTGGCATATCTTTAGTTAGTTACTTTAGACATATCTAATTTACTTGTAACTCCTATATAAAGGCACCATGTATATTCATTTATTCACAGAATAGAATACAATCATTAAGTATTTCTAACATCACGAATCCGATGCAATTGTTTTCGTATTCTACTTAAATAATTAATGTACTCATTATCTTTTAGTTAGTTCCAAAATATATATCTTGCTGCAAAAAAATTTAACACTGGGTTAGTTAATTCTGTTGAAAAAACAAGAAATAACTCTACACAAAAGAGCCAATAAATCCCTTGCACCGTTTTGGTTTTTTTTATTCTCTAAAAACAATATCTATATGTTCTATTGAAGCACCCCAGGCTATTATAATTGTTTTAATATGCATGGCAATACTTGTTTTATAAGAAAATGATAGTGAGATAAAACAGGTCTCTCTGAATATAAAATCTATGACAAACCATTATGATCTATTGTACCTTCTGCAGCTTGTTGTACTCATTAAATAACTCATTTTTCACATACATATTTATATTTTCAGGGCAATGATAGCACCATGGATGATTGCTTCTTTCATCTTGTCTCCCCTTTCTGCATATTATCTCAGGTCTTCTAATCCTATTGCCTATAAAAATCAATAAAACTTTTGTTTGTATGTACTGAAATTAATAATTAGTTAAATGTAGCAGGAATCCAGAACGCTTGAGATGAACAATGTTCAAGATGGTACTTGGCATGGTCGGGGCGATACGATATGTATAGGAAGCTTTCCTGAAGGTATAAAAGCATTCTGTGAGCTCCAACGACCTCCTATTGTTTCAGTCGTGCCCTCTGAAAATTGTTCTTGAACTTCAAAGTTCGGGTAATACGTGGCATTCTGAGAGTTGTCCTCCATTGCCAGACAAGCAGTGTCTCTGGCTAAAATTGTATTAACTTGCCTGTTTGATCTATATATCATCGGAGGGGCAGTTCATGGATCTGTTTCAGCTGAAACTTCAAATGCAGATACGCTGCTGTACCCAAAGGAAAAGTTAATCGTCTAGGGTTATTGTTTAAGAATGATATTTATCTGTCAACCCGCAGAAAGAATTAGTGGGTAATATGAGGTTGGGTTTCTTCTTTGATTGATCCCTGTCAATATGTTCTAGGCTTGTTTGTTCATTGATGTAAAATATAAGAAATATACTCATCTATGATTAATGAAAGTCCATCGACAACCATAATGTGGATGATTGATTGTAAATGCCATCCAGTTTACTATGTAATTCTGTACTTGGTAAATACAAGTTTCATGGTTTGATTGGTTTCCACAAAATAGCCGAAAACGGAACCAGGAAAACCATGCTGGCTCGGACGCGTTTCTAAAAGCGGTCGGTGCGGTTTTGTGAGAATCAAACCTTAAGCATATTCATATACGGGTTTTTAGATTTAATCTTTAATTTTTTTTAAATTATTTCAAAATAATTTTTTTGATTAAATATAATTTAAAATTTTAAAATTTTTGATATATACTTTAGCTTGAAAACTAACATATAAATTTTTTGATTAAAATTCTTAAACGTGTTGGTGAAAATTGAATCATATGATTTAATTTTATGCATTTATGTTGGAACACAATGTGCATTTAATGTATTATAAAATAATCTCACATATATAAATTATTTTAAATAAATAAATGATTGAGATTTGAATTGGACTAATATCTTACTAAACACAATAGTGATCTAATTAAAAATCAAGAATCTTTAAATTTTATTTAATTATACAAATTTACACGACAAGATCTAACAATTATCCAAACAAGCATATGATTTTTAAAATAAAGCATTTTAAAATAAGGTGAAAGATTTGTAAAAATAATGACAACTATTTTTTTTCAGATAAAAATATTAATTGAATTTATTTGAATAAAAATATAACAAAAAACGGTTTTTTTCTATCTCTAGTATTTTTCTTTACTTTTTAAAATTTACTTTCAAACTCCATAGACTTGTTTTTTTTATAAGTCTCTTATATTATCTCTCCTAATCAATGGTTACTTTGTAGTCTTTACAGAGTTATAATTTCATAAAAAATTTATGTACTAAGAAATTGAATAGTTTGCTCAATTTTTGAATGTCTTACCTTTTATTTTTTTTTAATACCTCAAATTGTATTTGACTTCTCATTAGTACAATTCAATTCTTACGAGTAGGATTAGGCACTTATTTAGTTGAGTTAAGATGTGTTAGATACGTATCCAATTTGGTTCTGTAAAGTGAAATTAACAGTTGATTAAAATATGATTAGTTGGATAATTATCAAATTTAATTGAACATGTGTTTAATTTGACTTTGACAATAGGTCATCTACTTACTAAAATTTGGTTAATCATATGTCTGATTTGGCTTTTTGGTTAATCATATGTCTGATTTGGCTTTGATAAGTAAGATCACTTGTAAATTAAAAGTTAACTAGTTAGACAATTATCTAATTTAATTAGATGTGTCTAACTTTGCTCGTATGAGGTAAGGTCATTAACCGATCAAATTCTAACCAGTTGGACAATTGTTCATGTAGTTAGACATGTGTCAATTTAGTTTCCATAAATAGAGTCACCGTTCGATTAAACATGTGTCCAATTTGATTTCGATGAATAGAGTTACCAATCGATCAAACTTCGATCAATTGAACAACTATTAAGTTCAATTAAATATGTGTTTAACTTCAATCAGTTTGACAACCGTCTAATTTTAGTCGTCAAATTGGACAAATATATAATTAAAATTAAATTACAATTAGTTAATGAAAATAAAAATATATTGTCACTTTATGTAAAAGATCAAATAGGATATCATATCTGATTGTAGAATCATAATTTCACATAATTTATTCCATTTCTATGGTAATATTGAGTATGGTCGTATGGAGTTCGGAGATTGAAGTTACATACCATGAATAATCGTTTAAGAAAAGCATATCTTTTAAAATATAAATACTTACAAATATTATAATATACGAATTTTATACTTATACAATTTTGGAGTTCACAAAATTTATAATCCTTTTTGTTGTCTTCTTAATTTTTTGTGCGAGAAATTTTATTACTTAATATCTAAAGTATAAAATTAAAAAATGTCTACATCTACGTGAATTGTACAAAAAACTATAAACCTAACCTAGTAACTCATATAATTTGAAAAAGGTAAAATAGTGATTTATTCTATAAATAGTAATATAATATTATTCTATTTAATAGTATTATATCATTTTTTAAGAAAAAATGTTTTGACTTAAAATGTTAACAACGATAGTTACCTAATATTATTTTTTTCTTCTTTTAGATTTTTTTTAAAGAATGACAAGTACATACAAATATGCAAATATATTTACTATTACATGAAAAATTAACTTTACAAATATTAAATTTATTTACTCTAAAAAAAATCTACCATCTAACGTTATAATTATACATGTAAATTTACTTACATTTTATCTTTTTCCCTATGATACTTATTGCAAATTTTAAGGGTAACAAATTGTGACAATTAATCTAATTCATGACTTCATCTTGTGTTTTAATATTAATTTTATTATATTAACATATTAGTTGAGATATAAAATAATTATTTTAATTTTTTTTGGTATTATCTATATAAATTAGTAAAAAATAATAACTTTTAAAAACATAAAAATTATTGATAAATTATGATTAAAAAATATACCAGAATAATATAAACAAGATTGGATGACTTTAGATTTTTACGAGGAAAAGAAAAAAGAAACACAAAAATATTAGGACATAACATAATAAATCTTGTGCAAGAATTCTTCCCAGCATTAACTATTAACAAAGAGATAAATTCAACTACTCTCAAAGAAGTTCATGTGGAAAGTTATGTTTAGTGTGTTGCCTGTGAGGGTCAAAAATCAATGCTTTATCTCAACTATTAATGTTTTTGATAACTTCCTTTCTTATATCAAATTAATTTTAGAACCTCCGGATGCTTTTATTTATAAAAGGCAAACAGGAAAATATGAAATTCTCTCACTGTTATTCTAACAATGGTGGGTATGTGGAAGCTATGAAATGAAGTGATCTTTAATAATTCTAGACTACCTTCGGACCAAATATCCAAATGGATCTCAAAATTCTTTCAAGAATCTCATAAAAAAAAGGAGGAAATAGTCAATGACCAAAATCTTATTGAGAACATGTTAGAGGTTCCTCTTGTTTGGAGTAAGCCACAAGGAAAATTTATTAAATTTAATGTTGATGTCAGCTTCAAAGAGGAAAAGTATGCTATAAGTGTCATAGCTAGAAATAGTTATGGAGATGTCATTAGAGCCTGGAAAAAATCCTTAAAGCCTACTCAGCTGGAGAAGCAGAAGCACGAGGTGTATCATTAGTAGTAAGCTTAGCATATTTAATGAAATTCCAACAGAATGTCATTGATAGTAATTGTCAAGATATCATCAATTATGTAGTGTGCAAGCAAAATCAAGATTCATGGCAAGCTAAACAATTTTTAGACGAAGTAACCCCATTATTAAAGGAATATAAATGTCTTTTCTTTAAATGGATTCCAATGAATTGTAACCGAGTAGCTAATGGCTTAGCCAAATAGGTTGTCAGGAAACTTATAGATGATCTTACCCCATTATTAAAGGAATATAAATGTCTTTTCTTTAAATGGATTCCAATGAATTGTAACCGAGTAGCTAATGGCTTAGCCAAATAGGTTGTCAGGAAACTTATAGATGATCTTTATGTTGAAATATTATGGATCAAAACTCAAGAATATTTAAAAACACTCAAAAATAAATTTTTCAAAAATACTCATAAACTCTTAAATTTTTGTTTTTCATTTTTTAATTTGATTATTACATTACTATTGAGAAGTATTTATAGAAACAACTAATAAATCTAAATCATACAATATAAACCTACCAAAACAATCTAAACCATACACATATCTCCTTACCTAACCTATTTATTTTCTTCTTCACACCAATCATGATTTGTATCCTTATCAATCCAGATCATCACCATAAAAGCTTCCATGAGCTGGACTTCAAATGGGCTAGAATATTTCAAAAAGTTTGTTTTTGATTTCTTTGAGCTTGTAAACAAGTTTACAAACCAACACTCCCCTTTAAACTTGTTTCATGATGCTGAGAAAATTTCTTAATCTGACAAAGTCTTCTTGCTTGAGCGATTTAGTAAAGATGTCGGCAATTTAATCTTGTGATTTTACATACTCGAGTTATACATCCTTTCTTGTGATGCACTCCCTGATGTAATGATATCGAGTATCTATGTGTTTACTTTGATTATGGAAAACATGATTTTTGGCTAAGGCAATGGTTGACTTGTTGTCGACACAAATTTTGGTTGGCTCTTCTTGTGTCATACTTAGCTCCTTTAACAAATTTCTCACCCAAATTGCATGGCAAACACATGAGGTAACTGCTACATATTCTGCTTCATAGCTAGACAAGGTGACAATCGGTTGTTTTTTTTACATTAATGTAAAAGCAGTATCTCCCATGAAAAACACGAATCCGGAAGTGCTATTTCGATCGTCTGTATCTCCACCAAAATCGCTATCACTATATCCAACAAGCTTGTAATCATTAGAAATCGAATAGAATAAGCTAAAATTAATTGTACCTTTTAGATAACATAGAATTCTTTTTGCAGCTTTGAAATGGATGATTATCGGTTTCTCCATATAGCAGCTAATCAATCCAACGACATATATGATGTCAAGCCTTGTGCACGTGAGATAACGCAGACTTCCAACTAAACTTTTGAAAAATGTTGGATCCACACTTTCACCATCTTCATGCTTGGATAGTTTGATTCCACATTCCATTGGTGTGTTGATCAACTTGCAATTGTTCATCTTGAACTTATTTAGTATCTCCCTTGCATAGCTTTCTTGAGAGATGAAGATGCCTTCTTCCTTTTGCTTCACTTCAATTCCAAGGTAGTATGTCATTAACCTGATGTTTGTCATTTCGAACTCTCGTGTCATCACCTTCTTAAAATCTTCAAATAGCTTTGGATTACTTCCGATGAAGATGAGATCATCTATGTATAGACAAACGATTAGAATATTGTCATCTTTAATCTTGACATAGAGTGAATGTTCATAGGGACACTTGGTGAAGTTGTTCTCCAGAAAGTACTTGTCGATGCAGTTATTTCATACTCTTGGTGCTTGCCTTAACCCATAAAGAGTTTTCTTCAACTTCAACACCTTGTCTTTGTGACCTTTGCTTCATAGCTTGGTGGTTGCTTAATGTAGACTTCTTCTTCAAGGATTCCATTTAGAAAAGTATATTTTACATCCATTTGATGTATCTTCCACTTATTTTGAGTTGCTAAAGAAATTATTAGTCTTATAGTTTCTAATCGAGCAACAGGAGCAAATACCTCATCATAGTCAATTCTAGCCTTTTGACTATATCCTTTTACTACTAGCTTCTCCTTGTGCCTTTCAATCTCTCCCTTAGAATTCCTTTTTGTCTTGTACACCCATTTGACACTTATTACCTTATGCCCTTTGGGAAGTGGAACAGGTTCCCATGTGTCGTTCTTCTCAATTGCATTGATTTCTTCATCCATTGCATCTCTCCCCTTCTTCTCTTATATAACTTCTTGAAAGCTCACTAGTTCACAATCAACAAAGAAACAGAATAAGGTAAGATTATCTTTTCGTTCTGTTACATCATAAAGATCTTGGAGATTTCATGTACATGCCACGACCCTTTCACTTCCACTCGAAGATGAAGGAGACGGGTCTTCATAAGTGGTTGGCATTAGTGAAGTAGGTAGAGTCGTTGCCTCTTGCTGAATTTCTATAGGCTGCTCCCTCATTGTCTGTTCATCTTCTTTAAACTAAGGAAAGAAATTGAAGTTATCTGCATGAGAGTTAAAATCTCATTCTCCTTCTTCGTCGAATACCACATCTCGATTTATCACAATCTTCTTATTGTGTGGGTTGTACAACTTATGACCCTTTGAATTAGCATCATAGCCGATGAAGATAAAACTCTCACTTTTATCATCAAGCTTCGTTATTCTCTCATCCGGTACATAAATATGGGTTATACTTCCAAAGATTCTTAGGTGGGAAATACCAAGCTTTCTTCCACTGCATGCCTCTTGCGGTGTCTTTCCCCATGCATTTCTTATTGGAGATCGGTTTGACAAGTAAACTGCATATGCTACTGTTTTTGCCCAAAACTCTTTGGGTAGTTTCTTGCTTTTGAGCATGCTTAGTGCCATGTTTAGGATTGTTCGATTCTTTCTTTCAGCTACACCATTCTATTGGGGGGGTCTTGGTACTGTTAAAGATCTATGGATTCCATTTTCTTCACAGAACTCTTGAAACTCCTTGGATGTAAATTCTTCACCTTAGTCTAATCTCATGGATTTGATTTTTCTACCGCTTTCTCTCTCCACTGTAGCTTTGAACCTTTTGAATACTTCAAAAACTTCTAATTTCTATTTCAAAAAATATACCCAATTTTTTCTTGAAAAATCATCAATAAAAAGAAGAAAATAGTTACTATTACTGAGAGAGCTAGGCTTGATCGGTCTGCACATATCAGTATGGATTAGCTCGAGTGGTTTCTTGGCTCTTGAGTTTGACTCCTTTGGAAAGCCTTTTCAGAATTTCTTCTTGAGTAGGCACCCTTCACAAAGTTGATCAGGATGGTTAATACAAGGTAGTCCCTTCATCGTCTCCTTCTTAGACAACAACTCCAATCCTCCAAAATTGAAATGCCCGAATCGAAGATGCCATAGCTACGATGCATCTTTATAGTAGGCTTTCAGACACTTTGTAATGTCATTTTGTATGTTGATCAAGAACATTCTATTCTTTGACATCGACATGTTAGCAATGAGGTTATTCTTATCATCTTTTATTAAAAGATTACAATACTTCATATGAATATCATAACCTTTCTCTAACATTTGTCCTAAACTTAAGACGTTACTTTCATATTTAGGACATAGTAAACATTGGAAATAAATTGATGTCACCCATCTTTAAAGCGAATAAGAATGTTACCTCTTCCTTTCACTGCTACGTTAGAATCATCTCCAAATGAGACATTTTTGCTTACTGACTCATCTAGTTCCACGAACATGTATTTCCTTCCACACATATGGTTGTTTGCACCGCTGTCAAGATACCAGACATTTGGTTGATTATCATCACCCTCCTTCCATGCTAGAAAAAGAGTTTCTTTCTCATCCGTCTTCTCCTCTATGTAGTTGATTTTCTCATCTACTCTATTGTTAAGAGCTCTACATTCTGAAGCATAATGTCAAAATTTCTAACAGTTATAGCATTGAACTTGAGATTTGTCATACCTTGAGTCCATATTGCCTTTACCTCTACCTCAGCCACGTTGGTTTCTGTCATTGCCTTAGCTTTCATGCTTATCCTTGAATTATATCTTGAAGAGTTTCTCAGTAATCCCTTGCTTCTTCTTATGTTTTTCTTCATATGCTTGTAATGACCCATTGAGTTCATCAATGGTCATCTCTTCCAAATTTTTTTGTTTCTCAATCATCATGATGATGTGTTCAATTTTGGAATCTAATGAACGAAGTATCTTTTCCATTATTCTGACATCTTCCAACATCTCACTGTTTCTTTTCAATTGATTAGAAACAATTGCGACTCTCGAGAAATAGTCGGAAATAGATTCAAAAGCTTTCATATATAGAGATTCAAACTCACCTCTTAGTGTTTAGAGACAAACCTTCTTCACTTTCTCGACTCCTTTGAAAGAAATTTGAAACTTATTCTACGCTGCTTTGGAAGATGTTGCATCTGAAATTTTCTCAAACTCATCATCATTTTAAGGCTTGATAGATAAGAAAGAGGGCTTTCTTTTCTCTCTTTCTCAAATCCTTCAAAGATTCTTTTTGCACTTACGTTAGAGTAGTTTCATCGCCTGGCTCACTTAAGCCTTTCTCTACAACTTTCCATACATCATGTGCACCCAAAACAGCATTCATCTTGATACTCCAATTATCATAGTTTTCGTTGTTAAGTGTCAGGACTTGAAACGATGACATGCCTTCACTTGACATAACTCTCAATATAGTGAGAATTTGCAAATTCTGATCGCACAAATGGATTCAGAATGTCAAAAAATCTTAGGAGAAACTCGAGGGGAAAATCTGAATTTTTTTAGTCAATAGTCAAAGTCAACGATCTCAACTTCAACTCGGCTGACTCGGTGAGTTAACTCATTTTTTAGCAGAACCTTCCGGAGGATCGTGGCGGCATGTCCGAACTCAGATCTGGATGATTCTTGTGGCGTTGAATTTATCTCGTCGAGAGCTTTGATTTGATATAAAATAGTGTATATTTATATTTTCAACTACAACTTTGATACCATTTTGTTGGAATATTAAGAATCAAAACTCTTGAAACTCAAAAACAATTTTCTAGAAACTCTTAAATTTTTGTTTTTGATTTCTTTAACTTAATTATTACATTGCTACTGAGAAGTATTTATAGAAACAATTAATAAATCTAAACTATGCATCATAAACGTACCAAAACAATCTAAACCATACACTTATCTTCTTACCTAACTCATTTATTTTCTTCTTCTCATCTACCATGAGTTGTATCCTTATTAATCTAAATCATCATCATAAAAGTTTCCATGAGATGGACTTCAAATGGGATAAAATATTTCAAAAAATTTGTTTTTGATTTCTTTGAACTTGTAAACAAGTTTACAAACCAAAACTTTAAACGTAGATCAATTACTCTAGGTATATGTATGATAATTATTTTAGAAACTAATATTGTGTAAATTTAATCATTCGTAAATTTTTTGACTTATATATATATTAACTATCAAAAATATGGAGTTTTAATAATTATAATCGAATGATTAAATTGGCCCCATAATGATTAGATTATATAACATAGATTGATTAATTTTTTAAACAAAATTATTTTAACATTTTTATAAAAATTATAAGAATTTTGATATTGAATACAATAATTATAAAACTCAATTATTGAAATTAAATAAATATTAAAGATTTAATGCTTTAAAGAATAAAGAGATAAAACAACACTTAAATAAAAAAGAACCAAAGGTGATGCAAACTTTTATATTTATTTCTTTCTTTTCTTATTTTTTTCCATGAACATGAGCAAACACATCCATACACCCAAATTTTTGTTGAGTTTTCCCTTGCAAAAAAACACACACTATCATCACAATGACAATACGATGTAAGGCAAGGAAAACCTCAAAACTAATTTAAACTTTTGTTTTTTTTTTAATTAATATTATATATATCTTCTTTCATTATTTCTATAAAGTAATAACAAAAAACAAAAAACAAAAAAGACTATTCATTACATGATCATTGACTTATACTAGGATCCAGTTCTGGGTACTTCCCCGCCCGACATCACCCTACCCGGATATGTTGGAACCATTGCCGCAATTCTCATACCATATATCATCTACTGCTCCATTCCGTCCTGAGCCATCACCGGCATTAACGGTGCGTTACATACTTGATCCATTGTCGGAACCCAGCCCGGGTACACCATTGAAATTGGACACATTTCAGCTGGGTATGGCTGAACATATTGAGCCCGTATTTGAACAGGTTGCGCCGGACCAGAAACATAGTATACGGGTATTGCTTGTACAACATGATCCAGGTACTGGGGATCCGAAACGTTATGCATAAATGGACTACACGGGCTATGCATAAATGTGCTACACGGGCTGTACTCAACAGCTTGTTTTGCGGGCGTTTCAACCGTTTCTGGAAAATTCTTCTGTTTTTCAAAAAATGGCGCCGGTTTATCGGGTTTTGTCTTAACCGGTTTAAGGTTCGGCATCAATAGCAATGTAGGCACCGACGACATTGAGCTAAAAGTAAAAGACTCGTTACGAACTGCAGAAGCTGGATCTGGTCCGGTAAGGGTTTCGGTTTGTTGCATTAGAGGTTGGGTCTTCAACTTGGGGTCGTCGGAGTTAATATCAAACCCGAAAAAATGGTCTGGTACTTTAGAAAAAATAGAAGTATCTGAGTGAAGACGCTCGAGCACCGGCGATGGTACCCCACCACTGTTGAGAGCATCGAAAAACCAAGTGTCTCGATTCTCGGCGCCGTGAAGAAGAGAGGCGATCTTATTGGCTCTAGAATGTTCGTCTTTGGGAAAGAGAAAGATTCTAAGCCTCACCGCTTTTGGATTTGGATGGTTCTTTGTTAAACGATCGTACTCTTCCATCATATTCTCAACATCTTCATCAGTTGTTACTGAAATCAAAGCATCAAGATCTTCATTCGGAAGCTGATACTTTATCCAAACGTCAGTTGTTCCTGTACGCACAAAACCCAAATGAATAAATTAAAACGACATGAAATTAACAGAGAGAAAACGGTAATTCGTAAAATGGGTTTATGAATATAATTACCTGAGACTTTTGAGAGCTTAAAGAGGAGGGTAGAGAACGTGGCATGACGGTGAATGGAAACTATGCGAGTATCGCCGCTAACATAACGGAGCTGATTATCTGGGGGTCGTGGTAAGATTTTACCGGCGAAGCTGCACATGAGCCGTACACGTGGATTTTCATAGGTAAAGTAATCGGAGTGGGGTGATGATGAGAAAGAGTTGGGGGAATTTGCGTCGAACTCTGATTGGGACCTCATCGACGGTTGATCGGAAGAATTCTTGTGGGAGATTAAATAAGAATGAAGAAATTGAAATCGGTTATTATATTACTGGGGTTGTTAATGAACAAGAAATAAAAGAAAAGGTAATCCGGTTTATGGTTACTGCCATGGATGTCCAAGCTGGTACTACTAACTACCATGTGACTTGGAGACTTCTTCATGTCTGTTTCTGTTACCAGATTTTGTTCCTTTTTTTAGCATGTTTTAACGGGATTTGCAATACTAGTCCAGAGGGTTGTGCGCTCGACGGTTAGGGCAATATTATTTTAACAATATATTATATTAATGGTTGGTATTTATTGCGTGAAAAAGATGAAAAAAGATATAATATGTTAGTTATATAGATTGTAAGAAAATGTTTTTTTTATTATAAGTTTTTAACAATACACATGTATTTTTAATTACTTCTTTTTTTAAATAGAGATATATTCAAAAAAAATTATATTATGATATATAATTATCATTTGTTTGTTTTTAAAGATACATATGATATTAATTTATATCAATTCAAACTAACTCATTTTATATAAATTCAATTTAAGATAATAAGCCTATTATAAATACGTAAATAATTTATTTATTATTTAATTACCTTTCTTATTTTTTAAAATTCATTTAAAATTATATTTATTTTTAAAAAATAAAATATTAATAATTAATTAATTATAATTTTTATATTGTAATAATCATTCTTAATTCATGTTTTATTGATTATATAATTAAAATATAATCTTTATTATTGGATATTTTGGAATAGTATCCTTGGATTTTTACGAAAAATTATTAATAATTCTAATTTATTGAATATAATATTTTTTTGTAATTTATATCTCACAATTAAGATTCATGATAAACATTATATAAAAATATTCATTTATATCTCAATCAATAATATATATTCCATGAAAAGTAGTACATTCTATTAAGTTAACTTTTTCTATTCCTTATTTATATTTATACTAATTAACTTAATTTCTTTTATACACCTATATTTGTATTGAAGGGCCGCATAACATAATTAAATTATCAATAAAATGATATATTAAATGTATATATATCATTATGTATATATAATGTTATTTTTAAATTAATTCAATCATATATAACTTATACATATTACTTAAAATTTGAACTCTTAAAGTAAATTGTATTAAGGGTGATCAAATAATTTATTTAATCTTTTCAAATCAAATAATTTAGTATAATCTCTCTTATTTAAATCGAATTAAATTAATAGATTTTATAATCGAATAAGATTTAAATTAAAAAATATGTAATCTATTCGAATTCAAAATATTAGATTTTTATAACTCAATATAATTTGATCTTGATAAAATTACTAATAAAATTTATATTTTATGCTATAATAAATTATAATTAAATGTTATACATACTATAATTATATTAAATTATTATTTTAATCTAAAAAATAAAATATAAATTTTTAATCACTGTATTAATTTAATAAATTTCTAAGTAAATTTCTTATTATTATAATTATATTACTTATTAATATAAATAATAATTTTTACAATAAATGTATAAAATTAAAATATTATAAATATTGTATTTTATATATTATAATAATTTATAGATAAATTTTAAGCTTTACTTTTATCTTATCATATCTCAAAAAATTATATTCAATTGAATTTAGATTAATTTAAATTAATTATTTTATTAGATTGATTTTAAATTGAAATTGTTAAATTTGATATTTATCTGATGCAAATTAAATTAGTAAAAACAAACATAATGTGTAGGGAAGTCAGCATGCCTCACCTAGAATTTTTTTACTCTTTATTGTTTTATAAATTTGTGGATTTTTTTTATAAATATAATAGCGTATGGAACTAAGAGAGGATACGTGTCCTACTTGAAATTTTGTTTACTTTTTTTTTTTATGAATTTATGAGATTTTTGATTACATAGATGAAGACTCCTGTATTTCAATAAAAAAAAAAAGATGTGTCAACAATAATAAATGTGATACTTAAACATTGATTTAAAAAAAATTAAGTTTATTTATCTAAAATAATAATTATTTTTATAGTAATTATTATATAATAATAATTTGATGTATAAAAAATGCTATATTCTAATACATAAATACAAATAACACGTACTAAGCATTTGGTTTTATAATGTTATTTGCCATTGACATTTAACCTTCTTACAAATATGACATTTGCCTTTTAAGTTGTTATCATTATAATCAGGTGTCGATTGCGAAAATGCCAAAACAACAACAATGTCAGATTTTCTAACTGAAAATTGCCACCTACATATCAGGTGAGTATTTGCACACTGAATCTCCCATACCACATGTCTGATTTGAGTGGCGTTATTAATTCTTTGGAAATTATCTAAATTTGATTTCACATTTTACACGAGTTATATTTAATTTCTTAATCACCATAAACGCTAACGAGTAATCATTAGTATAATTTTAATAAGTTAAAAATAGAAAAAATCATAAAAGAAAATAAATTTTGGTAAAGATTTAAGAAAATATTAATATTATAATTTAAGAAATTAATTGTATTTCTTTTTTTATTTTATTTTTTATCAATTTTTATGTTTTTTTTCTTAAAAAGTATTAACTTTACGAATATTTATGAATAAAATTATGTATAATTAATTTATTAATCTATGAATTTTAAGAACCCAATTTTCACCATTTAATGATTTAATATTTTATCTAAATTATGAATTCATTTTAATTGTATTATTTAATCTGATTCTCATGTTATTAATTGTTTGGTCAATAATTTATTTATAGAGAGAGTTATCTAATTATTTGTCTTGATTAAGTAAAACGTATAGTTTCTAGACATAAGTGTATGATTCTTATGTATGTGATCTATAATTGATGAACTTAATAAGTAATATGCAATTTAATTGACACGAGAGTATGATTAAATTAATTATTATATGGTTTGTAGTTTACTTGAAAGAAAAATATATGTTAAATTAAATTCAATTGATCATGTAATTAATTAATAATTATATTTGGAAGATTTTAGTTATTCACATGTTTAGAAAATTAGGGGATTAAGTATTCATAAATATTTCTCATATATCTTCTTAGGTTCAAAATCTGATTTTAGTGATTCACATGTTTAGAAAATTAGGAGATTAAGTATTCGTAAATATTCTCATATATCTTCTTAGGTTTGAAATCTGATTTAATTAAATATTATTATTTATTTTTAGTTCTTTTAATTTTTTTTCTTAAAATATAAAAACACCAAAAAAATATTGATTTTTATTATTTTTTTAAAATTAGTTTTCAATAACATATTCTCCGTAGAAACGATATTTTCTTATGATCATATTAATTGTTACGATACGTATACTTGTATATTCATCACACACAATTCATGTGTCTGAGCATGATACTAGAAATACACCATTCACTTTTGGTGTAGATTGAGAAGATAGAGGGCTTGAAAGCGCATATCTGTAGGCTCGATGATCCATGCCATTGTTTGCCATTTTTGAGCTTTGAAGCTCAATCTTTGATGCACTTAAAAAGGAAAGCTAAAGAGTAAAACTGAATTTTATTTATATTCAAGACGCAAAACAATTAGTTACAAATGGTATTAGCACACATGGAGGACCACTATATGCTAACCATGTAACTACCTAACTACCATATACACATAGCATCCGAATAAGTTTTTTTAATTACTGCTCTTCCACTAGATTCTTTGTAAGACACTGTTTCATCAGTAAATAAACAAATAAACAAATAAAATAAAGAGTTTGTCTAGCAAACGAAAACCAATTGTACCAGATCAACAAAACTACTATTATGATGCTCCTACACTAACAACAATTAAGGGACATTGTATTGAGATAATGTGATGACCTGTAGTTCACTATCTAAAATAACTAAACACTTCCATATGAAGAGAAACTAGTTTTCACTGTACTGGCAAAAGATAAGATATTGTTATACTAATTTTAGAATTTCTCTTTACCAATCATCCACAACCAATCAAGGGACACCCCTGTAAATATGCCTGCCAATAGACACACCACTAACAAATTTCCCAATGCATTTTGCTCAGGTCCCTGCATATCAATTTTAACATCACAAAAAAAGGGAAACCCAATAAATAAAACACTCAAGTTGAATTGAAGTACTCTAAACAACTCAAATTCATTACCAGTATAGGTTGGAAGGAGATGAGGAGAACAAACCTTATAACCTTTAGGTGCTTTTGTCAGTATGCAGACAGTGAGATGACCGTTTGTTAATCCTAATACCGAAACGAGCAAGATCAACCATCCCTGGTCACCATATTTCGCAGCATAATAGAATGCAGGAATGAATACAAAACGAACAAGAACTGCCGCAAGTAGACCTTTTCTGGATTTTATCATAAACCATTTCACAAGGGGAGTATATCTTCCTACTAAATCCAACACATTGTACATGGCTATCAGAACAACTGGTAACCTGAAAAACATTACCACCAATATCAATGTCATTGTTTCATAAAATATGATGTAAAACAGTGACTAAAAATAAAAGCACTTGCCATTCGCCCAACTGGTGCTTTCCAGTATTTTCGTACAAGAAACCGGGGAAAATTGACAATGTTAGCACATATATCAGATACAAGCCAATTCCATAATCAATATTTTGTAACATTAATTCTTTATTGCTCAACCGTTGAAAGTCTTTGGCATCATTTGCAACCTGCATTGGAATTTTGAAGAGTTTGTTATGTATTAGTAATCTTTAGTTTCTTCAGAAAATTGCCTTAGAAATGTGCAAGATGGTAGAAAGAGTACTTGCTCTTCATTTGTTTGAATGCCAGCTGCTGCAAGATCTGCTGATACAGTTTTTGATCCTTCGGTTGCTGCCTTTTTACGGAAGTATTTTACTATCGGCAATTTTGGGAAGATGAATGCATAAAGAAGAATGCAGAGGAACTCAAAGAAGGTGGAGATTGCAAGAAATAAAACTGAGAAACAGAGAAATATTTTTATAATTTCATAAATTAAAATAGTGTAATCAAATACAATTTGAATTTCACTGCAAATTTTAGTGTCATACTTGTATCAGCAACAAACTAGTATTTAGAGACTGTGTGTAACAAGTACTTTAATAGTCTAATAATACGATTGTTCAAAGATGTACTGGAAAATGCCTATTAATCGAAGAAAATTCACATACTAGTGCCCTTTCGAAGGCCATCGTGGAACTTATCAAAGGCTGCTTTTGTGATTAGCCTTAGACCAGAAGTTAAAGCACCAGCTGCAGCCAAACCAGCAAGGAATGACTGCATAGCATAAGCACAGCTCATATATTACCAAAAGTTGAAAAAAATTCTGAAAGAACACACTGATAAGAAATTAAGGGGATAAAAAAGAACAACCTGGATAAATTCAGGGAGCATAAATGAGAGATCTCCAACTATTCCACCTTGAACAAAAGCATCTGCAATCCCAAAGAGAGCCACAAATACACACACACCTATATAAGGCCCAATTCCTCCTCTACCAGAAGTAACTAAGTCAACCTATCACCAAAACAAAAAGTAAAGGAATGAAGCCAAACTCTAGTAAAAGTAAATCAATTGATTAGAAAACAGAATTTGATACTTACAACTATGAGAGCACAGGTACTTATGGTGAAGAGACAGTAACCAAATATATTTCGCTTTCGGGTATTGATCTTTGATTCATTGTAGGCTAGTGTGATCATTGTTCCGAGAGCAAATGGTTGATAAACAAGAGTAAGTACTCTTGCAGGATGATAATCCTTCAACGTAAACATGAAAATCTCATCAAATAAAGAACGGTGTACAATCATTACCCAAACCAAATCAAACCAATCAATTCGATAAAATTTAAACCAATTTGGTTGGTTTTAAAAGATTATTGTTTTACTTTTGATTTGGTTCTGTTTGTATTTGTTTTACACATTAAAAAAAATGCCTCTTTTTTGTTCTAACTATTATCAAATCAATCTTCATAGGCACAACCCATTCATTATCAGAGAGATCTAGTATATGAACAAAGTCATAAACTTTACCTTTTTCTTTGAATTCCCAAAAGGACAAGGAAAAAAAAAAGGAAAAGAAAAGAAACAGAGAGAGAGAGAGAGAGGGAAAAAAACAAAGGAAACTAAGTATCGGGTCCCAACTTTAGATCGCCATTGAAGACGTAAACAAGTAATAACCAACCGGAAACACTTTGTAGTAGTAATCTCCAATCGTAAGCATACTGTTCCATGAAACAAGAGACCCCAATCCAAGAACCCAGCAGACAAACATTGCCTTATACTTCCCCTGTTAATTGCAAAATTGAGAAAATAATAAGATAGTATTAGCACCATTGATGAAAAAAAGAGGTTAGAAAAAAAGAATTTTCTAAAAGAAGTTTAATCAACGCTTAAGTGTAAATATCAAAACAGTTTTAGCAAAAAAGAAAAAAAATCAAAAAACATAAGTAGAAGAACGAACCTCAAGTCTTGTTGGAGCTTCAGTTTCAGTGGTGGCGGCCATGGCTGTTTCTCTGTCAACGTCAGGATTGCTAGTAGAGTATATATATCACAAGGAGATCCCATTAAATAGGTATGTATTTCAAATTTGAAATTAATTTTAAAAAAATTCATTATATTTATCGTAAATTATTATATGATTTATTATATTTGTAATATATAATACGAGTTACTAAATATTAATAATTCATAATTATGTCTTGTACAAACCTTAATTTAGGAAACAAACAAACGATTATTATTTTTTAATAAAAATGTTAAGAAAATAATAATAAATTGGGTATAATAATTTTGAGCGAAAGAATGGAACAAAAAGATTCCGAATCTGAGGTGTAAATTGGGAAACAAAGTGACGGTTAAAAGCGCGGACTGAATCTTCCAAAATTGATATAGAAAACTAAAAATAATTGAAAAATAGGTTTATACGAACCCTATTATTATTTGTATTTTGAAGTTATATCTTTGATTTATAATTTTATAATTTTTTTAATAAACACGTAATTAAATATATATGTTTAACTTAAAAGTAAAACTTATTTTGAATTTAAACATTTAATTTTATATAATATAATTAGATAATTATTCAATCAAATATATAAACAAATATATATTAATAGTTATAACAAAATCTAACCATTTCATCAATTTTACAATTTGTTTGGAAATGTGTACAACTTAGCATGGCAACTGGCCGGATCAAACTGAAAAGTCCTCCTTGTGGGTTTTGAGGAAAGAGTTGACAGCGAAGTCTGAAATCAACGATGGAAAGTCTAGAGATGGTTTTACTGCTACACAAATTATTAAGCATGATGTGGGATATACTGCAGAAGGAATATAAATTTAATAATAAAAATAAATAATTATGATGTTTTTTAAATTAATTACCGTAAAAATTATAAATTTTGTAATTATATTATTATAAAAAAAATATTTAAATAATAAACTTGAGAAAAGTACTGTTATATTTTTTTAAAAATAATAAAATATATATTTATAAATATAATAAAAAAATTATCAAAAAATCAAAAAGAATATTTTTTTCATATAATTACCAACGTGTGGCTCCCTCCCTACGTATGAGGCGTGATGTTTATTTCAGGAGGAATGTTAATGGACATATTTTTTTTTTTTATATTTTCTCCAATGCCATATGTTATTTACTGCAACGGAATGAAAAGATTTAAAAGTTATTTTACTTTATAATTAAGGTGAGGTTATTTTAATTACTTATTTTTAGTGGTTTAATTTGTTTATTTAATTTTTAAAAATAAATTTATTTATTTTAATTTATGTAATACAATTTCAAATTATAGGAAGAAAATCCCACGTTGGTCGGAAACTAACCACTTATTTGACACCAATTTTGAATTATTTTTTAACATTATAATTTTATATCTATAAATATCTTATATTATATGTAAAAAAAATTGTAAAGACACAAATAATCTTTAAATTTTTTCATATTCACACTTTGGTAAACTTATTTTTTTTTTAATAATTTAGTTCATTTATTTTTTAATTTTTATACTTTAATTGTCTTAGTTTTTCTTACAATTTAGTACCATAATTTTTTAATTTTTACATTTTGATCCCTTCATATTTTAATATTTTTTAAATTTAACTTTAAATTAGCCTCAAATTTCAAAATTTGTGAAAATTAAAAAAATTAATAGATCAAATTATAAGAACTAAAAATAAGGGAATTAAAATGTGAAAATTAAAAAAATTAAAAAACTATGTTATAAACCTTTTTAATAAAATCCAATTTTATAAAATTATATGTATCCAAATTTACTAATTAGTAATTTATAAGTATTTAACGTGAGTTATCATTGTTTTTACAATTAACTAATTTAGTAAGAGATTTTTATCATAATTGATCAAAATTAACTAGACATTATTTATTATAATATTTTTAAAATATAATAATAAGTATAAAAATATAAATAATAATTACTACATTATATTTTATATTATCAAAATATATTAAAAATTATAAAATAACATGTAAAGTACTTACAATGAGTCCCACCAAAGGCTCCTGCACAATTTTATTATTAAACATATAACATTTGAAAAATTATAGTAATTTTCTATATTATTACGTACATATATTATTTTATTTAAAAGTATATGTTAAATAATTAAATAATAAAAATAATTTTAATATTTTAAATAATTTAAAGAGTAAATATTATCTTTATTTTTTAATTTTTTAAACTAATTATATAATTGAATATATCAAAATAAAAATCATGATTAAATTGTATAAAAATTATTGTCCACTTATAATTAAATATTTTAAGAAATTACTTAAAATTAATATGAAATAATTATAATATCTTATCGGGATCCTTCTATTTTATCATAAATTTTTACATAAATTTACTATTCTAATAATTATAATATATCATATATTAAAATAATTTTAAAAAAATTATTGATTTTTAAGAAAATTTTATCATATAATACAACATAATTAATAATAATATAAATTTATGAGAATTTACATACTCTATACAGTACATCCAATTTATTTAAAAACCTATAGAGATTTTGAAGTAAAAATTAGTCATTAAAATTATTTATAAAAAAAAAGTAAACGACGCTTACACAAAAAATAAGATATAAGGTAGACACCTAATTTTAAGTTTAGTTTGAATAAATAAAATTAAAATTATTTTTATATCTAATTATATCATAGATATATAATCAAAATTATTAAAATAAATAAATTATCATTTCCACTATCTTCTTTAGAAAAATTTATTCATTTCACTACCTTTTATATAAAAAAAATGTATTGTTTTAATTTTATTGTAAGATACAATTCAAATAATATAAAAAAATCATCAAAAATATTTATTTTTAATTTAGTAATATTTATTTAAAAAATAATTTTTAATAGTATATATTATTCACAAGAAAATAACAATTAAATAAAATTATTTAAATTTTATTGAATATATATATATTAATATATAATTTTTTTCATTTCAATTTAATTATAAATAAACATTGTAATATTGAATTTTTTTATTGATTTTAATGATTAAATTAAATATTATAATAATATTATTATTTTTAAATATTTAATTATATTATTATTTTATTCTAAAATAAATCTAAAAGTGCGTATCAAATACCAATAAGATTTCCTCAAAATGCGTATCCAATACCAATAAATGTTGACATCTAAATTTTAAAGACTAAACAGAGAGATACTCATTTGTGATTTATCTATTGGGCGGAAATATTGACACATCATTTTTTATTATATTTGATATAAATTTTAAAAATTAATAAAAATATCTTTTTATTTTTAATATATTTTTTATATTGATTAAAAATATTTTTATCAATTTTTAAAATCTATATTAAATATAATGTAAAAAAAATGCATATAAATTTATTTTTCATTTTTATATTAACAGTTTTTATAAAAATAAAAATTAATTGTTTTTTTTTTTAGATAACTAACAATATCTTCTACTAGTTAAAATCTTGCATTAAAATTTGTTGCTTAGTTTGCACGCATACTAATTAGCATATATCATTTTTTAAAAATTTGATAAATTAAATTTTTAAAGCTGCTACTACAATTCTAATACAATAAAATGTCATGCCATATATAGCTTGTTCATTCCTTTTACTTTTAGGAATCTAAATAAGATCTACAAACATTAATCCAAGTCTCTCTAGCTATATTATATATATATATATATTATATATATATAAATACAAACTTTGCCCAAAACGTAACATAAGTTAACCATATATAATTTGTTTGAATATACAAATTAAAATAATGGCAAGATTATGTACAAAGCAAGAAGCAAAGAGAAGAGGTGTTAATTATAAAGCTAGATACTATTCACCAAAGCAAAAGTCAACAACTATATTGAAGATGAAGGAATACAATTATGAAATATCAAAGCCAGCTGCAAGTTCGGAACTATCAAGGGTTGGCATGTTGAAGACTCGTTTTGCTGATATTATCATGAAATCACAAAAAACATCTGAAGATATTAATTCTAATTTTCATAATTATCAGTTGAAAATAAAACAAGATATACAGAAAAAGAGAGAAGCTGCTCGGATTGCTTTGGAAGAGGTCGAGAAAAATGTCATAATTGAAGATAATCTTCAAGTTATGAGGGAGTTTGAGAAACTTAACTGCCATTATTCTTATAATTGGACAACTTCTTTATCATCAATCAAGCCTTTTCAACATTTTAATTAAATTATCACATTTTATTTTTAATCTAATGTTTAATTAGGAAATTCACCATGAGAGATAAATATGTATCTATGTTATATTAGTATTGTTACTTCTTTCTTTTTCTCTCTTTGTAATGGTACAATTATTGAATTTAGTATAAGTATTAATCAAATATTTAAGTTACGTAAATCATGTAAAATTTCGGTACGTGTTAATATGTGTTTGATTAATATTTTATAATATTAATATTTTTTTATATAATTAAGGAAGGAATCCATTAAATCAAATCATATAAGTACAAAAATATATATTTGAAGGTGATCATTCACAATATAAAATAATTTTATTAAATATCTCAAATTTTGAATAAATAAAATCTAACAATATATGTATTTTTCATTATAATTAAATATTTTTATATTAAAAACCACTCACTGATTTAAATTTTCATATTTATTAATGTTTATATCTTTAAATAATTTCATTCAAATACCACTCTCATATTTCTCATTTGTCATCGTAACAGGTTTGATATTTGAATAAATATTCATGCCATGGAGATTTTTTTTTTTTTGGAAAATAATTACTCTAGTTACGTACTAACGAGATCATAATTAATTAAGATTCAAAATCTTAAACAAATAAACTTTATGCCGTCGAAACATATATAGCTCGTTATATCATGAGTGGATAGACATATTAACCATTAAAAACCTAGTTAATATATTAAATAAAAGTTAATTAAATAATCAAGTTTTTCTGTAATATTCTTTAATATATTCACTAATTCGATATTTGTGAATTGCTAGTTTGGTACCCTGCAAATGGAACGATTTGTAATTTAAATTTAATAAATATATCATAATTTTAATTGTCAACTAATAATTATTAAATTTTAAAATTATTTATTATAGAAAATAAAAAATTTAAATATATTTTTTCTTTTAGGTTTTTTTTACAAGGTAAAAAAATCATGTTAAATTTTTGTACAAAGATTTGAAAGGATAATCTTAAAATAAATAGCTAATTAATTTGTTACTTTAATAAAATATAAGTAATCATAATAATTTGTAACAATGATATAAAATTTAAATATAAGTGATTTTACATTATATTGATCAAATATGTATAACTTTATTTAATAAATAAATCTAATATAACATAAAAAATACAAATAAAGTTGACACAATCAAAAAAACTGCAACAAACTCATTAAGCATTTTTAAAAATATTTTGCTTAAAAATAATATATGTTAATTAATGATCATTTTTTAATTAACATGGGATAGGATAACATGATCTCATACAAAATATATGATTAGTTTAACAAAAATATGAAATACTCATAAATGAATTAATCAAATTATGTTATTAATTAAATGGTCAAACACGAATGACGTGAATTTACGATTAAAACAAATATACAATAATAAATATTATAAATTTAGTAAATAGTAAACTATTTATAATAATTATATTTATTATATAAAAAAAATCTTACAAAAAGTTAAAGGAAAAAAATAACAATTAGAATCACGAAACATTCTCCTATACATACGTATATATATATATATATATATATTACTTGATATGTACGGTTTAATACATAAAATATAATTTTATTAATAAAATTATTTATTTTAAAAAATTATTTAAATTAACATATAATTTATAAACAATTTATTAGATAATATATTTATTTTTATATCATATTTTGTGTTAATATTTAATTTAAAATACTGATATTAATTCTTAAAAATAATATTATTTAATTTAATTTGATAAGTATACAACGGTTTTAATTATCAAGTAATAATTGATTTTATTTTGTAATTCTTGATTTAAAAGAATGTCTTTAAATATAATTTTTAAATTTGATAAGTAAATAGGAACATTTAAAAATTTATTAATGTAAAAGAAGGTAGAGAATAACTAATAAATAGTAAAAAAAAATAAACGAGATATAAGTACATTTTGATATTTATTTTCATATAAAAAGTATATTTATTTTAGGGACATTTTGATATTTATTTGTGTATATAAATAAAAAGTATTTTTATTTTAGAAACATTTTGGTATTTATTTATGTGTAAAAAAAGTAATAGAACAATAGAGTAGAATAATATTGTTATTAGTTATTCTCTTTTTTATTTATAATTATAAAAAATACATTTATTTTAAGGATATTTTAGTATTTACTTATGTGTATAAATAAATTTTTTATTTATTTTAGTAATATTTTTGTATATAAATAATTTTCTTTATTTATTTTAGAGACATTTTATTTATTTATTTGTGTATATAAATAAATTTTTTTTTTAAACAACAAGCACCAAAAACAACATCAATAACGAATTGAATTTGGAAGACTTTTATATATACAGATAAAGATAAAAAATAGATAAAAAGTGAAAAATAATCTACACAGTAAAACTAACAAATAATTATTTGTAGACGTATTTATTTTAGAGTTATTATGAAATTATGTGTGTATATAAATAAAAGTATATTTATTTTAGAGATATTGTAATATTTATTTTTCTAAAAACAATAGTGGAACAATAAAATGAGAGAATTATAAACATACTGTTCATTAGCAGTATATTAATTATTCTATTTTTATTCATAATTATAAAAATACATTTATTTTAAAAATATTTTTGTAATTTATTTTTGTATAAATAAAAAAAATGTATTTATTTTAATTATATTTTTATATTTATTTATATATATGAATAAAAATATATTAATTTTAAATATATTTTGATCATTATTTATGTCTATATATAAAAAATATATTTATTTAAAAAACATTAAAAAAAGGGATGGTCAACTACCATCGTATATTCATTATATATATATATATATATATATATATATATATATAAAGATTAAAAATGGATAAAAAGTAAAAAATAATCAAAATATTACGTAATAAAATTAATATAATAAATATTTATAAAAATATATTTATTTTAAATATATTTTGATATTTATTTATGTTTATAAATAAAAATATATATTTATTTTAGAAATATTTTGGTATTTATTTGTGTGAAAAAATAATGAAATAATAGAACATAAAATAACTAATGTATTGTTTATTGATTACTCCTGTTTTTTTATAATTATAAAATATATATATTTTTTAAGAAAATTTTAATAATTATTTGTGTATAAATATAAATGCATTTGTTTTAAAAATATTTTGATATTTATTTTAATGATATTTTAATATTTATTTATATGTATAAATAAAAAATATATTTATTTTAAAAAAACATAAAAGCAGGGACGTAGAACCACCAAACATGATGTCGTCGAGGATTTTATATATATATATAAGCTTTGATATGCATGTGATACACGAGAATATTACTTTATTTTATTTTAATAAATTTTTAATAATTAGGTAAAATATCAAAATAAGATAGTATAAATTCTGGGTAGACTTGTCAAATGTATTGTGTTGATTCACATATTTTTACCTCTCTTTTTTAATAGCAATTTATTTAGTTAATTTTAAATTGTATATATATATATATCGATTTAGAATTGGACATTGATGTTAAAAAAATATAAGATGAAGGAATAGAATATAGAAAGAAAATTCAAGATGGGTTTTAAAATTGAGAATTTCGGTGAAAATTTTGAATTAGGGTAAAAGAGTCTAATATAAGAGGAAAAAAGAAAATAATAATTATTAATAATAATAAATAAGTAATATAACTAGTTTGAATTTATTGATTTTTTTATTTAATATAAATTTGTACTATTATTTTAACATTTTCTACTATATCAAATGAGATTGGAACCGATTAATCCCATAAGATAACTATGTATCAATCCCAATCTATATATATTCAGGTTTATCTATTGATAAATGTTTAAAAAGTATTAAAATTATCACGATTTAAGATACTTTAATTGATTAAATAAATTTATATTTAAATGATTTTATCACATTTTTATATAAATTTATCTTTTCAGAATTACATATTTTATTATTATTTTATAGGTATTTTTGTTTAAAAATAACTTAAATACTCGAAAGAAAATATTAGAAGCAATACATCACAAATATGTTGAGAAAAAAATAAAAAAATAAATAAAATGGGTCAAAACGATCAAAAATGTAGAATCCCACGTGTGCGACAACACTCTTCTACCTTAAATCTCGCATATATACACGTATCGGCTTGTCCAAACAAATCCAAAATTAATTTTTGAGATATTTTTTAATCTTTTTTTACCTCATCTATAAAATGACCATTTTTTCATTGAAAAAATCATCTTTCAAATCCATCAAAATCTCTTATCTCTCTCTCTCTAACTCTTAATTTTTTTTAGTTTTAAAGTTATTTTTTTAGAATAACTAGTTATGTTTTTATAGATTTTTAGTTTGATTTAATAAACGGAAAAACAAATCCGTTTGTAGGTTTTCCAATAACATAATTAACATTAAAATTTTGTAAGAATTTTTTGAGGTATAATTTTAAAATGAATTATTTACCGTTATTTTTTATGTTTTATTCTTATATATTATGTTTAATTTGTTTGTGATTAAATTTAACATGAGTGACTATTTGTAAATATTATATGATAATCATGTTGTTATACTTGCGAAATATTAAATAGGTAAAATATTTCTATAAAATAAATTGATTTTGTTTTTATTCAAATTTTTATATTAATGATGTTAGAGAGAAATATTTTTTTTTTCATTACAAACTTAAATCTAAAAATTAGATTTTAAGGTTTAATTATTTGATCTGATTTAAAGTAATACTCTTTTATTTTTTGGTACAATCGTTCGGTAGTTAAAGTGAAACTCTATTTCAAATGTTTTTATAAAATTTTTATTCGAAAATGTATTGACAATTATTTTCAGTAATGATTTTCAAACTTGAAAGTTAATACTCGAATAATTAAATTCTTAGGTTTAATTTGGACACTTTGAATAAAGTTTAAAATATCTAAACTCGTCAAATGTGTCATTTAAATTGTTCATTTTCAATCTCTTAGAAATAAAATAATTGAATTAACTAAATTAATTATTGACCCTACACATAAATATTAATTGATTTGTTTAATTAATAAATAATATGTAATCCCACCAAATGTGGTATTTATATAAAAAATAAAAAATAAATAAATATCAATTTATATATTTAATATTTTAAATAATATGAACAAGTATAATTAACTTAATTATTATGTCCATAAATACTCTATTGTTATCAATGATAAAAGTTTGCATAATTTTTTATTTAATCTATATCTATGTTTATTTTTTTTATGTTATTATATTAGAAAACATAAAATCAAAATATCGTGACAGAATTATGGGATTTAATTTCGTTTTTAAAAGTTTGAATAATAAATTTAAAATCATATATATTATTTTCTTAGATCGAAATTAAGAATATAATTATCATTTTATATAAAATGATTCGTGCACTTACGAGAGTTTACAAATATAAAACTAAAATATTTGCAAGATTGATATTAGTAACCCGATATCGATTCTGTTTTATCAAGTTTTTCATGAAGTTATCAATGACTTATATTATGCTCATCATTTGTATAGAAAAATTATTACTTTTTTTATAAATTTTTTTTGTTAATATTAAAAATAGCTTTTGTAAATTTACATTTCAGCAAATATGGATCCTTCAATACAACAGTGCTTGTGAAATGCGTCATATATACATGCATGTAAAGTTTTATATATATCAAACTCGACCTTGCTTCGGTATTTGTATATATATACACGCTCCAGTAATATAAGATGGCAAATATGTTGCTGCAAACTAGGAGTTGATAACTCATTTCAGCCGATAAAACCCATTTATTAAAACTTAAAAGTAATAGTATAATTTCAAAACTTATAAGTACCTTTATTTCGTTTGAAATATTAGTGTTTATTTGTGATTCTATAAATAAGATTATACTATTTTTATTTTACTCAGCGGTGTTTTACTTTTGTTATGATAATCCTTTCAATTTTTAATTTTTAATTTTTAATTTTTAGTTTTCAGAAAAGAAAAAAAACTGTATGATAACTAATTTATAGTTTCAATTTTAAGAAATAAAAATTAAAAATTAAATATTAAATATTGTATGGTGATAACTCATTTATTTTTTAACTTTCTAAACTCTAAAATTTAATTTCAAACTTCATTTTACTAAATTTTCATTAAAATTTGATTTTTCAATCATAAAGTTGAGTATGATCTGAGAATTATTAGTTATTAAGTTTTAGTGTAAATAAATAAGAAAAGTTGTACTCAGTTCTAAAACTAACTTTTTTATTATTTCAAAATTTAATCAATTTTTAAAACTGATTTTAAAATTTTAAAAATAAAAAATAAAAAAAAGTTATTAAACATACTTAGAACTTATTAGGTAGCCTCCATAATGATCGATCTGCGACAGCCTTACATGCCACCAATTATGACGCACCGCTAATCCCTTTTACATTTTAGTAAACCCTATTTTTAATTCCAACTATATTTTAAAACTTTAAAAATAATAATTTAAAATTGTTATTTTTCAGTTAATAAAACTCCTTCCCGAGATTAAGGAAGTGTTTGACTCATACGAGGATATTTTAGCCTTCCTTTTCTTGTAGATTAGGATAAGCAAAAACAGGAAGTGTTGAAGTATAAGTCTCCTATGTTAGTTCATTAGTGTTTTTTTTTACTCATGATTTTATTAAATGTGGTATCATTTAACCTCATTATTTTTTTACTCAGATCATATATATCAAACTACATAAAATGTCCTAAAAAGCTTATGATTCAAAAAGGAGATTACCCACATCTGATTACTACTTAAGTTAAATTCTTTCAGAACAACATCTTCGATTACCCAAAACTTTTACTAACATTAAAAAACATAGAAACTTGAAAAAAAAAGGAAAAAAAAAATCCGGATACATTTTGATGAGTTCCAATAATATCAATAATGACTTTGATTCCACCACTTGTGATCAAACAGCGAATAATTCGAGACCCAAATTAACTCCTTCTCTTACCCTGTAATTACGGAATGTGCCATCTTCACAAACTTTGATTTCCTCCTTTTTCTATCAATTAATACTCTCTCTGAAAACCCTTGAAACCAAGAACCCTTCTTTTTACCTCTTGGTTGCGTTCTGCCCACATTTGATTTTTTACAAATAAAGGTCAAATTTTTAAACAATTTCGGAAAAAAACTGAAATGGAAGAAGACGAAGCCATGCCAGATGACATGCGTTGTAGTCGAACTGACGGCAAAAAATGGCGTTGCAAGCGGAGAGTGAAGAACAATCTCAAGCTATGCGAGATTCATTACCTCCAAGGACGTCACCGTCAGCACAGAGAAAGAGTACCCGAGTCGTTGAAAATCCAGAGGAAGCCCAATAAGACAGTGAACAGAGAGAACAAAGAGCAGAACTCGAATAGCATCAAAATTAGGGCGAAGGCAGTGGAAACTTTGACCAATTTGAAAAAGAATAAGCGATCGGAAGAGACTGCAAGGAAGGTGAAGAGGGTTAAGCGAAACGACATGCCGTTGGAGTTTATTAGGATGGAACTGAAGAGAGAAATGGAGAAAACGACTAAGAAGAAGAAGAAGAAGAAGAAGACGAAGAAGAATAAAAAAATGGTTGTAAAAGAAAATCGTGAGGTAGAGGGAGTACTAACAAGAGAATTGCCTAATGGGTTAATGGAAATTTCTTCGTCTTCGTCTGCTTCGTCAAGTCATTTTTCTGTGAACGTAGATTCTAATTCAACTTCCAATGTCAAGGTTGGGATTGACTTGGGGGGTGTTACACAAAGACGATTCAGGTCGAAGAATATTGAGCCAATGCCTATTGGTACACTACAGGTGAGGGTTTAACATTAAAGTGTTGACTTTTTCTTTAAAGCTTGGTTTTTTATTTTTTGGATTGTATACTGTAGGTTTTGCCTTATGCGAGAAATGTTGCAAAATTGAGGAATGCTAAGAGGAAGAAGTGCCATTGGTGTCAAAGAAGTGGTTCGAGGACTCTAATTAAGTGCTTCACTTGTCAGAAAGAGTTCTTTTGCTTGGATTGCATCAAAGAACGGTTTGTCTTATTCTCGTTTTGTAATTGAATTTCTTTCTTTGAGTGGTCTTGAATCTTGTGTTTGAAACGTGTGGATTTGATTGTTATAGTTGTTTGCCAACGGTGAGGACAATTTCAAGCAAAGAAAATCCATTAGGAATTAAAAGTTGGTATAATGTGCGTCTGGTTGGTAGTTTACCCTAACAGTACGAGAATGCTGCAGTTGCTATCATGATAGTGCATTTGCCTATCTTTTTTACCTGTTCTTTCTGAATCCTTAAAATCCATATGCTTTATGGAGAAAGTTGTATAAAGTCAAACACGTTTGTGCTTTCTGGTTTTGTTCATTGAGTTTTTTTTTTAATACGCATTTCGTTGTTCCTTAAGGTAAGTCATCTGATGGAATCATTTATGTACATAATATGTATGCTGCTGTTTGCAAATCTTATGCAGAGGCATAAGATTCGCAAATTTTTGTAACAAAAACTTGTCAGTATAATATATGATTAAAGGTATGTGATAAGGACATCTGGAAGGGCAAAGGTTTCTTTCTCCCAGCTAACAATTACAAAGCCTTGTGTGGACTTTTGTCTTTGTTGGATGTTGATGTAGATGTTGGGGGATTCAGACCTAAGACCCCTGATCAATCTCAGGTTAATCATCACACAGCATGGGCTGTTTTATATTTTTATTTTTTTAAATTCTTTTTGTATGTCTGTGTTTTCCTATTTATACCAGCCAAGTCGAACTGTCCCATTTGCAAATAAAAATAGCAAGGAACATATTTCCTGGAACTCAAATATGATAGTCATTGATTATCTTATCTCTTCTCTTCGAAAAATGATAGAACTCTTTCTGAATTCTGACTACTGTTTATAAATTTGCCTATCCTAGTGTTTTCTCTTACAAGGCTGTGGCTCTATGCTTTATGGGAATGATGGATCATGGATGGTTGGAATTGTATCAATAAATGATTCGTGGTATATTGGTCTTGGAATAGGTTAAATTTTGTTATAATTTATTGTGTTTGAAATAACTTAGGTACTTTGAAACGCAAGAAGAAGTCAAGATGGCATGTCCTGTTTGTCGAGGAGTTTGTACATGTAAGGACTGCCTGGCAAATATATCTAAATACACTGAAAGTAAGGTCTGACATGAAAGTTGGCTGAAATGTGAATCATATTATACTCCATGAATAATTAGATGGTGGTTCTGAAATTTTTAGGTCTACGTTGTTGCAGGATCTTTTGGGGGATGAAAATAGAGGTGAAGCAATATTATGCTTCCATTATTTGATATGCATGCTTCTTCCTGTATTGAAACAAATAAACAAAGACCAAAATGATGAGCTAGAAATGGAGGCAAAAATGAAAGGTAATGTGGTGATTCTCCTGATAGTAAATTAAGTTCCATGCATAAAACTGAAGCCTGATACCAGGTAGTTTTGTGTTTTTGTTTTTTTTCGGGTACATAATAGGTGAAAAGATCTCCAATCTTCATATCAAGCAGGCAGAACTTGGTTGCAATGAGCAAAAATGCTGGTATGATCTATGTTTTTTTTTTAAATATGTTTTAAGGCAAGGTTTGTATACTTTGTTAGTTTGCTGACTCTTTCTTCTATTGTTGATTTTTGGTGCAGCAATAATTGCAAAGATATCATACTGGATCTTCACAGAAGCTGCCCCAATTGTGCCTATAATCTCTGTTTGAGTTGTTGCCGGGATATACATCAAGGTAGCTTTCGTGGAGGCATTGATCTATCTATCGCGAACTACTCTAATAAGAAAAAGGCATCTGTGTCTGGTAATAAGAGAAGAATAGTGAAAAAGAAAAATTCCAGTGATACATATCTTGATTCTTCTCTGTCACTTAGTGAATGGAAAGCTTGTAATTTATGCGGTATATCTTGTCTTCCAGTAGAATTTGGTGGTTGTGGTGAGGGCTTACTTGATTTGAGAAGTCTTTTCCCTTTAAGTTGGACTAAAGAACTTGAAGTGAATGCAGAAGAGATAGTTTGCAGCTATGAATTCCCTGAAACTTCAGACATATCTTCAAGCTGCTCTCTATGTCCTGGAACATATGAAAAAGCCAAAGGCATTGAGCAGTTGCAACCAGCAGCTGTAAGAGAAAACTCAAATGATAACTTCCTATACTACCCAAGGCTTCCAGATGTTCGTGGGGATAACATCGAACACTTTCAGAAGCATTGGAGTAAAGGTCAGCCTGTTATAGTTCGTAATGTGCTTAAGACATCATCAAATTTGAGTTGGGATCCTGCATTAATGTTCTGCTCGTACCTTGAGGGAAGTGTCACTGGAAATGACAAGGGTTTATGTGAAGAGACAAATTACTTGGATTGGTGTGAGGTCAGTGTTACTGCTATCAGATTCCATGCAAAAAAGTTTAAAAATAGACAATCTTTCCTTTGTGTAGCTACCTTCTTTGTCTCAAATTCTCTCTTGTTGTGTGTCAGGTGGAAATGGGTATCAAGCAGTTCTTTATGGGCTCTCTGAACGGCCAGTCACGTTCAAATACATGTAAGGAGACTCTAAAATTAAAGGGTTGGCTTTCCTCCAAGTTATTTCAACAACAGTTTCCAGCTCATTACTCAGAAATTATTCATGCTTTACCACTTCCAGAATACATGAATCCAACAGCTGGTCTCCTAAATCTTGCTGCAAGTTTGCCACAAGAAATACGAAAGCCTGATGTAGGGCCCTGTCTTTATATATCATATGGCTGTACTGAGCAGCTTGTACAGGCTGGTTCTATTGTAAAACTGTGTTATGACTCATATGATACGGTATGGTTGGTTCTTTTCTCTGTTTATATGCTCATTTATATTTTAATATATCTTGCTTATGGATTCACGCATTCTAGTTTTTCATATATTCCCATTTGCTTTTATACTCTCTTTTTTTTCATTTCTTTTCTTTTGTTAGGATTGACAAGCAAACAGGGTATCCACAACAAGTCCTGGTTTTCTTGATGATTATTTTTTCTAATTTATATGTTAAAATGTTATAAAATCATGCAACAGCGTATTTTGCCATGGATGGAGCATTCTATGATTGAAGCCTTCAACTTTTTATTTATTTTGATAAAAAAACAGAAACATGCATGCAGTTGTTCTGGGAAACATCAAGCTTGTATTTCTTCATTCAGCATTGGTTGAGATTTTTTTATTGATATGTTTTTAAGTTTTGAGATTGATTTCTCGCATGCGTATGATACTTTGATACTTTCGGGAAATACAATTAATCATACAATGATTTCTTTTTTTAATCATTTTAATTTAATCCTCAGGTCAATATTTTAGCCCATACTTCAGATGTTTCCATCTCTGCAGAACAGCTCTCTAAAATAAAGAAGTTACTGAAAAAGCATAGTGCTCAATGTCAAAGGGAGTCTTCCAGGATTTCAGATCAAAAGACTCTAAATGAAATCAAAGGACAACCATCGTTTTACAACAAAGAAGTAGAAACAAAAGGACTTCAAAATATGATCGGGGAAGACATGCATTTGCGCAAGAGAGTTGCTAGAGTAGCTTCTTTAGATTCCACCAATAAACCAGGTGCTGGGAATCTAAAAGAAAGAAATGCGGTTACGGATACAGAATCTGATTCTGATTCTGATTCAGAGGCTACAATTCATGAATCTGAGGCATCAGAAGATGATAAGGAGTTTCCCATTAAGAGATGCAAACATGATGCAAAGAATCTCTTAACAGAGGCTTGTAGTACTCAATGGGATGTTTTTCGCCGGCAAGATGTTCCCAAACTCAAAGAATATATCGAAAGGCACTCCAATAAGTTCCCTTATGCAGATGACTTCCACAAGCCTGTAAGCCCTTAATCAAAAACATGCTGTCTTGGCAGTTCGAATTATTACTGGTACTTACTTGTGCTGTCTTGTGTAGGTGGTTCATCCGATTTTTGATCAGAGCTTTTTTCTTGATGCTACTCACAAGATGAGGCTTATGGAGGAATTTAGTAAGTATTGTTCACATGTTTACGTTCGTGACAATAAAATGTATACACAAATTAAATCAGCTGTTGCTGTTTTCAGATATTGAACCTTGGACTTTTGAGCAACACGCTGGAGAAGCTGTCATCGTTCCTGCTGGATGTCCTTACCAGATTAGAAGTCCTAAGGTCATACATGCAATACAATAGCAATTTAGAGTTTGGATCGATATTTTCAAATGACTTTACATTTTTCTTTTTATTTTATAAATTGCGGTTAATACTTGGGGTATGTTTGCATGTGCTTCTACTATAAGTGGTTTGTGGAATGCACATAATTTTTGAGCTTATGTTAGGAAGCATAAAATGTTCTCTTTGAGCCTTGAAAACACTAATGGGGTTCTCTTAAGGTTAAAAAATTGAAGGCAATGTACACGCATATGTCCTACTTTTGACCATTCATGGACCCAGTTGTATTGCTCTACAACTAGCTGTAAAGCTGTATGACTAGTATTAAAGTGGGCATACATTAAAAAATTGTTGGACTTTGCTAAAAAGTGGTTATATATATTAGAAGGTATTGGGTGATTCAAATTTATAACTTGAAATAAAGAGAGAGTGAGTATTATCGTTGGACAATTAGGTGAAACTTAAGTGATTATATAAGTAAATAACACTTGACAATGTCTTGTCTAATCTTGTGCTTCCATTCTCCTCTTACAGTCTTGCGTGCATGTGGTGTTGGACTTCATCTCGCCTGAAAATGTTACCGAGTGCATCCGTTTGACCGATGAAGCCCATCTGCTACCAGACAAACACAAAGCAAAAGTAGACAAGCTAGAGGTGAACGTTTTAACAATCCTAATTTATTAGAAAACAGTTTCTCTCTTGTATGATATTTCATTTATGAAATTGATAAATAAGAGCGAGGTAGGGTCTCTTTAAATAGTATATTGTTCTTTTGTGGAAGCAGGTGAAGAAATTGGCCCTTCATAGCATTAGTGTAGCGATCAAAGAAATACGTGAGCTTGCCATTACCAGTTCACATTGCAAGTAGTCGGTGAGTTGTACATTTGTTAATTGAGTTACTTATTCCCCTTTCAATTCCAGTGACATTCATTTTGTATGGATAGCAGAAAATCTTCTCAAGCATGTGAAGATTGGGCGTGACACTTTCAGAATTTTAATGAATATGAAATATTAGGGATTGTTTGACAGCTTAGCTTGAAAATAGTTTTTAAAAATAGTTTTTAAGTCGTTACTAAGAAACAATTTTATACAATTTAAAAGAAAGCTATGTTTGGTCATTATTTTAAAAAACTATTCTAAAGAACCAAAAACATAAAAACATATTTTTCAATTTGTCAAAATAGTTCCTAGAAATTGTTTTTAGTTTCAAAATAAATCTATTTAATATCTTACATTATATCATTTTTTCCCCAATGATTTTTTTACCATAATTTTAAATATTTATCAATGAATTAGAAAAACTAATAATACTAAATAATATTCAAAATTAGTAAGTTATCAAAATGATAAATATTAATATAGCATATGATGAAATATGCTCTTTAAAATCATATACATGTTGATAATTAGTTATTAATTTTAGTTTATTGTAATATTTGATCGTTTCTGTTGCGAATTAAACCCCATTTATAAATAAATGTATTAACACGACAACTGAAATTATTAAATAAATATTTTAATATAGAATGTGAGCACAAGCCAAATAGTAGAATGATCCATCAATTGTGACAAAAGTGTAGAAAACTTTTCTAACTTTTAGTTGAGATATTAGAAGTCCAATAATTCTTAAAAGGTGTACTAAACTTATGAAATTATTATAGAGGTATAACGTGAGCTAACATGTACTATTTTAACAGGGATAATATTGTCTGCTTTAATTTTATCACCTTTGGAAACAGAAAAATAAAATAAAATCATATGTTTTGCAATAATTAATTTAAAAAATGAGTCCTTAATTTCATTTTTAATTTGAATTTGTAATTACTCATTGGATGTAGTTGAAATAAAATTAATATTAAAAATAAAGTGAATATTTTATCTAATAATTATAGTATTAAAAATATAATTAATATTTTATATATTTTTATCATAATAATAATACTATTCAAAATTTTCAATGAAAAAGGTGTAATTAATATTGAAGCACCAGACCATACTTTCTCAGTTGATATTGTTTATTTCGTGTTATTTTTAGTGGAAAATCCTTCACAATCCCTGAAAAGATAGTTCACTAGTTCACTAATAGATTGTGGGATAAGTAACTTGACTCTTTCACATGTTTGGAATCTATATTATGTAAGGAGATATTGTTTTTGCTAATTCAAATTAAAAGGTGATAAAATTGCTCCAATTTTGGCATCATATTCATAGTTGACGCATATAGTTAGAAGAAAAACTCCTATCAAGCTCCATAAGAAACACCTTAGAGCTATTCTCTTTTTTTTTTTTTTTTTTTTGTTTTGTTTTAGAATAACTTCCTTTTGAAAACAACGCTTAAAAATACTCATTGATCGGACCATACCCCAAATTACTAGGGTTTCCAAATCTCCAATAAAGGATGCAAACGCTTATTTTAAAGCATCAGAAGTAAAGAAAAAGGGTGTGTGTGTGTGTGAGACTCAAACTCCTGCGAAAAGCCATATTAGGTTGCATCATGCATCTTCCAATTACTATATCATACATGAACAAAATTAATCATAGTCATCTTCACAACCCATCCATTTCCCCAAAAATCTTACCCAAAAAGAAAAAAAAGAAAAATAGGCCCAAGTTAAAAAGAAAGAGTAGTTATCCTTAAAACTAAGACAATATACCAAAGGGGAAAATGGCATGGGATGATTTTATTTGAAAAAAAAATGTTGTTTAGTCTTATAACTTTAAAAAAATAATAATTATTCTTTTTACTTATAAAAAAGAGTTTCAAAATGATTTTTATTGATAAAATAATTTTAAATAGATATTGATGAGGGTGTTTTGTGTCATTTATTTATACACTATCAAACCAAAAAAATTACAAACATAATTGGTGAGGAAATTATTATTTGTTGTCCCATCCTATGATTGAAATATTCTTGATATTTTTTAAATAAATTCAAAATTATTAAATATCTCTTTTTGGTAACATTTTTATAACTAAATAGATTAAATATCACATTTTAAAGTATGTGGACTAAATAATATTTTTCTTACAATGACTAATGTGACCTTACATCCTATAACAAATGATCTTGACAAATAATTATTAAGCGTGATTTTAATAAATAATCATTAATTTAAATTTTCATTATTTAACAACTTTTGAATAAAAGTTCATTCAATGGTTGAGAGGATTTGTACTATCTTTGTCATTTGTATTTGTTATCTGAAAGAAGCTATTTACTTTGATCGAAATAGCAATGTAGCTAATGTAATTAAAGAAAAACCAAGAAGAACGACATTGTAATTGGAAAAGTATCTCTAATGTCTTTAGTTTTTGATTTTTATAAAATAGCATTGAAACCACTAAGATTTATAATTAATATCATTAATTCTTTAAGATGATTAACGGCGTTAATTTTCCATACAAAGGTGTGTTTTTAATTTCTATGGCTTTAATATTATTTACATCAAGCATTACTCAACGAGGTTATACCTTTAGCATAATAGTGATTATAAAGATAACCTTAAAACTTATTTTACACAATACCATCTCGATTGTGCAACATACACAATGGCTAACCATCCTATTGTGTAAATGTAAGAGTCAATGCATCACCACATATCACATTCTAAGAATCCTTGATTGTAGATTTAATTGTTTATAACTTTTTTGTCAAATATATCTTTAATACGAAATTGTAGTTAGTTATTTTGACACATTAGTTTTACTTTAAATATATTATTATTTAAAAGCAAAATTTTAAGTTTATTACTAAAACAGTAATTTATTTTAATAATTTTTTTATATAGATTTATGGTTGGTTTTCTTATATTTATTTTCTTATTTATTAATTTTATAAATGTTATAAATAAATATTTAATCATTTAAGATTCTTAATTTATTTAAAATTATAATTATCATACCTGAATTGAATGGATCTACAATGGTTTTTTCTTTAATTGTTCGTCTTCTTTTGTTACATTTGATATGTCTTAGTTTGTTCAAGTCTTAATAGCCTCTTGGTAATGGTGAATTTCTTGTATCCGTATATAATACGATGTCCAATTTAAACTTACTAAAGAATAGCAAAAGAGTGATTGCACTACATTTTATTCATAATATTAACAATTATTATAATTCTAAGAAGAGATTCTTAGTCGCTCATAATTTCTAGATATATAGTTGTTAAATGAATAATTTTTAGAGTAGAGTATTTCCTATTATTGAAGCTGTATACAAATGATAAAAATAAAGGTTCTTTTAAAAAAAACAAAGAATATAAAAATAATCCATGTTTACAATAGTAGAAAATCTCTATTTTATTTCTACTTTAATAATTCACCTAAGTTTCTATTTTTGACTTTTAAATTTAAGCCTTTCATTTCTTTGGCATGTTGAGTTCTATAACTTTATTCTTCTTTGTCATTTTTTGTTGACAATTCTTTTGATGATGTAGACGATGATGCATCTTAATCTTTTGGATCTCTAGTACAGTAAATGCATTCGTAATTCTTAGTGAATTTCATGACGTAAAAACAAAATACCATTTCTGTTTCCTGAATTTTTTTCATATTATTACTGTTAAAATTTGTTTTAAACTTATTGATTTTCTGAGTATCTTCTTTAGTAAGATTCATATTGCTATAGGAAGTTATTATAATTTTACTAGTCGAGTCTTTTACCTTAACTTCAAAAGAATTATCAATTTTCTTAAGTTCATAATAAATATGACTTATCATTTGTCCTCTTAGAATAGAGAATTCATTTGTTTTGATATTTTTCTTGAAGTTCTCGATAACCTTCTTGAAATTTTTAGAAAAATAATTTAATTAATTTAAAATAATTTTTTGATATATATTCTCAATTAAACCTACATAGAAAATTTTATAAATAAAAATTAGATTAGCCCATTCAACTACTTGCAAAAATTTCTTTTTCTTAGGCGTAAAATTTTATTTCTTTGATATATTCATAGATAGATTTTCTCACTAAGTTATAGAGACTCAATCATCATAATTTACTTAAATTCATACATTAGTTTTTTTTTGTATTCAATAACCATTGTATTTCTAGGGGATGTTTTCCTGAATAGTACTGGTAGTCATACTATCTTTACTGTCGCCACAAGAGGTGTTTCTCTAAATAGTATCGATGATCATATTATCTCTCCTATAGTCTTCAACCTTCTTGGTGGTGATGTTTGTTGTTATAATGCTACAAAGTAATTTTCAACTATATCTCCTAATTTATTAATAATTTTTTGTTGCCTATTAAAGCTTTATCTTCGTATATTTCATTAAGAAAAGAGTTTTGTTTTTCTTCTATATCTAATAAAATATTTTTTAAATAAGGTTTTTTTTATGCTCTATATCTATCTCACCACATTTTTGTTTTTTTATGTTATTGCATAAAAGTTAAGTTTAATACAATCAAAGCTTTTTTTTAGACATTGGTTTCACCATTTAGTGATGTTAAACTTATTTTGTCTAAATATTGTGTATAAGGTTAATATAAGTTTAGGAAATTATTTAAAAATAATAAATAAATTTTTATTTTTTATTGATATGTGGTAGGAATATGAAAATTTTCTTCTACTATCATTATATGTGTATCTTTTAAGACCTTATTAAGATTTATTGTTATATTATTAGTAATTTTTACAATTAAATCTTTTGATGCTTATTTTTTGAGTTCCTCTCAAAATATATATTTACTAGATAAATAAATACTAAATCCTATGTCTATATATGCATGTAAAAATAAATTTGTGTAACTTTTAAATTTTAATCTTATCTTCATATAAGTACTATTTTGATTTGTTATGCTATACAAATCATTCATCTCATGATGAAGTATATTCATATTATGAGTATCCATTTTTTGAGTGAGTTATTTCTTTCTTAGTTTCTTCTAATAGATAAATATAACAAATATCATTTATATCTAATTCATCTATGGGTTTTAATTCCATCTTAAAAGTTTCTTCTAAGATGTTTATTTTTTGTGAAAATTCCCTTTTAAAGTCTTTTTTATGTTAAAGTTTGTTACAACATTTATTAGCGTAATGTTTTTCCTTATTGCAAATCCAACATCTATATCTCTTTTTGTCTAAGTAATATTTTTTTGTTTTTGTTGACTTATACTTTTTTTCCTAAAATATATTTTTCTATAAGGTTCTTTGTTATATATTCACTTATATTTTTGAAATTTTTGTTTTCAAAATTCACAACTTTTGAATGTTTTGTATTTTTTATATTTTTTATACTTTTATTTGTAAGATTTTATGTTATATCTATATTTTTCTGACTTCCTAAAATCCCTTATATCACAATAGATTTTATCATTTCCTCTTATTTGTTTATATTCCGGTCTTTTTTGACATTTAATGATTATCTAATCTTTAAGAGTTCTTATTCTTCCTCTTAAGGTGTCTGATATAGTTTTTCTATTTCTTTTATTACCTTCTTTTCTTATAGTTTTATGTAATATTTCAGATAATTTCTAGAAAAATATTTTCTGTTAAGTTTCTTTTATAGAGGATAATAACTTATGATAATATATTTCATGTGTACTAATAAAGGAATCTATATAATGCATATCACATATTTTTATGTTTATTAAATTGCATTTGGCTTCCTTAATTTCATTTTCATTAGATTTAATGCTATGTCTATCATCATCTTCTCTAATAAATTCATTGTATATTTCATTAACTATAATGTCTAAGTACTCCTTATCTGTGAGAGCATTCTTTTGTATTTGTAAATGTTGTTGTTATATTAAATTTTATAAACCAAATTTTAACGTTTTTTTGTTATTTTATGGCCTATTAAGACTCAACAATTTGAAAGATTTGATTGTGTGTTTAGAAATTTTTTGTATAATTATACTCATGTCACTAGACCATTCATATAAGGTTTTTTCCTATCTCTTATACAATCTAAATCTAATATATTAGACTTATAATTTTCATGAAGTTTGAATTCTAATGTGATATTACATCTACTTTTCTAATGTAATCTTCTTCCATTTTGGATTGTTGTTTTCTTCTATAAGAAATGTTGTATTATTCATACCTTTACCTATTTTTTTCTCCTCTATGTGGATCATATATTCCTTCTATAACCTCTAATTTCATTGTTTCTAGTTATGTTCTTTACACCTCTTCTTAATTTAAAAATTTATTATGTATGTCTTGTTGTAAATTGTTATAACCATATTCTTTTTTTATGAGTTCTTTTTGTGTTCTATTTATGTCTTATAAGAACTTGATGTTTGATTCTTGTGTTATATTCATTTATTTTGCTAAAAAAAATCAAAGCTTTCATTATTATTATTTGGTTTTTTATATGTTTGTTAGGCTTTTATTAAAATTTAATTCTATATCTTGTAATTTATTTTTGAATATTATTGGGATAAAAATAATATCATTTTCTCCATAATATTATGTTATGGACTAATGCTTTCGTTAATTTAATTTCTTGTTTTAGATTTATCACCTCTTTTTCTTTATTAAAGTTTTCTCCTCGAGAATCTATAAATGTAAGTATTGATATATTATTTTTTTTCTTGCCACATTACTTCTTCTTTGTTGTATTAGAGATTTTTCTTTAACATCTAAGTTTTATTATTCTTATATTTCAAAGTTTGTTAATATTTTTAATCTCATTATTTTCTTAATTTATTAAAAAATTATCTATTTTTATAAATTCATTTTTCCCATATATTAAACAATTATGGTCATTTGTTAATGAATATCATATTATGTAGTGTATTGAAAATGGATATTTTTCATTCTTTCCTTAAATGTCTCATTTTAAATTCATATGCTAAACTTAATAATTAGTTTAAGTTATCATTAATATTAATGAAAGACCTAGAGTATGTTATGAATTTTAATCTCCAATATCCTAGATTTTCATAGATAATTTATAATAAAATATTTTTTTATTTATTATTCTATTATCTAGTAATGCAAATTTTATTTGTGTATCTATTCATTCTCTAAAATGTGTCTTTAGTAATATTTGGATTTCTCCTAAATGGATATATTCAAATTTTCCTTTATTCTTAAGAGAAATTTTTGATAATCTATTTATAATGATTTTTTAGTCAATTAATAATATATTATAAATTTATTTTACGTCTGTAATATTAATACTCATTTGTTTTACTACTTATTCCATAATAAACTATATATTTCTTGAAAATATGTTCCTTATTCTTGAAAATGATAAATCTTTAAATCCATTTCATTTCTTAAGATTTAATCTTATTTTTTATATTTCTTCAATTTTTTTTACTAATAATTTTTTTTTGTAAAAAATAACCTGAGATGTCTTATGTTTTTATTTCTATTATTTTTGTTATTTTTATGCATAAAAGATTACTATTTATTTTCGTTCACTTTAAATTCAATTAAGTTTGACAATACTTTTGATATTTTTGAAATCTTTGACCGAATTTATGATTACTTCAAAGCTTATGGTATTATATATATCACCACCGTTCTAATTGAATTAATGTTATTTTGATCTATTTTATATTAAATTTCATTTAATTAGAATTATATCTTTAATTTTATTAGAGTATTATTTTTGTTATAAATTTTAGGTATTTTTTATAACTTTTAAAAAATATTTGAAAGCAGTTGCCTTTTACGCGTCTTGAGAACCATTTGCCATTGATGGTACAAAACTTTTTATTTCCTGGTCCACATTATAATTTACAGCAGTCAATAAGTCTATAATGAATTTGAAAGAAAAAACTATTTTGTTAAATATAAGATAAATAAAATAAAAAACCAATGAAAAGGGACGAGGAATGTTAATAAATTGGCATTACCCTGCTCTTGCGTTATTATAAACGGCAGCGTATTTTCAACTATTACGTTTGTTATAAAGCCTAAAAAATTAATACATTTTTTGCAGGCCGTGATCAAACAAATTGCCTCAAGAAACACATCTTAAGTCCTGGAAAAGCAGATACATGAGAGATACAACTTTGTGTACAAAAGATTAATTTAGTTCACTGTATGGATGACAGAAATATTAACTACCAGCAAAAAATGACAGATAATAAAAACCACCATTTTTAAAATAATATTATTATTTTATTTCTCATGCAAAATACCATTCAGTATCCTTCAGAGAAAAATACATACAATCTTAATAATGAAATAATTGAGAACTCCACTTTTATTTATTTATTCTACTCCTGTCTTTGTTTGTGAATTCGCAACTCTCGGTCTAAGTGATGCAAAATGAAAAAATGAAAGGCTTTACCTTCCAACCATATATGGTGATTGCACTTTACAATTAAAAGAAGAAAAAAAAGGACTCGTGCAGACTTTCATGTTAGAAATTCTATAAACTTGGTTTAAGCATGTCAAAATTGTTTTGAGAATATTAACAGACGAAGAACTTCTCTTCTCAAGGAGCCATAAGCCCTTCAATCGTGTAAGAAAGAGACTCTGCCCAATCAGCTTTGAGTAGCAGCGTCTGCAATGTGTGCATCACGTCGTAACCAGGATCAAGCTTTCTCTGCCAACCCTGCAAAACAAACCATATAATATCATTTGTTAGACAGTGGTCAAAAAATTTGGTCCGCAAATAGGTAGGTAACTACAATGCACTTTCTTAAAAGGTAGTGAACTTAATTACCTTTTTTCCAATTAAATATTCAAGTATGAAAAAGGAATATAACCTCAGTATCATTTCACAAAAAATACAAAAATCACAGGAGTGAATAAAACCAAAAATATAATGTAAAAGCACCAACTAAGTCAAAATGAAAGGATATGGTGGCTAATATCTGTGTTTTTCTTTATTTGCGTTCCTATTTATAAGGCAGGCTAGGGGAATAAATTCGTCATAAAAAAAGCAAGGCAATTACCTCAAGCACCAAAGTTGTCACCATAACTGTGCAGACATTACCATCAATATTGACTCTGTGTCGCCTTACTTTCTCGAGCAATTGATGCATGCAATCGGCAGGATGAACCAGGTCCCCTTCTGGAGTACCCCAGAAATCAAATGACGACTCCACTTCCTGTAAAAATGTATATATTAAGAATACAAGAGAACACGTGGATTCCCCCCTTCCTATCCCCCTTCTTTTTTCCCCCTCTCTTCTGACAACACAGTGGAGTACTAGAGTACGTAAGAATCGCTAGTCATAGACATGTAAAAATGAGCTGTCTCATTTCATCTCATTTTCCATTTGGTGTCCCTAATGGACTCAAAGTATAATATTGACTCATCTCATTTAAATTGTAATATTAACGTGCTAACTTTAAACATAATGTTTTAACATTCTCTTATTAAACTCACATTATAAATAAACATGTATCATATTTTTTATTGTTTTTCTATTTTTACTCCTCTCTTTTGATTCTACTTAAGACAAATTAGATATCTTAACTAGCATTATCATATTACCATCTTATCTAATGAAAAATTAAGTAAGACAAGATGAGATGGGTTATACAAATTAATGAATTGTATCATGGGTCTCATCAACATCACATCTCAATTTACACCTCTAGCTAGTCATCTAATGAATGTTGATAATTAATGCTTCAGAAAGGATCTCTCTTGACCAAAATATCATTTATTGCATGCTTCCAGTTGGAGAAAGAAAAGATAAAAAAAACCATTGGTAGAAGAAAGTGCAAGCTCATCTAGTAATAAGGCCCATGGAAACATTCAACTCAAACGAACTATAAACCTCTTCATCCTTAAAATGTGAATAAATAATCAAATAAACAGAGCAATATATCTTTAAAAGTTTACTATTGTAAAACCATTAAGAACATCTTGTGCTTCTAGTAATCTATTAAAAGACTCAATAGTTTTCACATTTCACCAATAAGCTGGAAACAGAAATTTTCCAGAAGGTAAGCTTATCGTTCTTATCTCAATAAACACCACTGGGCATGGTGTATTTGTGTTTCAAGAGTTTACCTCAATAAAAGCCTTTGGATCTGGGCATTTTTGTTGCCTAGATAACCTGAGCGTACTCTCGGCAGCAGTGCGACCATCACGACGAGCCACAGCTTTGAAAAACTCGACTAAATTTACCCGGTCATTCCTAGAAAGTTCAGCAGTCATGCCTACATCAAGGAAAATGATATGAGGCTTTGATTTGAAGAACCTTCTCCTAGAAGACTTGCTCTGAGACACCCGAACAAGGATATTTCCAGGATGCATGTCTGCATGTATAAAGTTGTCCACCTAAACAAAAACATAATGATAACAAGATTTGTAGCATAATAATGAAATCAGTATCCTAACAAAATGATAACCAACTATGGAAGACCAAAAACGACCACCAAAAAATAGTTATGATGTTACCAGTAGCATCTTCAAGAGCGCATGTGTGCCTATGTGAGCAAGCGCAGACTTGAGCCTTGCATGTCCTTCAATCTCATCAACATAGCGTGATACACTTTCACCTTGCTCATAAGTTTCCACCAACACAGCAGGATGCACAAGTGGATAAACAGGCTTAGGAAATGAAACATTCTTCCAACTGCGAAAATTGTAAATAAAGCGGTTCAAATGGGATGCTTCTCTTGCAAGGTCCACTTGAGACATCATAAAAGCTGCAAACTGTTGTACACTTTCATCCAATCTCAACCATTTTAGTGTGGGAACGAGTGTCGAAAGTTTGGCCACTGAATTCATTATTGCAAAATCTCTCCTAATTGATTCACCGACACCAGGATGTCTTACCTTCACAGCAACTACCATGGGCTTCATCTTTTGGCCAGGATACCTATACTTCAAAGAAGCTCGGTGCACTTGAGCAATACTACCAGATGCCACAGGTATCTCCTCAAAATCATCAAAAATTTCAGATAGCTTGCGACCAAATGATTTCTCAATGATTTTCTTCGTGTAAGTGAAACTATGTTCAGGAGCTTTGCTGTGAAGCTCAGAAAGTTGGGTACATAAATCTCTGGGGAAGAGATCTGGCCTTGTAGCAGCCCACTGGCCCCATTTGATAAATGCCGGACCTGCTCTTTCCAGTGTACGATGAACAACCTGAAGCCAAGTTTTTCTGAAATCAGGTCCAAATAAGTCTGCCAGTGGTGCCATCAAGATGCAGGGGGTGAACAGAACTGTCAAATAGAGAGCTCTTATCAATAGGATCACACCTTCTAACAATGACCATATAATTGAGGTCAAAAAAGCATGTCTATCTTGGGAATGTGCATATAATGCATTTGCTGATGGGTAGTAGTCAGTGCTTCCTGGGGATCTTTGTGCCCATGCTAGTTGCCCGCAAGTGAAAGCAAAAATACCAGGAACAATCAGGTGAGAGCGGGAAACAGCCAAGCTGAATGCTTGAGCTATCCTATTTAAGGAAGCAATTCCATGGCTATGAGAAGAACATCTCTGAGAGATTCTTTTCCAAGCGGTTTGGGCATGATGTGTCACTATACTGTGTTCCAAAAAGGCGGAGAAATTCCTGGAGATACTGCCCCTACAAAAACGGTTTGTGGTATTATACAATGAATGAAATGCATTTGTCTGACTCGGACAACTATAATGCAAGTAAAATCTGTATTGAGGTAGATGTTGCAGCCCAGATGTGACGATGGGTCGATAATTCCTGGCTTGTGGATAACTGTATCTCAGGCTTGCGAGGATAGAATTTGCAATTATCTTGACATATCCATTAGTCAAAAATCTGCAAAAACCAGTTCAATCAGCTTCAGTTTGCATCCATTAAATCGGTTCAATTCACAAATTCGTGATATATAGTATTTCTCTTTAAAAATTAAGAGTACCTTCTAGAGAAACCAATAGTATAAGCACTTATACTCTCTAAAACCTACTGATGACCAGTTACCTATATTAGACATATTAATACTTTTTTAGGAAGCACGATGAGGGCTAACCTATAGCATTAGAAGCATAACCGTTCCAATTTTTACAACCGATGACCTTTCATGAAAACATACACGATCATATTATTATACATCATGGTTTTAAATTGCGATTGCCTCATCTATATAAAGAGTTAAGGCTGTCTCAAATGGTTTATTTGAGACTTATGCCCTTTTCAATTGAGGCTTACGCAATTAAGTTGTGCGCAATGAGGATATCGAGGCTTTATGCCTCAAACTTTCTCTATTTACGGGATTGTCTTCTCATAGATGGGTTTAAAATCCCTGATGACACAAATATCCAAACTATGCTAGGCTACAAACTAGTTTTTAGAAGCAAAACAACCAAAATGAAATTGTATTGGCCTCAAGCATTCCACTTGTACCTATCATCTGCTCCAATCATATATTTTTCTCATATCTTTCAATCTATCGGTTAGACCTTTATTCATATTTTACGCGAACAAAGTAGGTAGTCTCCTTTTGGTAATATTACTAAAATCACACGTTGACTCATTTTCATGACCATTTCAATGTTAAATTATGACTTAATTATAATTTAGTTATTTTGTGAATGTCATCTTATTAGTGCTCTTGTTCATTCTCACCTTATAAGTTACATCATTTGAGAAAATTGTCCAAAAACTCTTTAGAATGAGGCTTAGGCCTCATGCCGCCTTGAGGCTTCCACCTCGCCTCATGCAAGAAAAATGCCTCAACACACAAATCCGCCTTTTAAAACCTTGTTATACATCACGGATTTAAAAAGTGACGATGATTGTTCTCAAGGCTTAAAAACTAATCATTATTACGAAATTTATAACAGCATCTAAATCGCATCTAAATGAATTTACACAAAACCCCCAATGTTTTTCTATGAAAACAAATCCATCGTTAGCTTTTGATTTTTTCCAAAGTCAGAAAAACGGACGCTAAAGCAATACAAATCACTGCAAATTATCAAAACACTCCGCCAAAATTCGTGAAGCTGCTAATAGCTACAACGGGACACGCAATGAAATGAGCAGACAACAAACTGGGTACTAAAAAGAAACTAATAGAATCTCCTGAAATACAAACACCTAATAAGGCAAGCACGAACACCGACCTTGACATGGCGATTGTAAGTGGGAGGAACCGAATGTGATTATTGTGAACAAATGGTGAAAGGTTCCAAGGGGCATTTTCTTCTCATGGGAACCAGCATTCGCCAACAGTCGACTATTCCACGTATTGAGTTAGGGTTCTAGAGAAAGTACGTTTTTGAAGCACATTATATTATGCTCGGCCTAGGACACTAACTAGTGGAAGAATTGGACCGCTAGTTGGGCTTACCGTGGGCTCAATTTTTTTCAAGGGTACTTTGCCCACTTTACGAAATATGGCTAGATTCTAGTTTTAGGCTTCATTTTTGTTAAATTAATTAATTTTTCTTAACTAATAATAATTTATCCTAAAATTCATATTGTGTATCAAACTACATAATAAAAATACCAAAATATCCCTATTTTATAATTTTAATAAAATGATATCAAGGTTACACACCACCAAATCTTCGATAGTCATCATTGACAACCTTATCGAAGTTCTAATGATCTTATCGATGCTTCAAAAGGAGCTATTGGTGACTCCATTAGTGATTTGATAGACATTGTTGGTGACTTTATCAAAAATATATGTAATATATTACAAACAAATAAAAAAGATAAATATAACATGTTATATACAAAAATACATATTGATATGATACATTATATATAAAAATACATGGTGACATAACAAGTTATATCTAACGAGTCATCAGAACTATAGTGGATGTAAAAAATTACATACAAAGATATATATAGATATAACATATTACATTCAAACTTTAATAAGATAATAGAACTACTATAGATATAATATGTTATAAATAATGATACATTTGGATGTAACATTTTATACCTAGTGGGTCATCGATGACAGTCACCTCGTTGGAACTCTTGTAGGTCAAAATTGATGTCACTAAAACTCTAGTAGGTTAATAAAACTCTACCAGGAGTAGTTATTGGAGATATTGTAAGATTCAATCTTATTTTTATATTATTAAATGATGTTGTATAGATATTTTAATATTTGTAAGTATGAAACTATAAGTTTTATAATCTAGTTTGATAAAATTGATCAAAAAAGCAAAAAAGACTATTATGTCTATTCTCGTTAGATTATATTTTCCATGAAGAATATGTTATAATTTCTTTCAAATGTTGTTAACTTGAACATTAGAAATGAAGAATTAGAGGGACGAAGGGCTTTATATATAACTTTCCTTTCAATATGTATCGTTTTACTTATTTTTATTTTTAGTGACTCACTTCATGTTCATTTACTTTCAAAATATGGTATTTTAATTATTTTTCTTTCAATTAACTCTCATCATGTTACTTTGCTTTTCAAAATTAATATTTTTACATCAATTTATACTGTTTAATTTCAAATTGAGAAAAAAATTCATGTGAAAACATAATGTGTAATACTTACAAAAGGCAAATTAGTCAATTTGATAATGAAATGATAAAAAAATTCAATGTAGTTATAGATTTATGAACTTGATTGGAAGAAAATACCAAATAAAATTTGTAAGCCATAAAAACTCTTTTTTCCTATCGAACTATTGAATCAAATAGAAGATATTGTTCTATAATTATATATTTTTTACTAAAATATTCAAATTCTGTGTGTATATTATAATTATAAAGAATAAAGAAAACTATTGTATGAGATATGAATGTCAAACTTATAAATGTGAAAAATAGTATATATTTGTTAAAATAAAAATAGGAGGTAAAGAATTAATTGGTTGTTTGCTTGGTGAAATCAAAAGTAAGTCACAAAAAACTAAATTGATTGAAGTGTTTCATTTTAAAAATGAATTTGTATAGAGTCACTAAAAAGCAAAGTAACCTACAAATCAAATCAACACTAAAATAAAATAAAAAAACTATACGTTTAAATATAAGTGCAATTCACATGTTTTACTTTTGGTGTCTCATTATATATGTCATTAATGCATGACAAATATATGAGTAAAAATGAGCGCTTTTTATATAATAATGTGTACCTTTTCAACCACTTTTGTACATATATTTACGGTGAATCTAATAAAAGATAATGAAAGAGATGGAAGTCCCCAAATATGTGCTATATAGTGATAGTAGAATAATAACTTAAATTTCAATAATATATCTAGTGTTAACAGAATAATAATTATTTTTTTGCTAAACAAATGACTTATTATATGTTTTAATAATTTAGTAACTATTAGTTGCAAAATAAATATATAATAACTAAATAAAACTAGTTTATGTTTCAAAATATAAAACCTATACATACTCTAGAAGCTAAAAATCATCAACGTTATACCATTTCATTTAATATTTTAAGGATACTCAAGACCCTGAGAAAGTTGTATAGAACAAGTTAAAAATTTACTATCTTAGATGCTTATAGAGACTTATTATATTTCCAAGTTACCAGATAGTTCTTGACAATGGGATAGATTATCCCAACCCCTCAATCATCATCACGAATGAGCCTTTATACGGTTAGACTTTGATAGATGCTAATGGAGAGCTTCTAGCAGTTTCCACCGATTATATACCTATCATAAGCAACTCCTTCTCATATCACAGGACTTTTATGGACCTGTAAAATAATATCCACTATCTTAGATATTCCACCGGGCTTAAGAGACCAGTTCCCAAAGCAAATAGCAATCTCCACCATGATGTTTAGTTAAACAACACATTATCTAACATATCTTTAAAAATGAGTGTTTCTACTCTTAGTATCTAGTACAATTTTTTATAGAGTTTTAACATCAAAAGGACTCTTCTTCATGCATAATTGAATAATTACGTGCGATTTTCAATTCTAATATGAACAACTAGCATTATTGGCTATCAACGGATTATGATTATCTCCAAACTCCTCCAAAGTTGCTCATGCAAGTCACTATAAAAAATGAATAAATCTTTAAATGAAGTACATTGAATCTCTTAGAAAATTATGAGAATAACTTTGATTTCAAATATAATCATAAGCATTTGGAACCCAAAAAGAGACATACTCAACATTACCTTCTTCTTCATTGATCACATAATTGTGTTGTGCGTTAGAGTCTAATTGAAAGCATCACCCCTTATTATGGCCTTCCATTGGATTCTAATGTTTGTTATTCTCTTTCAAATCTTAAGTAAACCAAATACAAACCTGCACCAACATAGTCATATTTATAAATTTTTATGTGTAACAAAAATGTAAAAAAACTATTATCCTATAAGGCATATCACTTAGTGTTATTTTTGATATTATAAAAGGATCTGGTACCTTTTTGGTGCCATATTATTGTTAGAAAGATGATTATGAAAGTCATATTTATTCTATAAGTTATGCTTAAGTTTTATACTTATTTTTTGCAATAGTTTAATTTTATTGTTATAAAAAATAACTATATAAGGACAAATAACTATTTTTTGTTTATTTATTTATTTTATTTTTCAATTCTCTCAATTAAAGTTTATTTAAGTTATAACATTTTATATCTAACATAATTGAAAAATTAAGAAGTAATATTAAAAAAATATTTTTTTTATGTGGTCATTTTTTAAAATAATAAGATTAAAATATTACAAAAAAATAAATATATGAAATAAGCATTATTTTTGCTATAAATAAAAGATCTTGGGGATATTTTTCTCATTGTTTTTTTGGAATCTATTATTTTTCAAGTTTTTTAATGATAATTTAAAAGTATCAATATTCTAAAAAAATTAATTATTTGGTCCAAAATTATTTTTATGCAAAAAATATTGAAGGGTAATTTAGTCATTTAATTTTTAAATTATTTTCTTTCATATGTTTCTCTCTCTTTACACTAACCCTAAAACTAAATCCTACATACTAAAATGTAAATTTTAATCCTAAATCCTAAACCTAACACTAAACTCAAAAAAAGGGAAAATAAAGAATAGAAGAAGAAATAAAGTAATAATAATAATAATAATTTTAAATTACTAAAATACCTTGGACTTTTTGTGTACATATTTAATGACCACCTTTTACATAACATTAAACTTCACAATCTACATCAAGATTTATTCATTTATATTAATCTAGTACTAAACTTTTGAAGTGTCAAAATCTACCATCGAATTTATATAAGTTATAACAATTTATTATTTTAGTTAAAAAAAATTGACATAACTTAATATGGAATAGATCACATGTAATTCATTTATACAAATCTACTATCAAACTTATATAAATTGTAATAATCTAATAACAAACTTTATCAATTTATATCGTCATCATCGATACACATAATACAACTCATTGAAGAAAAGTGGAGTTTTTCAATTTCTTTAAATGTTACCTCTCACCTTGGAACTACAAGTTGATTTAGGCTCTACAACTCGAATTAATACTCAAATTTCTCTTTTAACCACCATTTGTGTAATCAATTTACAAACAAAGTCATATTTTGAAGAAATTATATTCAATTTATTTGGACATCATCATCTTTTGACTAAGAAAGCTTGATAATTGTGAAATTGCACCTTCATCTACCATAAATCTCTTTATTTTTCAACTCTAGTGAGTTTTTCAAAAGCTTATAAGATGGGTTGATCGATTCTAGTCTTAAATCTTCTTCTACATATATTTTAATAGAGTAGTGATTCCTCTGTGAGCTAAAACAAATCAAATATTAACTAAATTCTTAATTAATTTCGTCAAATACATCGTAGTTGATTTTTTTCAAACTCCCTCTCACATTTTAAATCTTGAATCAGTGGCGCCATAATTTTAATTCCAATCCAAAATATCATTATAAGAATCGAACCAAAAAATCAAATAGATCAATTTTTGCACGAAAGATTGTAGGCTAAGAGTAATCAAGGGGATTTATACCACCAAATTTCAAAGAGTTGTATTGAGTGGAATGATGGTGAGGGTATAAACGGGTAAAGTTTAGTAAAAAATTGTTACAATTTATATAAGTTTTGTTGGAAAAATCGGGTATATTTTCTCTATTCTAAGTAATATTATTTATTTATGATTTAAATAAATAGAACTCAAACTAATCCGATAAAAAATGTTATTGAAAATATAATGCTAAAATAAACTAAAACACAAATATTAAAATAAAAAATAAAAAATATCTGAAATTTAATTAGGTTCGATATAATGTTACCTAGGTTATTGGGCGTTTGAGCTAATTTCCAAAATTACAACTAATTAGGAAAAAATAAGCTAATCAATTACCCTTACAAAAAGATAAAAAGATTTACAATTTTTATGATGTTTACAAATGGTTGAGGAAGACTTTATTTATATAGCCCAAAATACAATACACATCTTCATTCTTAACTAATGTGAGACTTTTCAAATTTACTTACTAAGGAGCTATACAACAAATTTCATGATAGATTTGTATAAATTGATTGCATGTGACCAATTTCACGTTAAGTCCTATCAATATTTTAATAAAAATGGTATATTATTATAACATATAAGTTAAGTAGTAAATTTTGACACTTCAAAAGTTTGACTATATATTTGTATAAATGGGTAAAGTTCGATGATAAATTGTAAAGTTTACCGTTTAGATAATTTATATATTTTTAAGGTGTCACTTAAAACTTAGACAACAAGTTCAAAAAATTAACATGGATAATAATTATAATATATAATACCCATTACAAAGAGTATTAGTTTTGCTTTGTTTTGCTCCTTTTTTTAATTACTAAAAATTTACAAGCAACAACCGACTGTGTTAGTAGTAATAATAGTGGTTGGGAACTTACAGTATCTATATGTCGGGGTGGTAATTTGTACAAGTTGATCTAACACTAATTCAATTCAAATTTAATTCGAACCAACAAAGATGAGTTCAAACCCAAACTAAACTCAACACAAGCTGCCCAAACTAGTTGAACCTGGCCCGTTGGAGAAGTAATTGTTATTGGTTGTTGGATAAACATAGAGTTGAAGAAGTGAGAATGAGTCGGATAAAAAATATGAAGAATTATGTTTCTTCAATTCTAATTTTTTACTTAACATGTAAGTTATAATGTTTACGTGTTATAGTTTTTTTAAAATTTTATTTCAAGTTAACAGATTAACTTGAACTAGCTCAACCTAATTCGATTTTTTTAAAGTTATTTAAATTTATCCGAATTTAATCTAAATTTAATTTGATTCGTATTCTATTTAGATTCTACTATATAAGTTTAATTCGATTAATATATAAATTATCCACTTCACTCGTGAGATCAAAACGAAAGCATAAGATATATAATTGTTTGAAGCTATATAGAATCGAGATGTGTTATTATATGTTTATTTCGAGTCGTCCAATTTTTTTAAACACTTATCTTAAAAAAAAGTGCAACTCATCAAGATTAATTATGTTACTTATTTTAACTTTTTCTTGTTTTTGTTCGAAAAAGAGAATGTAATACTAATATATTTGTTGTAACATTATATTGGTTATAGTGTTTGGGGTTGATTAATATTTATAGTAACACTATTTGTTGTAACAATTAATATAGAAGAATGTTAAGTATAGATTACTCGTATTTATAAGAATATATATATATTTTTATTCATATTAATTATAATATAATATATATTTAAATTTTATTAAAATAATAAATATTTTTATTTATTTTTAAAATTATTTTACCAACTGTTATTTTAAATATAATTAAATTGATGTGACTTTAATGTTATTTTTAATATTATTCACCCATTTGAGTTGTTTTAGGTCATATACGTTCATAAAAAAATCATTTTCCACTCATCAATTACTGCAGCAAAAGTAGAGACAAGGCATCCAAATGGTTTCCCACCTGGGAAAGAACATTTCAAAGCCTCCCGAAAGATGGTTTTTGGTCAAATTTAAGCCGTCACATTTCAAAAGAAAAACACATGTACCGACGGTCAAATTTGGCATTTGCAAGTTGCCTTTTGCACATTTTCTCATATATAGAGACACAGTCGGGGTAAAGATTTTTTTAGATGAATAACCCAACAAAATTAAATAAGTAAAGAATAGTGTTTATAATATTTTATAATATAAGAAACTATAATATTATAAAACATTAATATTTGGTTTGTATTAATTATACATGAAATATTTAAAGTAATTGCATGCAAATGCATAATAATAATGTTTTAAAAAGAATTTAAAACTTATAATAATTAAAATAATATTAAACGAGATGCTATAATAAATAATTTAATATTAAATGAATTTAAAAATTATGTTTTAATTTTAATCCATCTAATTGAATTATATGTTTTTAATATAAAATGATAGTTATATTTTTTTAACATTAAAAATATATGAATTAAATATAAAAATATTATTTTTATAATTATAAATTACAAATATATTATTTTATTATTTCTTAAAAAAATCTATAAAAGAATTAATACAAAGGGGAGAGCAAAAAGACACAAGCACACTTTATAATTAATATATAGCTTTACTTATTCATAACATTGAAGAACTTTTCTTTGGGCGGTGAGATAAAGAAGAAGATCATCTTAAAAAAATTAAGAGAAAGATGGAGAAAGCTATGTATGCATGTGTACGTGTTAATGGTCGGTTAGTAGTCAAAACCAACCGTACCCCTTTATACCTCAAACTAGATAATAAAGACTCTACATATATATATATTATTTGGACACGCGTACAGCTCCAAACTTTTCTTTATTTGGTTATAGCCTTTTCTCATGTATCAAAATCGTGATCATAAAAAGATAAATTAAAGGTCAATGTGGCGCCTGATAAATACAGTATAATTACACAAATTCAGCGATTTCATTATCAATTTTGACGTATATATAGCTGAAAATATTCCGATATTATTTACTTTGTTTAGTAGTTTTAAAAATGTTATGCAAAAATATATATAATTTTCTTTTTATGTTTGATTTTTTTTATAAAATTAAATTATTTCTATCGAATATTTATATTCTTTTACATATGTATATAGATTAGATAAAATGAATTAATGTTATTATAAGCCGTAAGTAACATTTATTATAAAAGAGCAATATTTTTTGTATTTCATAAAACTTGACGAACCAATTAAGCCAAAGCTAAGGTAGGGTTAGCCCGTGCATCCAAACCTGTTCATTAAGAATTTAATATTTTTATAATTTATATGATGACTTGTATGGTTATAATTTTCATGGGAGCTCTCATAATTTCAAATTTTCAATTTGATCCTTCTAATGCCATCATCTCATGTTGCACGTGTCCTTTTCGTGTTTTTTAGTATTGTTTATATTTATATTTTTTTTCTTTAATTTACATAGTTTTAATATTATAAAAACTAAATTTATTTGAATTTATTTATTTTAATAATAAGATAAAAAATAATAATATTTTATTTTATTTAAAAATAAATCAAATTTGTAATTAGAATTCCACCACTTGATTACAAATAACATGAGTGAGGAGTGTGTTTAATTTCGTAGTATAATAATAAATTAAGTTTTACTTAAACCTTCTTTCGCGTAATAAACACCTTTCTTTTCACTAACATGAGGTATATATGTAACACGCATATTAAATAATTTACATTCAATAATTGAATTTATTAGATTTTAAATATAAATTTTTTAGTTTTAGTACCATATTCAATTCTCTTAGTTATGATACCATATTAAAAATTGTTACATAACAAATTATATCAAAAACTTAAGCTATTTATAAAAGGGCCTATAATTATTTAATACATTTATATTTAATTTATTTTTTTCACATTTTTAAATATGATACATATATGTTTTTTTCTCAAATAACATAAAAAATATATTTTTTCAATCAGTGAAACATTACCAATAACCGATTAATATAAAAACTAGAGTGGGAATTTTTTAGTTAAGAGTAATAATATTAACATAGAGATTTTTTTTAAGTAAGTCTCTTATAAGAGGTATTTCTATGATTTAGTCCATTAGATTAAAATAAATAATGTTTGTTTCCTAGAATAAAAACGTAATAAGAAAATAAATTAATTAAGTTTAGTGAAAAAATATTATTATTATTATATTTATTTGAGCATTGGAATCAAAATAATAATATATATTAAAATAAAATATATAAAATTATAAATATAAAGTAAAATTTAGAAATATCTTTTATTTTAAATGAAATAAAATAAAATATTATACAAATATATAAAAAAATAGAATAATCATAGCATATTCTTAAAAGATATAGAAGAAATCAACATTCTTGTTATTGGTGGAACATTTTACATTATATTCAAGACCATAATCATACCAAATACATGAATACTTGAATTATTCGTATTGACATTTCTATTATATATTATAAAAAGATCAATTAAAAATAATTTATATTATTTTTATTAAAAAATATTATTTTTCTATCAAACGATTAAACTCGATTAGAATATGAGTCTTTAATAATGATAAAATGATAATTAATATGAAAAATTATAAAATATTTTTTAAATATTTATTAATTGACAGTTTTTTATTTTAATGTTTTATTAATTTTTAATTTTATCAAAATTTAAAATATATATTTAAATAATTTTTTGTTTAAATATTATTAATGTTGATTTTTTTAAAATAATTTCATATTAAATTTTATTTTTATTCTTATTAAATATTTATGTTTTAATATATTTTATTAATTAAAATATGTAATTAATTAATAAAAAATTATTAAAATAATATAATTTATTTTTAATCTATTTTTTGAATAAAGTTATTTCTAATATAAAAAAACTCAATTACCCATATAAGATAGTATAAATCATATGTATGACATTTTACCCATTAATATATAGAAAATATGTCATCTCTTGCTAGTAAAGGTATTCTTTAATCTTCTAACTTTAAAAACGTATTAATTATTACATTTACTTATAAAAATATACTTATAAGTCATTTTATTTATATAAAAGGTACTTAGTAGTCCTTTTAGTTATAAAAAAAAGCCACAAAAAAGTTTCTATTGAAAAAAAATATAATAGATATTGGTGAGGATATTTTCATCATTTATCTTATTTTATTAAATAAAGAAATTACAAACATAATTAACGATGATATTATTTTCTTTTACTTTAATTCTATGACTTAAATACCTTATAATTTTTTATTTATATTTAAAAAATTTAAAATTATTAAATATCTTTTTTTTTTACTTTTTTTTTATAAAAAAGAGACTAGATATTATTTTAATAGAGAATGAAATACCATATTATATATATATATATATATATATATATATATATATATATATATATATATATCAACTTACTCCCAACAGCCACTGCGTTAGCGTAGAGATTTGGGAACATGATATGATCCCATCATTATAGGCATAGCTTCTAGCTTGTAATCGTTGGCGAGTAAAGAAGACATATAGCTGCAGGCAAATTAAAGCAAAAATTATTTTGGTAATTTTTTTTTTGCAATTCATTGACTCATATAAGAGTTTACCTGACATTATAGTTAATCTTGCAATACAAAGAATAAAAAAAATTATAATATAAATTATTAATGTTATAAAAATGTTTAGTTAATTATAATTTTATTTAAAATACAATCAATTTTAATAACAAAATAAATATTTTATATTTTTTTATAATAATAAAATTTATTATAACAAAAAAGAACCACTACTCACAAAAGCTGTTTTAAATTCTCACGAGTTAGGTGTGGTTATATTCACCTAAACTAAAAAGTTAGCAGCTTTCGTATATGAATTAACTATCTAACTTAGCTAGATTTTAATTCGGCAAATATTACAATGATTTTTTTCCCATAATATATATATATAGGTATTAAGGAGTGTTTTGAGACTTTAATTGTATGTTTAGGTGATGGGATGGCGTTAGCTAGATGAGTTGATTTTTGTCGAAACCGAGTTTCTTCAATGGTATTAATAAGGAGAATGCTATAATAATAATACTTGGGTATTTATATTATCAAGATACGTACACATCTTTAAAGTGATATTCCCATATTCTTATCAATTTAACTAATTATTTTAAGGTAAATGATCTTTAAAGTGATATTCCCACATTCTTATCAATTTAACTAATTATTTTAAGGCACATGCACTTGAGAAGAGTACCAAATTAAAACATTTTGCATTACTCGTATAATAGACTTATTGGTGAGTGTATTATATAAAAAATAATAATAATAAATAAATTAAGAAAATTAAGTGGTGAATCTATTATATAAAAATAATAATAAATACATTAAAAAACTAAGTAACGAGTGGTGAACACGAGCCTTCATAAGCTGATTTCCAACTGTGATTTTGTCTTCACCAGCTTTCAAAACTACAAATTTGATATGGTTTTGTTATTATTAGCTTTTTGTACTGAAAATGATTTCTAGGTCAAAGATTTATATATAACTGGATAATAATATTAAGCACATATTTATTTCAGTCACATCCCACCGTCGAAGTTTGAATTTCAATAACTTTTGATTTTTTTTTTCTTTCCAAAAAGAACCTTTGAATTCGATTTCTCTTACTTTATGCAGCATGCATGTTCACCGGCTAACAAAGGGGCATATGTGAATATAGTTATATAAAAGGAATATATATATGATTCCATTATTTTTTAAAACTTTATTAATTATTTTTCTTCCTTAAATTTCCTAGGTTGTAGTCTTTATTTTAATGTTTTTGTCCAAAGTTTTGACATTTATAAAAAAAATTATGCCTTATAAATATAAAGAGTTATCGATTAAAGGACATTTACAACCTTTAATTATTAATATGTTATATATTTTACAACCTTCTGTGTCCATATAAATCAACAATTCACATTTAATTATTTTTAAACAAATATAGTGACACTTTTATATAACTTTATTAATTATTGTGCATCTCTCGCTTCTTCCGATCTTCTTTTAATCAAAACGACTTTAGCTAGCATTAGAGGTCATATATAGATTTTTGTGAAATTAATCATTATTTTATTTATTTTAATTTTTTATTATAATATGTTTATATTTATTGGCACCATTATATTGGTTTTAATATTTATCATTTTAACTGGAGACACAAAGTTAAAATAACATTTTTGTATATAGTCATAGAGATATTATCCACACCAAAATCATGATTTTTCCTATAAAGTTTGGAAAATAATATTCTCTATGAGACATTAATTTGTATATCAATACTAAAAAAATTATAACAAAGTTAAGTGTCGCCTCTAGATTAATTTTTTAGGTCCATCTACGAGCGTCTACCTAAACAGTTTATATATCTTTTTACACAAAAAAGATAAGTCATTTATTAAATTCCTACTATTTGATGGGTATAATTATCCTTATTGAAAATCTTGCATACAAGCTTCTCTCAGACAAGATGAAAAAATTTAAAATGTTATTGGAAAAGTTTTGATAGAAATTTTGAATTAATTAAACAATTAATAAGAGAATATTTATAGCATTTGATTGACAATCTCACGAGCCATCTCACCATAGGTGGTGGCGAGGTACCAATTTTTTTTTTATTTCTAAAAATGGCAAGTAAAATCTATGAATACCCATCCTCAAAACTAACCAAAATTCATTATTCTTAACCTAACATGCATATTAAAAACAACTAATTTCATGGTGTGTAAAAACATACTTCCAAATACAGTGTCTCTAATTATGTGTGCATTGTTGACATGTAGTTACCAACATTATACAAAAAAAGACAGAATATTGAATAAAAATAAATAAATGTCGTTACAGCCATGTTCTGATACATTTTTTACTAGCATCTCGTTCCAAATATTTAACGGGCTATTGCATGAGTGTCTATTTAACATCCCTAATCACTACTTAAAGTTGTATTTGCTAAGATTTATACACATATATACCCTTTTTTCATTTTTATTTTAGTATCTTATTTAAACTATTCAATTTAAGTTATCTTAATATGTTTAAATTTGATAATTTTAATTTTAATTTTTATTAAATTAATTTAATGATATTATACTAACAATTATATAATTAAAAGATTGATAAAGGATTATAATTTTTTTTATAAGTTAGGTACCAAATTATACTTTTTAAAATAGAGGTTAAGGATTAAATAAATTAAAAGTTTAAGTTTTGTTATAGCTAAGCATAATATGGTTAATCGATTTAACAAATTTAGAAATGTTAGAAAATGTATTGTATGAATTGAAAAATCAGATATTAAATTATATTATACTAAATTAATTAGATATCAAATTGATACGCTGATATTAATTTGTTTCACAATTATTTTAATTTTTTTGAAAACAAAATTATATAATTCGTACACACTTAGTCAAACTCCTAACTTTATTTTTGAGTGACTCGTAATTAAGTTTGGATATTAGTGTGTTACAATAATGCGTTCAACTATTTAAATATTTAATGACTCAAAATTTACATACAAAAATTTTACTTATGATAAACATGTAAAATTAAATATGATCAGTAGAAATATGAGAACTCGAATATCTAGTACTTAGGGAAAACAATACCCACTTTAACTATTTTTACTAATAAAGTGGAGAGGTGAGCGGTGTGGACACGTACAATTCAAAATTAACATTTTAATTTAAAAAAAAATAACTCAAAAAAATAATTAAATTATATATTTTATATAAAAATATGAAATTAAAGTATTTATTTTTGCAAAATAAAGAAATTAAATTGCTTCCTCCTTAACTATGGGATAAAGTGCTTCTTTCTTTGCAAACGATCCTCCACCTTTTTAGTAATTAAAAATGCAATTAGCAACACAGGTGTCACTTCTAAATACTCGCCAGAACTTTATACGTACTGTTGGGATCTGTGAAGCCAGTCACTGCTCTTCCTTGATTTTACCTTTTTGGTTCATATCTTGTTGGATTTGTTCTCTCTCTCTCTCTCTCTCTCGTGTTTTGTCACTTTGTATTTTTTTTTTTTTAGTTTTGGGATCAAATGTAGAAAATTTGTCCCTTTGTTTTTTGTCCATATATATATATATATATATTTATAATGATATTTTAAATTAATAATTTTTTTATATTAATTTAGCTTTTTTTAAAGAAAATAAATATCCAATAAAAATTAAAGAAAAATTGATTTAATTGATAAAAAAACATATTATAAAGAATAAAAACTTATTTATAATTTTACTTTGGACGAAGTGTTAAGCTTAAAATTATTAAATGTATACACTTTTTGTAACCATCCACACTGGCATATAAATACATAGATTTTGTATTTATTTCCAAAAGCGTAAATACTCAAGTTAATACATACTTTCAAGGTTAGCATTAACTTGTGGTAGAGATTGATACCTTTAAGGCAGACTCCTAGGTAGTCTCAAAATAAAAATTTAAAATAACAATACGAATGGATTGAAAAGGAAAATTGACATTGTCCTAGCACGAACAAAATAATAAAAAAATGTAATACAATAATTATTATTAAAAAAAGAGAGTAAAAAAGGTGAAAAATACATTAATTATTAGAAGAATTCACAACGTATATATAATATTAAATCAACACATGCAACTTTTGGATCATTTTGATCGATTTTTATTATATTACATGAATTCAAGATTAACATCAAACATATGATCTGGAATCTCAAAATTTAAAAAGTTGCTGCAATAGCTTTGGTCACGTTCATCTTCAGTTGTGGTACTGTTGCTACAACTATTGAAATATGTTGTTGAATTAGAGTTCAATGGCTTTGGACTTGAACAAGGCGTTGACAGTACTGAAGTAGTAGTAGTAGTAGTTGCAGTACTGAAACTGAAATTCTGGTTCCTATAATCATCCACAAAATAATTACTTTGTATATTATTAGGAACATAGACTTCTTCAGACATTCCATTACTTTGCCAATATTGATCAGAACTCATTTGAGAATTTTGGGACAGCTCAACATTGTTTGGATAATCAGATAGTAATTGTGCTTCGTTATTAGGAAAAGGAATAATATCACAGAAGGATGGTGATGGGCTTTCTTGATGAACATGGGGTTGATGAGATTGGATTAGTTGTGGATTAACTTGGGAATTGCAAAGTTGGGTTTGTTGAGAATTTTGGTGGATGAAATTTGGGTTGTTACTTGATTGATCTCTTTGAGAATGAGAAGACATGAGAGAAGTAGCAAGTCTTAGTAGTTCTGGGTTCACTTGTGGTACTTGTTGGAAATTACCAATCAATCTTGAAATATTCGTTTGAATATTATTTGGGTCGTAAAAACAAGTAGTATTGTTTAGAATTGAAGAGAGATCAAGAAGATCAAGACGAGGACTATGTGTTATTGGATCAATTCCCATTCTTAGAAGCCTCTTTCTTATGTGGGTATTCCAGTAATTTTTTATTTCATTGTCTGTTCTTCCAGGTAACCGAGCAGCTATGGCAGACCACCTAACATAAAATAAAATAAAATAAAAAATTAATTAGATATTATTAATATGCGCACAAATACGTGAACAAAAATGGTTTAAACTTTTTTTCACATGTTAATTTAGGAAGCACTTATGATACACAAAAAAAAATGGTGCTTCCGTTAATAATAGAACAAGCTAAATTATTTATGTATTTTCAAAAGTTAGTACGTTTAAAGAGAATAATGGTAATATATAGTTCTTACTTATTGCCTAATATGCTGTGAAGTTGAATAATGATCTCTTCTTCATCAAAAGAGAACTTTCCTCGTTTAATATCAGGTCTAAGATAGTTAGTCCAACGAAGTCGGCAACTTTTTCCACATCTTTGAAGACCTAAACACAAATAACGAAGAAAAAAAAATTAATATAATTAACCAAAGCCATACATACATATATATATATATATATAAATGGATCAAATACCTGCATTCTTTGGAAGTGTTCTCCAATTGCCATAACCATGGTTGTGAATGTAATCAGTGAGTTTTTGATCTTCTTCAGAAGTCCAAGGTCCTTTCTTGAGTCCATTTTTATGATCACAACAAGCTGTTCTTCCCATAGCTAGTACTCTTCTTCTTCTTCTTCTTCTTCTTCTTCTTCTCAATAGCTACTTTTACTCTGTTTTAGTGTTGATTGGTTTTGGTATTAAATGCAGGTGAAGATTGTAAAGAGAGAGAAATAAACGTAGGGTCCTTAATAGAAGGTACGTAGTAATAAGTATATATATAGGAATGGAGAGTAGAGAGGTTTAAGAAACCATTCACAGGTCAAAAGGATTCGGTGCCGTCCTCTGTTATCAATATGTCTACGTGTTCTCTCTGTTTTGAGAAAATTTCGCTACCTATTGTCTCATATCTTAATCACTGTCCATTAATACAAAACATATAATAAAAAATACATATATAATTGAGAATTTCCCTTCAAGTTTAATTCTTATTAAACAATTTAACAGTGAATTTTTTTTTTCATGTAAACAAATCTTACCCTTAAAAATAATATTAAATTTTATTCTAATTATTTGAAAATTCGACTTCTTAACCAATAATTTATAATATTATTTTAAAAAAAAAAGTATTATACCATATATATACTATTTTTAAATATAAATTCACTATGGTTATAAACGTAAGGCAGGAAGGTTCTAAAACTCCTGAATATAATTTGTATTTTTCTTTTGAACTTATACAATATAAAATCGATTGTCTCTTATTTATATTCAAATGGATATAGGCCAATTATACTTAGAAGCTACGTATACATATACATATCATTTTCATTTTCATTTTCGTATTGTCTTTTTCTAAGTTCATACTTCATATCAGCTGTCAACAACGTGATTAAGTGACACGTACTCCCCAAATACTCACCTTTTACGTATTTGCGAGACCAATAACGTACAATCTAATTATATGGGCTTCACGGGGTCTCTATCTCTATGCTTGGCTTGTACGAGGCCACGCGAACCATTTAACCATGTAAAACTTTTTGGCTGGTTGTTTGTTTCTAGGGAAAATGACGGATTTACACCTGGTATAAATTTTGGTTTAATAAGAGATAAAAATCACGTTGTGTTATGCTGGATCTTGTTGACTTTATTATAAAATGAATAGTTAAATTAGTTACTTTATTTAAATAGAAAGTGTCATTTATAAATAATGATTTTTAATCATTTTATTTACGAAAAAAAGTGGTTTGAGATAACATTTTGATATTTTTAAATATTATTATTTTTATTAAAAATAATAATAATAAAATAGTTATCATAAATATTAAAAGTTCTTAACTAATTAATTTTTTTATTATAAAAAATATTAAATAATATACTTTATAATATAATTAAATATTTCATAAAAATAAATATAACATTGAATATTTTTCTCTATATCATATAATAATATAATTATGTATTATCACGCAAAACTGAATAATATTTCAAAGGGAACAAATGTGGCCAATCGTAGCTAGTACTCATTTGTTTCATTTATTAGTTTGTTTTATTGCATATATTATATAGTTTTTTTTTATATATTTAAAAAAAAAATTATTTTTAAAAAGTTTGAATGTTATGTTGTTAAGTTAAAAAAGAAGAAGTTAAAATTTAAAATTGTTTTAATATTTATATTTTTCCTCGACAATAATAATAATAATAATAATAATTATTTTTCTTCTTGTTTTGCCCACCTTCTTCTATTTATTTAATTTTAAGAGATTACTAGAAATAAACCCAATAATGGATGAAAGATGGTCGACTCTACGTGGAAATTTGCAAAGCAGAATGCACGTTTTTCTTTTTTAATAAAATAAATTATAGTCAACAAAAATACAAAATAGAAAGAAAAAAAAAAAGAAAAAAAGTTCGAATAGTGTTGCGATTATGAAAGGCCATGACCCACAGTTAGACGACTTTACATAGGTCACCCTTTTCTGTTTGCCGTCGCTTTTATATTGACATTGCAGTGTTCTTATCTGTCTACTAAATAATTATTTTATTTTATTTATACAAATAAAAAAGAATACTGACTTTTGATTTTTCGAGCAATATTTAACTCATGTTTTATAATTAAATTTTTAACTTTTTTTATTATAAATAATTACATTATTTACAATTAAAATTAAAACTAAAATTAGTGTAACTTGTTTAATAAAATATTTTTAATTTTAATTTTTAAATATTTAACTCATGTTTTAACATTTTAATAATTTGGAGTAATATTAATTATGATTGATTTTGATTGAAATAAATAAAATAATCCATTTTATATGTAAATATCATCTGTTCTAACCTTATGGTAGGAAGAGAGGCACGTTCTCATCATAGGGGCACGAGTACATCTGAATTTCTTGGCAAAAAATTTAATGGGTTGTATTTACGAATGTATTGTTGTATTTTATTAAATATATATATAATAATACCTCTTTTTGGGAATTTTTTTAATATTGTATTTATAAATGTATCGTCATATTTTACAAAAAGAAAGTTTAGAAGTACCTCTATCAATTCTATCAATTACTTATTCAACTAATGTTCCATTTTTTTTTCTTTTAATCTAATATACAATTCTTATGGTCTTTCTTCTAATATAGTGGTAAGGATTTGGCATCTTTAAACCTTATCATTTAGACTTTTATTTCATTTGGTAATATTAAGTAATTATTTAACATTTTCTTATATATATATATATATATATATATTTCTTTTCCTCTAACTTTATTGAATTTAAGTCAATCATCCTCTATTACAATAATAAATGTTTACATACCGACAAACACTTTTTTGATTTAGTTTCCTCGCCCACTTGGATTTAAAAAAAAAAAAATTCATGTTAATTATATTAAAATGTTTTCGTCCCAATTTTTTCTTTAATACTTTGAATTTTTTTCATATTTATTATAGTATATATTTAATTGCTTTAACGTCTTTGGTATAGATATTAAACAATATATTATTTAATTTTATTGATGATTTATTATATTTTATATATTTTACTTATAAATTAACTAAAAATAATATATTAAGCATGTAACATTGGTGAGCATTAATAATGTTCAAAATTATTACAATTTGCGAAAAATTTTAGAAGTATTAATTTTTTGAAAGAAATTCTATTATTTCATTATAATTAAATTATGAAAATTATTAATTTTTATTGTTATTATTCATGTGATTTCAAAATAATTAATTTTTATTATTATAAACCAAGCCTTATTTTTAATAGAATTCTAACTACGTACGTCCTTATCGTGGGTAAAAACATATATAACTTTTAAAGCGTGATAAACAACTATTAACATTAGTTTATAAATTCGTTAAAAATGTGATTAATGCATATTCTAAATATTTATTTTATAATATAAATATTTTTATTTTTATAGAAACATAAATTGTTGATGCAAGTTTATAAAAAACAGTGTAGAAACAATATTACCGATAACTTGAAAGTAACTCCTTGGGTTGAGTCGCGGACTAGGTCGCTCTCTTTAAGACGTTTCGCGGCTCTGCCCAAATTGTGCAAGCAAACACAGCTTCGTCGTCCCCAGGATAAAACAGCCTAGAATCTTAATCTTTGTCTCAGAATTTGACTGCACTGATGAAGACTGGAATCCTACACCTGAAAATTTGTTGCTCGGAAAACTAAAAAGAATACTTAGAAATTGTAGAGAGAATTGTTTTTCGTAGGTAGATGAGATTGCAGATTGTTGTGTAGAAAATGAGAGCTGAAGCCCTCTTTTTATAGGTTTTAGAAAACGTGTAGCAATTATGAATAAAACGGTAATGTCTGGGAATTAAGAACGTAACGACCATTCTGAGTAATGAAAAGTAACAGTTATTTTCAGATTAAAGACGAGTAACAGATATTTTTGTGAATAAATACGAGCAATGACTCTTTTTTCTGAATAAAGAAGACAAACGGCCATTTAACGGCCATATTCTTAATAAAAGAAAATAACGGTTATTTTTCTGAAAATATATATATATATATAACAACCAATTTTGTAAGTGGAAATTTTTTCCTTAAAAAGAATATTTTACCAAAAAATAAAATACCACCTCACCTCACACACACGCACTCGGACTCGGCTCGACACGGCACCGCCGGTCAGTCGGACGGACGTTGGCGGCGGCACACATGCACGTGCGTGTGTGGTATCAATTTGCCTAGGTCTTTTCCCCTTCCACAAAAGTGGGTGCCCCTTGGGGCCCAATCCCAATAGCAAACTCTTCACTATTTATACCTCTTTAAAATAATATAAAAAAGCAATGTGGGACAAGACACATTTCCCAAAAATCTATTTTTTTTATAAATTTCATCTTTTTCCAACAATCCCCCACTTGAATTTTAAATAAAAATAGTTTTATCGAGCAACCGATCAATTAAAAGTATAAGATTGTGTATAAGTAAAAGGTGTCTATCGACTTTAACCTTTGCATAGTGTTGATGCTTTAGAATATACTAGAGTAACTCGTAGTTTTGAACTCTATCTCTAACAACATCACACACACAACCTTTCCAAGGTGTAGTTCGAAAAGCTCGTGCTTTACGGCCATGCACGTGTATCCCAGTATAGTGAATGCTCTAGTAAATTTTGCCCAAAATTTTCATAGGAAACGGCCCTACTTCCACATTCACATAGGTGAGTCTATCAAGAGTACTCCTGTAGCTACGTACTCCACTCCAAATAGAGTATAGAACTCATTAAGAGTTTAATAATTAACTCATCCTTTCTTTCGCTTCAGGACGTCATGCTTCTAACAATATAGAATGTGACTTCATAATAGCATGATTCATCTCATATCACTTCATGACTTGTTATTACCCATTGAACTTATTTCTTGGGATCTCCAATCTATAAGTTGGGTTACCATCATGAGTGAATCTTCATTCTAAGGGCATCAGTCACATTTCTTTCGAGGTTTTTTTAAAAACCTTATCTCTTGTTAATCTTTTCATCAAAGGATTAGTCAAATTTTCATCAGTACATATATGATCTATTCTTATAGCTCATGTAGAGAGAAATTCTCTAACAGTACTGTGTATCTGTCGTCTCTTACCGTTGTAATAACGGCTCTAAATCTTTGCAATAGCCGCGGTACTATCGTAGTGGATCAGGACAGTTGGTATCGATCTTTCCCATAAAAGGATCTCAGCTAACAGACTTCTTAACTAGCCTGTTTCTTCACTAACAGTAGCTAGTGCTATCATTTCAAATTCTATCGTAAATTGAGCCAATATTGTCTATTACTTAGACTTCCAAGAAATAGCTCCACCAACTATGTTAAATATATAGCTGCTAGTTGATTTGGAGTCTTCTAATAAAATGTTTCAATCTGCATCACTGTATCCTTCTAGAACAGCAGGAAACTTTTTATAATGTAATCGAAGGTATATAGTTCTCTTAAGGTATCTCATAACCCTTTCAATAGCATTCCAATGCTCTACACTAGGTCTACTGGTAAACCTACATAGTAGTCCCACAACATAAGCTATGTCTGGTCTAGTGCAATCAGTAGCGTAACGTAAGCTACCAATGATGCTCGCATACTCAGTTTGTCTAACACCGTCTCCGGTGTTCTTGAACAACTTTACACTCGGATCATAAGGAGTACATGCATGTTTACAGTTAAAGTAATTATATTTCTTTAAGATCTTCTCAATGTAGTGAGATTGATCTAGAGAAATTCCCTTTTCAGACCTAGTTATTTTTATACCAAGGATTACACTCGCTTCTCCAAGATCTTTCATATCAAAATTAGCTCTTAACAACATTTTCACATTATTCACAACATAAATATTTGATCCAAAAATAAGCATGTCATCCACATATAAACATATAATAGTGCAAATATTATCTTCTAATTTATAATAAATGCATTTGTAACTTTCATTTATTTTGAATCCATGTGAGATAACTAGATTATCAATTTTTTCATGTCATTGCTTAGGTGCTTGTTTTAGACCATAAAGAGGTTTATCTAATTTACAAACTTTATTTTCTTGACCTGGGATAACAAAACCTTCAGGTTGATCCATATAAATTTCTTCTTCTAAATCACCATTTAAGAAAGCATTTTTAACATCCATTTGATGTACTACTAAATCATGGATAGCAACGAGAGAGAAAAGTACACGTATGGAAGTTATTCGTGTAACTGGTGAAAAGGTATCAAAGAAATCTACATTTTCCCTTTGCCTATATCCTTTAACTACAAGACGAGCTTTATATTTTTCAATAGTGCCATCAGGTTTTTTTCTTTTTTACTATCCATTTACATCCAATGGTTTTGCAACCAGGAGGTAAGTCAACTAAATGCCAAGTCATATTATACTCAAGTGAGTCCATTTCATCATTTATGGCTTCTTCCCATAAGTTGGCATCTAAAGAAGATAAAGCTTCTTTAATAGTTTGGGGATCTTCCTCTAAGGTATAAGCATAAAAATCAGACCCAAAATCCTTAAGGGTTCGAGCTCGTTTACTTCTTCTAATTTCAGTGTTTAATTCTTCAGTTTGTTCACTAGTTCTAGTTATAGGTAAACTACTAGAAGACGAGCCCCCACTATTCTTAAATTTAAATGAAAACTTATATTCATAGAAGTCAGCATCATTTGATTCTATAACTACTTGATCTTTTAAGTCATAGAATTTATAAGCTTTATTCACAATGTATCCTATGAATACACATTCATATGCTCTACTAGCAAGTTTATTTCTTTTAGGATCAGGGATCCTAACATAGGCTAAACAACCCCAAGTTTTGAAATAAGTTAAATTAGGTTTCTTATTTTTCAAAATTTCATATGGTGAAATTTTATTTGTAGATTTAGGCACTCTATTTAGCACATAGCAAACAGTTAATAAAATTTCTCCCCACCAATGGGAAGCAGCACCAGAGTTTAATAAAATTGCAACAACTGATTCAGTAAAAGTTCTATTTTTCTTTCAGCTTTTCCATTCATTTCAGAAGAATAAGGTGCAGTTTTTTCATGAATGATTCCATGAGTTTTGTAAAAATCATTGAAGATATTGGAATCATATTCGGTGCCTCTATCACTACGAAACCTCTTTATTTTTCTATTAAGTTGATTTTCAATCTCAATCATAAATATTTTAAACATGTCAAACGCTTCACTTTTATTTTTCATTAGATATATATAAGTGTAATATGAACAGTCATTTATAAAAGTTATAAAATAGCATTTTCCATTTCTTGTTAAATTTCCATCAAGTTCACATATATGAGAATGAATTAATTCTAAAGGTTCGGATTCTCTAACTACTGATTTATGTGAAGTTTTGGTTATTTTAGCTTGACTACAAAAATGACATTTTTCAAAATCATTTAAAGATAGTTTAGGAATTAGTTCTAAACTACTCATATTCTTGATTATGCGTTTATTAACATGACATAGTCTAGCATGCCAAATATTAAAAGAACTCAACATGTAAGCAGAAGAAGAAGTTTTATTGATTTCAACATTTAATTTAAACATGCCATCAGTGGCGTACCCTTTCCCAACAAATATATTATTTTTAGTTATAGTATATAAAACAGTCCCTATGGTTTGAGTAAACCCAGCTTTGTTAAGAAGATAGCCTGAAACTAAGTTCTTTCTCATCTCTCGAGTATGCAGGACATCCTTCAAGATGACAGTCTTTGCAGAGGTAAACTTCAAAACCACCTCACCAGTACCAGCAACTTTAGTGGAGTGGGAGTCACCCAGCAGTACTTTCTTATCCTCAGAATCAGAATAGCATTTGAACATGTCTCGATCATAGCAAACATGGCGAGAAGAACCAGTGTCTACCCACCACCCCTCGGATCCACCAACAAAATTGACTTCAGATATCATAGCAATAAGTTGATCTTCGGTAAGGTTCGCCTGTGGGGCAGGACGATTCCTGTTCCGACAGTTCCTAGCCAAGTGGCCAGGTCTATTACAACTATAACACATGAATGTGTTATTCCTTAAGGGGGGTTGAGGTCCATTTTGGGGAGGATAGCTTCTATTTCTATTTTGGTGGTGGCGATTTTGATTATTACTACGATTATGAGTTTTCATATTTCTACCTTTAGGTTTCAGAATTATAGAGGAAGGTTTCTTATTGGTACTATTATTTGAGACTACAAGTACTTCATCTCTTTGGTCTTGTTTTCTAGCTTCTTCTTCTATTCTTAAACGGGTTATAAGACTTTCTAAAGAAAATTCCTTAGTTTTATGCCTAAGTGTATTCTTAAAATCTTTTCAAGCAGGGGGTAATTTATCTATTATAACAGCTACTTGAAATTGTTCATTTAAATTCATACCTTTAGAAGTTATTTCGTGTGCTATCTTCTGCAGTTCATGTGATTGAGCTTCCATTGATTTGCCATCAATCATTTGAAACTTCATGTATCTACTGACAGCATACTTTTTAGTTCCAGCTTCCTCAGTGTGGTATTTCTTTTGAAGTGCTTCCCAAATTTCCTTAGCAGACTTATCACAGTTATAATAATCATACAAGTCATCAGTTAAACCGTTAAGAATATAATTTTTGTAGAGAAAATCATTTTCCATCTAGGTGTCTAAATCCTTAGTTACAGCTTCAGTATGGGGATTGGACTATATTGGTTTTTCAGTAGTAAGAGCAGAAACGACTTTTTCATGGTTAAGAAAAACAACATTTTTTGTCTCCATCTTTTAAAGTGTAATCCTTATCAACAGTTAGCATTTCAGTAGACATGGCAGATTGAATACGTCTTAAAATTGTTGGAACAAAAATGTAAAAAACTATGTAAGAACAATATAGAATGGGTTTTGATAATTACTTTAACGTCTTTGGTATAGATATTAAACAATATATTATTTAATTTTATTGATGATTTATTTTATTTTATATATTTTATTTTATATATTTTATTTATAAATTAACTAAAAATAATATATTAAGCATGTAACATTGGTGAGCATTAATAATGTTCAAAATTATTACAATTTGCTAAAAATTTCAAAAGTATTAATTTTTTGAAAGAAATTCTATTATTTCATTATAATTAAATTATGAAAATTATTAATTTTTATTGTTATCATTCATGTGATATCAAAATAATCAATTTTTATTATTATAAACCAAGCCCTATTTTTAATAGAATTCTAACTATGTACGTTCTTATCGTGGATAAAAACATATATAACTTTTAAAGCGTGATAAACAACTATTAACATTAGTTTATAAATTCGTTAAAAATGTGATTAATGCATATTCTAAATATTTCTATTTTTATATAAACATAAACCTATTTATATCTAATAATAATTTTAAAAATATATTGAACATAGAAACATATTAGAAATAAAACCAGTAAAAAAAAATTGTCATATCAAACAAGATGTTGTTTTATTAGTTTATATACTTCATTATCTCAACACTTGAGATTTAAAATATTAGCTTTCTCTGCAATTTTCTCTCAATTTTCATATAAATCTTAAAAAATTAAGTAAAAGATTGTGATCATAATGCTATCCCATATAAAAAAAATTTCTTTCTCAATTACTCTCGTAAATTTTAATGCTCTTTTTTTTTTTTTAAGAAAGCGAGTACATCAAATAGACAAAAAAAATCTCGCTAAATCATCACTTAGATACTTTTATCTACATTTAGTTGTTTTCTTCTTTTATTTTTAGGGTAAAAACTAAGAATAAATTTAAATGAAAATTTATGTGCATAATATAAACTATTGTCACATTTTCTTACCCATAAAAACATAATATGAGTGTTTCAAATAAAGAAAATTAACATAAGTTCACAAGTTAGACTAACCAATATGACTATATGTAATTAGTGTCCCCACTCTATTCCTAGCTAGCTTAATAAGATAAACCATGGTAAAAAAAAATTAAAATTAATTTGTTACAGGTATCTTTTTCTCTCTCTAACTCTCACAAATTCCATACTACGTATGTAAAGATAAAATACCATGCAAAGATACATATATTGGTTTTGAGATAGCCTAATTGGTGCTACATATACGAGATCACGGCTTCAAAATTGAACACATATCTGCTTTTAAGTAACAACTGCGTCTCATACTTATTAAAAGTTTAGTCTCTCTTTACAAGATGATGATAAAGGTAGTGAAATGAAATCATCATTTTTTTCAGTTAAAAAAGCTTTTATCTTACTAAAAAAAAAATGCATACGGAAAACAACTACTCCCAAATTTGAAATATAGGGCCTTGTATTTTTATTTTTTTTGGGACTGATAGGACTTTTCTACTTCTACAAGGACATAAGCATCTCAAGCTCTAAAATTCAACCTTAGCTGGAACTTGGAATATTAATGAATGAGTATATATAGAATAAGCAAACTTTAACTATACACTACATAAACACAAAGAATGAGAAAGAGACTCATGAGATTAGAAGCTCTTTTATACAAAATATTAAACATAAACAAATTATTGAGAACTATTGTGCTCTGTATCTATTTTTTTTTAATTTTATAAATACTTTATATATTTACTCTTCTATTCTTTTCTTTCTTCCTCCCTCACAAAGTCATAAAGTAATAAATTTATGAACTACAACGGTAGTAATTTAGTACATTATATTAACATCAATATATAGTAACATCAATAATAATAATAAACAATTGGATTAATAGTAGAATGAGTACCACGCATGCAGTTCAAAAGAACGAATATGTTAATGGAAAAAATAAATAAAGGATGATGAATTGTAAAAATCTTTTAACTTTATTAAAAATATATTTTAAATTCGTATTTATTAAGTAGTATAATATAAGTTCATTAACTTTATAAAAAATACGAAATGTATTTTGTAAAGATAATGAAATTGTAATGTTTTACTATTTTTATAAAAATAATTTTTTGCTACATTGTTTGGACTTTACTACTTTATTGAATAGATATGAAATTAAAATATATATATTTTTAAATATAACAGATTTAAATTACTTTTTTTTCCTAAATAAATAAAAATATGTGAACCGGTGTGTGCGTCATTCTTCGCGTACATAGATGTTATCTTTCATTTCAATTGCAATAAGTTTTAGCGCTAAGCCGCTATACCTAATCAAATTCAAATGATACGTTTCTTCTTACAATTCACAAATTGTGACCACCATATTAAACCTCATTACCTTAATATCGAGCCACCCAAACCATGTTATGTCATGAAATCCAGCGTCTCATGATCTTCTAAGACTAACGCTGAGTTTTTCAGAGAAAAATAATAATAATAATAATAATAACCGAGTGCATGTTCCTGAGCATACTAGTCATGGCCATTTCATTTTGTCCTTTTTTTTCCTTTTCATTTCATTCATTCTCTGTTATTGGATTCACTGAAATGGAATGACCAAAAGTTACTATTATGGTAACTTATAATTAAGTTAAACAAACTTAAATGAATCCTAGCGAATCAATTGGCTAGAGTTCATACGAAGTTATATGTTTTAACTTCTGAAAATGCCCAATTGCTACAGGAATACCATGTAATGCTTAGACTACTTAATTTGCATTTCAATTTATCATCAATTGAAATTTACGGATGTTAACTTCCACACTGCATTTTAAAATTTTCAACCAATAATTATCTAATACATCAATTAAATAATTAATATATATATATCAGGTAACCCAAAGAACTTTTGTTAATAGAGTAATTATTTCACAATGAGTGGTCCCACTATAAATCAATACAATTTATTAAATATCTTAAATATATAAAAGATATGAGATTCAAATTGTAGGAGTAGTATAGTTAATAAAAAAAATAATTGATATTTTTAAATTGGAAATGCACCTAATCTTGGAACAGGTGCACAAAAGATACAGATGTTCCAACGGTGCCATTATTTGAACCATGTATATTTTTTGGCCATCGATAACTAATTGTAGTAAAATGTTATTATCAACGTCAATTCATGTAACGATAGTACTCATGTGCATTATGATTATTTGCAGAGCTGTCTCATTCCATCTAATCGTTTGTAAAATGTTTGTAGTAAATGTTATTTCAATAATGTGTTTGGATTTTGGTTTTTCCCCTAACAAAACATTTTTTTTTTATCAAACCATTCGAACTGTAATTTAAAACATGAAGTGTATTTTTTTTTCCCTTACCATGAATAGTGTGACTTAAAACTGAAAAATAATTCTTACAGACAGATCACTTGTAAGTTCAACATATAAAACAAGAGGAAAGAAGCATAAGTCGTTAGCCAAAATAAGTAGAAAATGAATAACACATACAAAGTAATATAATGTTTTACCCACCTAAAAAAACTCACCATCCCTACTAAATTCTTTGATTGTTACAGCTCGCTTCCTAAGTATAATACCAAATTTATGAGACTTAATGATTTTGATTAAACCCTGAGTTAACATTTTCAATACTTACAGAATTCAAATTTAAGTTATAAGAGATTTCGTGTAAAGTTAAATGTTAATTAAATTAAAATAGCTAATGTTACTAAGTGAGTAATGCTCAAGAAACCATTATCTCAGGATGATGTCTCCATCTTACTTAGTATCATGCGAAAACACTACTTAATTATCAAATAAATTCCCCATTATGAAGAATACGGATAGCTAATGATTTTTAACAAATATTAAACAGTACTTAGATCCTATATACTCAAAAGGGCAATTCATTGTCTATACTCTACACTATTTAGGGCATGCATTACCCTAAATAAAGTCTCATACGTGTTAGTATTGATTAGTCGAAATACATTATAATTTGAAGAGTATCAGAAAGTGATGCTAAAACCGAGCTGTCCAATAATCTCAACAAACCTTGAATATCGAGTGAGATTTCATTGTATATTTTAAAGCTTATTAAGAAAAGCATATATAAATTAGATTTTTATAAGCAATTTTCAGATACGGGATCTTTAGCATACGTTGTCTAAGATTAAGTTGTCAACATGCCATACTTACTGATCAACAATCTTCATCACAGGGTTATTAATTGTAGTAAAAAAAACACTTATTTTTAATGATTTGTTAATTATTCTGTTATTTTTTATGTTTTTAATATATAAATTTAGTTATATGCTCAACTAAGCATATATTATAATATAAAGTATAAATATTAGGTATAATAAAGCAAAAATTTAGCTTTCAAGTCAATTATGTATATGTTTAAACAATAAAAATGGAGGATATATATTAGGTTTATTTAATTAAAATAAATAATACTCTATTATTAATGAGTAAACCTACAAAAATACGATCAAATAATTGCATTTATTTTATTCATTTTATCGAATTATTTTGTCTCATTTATACACCACCTAACATGTAAAGAGTTTTATTTATATCATTCTATTAGTCAACTTATGTTGTGTTATACATCAATTATAGATTTAAAACAAGATAATTAAGTAGTATATTTGAAATAATAATACTACTGACGTATTATTTTAAATATATCACGTAATTATCTGAATTGTTTTAAATATACTATCGACGTATAATACCTTAAAAAAACTAATAAAATGGTATAAATAGATTTTTTTATGAATTTAATTGTATAAACTAAACGAAAAATAATAAATAATATTTTTTTAGGTTCACCTGTTAATAATAATGAATGAATATATAAATTGATTGAGTTGTAACGGTTTTAATTAGATTTTGGGAAATCGAAACCAATCCAACCAAAGTGGATTAGTTGCTTGTAATTGAAATCTAAACCAATCCAAAACTAACACAATGATAAAAATGAATTGGGTTTGATTGATTATTTTTTAAACACCCTAAATAAAACTAAAATATATTAAAATTAGAGCAGAAGGAAAAACACCTGCCATTTATGAATTGTTCATGAACTTTCCAGTGCTTCCTTGTGTCAATTGCAAGCTTTTAGTGACACGTAAGCATGGCAAGTAATTTGAGTTTGATAAATGGTTGCCTCAGAACTGGTGATAAGATGAAACTCCATCACGTGATCATATCGTGTCCATCCGCTTAAAGCTGAGAGGCGTATATGATTTTCATGAATTGCTTGACTTTACATGCAAAGACCAATATCCTTTCGACACTTTGAAAACTTCCTTTTGAGTTGGTTTGAGAAATGCATCATCAGACCCAAAATAATGACCGTACAAGGCTAACAATCATTATAAAGTTCAGTACTGTTTATTAAATAACATATCCAGGTCCACCAGTACCTTTTCAGCGAAACTGTGAAAGTAACACAAAATAAGCTGAAATTGAAACTTTTTCCTTCGAGAAAGCTGAGAGGACATCACTAATTATACATAAATTATATTGATATCTTACTGAACCAAAAAAATAAAATAAAAAATATTTCGTTTTTAAGGATGTCCTATGATACATGACTTGGAGGGGGAACTAACAGAATCAAAACTTGCCATACACGCAAGGATATGTGATGCAACATTTAGTCCGGTAGAAAATGTGGTGTCAGATGATGAATTTAAGTCTCACTTGAGAGTTGAGACAGTTACATTTAATTTACCTCACATAAAACGGTGGCATAGAACATCACTTCACCTATTCTTTCTGCTATAATAGTCATTATTTTGACAGAAAAAATCACATTTATATAAAACTTGGAAAAAAAAGTTATGCCAGCTATTATGTAACACGAACAAGCGAAGATTGGATGTAAATGTATATTTCTCATTTAATTCAAACATATTCACAGCATCAATATTTATAATGCAAACTAATAATAATAAAAAACTTAAATATTCTTAAAATCAAGAAATAATTTTTAAAAAATGAAACAGTTTATATGTAACTGAAATATACAATTGTGTTTTAACTATATTATCTTTTAAGATATTTTAAAATATTTCGAGATTTTAACACTATTCAAATTGGATCATAAATGTTTCGTGTCCAACATAAAAATGAACACAAAAACTTTGTCCAGGAAGCCTTTTTGTGAAGATGTATGCCGTTTGCTCCTTCATGTGAATGTATATCATACAAATAATTCCGTCTTTAACTTTTTCTTTGATAAAATATCTATCCATTTCTATGTGTTTAGTTCGATTGAAAGAGATTGAATAAAATACTAATGGTGGCTTTAATATCACAATAGACTTTGAGCGGACCCTTTATTTCAATTTGTAATTCTCCAAGATTTTCTTCGACCATAATCCTTCACATATCCCTTGTACAACTTCTCAGAATTCAGCTTTGACACTATTTCTAACTAATACATTTTGTTTTCTTACTCTTCTAAGTTATTAGATTTTTCCAAACAAAAGTACAATATCCATTAATAGATTTTCTATCTTCTATCGAACCTGCCCAATCTACATCTGTAAAGACTTCTATCACTCTAACTTCACTCTTCTTAAAGAATAACCTCTTTTTTTGGAGAGTCTTTGAAATATCTAAGGATTATATATACCGCCTCTAGATGAATTTCCTTGGTGAATGCATATGTTGGCTTATCAAACTAATTGTAAATGCAATATCAAGTATTGTGTTTGATAGATAGATTAACTTTTCAATCAGTTTATGATATCTTTCTCAACTCGTCTTTCATTATCCTCTGCTTTCTTTCCAGATTCAATTGGAATGTCACTTGATTTCCTCCCAATCATACCCAAAAAATAACGCATTTGTCCCAATTCTCTTACTTCAAACTCAGTGGCAAGAGTTTTCTTGAGTCTATAAATCTCAGTTAAGTTATATTTGATAAAGATTATATCATCAACATACACAATCAAAATTGTTTTCAATCCTTCTCCAGATTATTGAAAAAACGATGTGATTATAATGTTCCCGTGGATATCTTTGACCCTATCACTTTTGAAAACTCATCAAACCACATTCTAGGTGACTATTTGAGATCATAGAGGGACTTCTTAAGTTTACACACAATATTCTTCTCTCTTTATTTACAAGAATCTGGTGTAATTGTCATGAAAATTTATTCATTTAACTTACTATTGAAAAATACATTCTTTAACACAATATTCTTCTCTTTATTTACAAGAATCTGGTGGAATTGTCATGAAAATTTATTCATTTAACTTACTATTGAAAAATACATTCTTTATGTCAAGTTGTTGAAGGCTCTAGTCTAGATTTATTGTCAATGACAATATAACCCAAATTGTGTTTAATTTCGTCACTCCTTGCAACGAACCTCTGTGAAAACTTCCCGAGTTGAAGGAAGAGATCGTCGATCGAGGACCCTTCCTCTCACATCATTTAGCTCACAGTTGAGTCCAATAAGGAACTCAAAAACTCTCTTTAATTTCTTTTTTGTATCGAACATTATCACCAGTACACTCACACTTCCTCAAAGCTCCAATCTGATTCTTGCCATAACACCATCATCACCATATAATAATCAATGACATCTTGATTCCCTTGCTTCATCTACCATAACTGGATTTTTAACTCAAAATTTTGGGAGAATTTTTTTGAATCAAATTAAGTTTCACGGACGATTTCCCACACATCCATCAACGTTGACAAAAATAAGTATGTTTTTCCAATTGAAAGCTTCATGAAGTGTACTAACCAAATAGTTACCATTGAATTTTCAGAGGCTAGCAAGATTAGCTCCTTAGTCTCACCAGTAAGGTAACTAAATTTTCCCTTGCCCTCAATTATTAGTTTGATGGATTATGCTTACTCATAATAATTTTTTCCATTGGGTTTTTCAATTGTGAGTTGAATGAACAAGTTATCGAACCCTTCAGAGCTCATGGTAGATATCCCTTCTGTTTCTCTATTAGGGAGATAAGAAAGAACGTATTCTTTGTTATTATTATTGTTTTCAATCTTGCTTTGATATCATGAAGATTGTATTAATTCAAACATGTTCATAACCCCTATTTTATAATACAAAATGATAACAATAAAAAGAAAATAAAATTTAAATATTTCTAAAAATCAAGAAATAATTTTTTAAAATGAAACAACTAATCTGTAATTGAAATATATAGCTGTGTTTTAACTATTTTATCTTTTAAGATATCCTAAAATATTTTGAGATTTCAACAAGAAGTTTCAAATCACCCCATTTTAGTAAAGAGACATGCTACTTGTTCACTTTGCTTCTACTAATGAGACAAGCACCTCCAAAGAGTAGTATCTAAATTCTAAAAAGACTTAGCAAAATTATGAATTACCTGTATTAGCAGCAGCCAAAAAATAGAAAAAGAAAAAGGAATTACCTGCAAGACTATATGAGTTTGTACTTCTCATTGCATAGAAACCACCCACCCCAGGCTATATGTTAACATGTTTTAAGTATTTTTTTATTGTTCTACCCAATGAGGGGAGGGGGGAAGAACTGATACCATGGGGGTAACTAATGCCATTGTCGATTGTCCCTTCTATGCCCTTCATTTTAACGTTTTATCTAACATGTTAAAAAGGATGGGTGGATTTTTATCTAGAAAGAGGTACCAAGCACACGAATTCCTGATGCTCCAGGTGCACAGGAGAAGCTTATGGGAAGGGGCTAGAAGCCACCAGAACATACCATTGGATATTTTCTAAGGGTCAAGTGGGGTGACAATTTGTATCATAACCTAATTGATTGAATTGAATAATAAGAATCGAAATAAATTTAGGTCAAATTCGAATTGCCTCAAATAACTCAAAAAATAGGGCCGAGTTTAAACTAAATTATACTAGCCTATTAGAACAAAATAAAATAAAATAAAATAAAATTTAAGTCTAAAATTTTAAAAATAAAAATATATATGTTAAACTAAAATATTTTTTCTCTCTTTCAATCTTTCTTGTTGACTCCCAAAAGACCTAAACTCACCCTCCCCATAGTCTTATTATAAACATTGTTTTAAATGGTTGGGTTAATTTCAATTATATCTAATTGTCAAAAATATACTAATATATTATGTTAATTGTTGGTTTTTGTAGTACAAAAGGGACTGAAAGACATATTATGTTATGTTTGTTATGCAGCTCACCACCAAAATGTTCTTCTCAACCAAGCCATAGCCTTGCAATACAAAAAATCAAATTGAATTATATTTTTACTATTATAGATTTTTTAATATTTACTTTTCTATTATAAGCTTTTAGTAGTATCTATAGATTTGGTTTTCAATATGAATATTCTCAAAGAAATCATTTTGCTATTATGTTATGTAATTATTATTTATTTTAAAAAATGCATCAGATATAAATAATTCTATAAGAATTTAAGTCTTAACAATATGTAATGATTGTTGATTGAGTTTTAATGATATTAAGCAAATTTATTTTTAATATATAAAATACCAATTGCTAAAGAAAAAAAAGCAATTAACAATTAGGGCAAGTTTGGGACGTTTGGGACAGCACATTTGTGTTTAATTCATGTTCAGATTCACCTTTATTAATTCGAATTAATTTAATTTGAACTAGAGTTAAATCACTTTGAACTAAACTAATTCAAACCAACTCAAACTAATCTAATTTGTACGAATTACAACCCCTACTTTAGGGTAATATGCTACTATAAAATTGAAAATAGTATCCAAGAAAATATTTAAAATTGAAAATAGTACCGGAGAAACTACTTAAAATTGTCATACATATACAAGAAGTAATGAACAACACATCCTAGCATGGAGCATTGTTTCCAAAATTATGAAGCTATCATTTATTCATTTGAGTGAAACCACAGCCACCAATGGTAATACTCTAAGCATCTAAAAATAGTTATTTTACATAAATTTACTTCTGGTTTTATTATCTAGTTGAACGTACCACAGATCTCACAGGAAAAAAAGAAATGAGAAAAGATCATTTTAGTTTGCACAAGTTTTGTAAAAGAAATGCATTAATGATTGGTATTGGGAAATACCATATTACCTGATAAAGTTGACGTTTCAGGAATTGAATGAATAAATTTTGAGGTAAGTACATGAGGCAAAATCAGCCTCAGGATATCATCTCTAGGATATGGTTGTGTAACTTGCCATTTGTTACAAGCACACCACCTGAAGGAAATATAAGTCTTCTTCCATCTTGATCTGCTGCAATGTCTATTTGGGTCCCTCTCCAGTCAGTCACCTGAATATGCATTATCACTAACATTTAAAAATCAATGCATTATTACTTTTCAATAAATAAAAGAATCATTAGCTTTAGTAATTCCATTTGAGTTGCTTAAATTGCAGTAGATAAGTACATATTTGCTTAAGGATACAGTTAAGAGGATAATCTATGCTCTCTGTTCTAATACAGTTATGTTGATCAAAAGACATATAATGACCAAAGCATTAGAAGCCATTTTCCTCCAGATGAATTGGAAGCAGAATAGGTTTCAAAATTGACAGTTTGTGTAACAATACGACAGAGTAAAATACTGAAAATATGATCAATTGACCATTTGAAAGACCTCCAAATCAAATGAGAACTAGAAAAAACTTAAAATGCGTCTAATGTCTGTAAGGAAAATATCTTTTGAGGGGACATCGTACATATTATACACAAATATTACAAGTAAATTACAAATTTACAAAAGTGGAGAGATGGCACGTGCCCCTCATGCGCTCCAGGTGCCTCCATCCCTGGGCTGACCTATGAAATGTTATTAAAAACCATGTTATGGTTTCAGAAGTCTCTGGTTACCTTAATTTCATAATCTAGAATAGTTTTAGAGCATATAAAAACCCACAAGAGTTTAGGGTTTTAATATGTGGGTTTTGTTTTCAGTTACTGTGTTAAGAATCAAAACCACAATTTAGACCTATCACTACTACTGTGATAGTGGCGCCTAAATGCATCAGACTTTCCCAGAAGAATGTCAAAGTTAGTTTCTTAGTTTGTTATATTTAGTATGTTAATGGCCTTGAAACAACTAATTTCACATTATCTCAAAATAAGTTTAGTATAATTATAAAAAATACTCCCAAACTTTAAATTACTATCACAAATACTTACAAGGTTTTAAAAATATCATAAATACTCTCAAAATTAACGAAATTTAAAGTTAAAGGGAGTGAATAGTAATATTCTATATATTAAAATGGCAAAAATAATAAAAAATTAAGAAATAATATGAATAGAAACACAAAGCATCTTGAAAGTTTATCACAATAAATGATAATTAATAAAAAAAATTAAAGAAATATTAAAAACAAGACTAGATATTAAGGAAGATGGATTTATAGATTCATTATTCTTAAAAATTAGAAAAATATTTCCTAGAAAAGATATAGTTTATTATGAAATAAATAATAAAGAAATAAGCATTAATATTACAAATGCAAAAAGAATGTATAATATACCATTAATTGACAAAGAAACTATTACAGATAAACTATCAAAAATCCCTCAAAATGATAAAGGAAAAATTGGATATATCTATTTAGGAGCAATCCATATATTAATAAAAACACATTTTAGAGAAAAAATTAATACACCAATAAAACTAGCACTACAATATGATAGAATTATAAATAAGAAAGATGTTTTATTAAAAATGATACATGAAAACATAGGATACCAAAAATTAAAATTCATAACATACGCTAAGTTTGTCATTAATATTAATGATAAGAACTTAACCCAAGCGACGTTTTCGAAATGCCCCTAATAACCAACGAATGACAAGTGCTTTTTGTTGTATGGATCCTATTTCAATGGGAACTAGATGAGTCGATCCGTCTACATGTTTTGCTTTTACTACTATATTGGGAGTTACTCCACGTATTGCTTGACGTAAAACAAATAGTGGATTTGTTTGTCTTTTGTTGAATCCTTTTTCATGGGTCGATAGATAATTTGATAAGTCAATGATTTTTTTCCGTGTTTCAGAATACGGTAACCATCATGTTAACTAATCGATTACGATAAATTGGATGGAATTTTACAGTTTTTTCTTCTGCGATACTCGACATGACATGAATACACTACATGGTAGAATATTCATTAACAAATAATCATAATAGTTTAAATATATAAACAAAATAGATTCAAAGAAATAGATAAAAATTTCTAAGAAATTAGATAAATAATAAAATCATAAATATTAATAGACTTTGAAATACGAGAAGAATGAAACATAGATGGTAAGAAAAACCTCTAATACCAGAAAGAAAAAATAATATAACAAGAAATAGTAATGTATCAAGGTTAGGTTTATATTTATAGATCCCAAAGGAAAAACCTCTAATAAATAAAGAGAAGTGACAGATCTAAAACAAGAATTTAAAATAATGAAAGCATTAAACCATGACGTAATACTAAGAATAAAATGATGCCATTATCATCCAAATATTGTTCAAAAATAAACTATAGGTTGTAGAACTTGATTTTAATAAAAGCCTATCAAGCATATCAAAAAACTAAATGACAATAATGAAAGTTATAATAATTTTAAAATAATAAATAGATATATCACAAGAATCTTACATCAGGTCTTTATAAGACATAAATAAAACACAAAATAAACTCCTACATAAAATAAAAGAATATGATTATAATAAGAACTTACAACAAGATATACATAAAGAATTTACAGAATTAAGAAATGATGTAAATAATATACCTAAATATAATGAAATTATAGGTTATAAATTTGATCTTAAAAGAATAACTACTTAAAAGATTAGATGTATTAATGCCTGAAAAATGAAAAAAATAAAGAATAAAGAAAAAACTATAATTTCAACTTAATAGAATATAGAAAAGAATTAGAATAACAGTTTATATACGATGAAAATAGAGACAAAAATTAGTTAGTTTATTAACCCTAACAAATGAAGATATTATGATGAAAAACTTTGTACAAGAAAGAGGAAGATGTTATAACAATAATCAATACAACTGATTTTGAACCAGAAAATATAGTCCAAAAAAACCATATGAAACCAATTTCATTGCCAATTTTTCACCAAGAAAAAACATCTGACCCACGTAGAGAAAAAATAAATTAACAAAAGTTAGAAAAACATTACCTTCCTTATAGGAAAAAAAAACAAAAATAGAAGAATTATATTGAAAAACTAGAGATAATATCCTACAAGAATTTAAACTTCCTGAAAACTATAGATCTAATCTTTTAGATTTGGATTATATAAGAGACAGAAAATGAATAGTCTAATGGTACGAGCATAATCATAAAAACTTCTCCAACCACACAATCAAACCTTTCAACTTATAGAGTCTTAGTAGTTCACAAAATGACAAAAAATGTTAAAATTTGGTTTATAAATCTAACAGAACAACACATTTACATATGTAGAGAAATGTCCCATATGTAAGGAATATTTAAATATTGTAGAAAATGAAATATACAATAAATTTATTAGATAAGATAAAGGTAGACATATTACTAAATCCAGTAAAAATGAAATTAAGAAACCAAATGGTATTTAACAAATATGAAAATATGTAACATGTCTTATATAGATTCTTTTACTTATGAATATGAAATATTTTATCATAAATTAACACACTCTGTACAAAAAATTTATAAGGAAATGTTTTTCCAGAAATTACCTGCACATTACACAAAACTATAACAAAATGATAGAATAAAAGAAATAGAAAAACTATACCAGACATCTTAAAAGGAAGAATAAAAAGTCTTAAAAATTAGATAGTAATTAAATTTCAGGAAAAAAAGGAATATAAACAAATAATAGAAAATAATAATAACATTTATGATAAAAGAAATTTAAGAATACCAAAAATAATGAATTTAACATAAAATCTTACACGAAAAAGTATAAAAAATACAAAACATTTAAAAGATATAGAAAAAAGACTTTTAAAAATATAAAAAAAACTATAACAAAGAATCTTATAGAAAAATATATTTTAAGAGAAAAAGGTATAAGCCATCTGAAACAAAAATTATTGCTTATCATGGAAAAAGAAACGCAAATGTTGGATCTACAATGAGAAATTACACTAATAAATGCACTAACGAGTTTCAACATAAAAAAAATTAAAAAAGAACTTTCACAAAAAACAAAAATCTTAGAAGAAGCTTTTAAAATAAAATTAGAACTAATAGAGGAATTATTATCTATTAAAAAAAATAAAGATTAAATAATTAGAAGAAACTAAAGAAGAAATAACTGACTAAGAATATTTAGAATATAAATAATCTTCGTTAGAAGATGAAAGATTTGTATAATATTACAAATTTAAAAAGTACTTGTATTAATATAGGATTGAATTTAAAGATTACACAAGTTATTATTTACAAGCATATGTAAATACTTACACAAGTATTTGTGTAGTTAATAAATATGTATTCTTAAAGGAACTTTGGAAATAAACACAAAAAGATTTAATTGTAAATTTTTTTAATATATACAATAAATCTTAATAAGGTCTTAAAAGATAAAGATAAAATTATAAGAGGAAAAAAATTTCATATCAACAAGAAACAGGAGTTGATTTATACATTCTTAAACTTATATCAACCTTTTACACAATATTTAGACAAAATAAGTTTAACCACACTAGATGATGAAACAATTTACATGTTAAAAATAAGAAAAACTTTGACTGTATTAAACCTAACTTTTATGCAACAATATAAAAACAAAAATGTACTGAGATATACACAAAACAGCAACAAAAACCTTATTTAAAAAATATTTCATCATATATAGATGAGAAATAAAACTATTTTCTTGATGAAATCCAGGAAAATAAAACCTTAAAAGATATCAAAAAATTATTAAAAAGAACGAGTTCATAAAATCCTTTAGATCTACGAGTAAATAAATCTAAAATGATTACTAATATAAAACTAAGAGATCCTTAGAAAGTCACTTAATAAAACCTATGATTTATACTTCAGAAGACATGATTGAGTTTTAAAAACAAATTTAAGAACTTTCGAAACTAAAAATCATAATATCAAGTAATTCAACTCATTCTAATCCAGCATTCTTAGTCGAAAAAAAAGCTAAAAAAAGAAAAAGAAGATGGTGATAAACTTTAAAGCATTGAATAAAGAAATTATTGATTATAGATACTTTATTCCAAAGAAAGAAGAATTATTATCATTAATAAAAGGAAAGAAACATTTCTCAAGTTTTGATTACAAAAGTAGATTTTGGTAAATAAGACTAAAAAGAATCTAAACAACTAATGACGTTTAGTTTCCCCAAAAACAATTCCAATGAATTGTTGTATCATTTGGATTAAAACAAACTTTGGACATCTTTCAAAACTATATAAACATTTTTTAAGAAATTATAAAATATTTACTATGTTTACATAGATGATATTTAAGTTTTAAGTAATGAATTAAATAAACATTATTTGGATATTATTAATATTCTACAAAATATAGGAAATAAGGTATTATACTTTCTAAGAAGAAAACAATAATTACTCAACAAAAGATTAAGGATTTAGAATAAGAAATTGAAGATGAAAAATACAATCTAAAACCCCATATATTAAATAAATTAAAAGATTTCCTAGTGGATTAAAATACAAAAATTCTTAAAATGTTTAATGTATGTTGAAGCATACATTAAGAATATTACAGAATTATGAAAATCTTTACAAACAAAATTGAAAATAATCATGTTTGAAAATGGACAGAACAAGATACTTTGTACATGGATAGAGTTAAAGCATAAGTAAAAAATTTATCAATTTAATACCATCCAAGTCCAAATGATAAAATGATAACTGAAATAGATACTACATATGAATATTCGAGAGCAATTTTAAAAACAAAACTAGACGACAAGGATTAATATCTTTGTAGATATACATTAGGATCTTTTTATAATCCAGAATTAAATCATCACAATAATGAAAAATAATACTTAACTGTCAAAAAAGATATTAAGAAATTTGTAATACATGTAATAAGTTCCAAATTCATTGTCAGAACCGATAACAAAATTTTAGATATTTCTTAAGAGTTGATATTGCACGTGACAAGGAAGATTGGTCAGTTAACAATAGTGATTTAACCACTAAAATTTTAAAGTCAAACATATTCCAAGAAACAATAATAATTTAGTAAATGCTCTTACAAAAAAATTAACAACTTTAACTAATTTTGTTCTTATAGGAATGGAACATATTGATATCAAGATCAAGATAAAGAAAAAAAAAGAATCCTTTAGGAAAAACTCAAGGTTTATAACTAGAGAAGTCTCTTTTGGAGACATAAATCAAACAAGAAAAACTTAAATAGTTTAAAACCAACATTTGAATCCAAAAACTCTAAATAAGAATCCATCTTAAGGATTCATTCTAAAGAAGGTAAAACTTATAAAGAAATAATTCAAAATAAAAAGAAAGTAAAACCTCTGAAAAGAGAAGAAAGAACTCAATTGGGCTAAAAAAAAGCACAAAAAGAAGACTAGAAAATGATTTTTGTAGTCTATAATGGTCTAAAACTAGGAATTTACAATAATTGGCCTAAAGCAAGCAAAATTATTATCGAATTTAGTAGAATAACTCAAAGAGCTTTCACTAATAGAATAAAAGCTTAAGGCAATTATACCAATTATAGAATACCAAAACTAATAACTCCAGAGGATATAATTAAAAATTACTTTACAACATTACAACAACTACTATCGTTATCAAGCAGGTTGAAGACATTAAAAAAGATAATAACCTACCAATACTATTTAGAGAAATGTCTCACACATAGATAGTAAAGATAGTACGACCATCAATACTAATCAAGAATACATTAATCATTGAAGATGAAAAAAAACTAATACAATAATTTAAGTAAACCACAATGGTTGAGTCTCTATAACTTAACCAAAAACTATACTCAAGAACATATTGAAAATATGAAATTTTACATCACAAATAAAGAATTCAATGCAGGTAGTAAATTTTAATATTTTTGAAGGAACTGATCCAATTTTTGTTTATAAAGCTTTCTATTCAAGTTTAATTAAGAACCAATATTCAGGAATTAATTTAAATGAATTAAATTATTTTGTTAAAAATTTCAAGAAAACTATCAAGAACTTCATGAAGAAAATTAGAGCAAGTAACAAGCCTGTCTATATCAAATTTTCAATTCACTTATGGACTGTGATTTAATAAGGTTGCATTAGTCCCTACCATTTTATAAAATTAAGGATTTTCAATACTAATAAAGAAGTTTCAAAACCAATGACACTTCTAAAAAAATAATTCAATACAAATGAACAATATATTCTAAAAGGACAGATGTTAAATTAAATTTATCATAAACTCAAAAGATTGATAATTCTTATGAAATCAAGATAAATTACTCGATTATTAAAGTTATAATCACTTCCCATAACAATATGGCCCTCATTGAAGAAGGTGTGAAAATCAGTAAGTTTGAAACAAATTTCATTAGTAATAATCTATAAATTTGTCAAGAAACAAGAAAAGTGTTTTGTTTTTATGTTAAGAAAATCACTAAGGATGAAAAATGTACTTACTACATTAGAGATTAAGAAGATGAAGATGCGCCATCATCTATGCCATCAAAAAAACTATTGACCGAAAACAACAAAAAAGAATAAAGATGTAGAGCTTATATCTTCAGTCAGTAGATTATGCTAAGGAAATGAATGGCTTAAATTCAAAAAGCAAAAGCAAAAAATTAGGTGAATTATTAAAATAGGGATAAAACAATGATTTTTCACCTTGTAAACAGGATTTCTTATTCTATAATAGGAACCCTTATTTCCATTAGTTAGACATAGATTCATCAATAGCAAGCTCTTTACTCTAAAAATTATTCATCTAGCTACTATGTATTTAGAAACTATTAGCAGCCAAGAATCTCTTCAAAGCTCTTAATTAGCTTTTAGAATTGTAACAATTATTAGGATTATGAATAAAATGAAATGCGGTCACTCTTTTTTCTATTCTCTAGTAAGTTTAAATTGGACACCATACTATGTACAGATGCAAAAGTTCCACTACTAGGAGGGTATTAAGGTTTGAACAAAATTGAGACATATCAAGTGTAACAAAAGAAAACGAATAATAGAAAGGAAGATCATGATAGACCCATTAAATTCAGGTATGATAATTATACTTTTAAGTCAATTAAGGAGTTCAAATAATTAAATATTTGTTTGTAACATTTATAAAACTAATAGATAAAGAAACCAGCCACAAGTCTATGAAAAATAAACATAAAAAAAATTTAAAATAAAAAAATATTTTAATAAAAAACTAAAATGTTTAACTTTAAATAATAATATGCAAAAAATAACAACTAGCATTGTGAAATAGCTAACCACAATTTGGTATCAAAGTTAGAAAAAAACACATCATTGGATGGAAAGTTAACATCATTAACCATTCGAGGACATTAGTGGTATTAACTATAAACCTCATGAGCATTAGAGCTATTTTTATAAACCTCAAAGGCATAACTAAAGATATGCTAAACCTTAGGGGACATTAGTGATAAATTTCACCTTTAGAACTATAAAATCCCTTTACAAAGGTTGATATTTTACTTCTATATAATCGCAAGTAATTATTTGGATTATTTATGTCATCATAGTGATCCGCAACAACGATAATATTTTTGGCATATCCTTGGATTGAACCATTTCTAAGCTAGGTTATATCCATGGTTTCAAAACCGTTTTGAGGCTAGCCTCAAGGCTGGCATCAAGAGCTTTTTCCACCTAGGCTACCCCTTGAGGCTAGCTTAATAAGGGTTGAAAAAATTATATGCCTTTTATAGTTTAAGCTTGAGCCTTTTTTCATGCATTGAGGTTATTAGAAAAGAAAAATTGATAGGTTTGAATGCAAAATTAAGGTAGTATTTGAACAAGCTAAAAGAACACCAAAAGAATACCAACAAAATGAAAGTACAAATGAAAAAACCCTAGTTTTTATGGTAGAACTTCTAAGCAGGTTCTTTCTTCCTCTTCCTCTGTTTTGGTTTTATTCTTCTCAGTTCCTTTTTCTTTCAACAACCTCTTGTTCCTTCTAACAAACAGTTTTTGAAAACACAAGCAGATATATTTTTATTTGCTAATATTTATTTTCTTTTTTCTTTTTTATTCTCTACTTTTTTCTTTGTTTTCTTTGTTTTCTTCTTTTGTTTTTTTTTCCTTATTTTGCTTTTATTGCCAAAAAAAATTCTCTAAACTATTTTCTTTATTTATGAACTGTTTGTTTATGCATCTTATATCTCTCAATTTGTTACAAAACGAATAGCATAAAAAGGAAAACAAATTTGGGCAACTTTAGTCACTTGAAACACCGTAAAACTTATATTTCAGATAAAAGAATATGATGAAGATAATAGTCTCTAAACACGAGATATCTTAGTCCAATGTTAGGCTGTTAGATTTTTATGAATTTTATTGTCTTTGTTGGTTAACTTTTTTATGGATCTTAACTTTATTATGTTTGGATGTTTTAGTGGTGATTAGATTGTTATATTATGAACAATTTGAGTTTATTACGATTATTATGATGATTTGTGATAATTTGTCTTTGTATTGTTTATTTAAAAGTTTTTTTTTTTTTATTTCGTTTTAATTTTAGGGTTAAGCCTCATACAACCTTTAAGGTTTATATCTCGCCTCAGTCGAAGGGATACACGCTGAGGTTAGAACATGCCTTTTTAAACATTGGTTATATGTAACTTATTTTTTGGTTTTATTACAGCTAACTAATCTTAATAGGTAGAATCTCTAATCTAAATTTATCTAACACTTGCAAAATGAATTAATATTTACACTTAAGTAGCAATTCGCTAAACTAATATGACAGTAGCAGGTACTTTAATCCTATAATAGACTATTATTGACTTGAATACCTTTCCTCCTGCTTCACGCACACATATGATTCCCACTGCATGATCCCATGCCTACAATTATGACAATTTAAAAACTAGGTCACGTAGTTGAAAAATGTCATATCATTGCTCATCTAGGACACAGCACAATACCTTGATGGTTTTTTGAACTTTAGAGCGAAGAATGAAAACTGATGCCCGCCCTGAAGCCACCATTAGATACTTACATAAGCTGCATGAATTGAAATATGAATTCCAAAGTACAAATTAAAACAAAAAAATAGTAAATATACTATAAACAACTCTAAGAGCAGCAAAAATCCCTAAACTAAGGTTTGGAATATGTATTTATATATCAAAGGAGTAGTTTCACGGGCCAACTAAGAGAAGAAAAATAGATAGTTTTCTGGGAAAAAATTTGGAAATCCTAACTTTGAAACTCACAAGAAGCTTATTACAAAGGAATCATCCTCGTAACTCCCATTACTACTTGCATTCCGCAAATGCACAAGCATGAGCATGCTTAACTGGCCAACTAATGTTTAAATAAAAACAAGCATAAATGCATAAATATTTTCATTCGAGAGGGCAACTGGCTTAGGTATCTCCAAACATCTGGGTTAATTGATGTATATGGTGCAAGTCCAAAGAATTAAGGCTAGACCCTCTACCAAGATGGAAAGATGTATATGTAAAGTGATGATAAGTACATTAATATTCAGAACACTATAGCAGCCCCTAATAATAAAGCAAACTGTGGTCATTCAACAGAAGAATACCCATCTCAAAAGTCAAAACATCATAACAAAAACTCAGGTTGACATTTTGTTCAGGGGAATGCATACTACACAAAATACATGAATTCTGCAGATCTACACAAGTGATACACAGGAACCAAATAACTCTAACAATCCGTAATCAATATCATGAAATATATTAGAAAGAGACATAAATAGGGAAAGGGGGTATTCTTAATGCATAGAATGTATACCTTCCACAACAAGTTGGCAAAAGAAGAATATGATTGTCTTCAATATTATCAGCATCAGTTGTTGCACTAAATAATGCTGAAAGTGGCAAAGACTCCCATGTTTGACTATCAGGAATAGAAAAGCACGCCTCATGCACTGAACAACACTGGTCAACAAAGCATCTGTTCCAACAATGAGGCACATTAGCAATGCCTTCTGTTAGAAATGATGAATGTCTTCTCCATGTTCCGCAACCATCATGAGCAAACATAATGACCCCAGAATCAGTCAGAGTGTTCTTATGTTCCCACACTTCAGAGGTGGATTTTTTAGGAGGATCTTCCTGCCAGTTAGGGCAACCCATAACACCTAACACAACCTCTCCATCAACTACCAGAGCCAAACCTACCTACAAAACAGGTAATTTGCTCAACAAACCAACAAAAAGAAAAAAATAATACTTACTGCAACAAAATGTATTCCCCTTTGTAGCATAGGAGATAATACTAAGGCACGATAAATATAAATTTTGAGCTTCTCAATGTAAATGATTATCAGTTTTCTACTATTTTAAGATATACAAGGTAGGCATTACCAAGCTAAGGGACCAGAGTCACTTTTAGTCTTTTATAGCACAAATGATTTTCTATTACTTTATATTAAGTCATAGAAGCATAAATTGAATGTAGTTTTAACCAAATTGATCCACTATAATTAAAAAAACAAACTTGTGATTCAAGAAAAGGCATTGCAGACGATCAAGCTCAAGTGGACATTAAAATAATTGTGCAATCCTTAATATTACTTCAGATAGAATACACAGCAAGATATCTTCTTGACCTCCAAAAAAATGCAAGAAAAGCTGTAACTAATAGTTTGGCCATATATCAAAGTAAAAAATTTAGCAATACATACCACGTATAATGCCTCACTTCCTTTTAAGAATCCACGTGTTCCATCAATTGGATCCAGTATCTGCAAATGGTTGTATGAACTTTAGTGAAAGTGTAAAGAAATGAGTCTAATCATAAAATTCAATGAATTAAATATTTAAAGGAACAAATTCAGGAAACAGTAGAAAATCGCTACTCATGATAAGCAGATCATAAAAACTGTAACATTGGTATTCCATCAATACAATCACATAATACTAATACAAATGATCATTTCAAAGTATATGGATGATACCATTCATCAAATGACTACAAATGGGAAATTATAAGGATGCCAAAAGACGAGCCAAATTACTTAGATCCTTAGTTGGGACCCACCCAGTATGTGGCTGGCTTAGTTCCAAAAGTGAAGGCATCCTTGGCACCCCTATCAATTGCTTCCAGTACATCAACTTCTGTCAATGTTTTATCTCTACAGCTGGAACTGCAAGTTACAGCATTTACAACAGGACCCGCTAAATTTTTTGACCGTATGAAACTGGAGTCCTCTTCAGCAACCAAGGGTATTGTGGGAAACAGTTTAACCAACTCTGAGGCAGAAGCAAAAAAGCGTCGTGAAAAAATTTGATGCTAGTATGAAGTATGAACTGACAGAAAACCAAAACATGTATAATCCTGTTTTGGAATTTCCAATGTGAATTAAATAAGTTGATCCATTATCACACTCTCCAGAATATGAACAGCATTGCTATTGCGCATGGAGTCCTTGGTGCTTTTATTAATCTAATTATTAAATCATGTTTGATAACAATTCTGATTTATGAATTATGATTTCTAATGATATAATTTATTTTGTGATTTTTGATTATTTTATAAAAATAATCACTAATGTACTCTATAACAATTTTTACTTGGTAATTTTCAAGGAAAAAAATCAAAAATTATGTTTGGTAATGCTTCTGATTTTTTTACTTTCAAAAATATAAAATTAAGAAATTTTTTTTGGATGCCATTTAAAATTTAGTTTTTAGTTATTTCTTCCCATATTTATACATACAAAAGTCAAGAGACTTCATTTACTTCTTAAAAAAATGTCTTGTGAAATTGAAACAAATAATAAATCAAAAATATGATTAAAAAATTTTCTTTTGAATGATCCATGAATTATCCTATATTTTGATGATGCTTCTTTAAAAATATTAAAATCAAAATAAAAAATCGTTATCAAATATAACTGATTAAAAAATTACTTAAAAAATTAAATATCAAGAATAAAAATCGTTACCAGAAACGCCCTTAACCAAATAAAAATTTAAAGCTGTAAATGTGCTTTTCAGTTTTGACATGATCACTATAGTCCACATAAAACAAATTCATCTGCCGAACAAATTAAACGGAAATAAAAACCTAAAAAAGCATAACTACTAAGGGATCAATAACCTAAACTGACAAGAGCCTGAACTCCAAAGTCCGCAACCGTGACGGGAGTCAGATCATTCTTTACAACTATCCCACCATCACTTGAAAACAAGGATGATTTCACCTAAATCCACCCAAAAACAGTAGTTGAAGAAATTAATTCAAAAGAAAAGGACAAAAAAGAAGTACATGATACAGCTAAAATTAATGATGTTGGCATCGCTTTACTTTCCAAAAGTTTCTCAGCAACCAAACAGGAGAGGGAAAGGGATTATAATAGGTTTACATCGAGACAAAGACTACAGGCTCTCTCTACTACGTCTACAGCAGCCTGGAGCTCCCGATAATACGTGGCTTTGTGATTCGGAAACGGGAGACTGCACCTGTAATTTCGTGTTAAAGTAGGTCATAGAAACCAGGAAATCGGAAAATCGGTCATTGATTTAAATGGTGGAATGGGTTAGGAGAGAAACCTGACGATGAGCAAGCGTCTGCGGAAGGGCGCAAGAGAAGGATAAGGATAGGTGAATCGAACGGTTGAGATATGGGTAGCACAACGGAGAAGATCCATGGCGGGAATTAGACTTCTGAAGGGGATGTTGAAATATATATATATATATATATATAGGGCAACTGTGGCAGCAGAGATTATAGTATGTGTTGTTCGTTGGGTTGGTGGTACAAAGGAATATTTGTTAAATATAAATTATATATTAAAATATATTTTTTATAAAATGAATAGTTCAGATTTATAGATAAAAAAATAGTCAAACAATCTATGAAATTACATTTTTTTTATAAAAATGAATTAAAATACATAAATTTGTATTATTATTTTTACTTTATTTTCATTGACATTTTAATTTTTTATATGCTAATTTTTTTCAATAGTGATTATTTTTTTCTTTTCTTTTTAATTTTATTTATAATAAAAAATTTATTTAATATTATAGAATTATGTTAACCAATAGATTTATTTTTTAAAACTTAGATTTAAAATAAATATAAGTCAATGGAGAAAATATCACTAGAACTTTCAAACTTATAACATGTATTATTATTTTTTTAAACTAATATTATAGAACTGTCAAGATATCTTCCTTATGGTCTTAATGTGATGTGTAAGGAATGACTAATTTAGTCATTTTATACCCTTATAACAGCTAAAAATAAAAAATAAAATAAACAGAGGCAGTTAAACAATCGTTACTCTTATTATTATTTTTCCTTATTTCGTTCTCTTTATGGAACCTAAGACTTTCAAAATAGAGGCAGATCAAGAAAGCAGTTGAAATCAAAGACTTTCAAAATAGTCGCAGACAAAGAAAAAATCAAGAAGCAATTAGGACCCAAAAGAAGCTCAAATAAAGACAGACGTACAAACGTTGAAGGCATAGGAAGAAGATTAGGATGCTAGCTTTATGTGTTGCCAGAATATTCCAATTAATCAGAGAATTGAGGTCACAAATTTGATGGTGAAACTATTCAATAAATATTACAATAATTTGAGCCATTGATTATTATTACATCTCAAATAGAAAATAGTTATAGTTGATTTTTATAAATTTTAAAATCATTTATAAAATGTATGTATTAAATTATAACCTTTTCAAAACACAGATGAAAAAGAGTACTAATTATAAAACATGAATACCTATAACATATCAATTACATTTTTACTGTTCTCTAAAATCGGGATCACTTCTAATTGTCTACAGTAGTTATAGTTAACTTTTCAATACATTAATAAATTTTAAAGTAAAATTCTTTAAATGTACCGGTGAAAATTTTATATATATCTTATGAAGCTCGTGGAAGTAGAGGCATGTGTATTTGTATTTAAGGATTACCATGTGGCCCACCTGAGATCTACTTAAATAAATTTTTCTGGTATATAATTCATGATATTAGGATAAATTATATATACATAATAAAATTATATTCAATATAAATATTAAATTTTAAGTTTTTAATTCTCAATATTTAAAAAATCAATAATTTAAACATATTTTTAATAAAATAAAATACATATAATATGTTTTAATTAAAAATTAATTAATATTATTTTTTTATATATATGTACCCTTCTTAAATATAAATCTTAAATTCATCATTGGTATTAAGTAATGTTGTGAATTTATTCTTTTAATAGGATAAATCTATGCATGGATTATCTAATTAAAGATAAAAATAGATATTATAAATACAAAATAGAGAACGAAAAATAAGGATCCATATATTATATGATAAAGAGTGAGGAGAATATTTCATCAACCACCTAATTCTCCAAAACTATGTCTTATTTTAATAAATATACTATAAGAAATATATTTTTAATATTTTTATAAATTTAATTACATTTAAATTTAAACTAATTATAATAATATTATATATTATTTATTAATTTAAAATTTTATTTTTCCTATTATAAAAAAATTGTTAATGGCTTGGTTTTTTCTTTATAATAAAAATAAAAAATAATATTTAAAATATCACTTGGATCTCCATTCTTTTTTTGGATTCTCATTCTCTACTAAGATGAATCAGGGTTTCATCCTTATGGGAATGAGATTGCATAAGGTTTTAGGTGGATTCAAGATTTGAAATGTCGATATCGATGAAATTATAAAAACTATGAAAATTTATCAAAAATTCAGGCTTTTTTTATAAAACAATCAATTATTTACATTTTAACCTAATTTTTTATTTAATTTATGTATTTTTAAATAATTAAAATATTTATATTAATCAATAAGTTTATCAATTTTTTTAAATATTATATAATAAAATATATATTATTTTTTACTAAATATTGTTGAATATGTAGTTAAACTGCTTGAAATAATTAAATTTATTATCTTATTATAACTATTGTAAATGGACAAATGTTAATGGTATGAAAATAAATTTCATTAATTATTTATTTTTAAAAGTATTAATATGTATAGCAAACATATTACAAACAAGGAAAATGAGAATATATTATCAAAAAATTAAATTGAAATGATTACTTAGAAAGAAGAATAAATAAATAGAGAAATAAATCAAAAATTTATATTTTTGATATTTTAACAATATTTTAGTTACAATATCTATAATATTTAAGATATTTAAACCAAAAAAATACATTTAATCAATATTTTATCGATATTATTGATATTTTTACGATAATTTAACTAAAAAAATATATATATCAAGTTTTGATATTGAAATGTGTTAAAAAAAGATATTATCACAATAATATAACCAATAACGTCAAGATTTTTATCATTGTGTGGACTTTAATTCAATTATTTTTTGCCAACATTTATTTATTTTTGTTAATTTGTTGCTGAGATTTAATATACTAGCTCGCATGCACGTACTTTTCCACGTGTAAGATAGATAGGTAATTAAAAATTAAAATTATACAACATACATTAATTTTATTTGGTAAAAAATTAATTTTTCAAAAATTTAAATGAAAACAATTTGAATTCGGCACAAAAGTTACAACTTACAAGCCATAAAATATACCAAACTTTTATTTGGTAAAAAATTGTTTTTCTAAAACTTTAACTAGAAATAATTTAAATACAGTACAAAAGTTACAAAGTCATTGTCGTTACAATTATGGTGTTTAATAATGGGGTTTTTCATATACGAGGTATATTTCCTCATATAGTTTAAAAATAAAAATCAGAATTTATTTTAGTTTAAAAATGTGTAAATTAAAACTTATTCAACAATTTATCCATCAATTTTTTTTTACAACTCACCATTTCACTTTCTTCTTCTCTCTCCTTCCTTAATTCTCACCTTCATTTTCTTTCTCTCTCTTCTTATTTTCTAAAAAAACAAAAATAAAATATCTTCATCCACCAATTTTTAATAAATAATAATTTATTTTTATTATAAATAAAAAATAATAAAAATAATTTATATTTATACAATAAAAAATATTTATTTTTTTATAACAAATAACTTATCAAAATTTTATTATAAAATAATTTAAAATAATAATAATAAATTATAAAATTTTAAATTATTAAAAACTTTACTAAATAGTTACAACATTTTTTATGAAAAATTATTGACATTTTAAAAAAATTAAAAATAAATTACATCGTAACACGTATCTCTAATATTATTATAATTTTAATTATTACTAAGATAACAAATATTTATTAATAATAATTTTATTTAAGTATTAAAATATAATTAATTAGATATAATTTATATATTTTATTATATTGATAATAATAATAATAATATATTAGATAATATTTTCACGCAAAATTTGCGATATAATCCTCTATGTTTGTATTGTATCTTGTATAAAGTTGGATATAGAGGCTTCACAATTTTTTTTAATAATTTAATTATTTTTTATATCATAATTATAATTATAATTAATATTATAATTATTTATTAAATATAATTATATTTATATTTATTATTAATAATAATAATGTATTATATTATATTTAAAATTAATTATAAATATATAAGATATTAATATTTTTTATGTTTATAATAATTTTGTTTTGTAAAATAAGACTCTTTTTTTATTTATTTTTAAATAAAATTGATTAAAAAATAGACTTTTAAATTTAAGGTTAAATTTTATCCATTTTTAAACTAAAACATAATTCAATCATTTTATAAACTATTATATAGGATATACCTTTTATAGAGAAAATTCCTTTAATCATCGTAAACGTTAATAAATCTTATTACAATAGTGTCACTTTTATTGGACTAAAATCTTATACATTGATTTTTATTGTAGTTCTTTTGGCCTTTTCTATTAAAAAAAATTAAGAGCAATTGTTTTATTGCAACATTTTTTTTGTCAAAAAGGTTTTCTATTTTTCCTGTGTTTTAAAAAATATGGATTTTTAATTCTCAAGTCGGATACGGAGAAAAGAAAAGAAAAGAAAATAGCAAAATTAAATTAATAGTTAAATAGAAAAATAAAATGAGAACTGTGAAACTCTGATTCTATATTGATAGTCCTAATCTTATTTCTATTCTATCGTAGAATCATGTAGATACGTAACAGGGACTATGTTTGAAAACGTACATCTTATTATAATTTGTGCATATAAAATAAATAAAGTGAAGTACAAAAGATGCAAATGCTAGAGGTACTAGTTTTTTCAAGTTTAATTGGAAGACAACTAAATGCTGTTAATTTTTAAAATTATTCGTCTAATCTTAATTGTTAAAATCTATTTTTGTAATCAAAATTTGAGAAATATTTATTTCATTTTATTAATGATAATAATTCATCTTTCTTTGGAATAAAGTATTCATCGTCAATGATTAATTTATTCAATGATTTGAAGTTTAATACTATCCTTTTTCCCTACAATTTAAGCTTTTTTTATATAAATGTTGGACTAAAATGTGGTGAATTAAATGGTATTATAACTTTTAGTTTCAAAAAAATTTGAATTTATTTTTCAAACTCAATCTTGTTCTCTCGAGTATAAATTATAGGTTTTTCTCTAATGACTTTGTCACAATCTCTTAGTTTTATATTAGCAATCATTTTAAATGTTTATTTTTGGATCTAAAGGATTTTATGTTCTTATTGTTTTAAATAATTTTCTCATACTTCTTAAGGCTTTATAATCTTGTATTTCATTTAAAAAAGAGTTTTGTTTCTCTTCTATATCTAATAAAATATTTTTTAAATGAGACTTTGTTGCGACTTGTGTCCATCTCACCATGTTTTCCCTTTATATGTTCTTACATAAAGTTGGATTTGATATAGTCAAAAAATTTCTTATTTTTGACATAAATGATTTCATCATCATGTGTTCTTAGATTTATTTTGTTTGAATATTGCGTAAAAAGTTGATATAAATTTTAAAAATTGTTTCCAATTATTAAATAACTCATGTTTTGTATTTATATATAGTGAAGTTTTTCTCTCCATATCATTATATTTATATCTTTTAAAATTTTATTAAGATTTATTGCATTATTTTTAACAATTTTTATAATTAAATTTTTTTGTGTTTGTTTCTAAAATTCTTATAAGAATACATATTTTATAGTTATACAGATGCTCACTCCTATATCTACATATGCATATGAATGACAATTTGTGTAACCTTTAAATTTTAATTTTATCTTAATATAAAAATTGTTTGGATTTATACTACTATACAAATCATTCATCTTTTGACAAAGAGTATTCATATTTTGAGCATCTTAATCTAAGTTAGTTATTTACTTATCTATTTTTTTAATAGATAAATACTATAAGTATCATCTATATTTGATCCATCTATTGGTTCTAATTTCATCTTATAAACTTCTTCAAAGATTTTTCTTCTTGTGAAAATTCTTTTTTTATGTTAAAACCTATTAAGGCATTCATTACTATAATATCTTTCCTCATTATAGATCCAACATCTCCATTTTTTTTATGGACAATAATTTTTGTTTTCTAGTAACTTATACATTTTTTCCCGAAATATATTTTTCTATAAGATTATTTTTTATACATTTTCATATTTTTTGGAATTTATATCTTTTGAATACTTTTTATTTTTTTGTACTTATACTTATAAGATTTTATGTTATATCTATATTTTTCTGATATTTTAAAATCTCTTGTATCACAATAGTTTTATCATTTTTTCATATTTGTTTATATTCCTATCTTTCTTGATATTTTATGATTATATATTTTTAAGGCTTCTTATTCTTCCTTTTAAGGTGTCTAGTATAGTTTATTTATTTCTTTTATTACATCCTTTTGTTATGGTTTTATGTAATGTCTTAAGTAATTTTTGAAAAAAAACATTTCCTTATAAGTTTTTTGCATAGAGGGTGATTACTTATAATAATACATTTTATATTCACAAACAAATGAATCTATATAACATTTGTTGTATATTTTCATGTTTGTTAAATGTTATTTGGCTTTCTCAATTTTATTTTCACTAGATTTAGTGATATATTTTTCTTTATATTTTCTAATAATTTCATTGTGTATTTTATTTACTACAGTATGTAAATACACTTTACCTATAGGAGCATTCCACTGCATTTTTAAATATTATGTTGTTGTTATGTTAAATTTATAAACTAAATTTTAACATTTCTTATTATTTTGTGAGCTACTAAAATTCAAAAAGGTGACGAGATTTATTGTGTGGTTAAAGAAGTTTGTGTGATTACACTCATACCACTAGATATTTATTTAAATTTTTTTCTATATTTTATACAATCTAAATCTAAAAGATCATATTCATAATTTTCATAAAGTTTAAATTCTAGTGGGATACTACTTATATTTTTTCAATGTAATTTTTCTTCCATTGTGGGTTTTTGTTTTCTTCTATAAGGAATATCAAGTTATTCTAACTTTTGTCTATTTTTTTCTTATTTATATGGGCTAAATGTTCCTTCTTGATAAGAAATTGATAATAAAATTGGTTTATGTATTTTTTGGGATCATATTTTCTGATTTAATAATCAGTTTCACTTATTACTACTACATCATCTTTCTTTTTTGTTTATGCAATTTTTTTCACCATAATGTCTTACTAATTCTTCATCTGTTAAAGTTAACAAATTGACTAACTTTTCTATGGTTTTATTCAAGGTTCATAAACTATTTTTCTAATTCTTTTTTTAAAAAAATATGTTTTTAAATTTATTTGTTTGTTATATTTTCATCTAATTTTTCGTTAAATATAATAGAATAATATATGTGATCATGCATGTTTATATTTTTTGATAGACATATATCTAATAAACTAATATTTAATTAAAAAATATTCAAATTGAATGAATCTAACACTCCTTGAACAATCAGGGTAAGAACATGCAGACTCCTTAAAGCCTCACACCAAACTCACAAGTAGCATAAATAAACAGATACTAGATAAAAAACAAAAGCAATAAAAATCAAACAAATAATAGACAAATAAATTTATTATACAGATACAAACATCATCATACAATAGGCATGATATATGGAGAGAAAAGAAAATGCAACAATATACCCTAACTGCATATTGATATTCTCCCTTATTGCCTTCGTAACCTGGTTTGCCATATGAATCTAACTCTCATTTGGAGCCAACGGTGCACACCACAATGTGATCAATCATTAATGTGAACATAATGAGGTATCCATCTCAACCACAACTCACTAGTGAAATTTTCTTATGTACTTACTCCTCAAGAATATTATTTTACTCTTACAAGCACATAACACAATTACCAAAAAACACTTAAGGTAATTTGTGAAATGGAATTAGAAACACGATGAAAAATTCAGTAGAGCTTTACTTCATTTTTCTAATTATACAACAATAAAAGATGGTGTATTTATAAAAAAAATCTCAACTATCTAATGGCATTGTTGACTCTCTCGTCAACCCCATCCCAACGAGGACACTACCCCCACAATGATAATAATTGTTAGATCAACCCATTTACTTTTATATGGCCCCATCATAGGCCTGGAACTGGATAATGCCAACTTCCCAAGAATCTTAAAGGTTGTCTCGAGAGCTCTATCTGATTCCTAATTGAGATAATCAATCCATTTATTTTTATCTAGATTCTTTGTCAATCTAGAGTATGGAAATTCCAACTTCCCTCGAGGCCTTCACAGATCGGCCTAAGTGTTATGTCTGGTTCATTATTGAAGCGATTAACCCATTTATTTTTGTCTAAAAATGATTACTTGATAATTAATATTTTTCATTCAAAAGGTACATGTTCAAAATGGAGAAGTACATGATTTATAGTATCTAAATTAGCTCATTTAAAATAATATTTCTTCAAGTGTTGGGCATTTCATCTCATTTCTTTAAGAGATTCTCTACATTCTTTAGAATGTGGACTCCTACAATATAACTTCTATGATTTGATAGAGTCCTTCCTAATTGGCTCTAAGCTTTCCAATCATCCATTCTTTTTACGAGACATTTTTCTTAAAACCCATACTCTTATTATGAAAGCTTTAAACCAAGCAACTTTATCATAATATATCCTTACCTTTTGTTGATAGTCTTTGACACCGATTATATCTTGTTAATGGTGCTCTTTTTTCAATACTAGGTCAAATGATCTCTCTGAGTTATTTTTAGACTCCTTCATGCTTGTTCAGAGCATTAGTGTAACCACCTCGGTTGGTATGACAAATTTTACCCCATAAATAAGGAAAAATGATGTATCATTTATAGAGCCTTGGACTAGTTTGGATTGCCCATAAAACACCAAGGAGATTTTCTGCTTGTTTACCCTTTGAAGATTCCAATATTTTCTTTAACAAAGTAAGGATTAGTTTATTTGAGGACTCGGCATGGCCGTTGGTTTTAGGATAATAAGTAGAAGAATGACAGAGCTTGATCTCATACTTCTGTGTGAATACTTTCACTTTACTCCAAGTAAACTGCTTCCTACTCTTGGTGATAATCTTCTTGGAAAGATTGAATCAACACACTATATTTTCCATAAGAATCAAATGATCTCATGCTCGTGGACTTTACACAATGGCTCAACTTCTACCCACTTTATGAAGGAATTTATAGCAACTAGAAGGAACTTTTTCTATCCGAGTGCCTGTGGTATGAGGCCTACAATGTCTAATCCCTATTTGTAAAATAGGCTAAGGGTTGATCATTATGGTTAGATGTGTTGGAGGAACGTGAGTGAATGGGCTAAACCTTTGGCATTTGTCACATGTTTGTGAGTGTTTCGTACAATTCGCTAATATGATTGACCAATAATATCTCTAGTGCATGTTTCTCTACAAATGTCCTTCCATTAGAGTGAGAACTACATTCACCCATATATTCTTCTTTGAAGAGGTTTAAACTTGCCTTGCTAGTGGCAATGAGAAGGTCGAGTCGCAAAGAAGTCATTTTATATAACTTACTATCTCATAAGAGATAATTGCCTAACTTAGAAATGATTTCCCATACTTTCTTTTTATTCATAAGAAGTGTTCCTTTACCCAGATATTTAATGAATTGCTCGAACCATAATCCAATTGAGGTTGCACCAAACTGTATAGTCATAGTAATGGTTCAATCATGGTAAGTTTTGTGCACCGAGGCAAAAGTTTCCAATGCATTGGTATGGCTTATTGTTATGGGAAATTTGCTCTATTTTGACTTTGTTAAGGATGTATTATTCTTTTTCATCCTTTCAAGATATTTCTTCATCTTGCCATCTTTTGCTTGAAATGAGCCCATGTATTGATTTACTACCAACCTCAAATAATTATACACGATCAAGTTTGAGGTGCCCAATTTTCTTGAGGTAATGGCATAAAATATGGAGGCCTTATATTCGGCCATATTATTTTCACATGAAATACTATCCAGACTGAATACTCATGAATATTTTGATTGGGGTTTAAGATCATAACACCAATACCTACCATTTTAAAGTTGGCATTGTTTACAAAACCCTCTTAGGACTTTTCCTATTTTGATCTCATGGTGTAGATGCTTAGCTTCTTATTACCTTTATGGTATGTCTCTGGGCATTTGGTGAAATCAACTACAAAATTAGTAATGATCTATACCTTGATAGACATTCATGGTTGGAATATGACTTCATACTCTCTTATGTCAATCATGATTTGGGCTAGTATTTTGTGACCTAAGGTCAAATGAGTACATTTCTAGAGGATGTATAGTTAACATAATGATGGTATGTGATATGAAGTAGTGACTTTTTTTTGGGCTGTTACTTTGGAGGAAAATGCTAACTTGTCTAACATTGGGATCTTTCTTGAGCATCGATTAAGACTTGGCTAACATAATACCCTTATTTTACCTTTTCTCTTTCTACAAGCAGAATAACAATTACAATTTGAACCTTAATAGCAAGGTATAGGTATATCACTTCTTCTTGTGTCATGCTAATGATGAATGGAGCTTGCTTGGGATAAGTCTTAATCTTCTAAAAAGCATGCTTACACTCCTCACTCCAAAAAATTGAGATGTTTTTTCTTAAACGCTTAAAGAATGGTGGACACTTGTATGTACACCTTGAAATAAATCTGTTAAGTACGGTAATCCTCTCATTCAATTGACCTTTAGATTTGAGGGAATTCATATCAACCAAAGCTTGTATCTTGTTGGGGTTAACTTGGATGCCTTGAGTCAAAACCAAATATCCTATGAAATTTCTTGAGGTGATGCCTAACATATACTTCTTAGGGTTCAATCTGATTCCATAACCCCTTATTATCCTCCACGACCTTCTTAAGGTCAATGACATGGTTAGCAGTATGCTCAATTTTGATGATCATGTCATCCACGTAGGCTTTCATATTACTTCCCAGAAGGTCTTGAACATTATATTGACCAATTTTGATATACGGCCCTACAATTTTCAAACTAAATGACATTTTCATGTAGCTAAATATTCCTTTATTGCTTATGAGAACCATTTTTTCTTCATCCTTGGGATCCATATAAATTTGATTATAGCTTGAATATGCGTCGAAGAAACTCATCAGACCAAATTCTATTGTGGCATTCACAAGTTGATCAACGCTTGGAAGGGGATAATAATATTTGGGATATGCATTATTGATTTTGGTTAAAACGATGCACATTTTGAAGCCCCACAAGCTTTGTTTACTAATACCATGTTTTATAGCCATATCAAACCATCTTTATGATTTTTCTCTTTTAATGAGCTCACTTGTGCTTGGATCACGTCATTATTTTCCCTTGGAAAAACTATCTTTCTTTGATATATTGGTCTATTGCGTAGATCAACATTCAGCTTGCAGGTAATGACTTTGGGGCTTATACCTTGCATGTCTTCTGGTTTCCATACAAATGCATTCATATCCTCTTAAGGAAACACACAAGGTATTCCTTAATCTTTGTGTCAAGGTTTGCATTTACCTTTATCACGTGGTTATTCTTAAGCACAACTTTTACCAAATCTACCTCGTCTAAAGTAATAGTTCTAATTAAAGGCTACACCTATGGCCCGTCCAAGTTATACTAGACTATAATTACTATTTCAGCTCAGCTTGCTTCATGGTTATATTGTTGTAATGATGAGCTTTCTTCTGGTCTTTCCAAATTTCCATAACCCTTTTCTTAGTAGGGTACTTAATGATTGATGATACATTGAAGGAATGACTTTTATTTTGTGTATCCATGACTAGCCCATAATTATGTTATAGTACGCAGATGCATTCATTATCACAAAGTTGGTTATCACTATGAAGCCTACTACTAAGACATGAAAATTGACTATCCTTATAACATGCATCGTGCTACTGTTAAATCCAACCACCACCATCTCTTTCTTGATAATATCCTCCTATCTAATTCCCAGTATATGCAAGGTAGACAAAAAATGTAGGTCTATTGAGCTTTCAATTTCGATTAGAATGCGACAAACATTGCACAAGCCTATCCTCAATGTGATCACCAAAGGGTCTTCATATAAATAGGCTATCTCATCTTTGTTCCTGACAGTTATAAGTGACGAAGAACATCTCTTTTGCAAGTCGTATATCCTGACACTAGCTTCTTTTTAGACCTTTCTAGCATACTTTTTTTTCTTGCATTGCTTGACTCATTATTCAGGCCTAGCCCTTTATGAATGGAATGGATGATACGAACATTACCATCTATATAAGCAACAATCCTCTCAATGGGAAAAGCTTATAGTCGAGGGAAATCTCTAACCTACTGAGGTTCAAGTTTCCTATTATTATCACCCATGAGATTTCCTAAGTACCTATTTGACTTCAACTCTTCAATCTATTTCTTTAAGTGTTTACAATGCTATGTGTTGTGGTCGATGTCTCTGTGGAAGGCAACACTTAAAAAAGTGGTTCTGTGCTTATCTCTATTTTTCATGATAGGCTATTATGTGATTCACAATCTTTTCCTTAATCATCTTCCATGTTATGGACAATGATAAAAAAATTTGACGATATCATCAACATTGTTGAGATATTATTGTTTTTTTTTTTTGCATATTTTGACATCGAAAAGTGATATCCATATCTTTTGGCTAAAATATCGAAAATGTCATGACATTATCGACAAAATATTGTGGATACTATGATATTGTCATGAAATTGTTATAAAATTTCAACAAACTATTGTTTCATATTAATTTTTTTAAAATAATTAACCTTTAAATTTATCTATTTATAGTTTTTTTTATCTTCAATGAAAAGATTTTAATTTTAATTTAGGATAATATTTTATACTTCTTTTTGTATATATTTTTGAAGAAAAAGGGTAACTCAAGTCCATTTTTCTTTAACGAAAGTGCACTTTAGTTCTTTACATATTAGGTGGGGTAACACAAGTTCACTACATTTACAAAAAAAAAATTAAAAATCTATTTTGTAAATGTAATGAATTTATACTATCCCTTTTTTATACAAATGGACTTGTGCTTTCCCAATTTAGCAAAAAAATTGGGACAATACAAGATCATTGCTTTTACAAAATAGATTTCTACAACCTTTTTGTAATGGTAGCAAACTTGAATTATCTTACATAATGGGTATGAGTTTAAAGTACACTTTCGTTAAATTTAACAGACTTTGACGATCCTTTATCTTATATTTTTTTATATACCTCATTTCCTATTTATTTTACTAGTTTTACATATTGTTTTTATTTTTTCATAATTTAAATTTTATTATGTACTACCAAGTTTTATCTATTTATAATAATATTATAATTATAATATAAATAGTTATCTTATATTTTAACTAGCCATTCTATAATATTATGATTAATTAATTAAATTATTGACCAAATTGAATACCATAACTTTTATAACTATATGTATTAAATAAGAAACTAGTTTAAAAATATAAGTAATTGATTATTTTATATTTTATAAACAAATTTCATGATTTTGACAGAGTTCTTATAGTTTTCTTAAAAAAAATTCAAAGTTTTCATTGATAATAACAATATCTTTGACATTTTTGTAAAATTTAATTTTCATTATTTATATAGGCATTACAACTTCAATTTCGAACAATTCAAGCTCTTTACCGTTCAACAATTCAATTTGCTCTGTGAGGTCCTAATTTTCTCTTCTTTCCCCTTCTATTTCTTCTATCGACCTTCTTATGTCCATGAATTGTTGTAGTATCTCCTGATTGGGGTTTGTTACTTCTTAGACCCCATTCATTATGTTTCCTTCTACCTATTCATTAACAATTAACACTTCTTCAGCAAGTTTTTTGACTTGTGCTTCAACCAAACATGCTTTTTCTAGTTCCCTAATTTCAACCATGCTTGCCCAAGTATTTATCAAAGTGGAGTTAACTTGAGTACTAGTATCTTGTTATGCCTGGACACGATCTAAATCCGAATTAAGTACTAAGAAGTAAAAGACGTTAGAAGTTTAATTGAACATATCTTAAAACCTTAGCTCCATGATGGGTGCCAAAATATTGGGGGATAATTTGAGTATACCGAGAGAAAGTAGAAAGATGCAATAAATGAACAATGAATGATGATGCCTCAAGACCTTTTATTGATTATATATAGGGTTATAAACATGTGTTATTCATATAAGGAGTACACATGGAGTTACGTCAGGTTGAGCATAAAAAAATTAAGTTTAAATATAAATATCATTATAATTTTGTGCTTCTTGATGGAATGAAATAACATTCTAAACCTCGAGATCAATGTTATGCTAGTGATCAACGTCCAAAGAATCATTAATGCCAATTTGTTGAAAATTACATGTTAATTTAAGTGATTGAATAAACTTTTCTCAAATTAGAATTGACAAACTAAGTGCATTAAATGATTAGGTGATAAATTAAAATTAATTTTTAATCATAAAAGTATCTTGAATTTGAGTTGAGAGAAAATAAAAATAAAAAGATGTAATAAATAAATAATGAATGATGATGACTTAAACATAAATGTTAGTCTAATTTTGAACTTCCTTAAGGAATGACAATCTAAACTCTAGGACTAACACTAAGTTCGTGGTCAACGTCCAAACAATCACTAATGTCAATTTGTTGGAAATCATAAGTTAATTTTAATCGAATACATTTTTCTTAAATTAAAATTGACAAATTAAATGACTTAAATGATTAAGTAACAAATTAAAATTGAACTTTAATTGTGAAAGTCTCTTATATTTATCTTCTATTGGGAAAAATATATATTTATATTCTCTTAAAAAAATTTAAAAATAAAAATAATAAATTATTATATTTTTACTAAACAAATTCAATTTAAATATTTTATATTGAATAATGGTCAACTAAATTAGTGACAATTGTAATAAGAGTTAAACTTAACTAAATTCTTAGTTCAAATTTTTGGCAAAAATATTATTAATAATTATATTGTTTACGATGATTATAAATCATTTAACCCAATATATTATTTTTAAAATAATTAGAGATAGATTTAGCTAGTGATTTACTAATAAATGTTTGCAAATACTTTTCTTCAATTCTTATATTGTTATTTAAATACAACATATATTATATATTTTTTCTCATTATTTAAAAACCATTCTATTTTTCTTATGTCAATATATATTTTTGAAAAACTCTATTTGTAACAAGTTATTACCTATTAATAATTAACGTTGCATGCAAGAATTGATTAAAAAAATAGGCTCAATTATATTGTCTAATTATTACATGCTATAATTGTAACAATTTGATATAAAAATGGTTATTCATTTCTTGTAGTGCTTTTAAAGAATGAAATAGGACATCATACCAGTGGCAAAAAAGACAATATAATTTTAGCTAGCTTTATAATATGACATTATGAGACACTATTTTTATGTTTGGTTGGATAGAATGAAATCAGAATTGATTCTTTTTTTGTGTTTGATTTGACTGAAAAACGAGAATAAAATGGAATCAATTTCTAAAGGAGAAGGAATCAAAATTCTTTCTCCCCCTTAAGGAATCATGATTCTATTCTTATCTCAATTTGTTTTTTCAATTTTACCTTAACCTCAAATATAACCAAAAACCTAAATCTCAAATCCCAAAACTTTAAATCTCAACACCCTAAATCCTAAACCCCAAATACTAAATCCAAAAATCCTAAATCCTAAACCTTAAATCTCAAATCTCAAATCTCAAATCTCAAATCCCAAATCCCAAATCGTAAAACCTTAAACCCTATTTAGAAAAATGATAATTTTAACCTTAAACCTTAACCTAATTTAAACCCAAAATCTTAAACCATATTTAAAATAATAATAATTTTAATCATAAACCTTAACCCACAAATATAACCCTAAACCCTAAACCCTAAATCCTAAATCCCTAAACCCTAAATTCCTAAATCCTTAAATCCCAAATCTCAATATCCCAAATCTCAAATCCCTAAATCTCAAATCCCAAACCTAAAAACTCTAAACCCTAAACCTTATTTATAAAAATAATAATTTTAATAATATATTTTCTTTTTAAGTAATAATTATTTTTTAAAAAATAATTTCAATAGTTTATTTTATTTGACAAAAAAATAATAATTAAATGATATTATTTAAAATTTACTGAATATAAATAAAATTATTTTCTCTCAATTTCATTTCATACTCATTCCGATTTCAATTCCAGTGAACCAAACACTACTTATTTGTAATAACAATTATGTACTTTTTATCTCAAATTCTTTTTATTTTCTTATTTTTGTTAAAAAACAATTATTTTGATTACTATGCTAATAGCATATTAGGTTACTTTTCATGAATAAAACAATACTTCAACCTAGTCAATCCAATGAATGGAAAGAACATAAAAAAATTTCATCCTTAATTATATTCATATTAATTATATTATATGATGAAATAGTTTTATGAATAAAAAAAATATTTATTTTTTAATACAAAATTAGACATAATAAGTTATAATTATCATGAGTTAAAAATACGTGCAAGTTGTATTTAACATTTCTCCAAAAAGTGATTTGCATCATCAATGCATCCAAATTCTCATCCACTTTGACTTTGAATACACAGCAAGTGGAAGAATTTGAAAAGAAGATAAAGCAGTTAACGGTGTCGTTTCCTCATCAGCAAACATAAAGCACAGAACCTCAACTTAACTGGTCAAATACAGTTAAATCTAATCCACGAGTTCCGGCCATCCCCAACACCCAAGTAGCAGCCCAGTTTGCCCGGCTTTTCGAAATCGAATCCCCATTCCAATTCTATCCTCCCACCCTCAGTTCCTCGAAAGCAACCAAACACGGTTTCAACGTTAACAGAACTTGGACTAAGAAATTAAAGAGACACAGAAGAGGTTCTATTACGACACCGTTTACTTGCCGATGCCCTGATATTCACTTACGATCTCGAAGATGGCTATATCTGACCAGAAAACGACGCCGTCGTCTTCTTCTTCTTCTTCCTCCGATGGAAAAGTCTGGGGATTATTTAAGATGCCGTTTCGGCAATCGGGAAGCAGCAGTAATACAACGTCGTTTTCATACAGTTCTGCTCACCACCAAGACTCAACCGTTGAGGGTTCCAATTCTCAGAGCTCGAACTCGGTTTCGTTGGTGGCCAAGTCCTTGCTTCCAACTCGGCGCCGTCTCAAGCTTGATCCATCTAACAAGCTCTACTTTCCTTGTAATTCTTTTCTTCTGCTCTATTTCCTTTGTCTTTTGGTGTGATCTGATTTTGCATTCGCGGGAAATTTGATTGATTTAAGTGCCGTGTGTATATTGATTTTTTGTTTGTTTGAGCTGAATTAGGTTCGTTAGTTTGCCTAATCGGATATTTGAATGTACAAAGGCAATGGCTATGTAGCGAACCCAATTTTACATTTTCGAACAGCAGTTCTAGAAGCCTCCGTTTGATCTCAATTTATTTACCTGCGGATCTTGATGCTCATTATTTGCGGTTTTCATTTTGTAAATTATGTTGTTTCTGTGTTAGTATTTTCCTGCATCCTAGATAGAAATAGATTCAACTATTTTTGTGTGATATTTTTCAAGTTACCTATATCTTTGCTTATTAAGGTTTTTGTTTTTGTTTTTATAATTGAAGATGAACCTGGCAAGCAGGTCAGAAGTGCCATTAAAATTAAAAACACAAGCAAGTCACATGTCGCATTTAAGGTAAAAGGCATCACAGTATATTGTGTCCTTTCATGTCTTTTTTCCCCTCTTTGTAGTGAGGTTTGTATCTTTCAAATTTTCAATGTTTATAGAGATACTTAACCGTGTTGACTCATTTAGGATGAGGGAGGTTGCATAAAGAATGTTTTAGTAGACATTGCAATAGCGACCAGATCCAAGTCTCTGATTAGTTTTTTATTTGCTGCCATTTCTTTCATTAGTTTCAAACAACTGCACCAAAAAGTTGTTTCATGCGTCCTCCAGGTGCTATCTTGGCTCCAGGCGAGAGTATCATGGCAACTGGTAGTGATCCATTATCGTCTATGAATCTTTTTTCAGTTCTTTTTATGAAATGTTTCATCCAACTCTTAGCATGTTGCTATTAAATGGATGTAGTATTCAAGTTTGTGGAGCTTCCAGAGAACAATGAAAAGCTGGTAGATCAAAAGAGCAAGGTGAAATTTAAAATAATGAGTTTGAAGGTGAAGGGACCAATGGATTATGTACCTGAGCTGGTGTGTTCCTCATGATTTATAATAAATTTTAAATATGCTCACATGAAATCTTCTTGTTTATGTTTGCTTTGTAAAATATATTTATCCGGTTGTTTTATGAGATTCAATTTCCGGTCTATTAAATATGGGGGATAGCCTGCATGGTTCAAAACATTCCAAATTGGCACTAGATATGTTAATCCTTCTCCTCTTCTCGTGGGTTCTTTTATCTGTTTATAATCTTACTAAGCTACCATTGCATGAGAAAATTGTAAAATCACTGATTAACCAATCGTACTGATGAATCACGTTTTGTACCAAAACAGGAAATGGATTTAAATTGAATGAAAAGAACAACTCAATGCTTTGAACTCAGGAATTCATAGAGAAAACTCTGTAAAAAAAATCACAAATGAAAAAACAAGCTCCTTCTATGTGACGCCCAGGCATGGGTTTTATAGGCAGTGCCTACCTATGTGCACAAAGCGATACAAACACACACATGCAACCTATGGGCCTAACGGCCACCCATGTGCACAAGGCACGATACATACACAGAGCCATGTGCGCAATGGCCACCCATGTGTGCACGACACATACAAAAACGCAACCATGTGCTTGGCGTCAAAAGCCATTTATTTGTTACAAGAAAAAAAGAAAACAAAAATCAGTTAGGCCTCTACATCATAGTCCTTTTCAATAGAATTCAACCACGAATTCATCTTGATTACATCAGCTGCATCTGGGAGATAGTACTTGGGAAGATTTGTCGTGTTGAATGTTCTTGAAATGGACCAATCTTCAGGAAGATGAATGACGTAAGTATTGTCATCGATTTTCTTAACAACTTGGAAAAACCATAGTTCTTGAGGTGGAGTTTGGAGCAAGTGCCTAGTGATAGTCGGTGCTTGTTAAGGTGTACCATAACTAGCTCCCTAACCTGGAATCATGTGAGCCTTCGATGCTGATCAGCGTGCAATTTGTATTATGCATTCATCTTTTCAACGTGTTCCTTAATTTCTTGGTGGAACTGTGTAGCCCACACGCTTGCAGCTTTAGTTTTTGGACTAGGTATTGCCTGTAAATCAACACTAAAGTTAGGCACTTTGGTGTAGACAATAGAGAATGGTGAATGGTTGGTGGTTTTGTTTGTGATGCTATTTAGGGCAAACTCGACTTATGGAAAGTATGTATCTCATTCTCGAGGTCTCTTATGAGTTAAACACCTTAACATGCTGCCTATGGTTCGGTTGAGAACTTCAGTTTGCCCATCAGTCTGTGGGTGATAAACCTGTTGAAGTTCAATGAAGTATAAAACCTTTTCCATAGTTCTTTCCAAAAATGGCTCATAAATTTCACATTACGATCAAAGGTGATGGTCTTGGGAATACCATGTACCTTGACAATGTCACGAAAAAAGATGGGGGCTCTATTGTTGGCATCATGAATCTTTTTGCAAGGAATCAAGTGGGAAATCTTAGAAAACCTATCCACTACCATAGGGATGAAATCTACTCTTCTCTTACTGACTGGTAGCTCGAGGATAAAATCTATACTAAGGTCTTCCCAAATTGTGGCAAGAACTGGTAGAAGGGAGTAGCGAGCAGTGTTTTGGTTGCCCCCTTTAGCTCTTTGACAGATAGGACACTTTTGCACATATCTAGTCACATCTTTTCACAAGTGAGACCAATAGCATCTCTCTTCAACCAATTGTATGGTCATATATCTGTCAGTAGATATATAATCCATCTGATATGTGCTCTAGAGATGTCTCTTTGGGAGTTAATCCACCTGAGTGTTGAGTGATCATTATGGAGGATAAATTCTTTCGAAATAAGATAATACTCCCGGTGCTTAAAAGCTCGGATTACAACATAAAACTTTTGGTTGTAAGTAGACCATTTCTACCTTGCTTCACTCAGTTTTTCATTGAAGAATTCAATAGGCTTACTAGCCTAAGACAACACAGCTCCAATTCTTATCATTGATGCATCGTTTCAACTTCAAATACCTTGTCAAAATCAGGCAGAGATAGAATTGGTGTTGTGCACAATTTCTCTTTGATGAGTGCAAAACTGCTCTCTTGTTCCTCACCCCAAGTGAATTGACCCTTGAGACAATTTATTATAGGTGTTACAATAGAGCTAAAATGCTTCACAAATCTCCCGTAAAATGTTGCTATTCCACAAAAACTTTTAACTTCTTGAATTGACCTAGGGGTAGCCCAGGATTGATTAGCATCAATTTTTTTTTGTATCCATTGAGATGCCTTCGAGGTTGATAATGTGTCCCAAGAAAATGAACTCACATTTCTTAAAGTTGAGAAAAAACTTGTGCTCCCTTAATGTCTCATGGCTCTTGCTATAGACTAGTATGTCATCAAAATGCACCACCACACAAGTGCCATTGAAAGGCTTCAAAATGTGGTGCATCAATCTCATGAAGGTGCTAGGAGCATTACACAAACCAAATGACACGACAAGTCATTCATATAGGTCTTTTTTAGTCTTAAAAGTTGCCTTCCATTCATCCCCTTTCCTTATTCGAATCTGATGGTATTCACTATGAAGATGAAGCTTAAAAAATACATTGAATTCTTATAGTTTGTCAAGCATGTCTTCCATCATGTTAATAGGAAACCTATACTTAACAATTATCTTGTTAATAGCTCTGCTATCAACATACATCCTCATTGTTCTATCCTTATTGGGTACAAGCAGTGTAGGCACAACACATGGGTTCTTACTCTCTTGGGTTAGGTGTTTACGTAAGAGATCTTCCATTGTTTTCGGTAAGAGTTCATGATCTTTAGCATTCATTCTATAGTGGGGTAAGTTAGGCAAGTTGCTACCTGGTATGAAGTCTATGTGGTGTTGGATGTCTCTTAATGGAGGTAAGGTGTTAGGTAAATCAATAGGTGTGAGACCACTGTAGGCAACTAACAGTTCTTTGACAGCATCAGGAATAGTATGAGGGATAGTATCATGCTCTTTAGCGACCAAGGTTATTACTACCTTAGCTTTCCTGAGTTCATTGTCAAAAGTGTTGAGGTTGCAACTAAGAAGCATCTTCTATTTAGAGGTATGCTTATCAAGTTCTGGGGAGCTCTCTTTTGTAGGAAGTAGAGCAATCTTGGTGCCCTTCCAAGTGACAATAATGATACTTAGCCTGCCTTCCCCAAAAAGATTTGACAAGCATTCATTTCAACCACATCACAATTCATTTCATCTTTGTAGAATTTTCCAATGGATAATGGAATCCTACACACCTCATGGACCTTAACCTCATTTTTTTTAATTCACCCTATTTTGTAGGGATGAGGGTGGGGGCTAGTTACCAGTCCTAAGCATTTTACCAGGGCTTTGAAGACGATGTTTTTAGTGCTGTCACTATCCACAATGACATCACAAATAGACAGTGGATTGAGCTCATCATCAGAATGCTCGAACTTATTTACTAAATTGGTTGCACGCCTTTGAGGGAATTTGTTGGATCTGTAGTCCTACTGGTAACATCTAAAACACTTAAGAGATAATGGCTTAGCATAGGGGTTTGGTTTGGTTTGGTTTGTGGATTATTTGGATTTTTGGTTGTCTGTTTAGGAACGACAGTTTTTGGAACTGGTGTTGTTTCGGTTGTGGCTAGTGAGGTGAATTTTGGCGTGAAACCACCCAAGCTTTTATTGGTAGAGGAATCACTTAAGTGAAACCCAACTGGTTTTTCACCTTTAGAGCCATGTTTTGGCTTGGTTGACAATCTAAAGGGTTTGGCTCAGCTCCAGTCTCTCTTTCATTGGGGAATTCGGGCCTTGCACTTACTTGGAAACCCGTTGGGGTTCTCGTTCCCACATGTTAGCCCTAAACCGAGCGTCATCAGCTTCTTCATTCTTTCCCAAGAGTTGATTGGTGATTTTCTCCTTAGTCTCCTTTCATTCTTCACGTGTTCCCACTAGATAGAGACACCTCCCTTGAGCTTGTAAGCCACCATCTTAACTTTCTTCTCTTCTGGAATCTCTATATAGTCAAGAAATTCTCAACAACAGTCATCCAATCTAAGAATTCTTCCATATGTGAATGACCAGCGATGATAGGAAGATCAATGTTGAGTCTATTATCCTACTCTTCATGATGTTGGGTAGCAGAATTAACTCTATCATTGATGAGTTTGCAACATCATTTGTGGTGTTGCAAAATCATCGTCAGAATCTTGAGGAATGCGATGAAATGAAGGAATGTGGTGAAGATTCGATGGTAGGTGTGACAAGTGCTCAAAAGGTGTGGATGAAACATCACGAAGAATTTCCTTTCCTCGTGGTTTCAAATGTTTTTGAATTTTGCTCAGCTGAGCTTGGATTTGATTGGTGGTATGTTAGAATGATTGCTGAAGGTCTCGTGACACCTCTTCAATCCGTTGCTCGAATCTACTCTCAAGACTAGTCATCGCAGTCCACAGACTCTTCATGTCATCAATGTCATTGTCGAAGGCTTGGTTGTCGGTGCCGGATGTTGCCATCTGAATCACAGCACAAACTCTCGCTCTGATACAAATTTTGATGCAACACGTTATGTACCAAAACAAGAAATGGATTTAAATTGAATGAAGAGAACAAACCATTGGTTTGAAGTCAGGAATTCACAGAGAAAACTCTGTAAAAAAGAAATCACAAATGAAAAAACAAGCTCCTTCTAGGTGACACCCAGCCATGGGTTTTTTAGGCACTGCCCACCCATGTGCGCAAAGTGCTACAAACACACACACGTAACCTATGGGCCTAACGGCCACCCATGTGCGCAAGGCATGATACACACACCCAAAGCCATGTGCCCAAGTCACCATCAAGGCCTAACGGCCACCCATGTATGCACGGCACCAAAAGCCATTTATTCTGTTACAAGAAAAAAAGAAAACAGAAATCAGTTAGGCCTTTGCATCACGTGCTCTCTGAAGTAGACTTTTTTCACTATCTGCACTCTGCAGTCTATAATATATACTGTGGAATCTGCATTTCTATACAAAACCCACTTACCATCGTAGGTTCTTGATTTCTTTGGTAATCATTGTAAATAATTTATAGTCAGTCATTGAATGGACTGTAATAGTGCTAGGTTGCATTGCTAAAACCATGTTACTTGTTTACATACATTCTCTCTCTGTTCATATATACTCCAACACTGTCCATTAAATAGAACACATTGGTCATATGGGTATGTTTTGTTCATTAATCTTAGGTATTCTTTGTTGTTATTTATTTAATTTTCATCTGACAGAAATGATTGATTTATTCTTTTTATAAGTGACATGGAATGGTCTATTTGAGTACAGTTTGATGAGCAGAAGGACCAAGTGGCAATAGAGCAGATATTGAGGGTTGTATTTCTGGATCCTGAGCGCCCTAGTCCAGTATGTGTTACTCGTTTCAAATTTATGCCAACGCACTAGTTTATGCTCATATTATCTGTTGCTAGATATGCTTTTTACATGCCATGTATACCTAATAGATTGTATGTTTGTTTCTTCAAGAATCTGAAAAAATTGACCCGGCAATTGGCTGAAGCTGATAATGCAGTTGAGGCACGAAAGAAACCTCCAGAAGATGCAGGTCCAAAGATAATTGGGGAAGGGCTTGTTATAGATGAATGGGTGAATTGTCTCTCTCTCTCTCATATTTCTCAAGAATTAAATTTTAAACATTATTTTTAACTATTTTCTCTTTCATGACTAAATCATTGTAGAAAGAGCGAAGGGAGAGATATCTTGCTCGACAACAAGTTGAGGGCGTGGCAGTGGACTCTGTGTAAAGTGGTGTTTTTCTTTGATTGAAATGAGAAGTCGCAAATAGACGGTATACTGCTTTTTCTTTGAAACCTGAAAGTGTTGTATTCGGAAAATGTTAAGACACTGCAATTTATTTTGATGTAGAGAAAAAAAGAAAAAGAAAAAGAAAGTAAACTGAAAAAAGGGACTTGTCTTTGTGACTCTTTCTTGTAATTTGGACTGCTCTTAAGTCAACCCGGCTTCATACAAAATATGTTGATAAAGCTATTGGAAAAATCTATTTGTTATAAATGTGATAAATCATAAGTAATATGATCCATTATTATTTATAAGTATAATCAAGTTCGTATAAGTGTATCTAATAAGAAATTGTTATATTAATGATGATTGTGATATAATTGTGATATATAAAAGTGTTCATAAGTTGCACCCGTACCTCCTTTATCACTTAGTGTAATTCTGTTAGAAACTTTAGAATCAATAGCCTACTGATATACTGCCAATTAAAACTTACTCACATAAATAAGAAAATAGTTCAAATATGAGAATGATTATGTATATCACATAAAATTGTGGTGAAATAACAGGATAGTTATATATATGTTAAAATAAAAGGAAACAATAAATTTTGAAAAGTTTAATTCATGCAATAATTTTTTTAAAAAATAATTAGTTTAGCTGGCCCGGGAAGCGGAAAATTATTTTTGTTACAATTTGATGCGTGTCTATCACAAATTTGATGGTATATTCTATCAAGCAGAAGTATCTAACTTCAACTCCGACTAATGTAAAGTTCAAAGATAGCATTGTTTGATACGAAATAACAATGGGGGAAATTCAAACTCAAAATTTAGATTCATTCTATTTTACCATCTCTCATATATGTGGTTAATTCAAAGATAATAGGAAAAGAATGTGGTTGCTTCAAGTAAGTGGTTTATGATTGAAATATGCTAATTTTCATACATTTATGAAATATTAATTTTGTAATAGATTAGTGACATATATTATTGGGTAAACAAAGATATTTTAAATATCCATTATGTTGAAACAAAGAACTTATAAAAATGTTTAGTAAATTTTATCAATTTGTGTGTATCATGTTCATTTTATATTATCTTATTAAATAATAATAATATAGTAATTAAACAAGTTCATTAATATATTTTATCTTTTATTTATTTATTAAATAAAATTATGTAAATCTTATTAATATTATATTAAATCAATAGTGTTTGTATTATATTTGGATTATATAACATTGTTAGAAATTATAACTCATTACTCATAATATAATTATCATTATATATTTATTCTTCTACAAGATTTAAACATCAAATTTTTACTTATAATAAAAACAACCTAAAAGAAAAATTATATTTAAATTATTTGATTTTTTTTCTACTTAAAATATATTTTTAAGTAATATCAATTATTATTTGACATTAATAATATTATATACTTATTAAATTTGAATCACAATTATATAGAAACGCGTGAATCCAAAATTAGTATATATGAAACGTGTTGGGATTGCATATATACTTGTATTTTACATCATTAACAACCTGCCAAGAAAGGCAATGAAGAAGCTTTGAAGGTCGACATGTCCCTCTTATGTATTTTATTTTAAATTCAGCTTCAAAATTATTGATGTTCCATACACTACACAGCCGTAACTTAGCTTCATCACAAAAACCAGTCCCTCATTGTCTACTTGATAGGGTCACACAAACACTTCATGGTGTAAATTAAAATGATATATATAAATAATAAGATAACCCATTTATTTTAAATGAACTTAAATAAGATAAGTAAAATAAAAAAAATAAAAAAAATATGATTACTTATAATAATTATGAAATTACTAGAGAATTTTTAAATAGGGTAGAATTAGATGAGATGTGATAGGATTTTAATGAATGGATTAACCCATGGAACTATTCATGACATTAAATAAAACATAAGATTAAATAATACATCACATTCTACATCTATACAATCCACGATGAGTTTTTTTAATAAAACCTATCGTTAAAGTTGAGGATCTTGCGATGCTCTGCATTTTGCTGCACTTCTAAACAAAGGTACAACTAGTACATAATGACTCGGTAAGACTTAAAATAATGAAAAAAGGAATTATGCTAGTGGTAAACACTTGTTAAGAGTTATTATATGCTACTTGAATCTCTACCGAAAATGGAACGCCTCATCCAATCCGATACCACCAAAGCTCTATTGCGCCAGCTGACTTGTTTGCTGAAATGTTTGGAAGAGAGAATTATGAAATCAATAAACTTCATGACAATTTGAATCTGTATCAGAAATAACTGAGAGGTCATACCTTGCATAGACAGAGTACCAGAGCCACTGGCTGCTCTGGCCAATAGATACCCAATCCCCAGGAAGTTGAGCTGCTGTTTGCTCTCCTCCAAGCGGAGCAAATTGTCCTAGATGCTTATACCTTCGGAAGGATTAAACAAGCAGAAAAATTAACTATGATGTCCAACAAAGCAATAAATTGAAACAGAAACACTTTGTTTTGACAAAAAATGAAGTCACCTTAGCTTGACACATCACAAACAGTACCAGGTCACACTAGACTAAGAACTTTGAGAATGGTGTGTCAAAGAACAGAAGCTAGTGGTGTACCAGACAAAAAAACAATAATAAAGGTGTTCTGTATTACCTTCAATGCTAGCATACTCAATAATTAGTTCTGTTCTAACCCTTCATAAGCATAAATGTATCTTCTAATAATAATACCAAAAGATAGGATGAAGAAATGCCAAGCAGTTTATATCAACAACTACCTGAAGGGGCGGAAACGATGGCGACCGGTTCCCCTGAACCTGAGAGGACCCTCGGGATTCTTTTCACACTCTTCCATACGATTAAAACAATCAGCAAGATAGACGCCTTGCTGTGCAGCGACCTGAATTGCCAGATGCACAAAATACGTTTCAGATGGGATGCAATGTTAAATAATATCTAAGATTTCAGTGGTCAGACCTCATACCTGAGCCGTGGCAGGAAGATTTTTCATCTGGGAATCCACTTCAGAAAGAGCCGACGTAAATTCTTCAATGTTCAATTCCAGAGACTCTTCTTTTGCATTAGATTGCTTCAGAAGATCTGCAATATTTTTCATCTGCTTATTCTTCAGGTAAAGCTCCACTTGAGGGTATCTTTCACAGATGTCATTGATGACTTCTTGAAATTCCTTAATGGTCAGTGTTCCTGAATTATCCTTGTCTGCCTTGCTAAATATTGCTGAAATATCTTCCTGAAAAGGGGGAGGATGAACATCAAATAGTTTAGAGGTATTATGTATAAGATAATATGACCGAGAACCTCATAATGCAAAGAACTATGGATACCCTTGGGATTTTCAACGAAGTATAAAACGAACTATATGATACTGGAGACAGGGTGGTTGCGTCAGGTTTGCATAGAGAAGAAAAATAAGTTTCTTAATCATGTTACTTTTAATTGGCATAGGGACTTTTCATGCTTTAAAACCTGACCACCAACTTTTTTCTACTATCAGGGAAAGACAACATAGTTCAATTATGGAAAACAAGTTTCCTTTTTCATGATAAAAAATGTTCTATTACATAGTAACTAACAAGATAGTAATCTCTTAAGTAAAAATAATAATAATAATAAATTAATTAATTAAAAAAAAAAAAGCAAGATGAGGCAAAAGATGCAGGTACCATGACTCTGCGCTGATTAATTGTTGCACAATCACCAAGTGCATATACATTGTCAGTTCCCTCAACTCTTAGCCATTCGTCAGTTGCCAAAGCACGCCTATTAGCCTGTTTGTAAATAAGCAGATTTTTCACAAATGCATGTTAAAGAAAACTGAAGTTTAATAGTTTCCAGAGATGAGAAACAATACAGAGGAGTAATACCTAAGTGAAGTGGGTTAACAAAGAAAGGTAACACACCTGGGAAATTTGACTCATAAAATCTTTTATGATCGGGCGAGTTCCTATACCAGTTGACCATAGAGCCATCCCATATGGTATGGTATAAATTTCCCCAGTTTTCATTTCTTTTGTAGAAATTTCTTTATCAGATACTTTGACAACCATGGATCCTGTTTTCACATCAATGCCCTCTCTTTTGAATTTCTCTTCAGCAAATTCTGTGATTCTTTTGTCAAACCTGCAAAAGCAAGATGAGTCATCAATGAAAGATTCAAGGCATAACTCTATGGAAATGGAGAAGAAAAAAATAAAATCTTATATGCATAGATCATAAACTCTTCCTAGGTTCGTATAAATCCAGGTTTGTGAAATACTTTTTAGATTTATTGTCAAACTTCTTTTGCTTCTATCTGAGTTTGATCATATGAGTGAGCAAATAAATCTGAATCCCATTCTTAGCATCCATAATTATGTTTGTCAGTACCAATGCTAAAATCACAAGCCCTTTATTAAGAATTTCTAAAGACACCTTTGTCCAAATAATCTTATATCCGACTCAATATCAAAAATCCTCTCATAATATAACCATATGATATTTTAAGCCACTTCATGTTTCATAACTCTTACATACAAGGCTGCCTACTTCCTTAAACCTTACTAGATAAACAGTCTCATCTGCAGTTGATCTTAGCTCAAATCCAATTCAGAGTTCAATCCTAACTAGGAATCTTGAAACAAAGATGCATGCAGAGTTCAAGGATAGTTCATTATTTTATAGAACATTGTTACTAGAAAATAAATTGACACTACACCCTTAGGTGGCATTTGGTTCGTGGAATGGAATCGGAATCGGAATGGAATGGAAAGGAAACAATGTTGTTTGGTTTGACCACTGGAATCAAGCTCGGAATCAAGATTACAGTATTTGATTTGTCACTGGAATGGAATGAAAAAAACTATAAATTATCTTAATAATATCATTCAGTAAGATAAAATACATTATTGAAATCATTATTTTTTTAAATAATTATTACTTAATTAAAAAGAAATATATTATTAAAATTATTATTTTTCTAAATAGTGTTTAGGGATTTAGGATTTGAGGTTTAGGGTTATATTTGTGGGTTAAGGTTTAGGGTTAAAATTATTATTTTTCTAAAAAGGGTTTAGGGTTTTAGGATTTCGAATTTGGAGTTTAGGGATATGAGGTTTAGGGGTTTAGGGTTTTGGGATTTAGGTTTTAGGGTTTAGGGTTTTGGGTTTTAGGGTTTAGGGTTTTGGGATTTAAGTTTTAGGGTTTAGGGTTTAGAGATTTGAGGTTTAGGGATTTGGGATTTTGGGTTTTGGGTTTAGGGTTTAAGGTTTTAGGTTTAAAGTTTTAGGATTTAAGGTTTTAGGTTTAAAGTTTTAGGATTTAAGGTTTTGGGTCTGGGGATTTGAGTTTAGGATTATATTTAGGATGAGGGTAAAATTGGAAGAAAAAAAGTTTAGATAGGAATGGAATCATGATTTCTAAAGGGGGAGAAGGAATTGTGATTCCTTCTCTTTTAGTAATCGATTCCATTCCGACCTACCAAACACACAAAATGGAAGAAATCAATTCTGATTCCTTTCCATTCCCTCCAATCAAACATCACCTTAGGACTCAATCTTTACTTACATGTTCAGAATATGATCACCTGCCTCAAGAAGTGTTATTTTAACTAGATCTTTGACCCCAGGATAAAGTTTCACAATATCCCCATTGACAAAATCATAAAGTTCTGCAGCAAACTCCACACCTGTTGGACCACCACCAACGACAGCAAAGTGAAGAATTCTCTTCTTCTCCTCATCACTTACACTTGGCAGGCTTGCCCTCTCAAAACAGTCAATAACAGTTCTTCGAATCTTTTGAGCATCTTCAACTTCCTATAATACAAGATGCAGTTTCATGAGATGAATAGGACAGTAGAATAGATGCAGAGAATGTGGCTATCAAAAGAGACCACAACATATGATTCCACGGTAAGATATTATCCATCTTTAAGGATAGGTCCTCAAGAAGTTACCTTCAAGAAATGGCAATTCTCCAACACACCAGGAGTATTGAATGTATTCACATTGGCTCCTACGGCTATCACTAAGTAGTCATAGTCCAGAACAAATTCTCTATTCCCATTCAAATTGTTCAGATTAGATCGACAATGGATTTTCTTGTTTTGTGAATCAATCTTGATACACTCTGCTTCGCAGAAGCTAACATCCACTTTTTTCTGCTCAAAAAAATCAAGAACATGATTATACATCTCATAACTCCAAACCTACTAGTTAATGCAGCAACACTACCATGGTCCAGAACTTGAACTGGTACATAATATTTAAATAAAAATTGAAATAATTTATAAATGTCACTTCTCTTTACCTTTCTCACAATGTTGCGTATTGGTTCAACAATGCTCCGAGCTTCCACCGTGCCACAGGTAACACTTGGTAGCAATGGTGTGAACACAAAATAGTTACGAGGGGATACAACCTGAACTTCATAAGATGGATCTATCAAATTTCTCATGAAACTTGTCCCGGCCCAACCAGTCCCAAGTATTATCACCTTCTTTTTCTTGTTTACCACCTCAGTTGAATTCACAATTTGCCCATTGCTCACTGAATTTGCCTCAGCATAAGCCACCAAACTTCCACCACTGTAATCAAATCCCTCATAATATTTAAAAGAAAATAAAAGGACAAAGCGGTCAGGATCCAAATTGCAAAGAAATCATAATAAGGACGCTATTATGTTTGCACAAGTAACAATCGCTAGATTATTCTATGAATAGCATTCAATGTCCTATCATCCAACGGAAAAACAAGTTCTAAAAAAAAAAACCGATATATAGCAAATACACATTCATGTTTGTTTCTTTCAAGGCACATTTTATAATGTCGAAGTAAATGTCAAAACAACAGAAGCAGAGAGGTAGAAAACAAATATCAGCTATCATATCGCCAATTGTTCTTTAATTTTATAAAATGACCCAAAGCATGATCATGATATACGAGTTACTAAGACTATCTCCAACCCACTTCAAATCTCTATTTAGTGCAAGTGTAAAGTTGCTCAAACCCAGCATCAAATTTGAAGCAAACTGTTCATTACACCAAACACTCTTCATATTACACTATTTTTAAAATTTTTAAAAATATTGTTAAATTTTAGTATGTGATATAAAATGATTAAAAAAAATACTATAATACAACATAGAGCTAAAAAAATTAATATAAACTAAAATAATGATTTGGAAAAGTTTTAAAATATTGTTTAATTTTTTATTACATATAATAAATTAAAATTAATTACATAATACAAAATAACTAAAAGAAATACTAATATAATATAAAGCTAAAAATATAATATAAATTAAAACAACGATCTAATAATCGGAAAAATCATTTCTAGATCCTCTAATATTATTAAAATATTGACTAAAAATATATGCGATATTTTGAGATCTTAAGTCTTCACTTTAAGATCTTTCTCTTTGTTCATATCTATGTTCTTATTCTTGAGATTTTATTTGTATAATTCTTACTTGTTTGTTTTGAATAAATTCATGTAGGTTTGAATAAGATTTAGAATTTAAATTTTTGAATAATATCTATCCATGTGTATTTTTAATTGTGTTTTTTAATTAAATATAATGTTTAGTTCATATAATAAATACAATATTTTATATATTGAATTATTAATTTTTTAATAATATTTTTTAATTAATTATTATTAATTAACTAATAATAATATATAATTATTTAATTTACAAAATATAGTAATTGGTAAAAGAAAAATACAAAGAATATTTTATTTTATAAAAAAAATATATATTTAGTGTTGTGGTTCAGAGAGGAGTAAAAATTCGGTGTAAATTCTGGTGTAAAATGGAGTAAAATTTGGTGTAAAATGAAGTTTAGGGTGGAAGATTCAAACTTCTAATAAACTTTTAACAATAGTTGAAACAATTAATTCAAAGGTATAGCAGAATTTGATGGATCTGTCCAGCCAGGTTACGCTATACAGCAAGAGGAGCAGGTTAATCAAACAACTTACTAAATTATGCTTTCCTAAACAATCTCAAACTCGTTACTCGTAGAATTGGATCTCTTCGAAAAGCATACCTAGTCAAGTCTATATATAATATCAACTTCAGGCGAATAAAGAGTTACATGATTTTCAAATGGAAGCCTGTAACTTAAAAAACGAAGTAAGAATAAGGATCTGAAGCCGAGCACAAAAGTAAAGTGAAATGAAACATCAACTGTAAAAATAAATAGAGTCTAGAGAAGAAGAAGAAGAGGAAAACCTGACGGTGACGATCACAAGCAGTTTAGTGAGAGAAGGATGGTCCTGGAAAGCTCTAGAAACGCTATGATATACAGTGGAACCCCTCATTTCTGAGCCTCTTTGTGAAAACTCAGATGAGAGGGAAAAAGTAATTACTGTTTTGGTGAAATTCTACGCAGGGGGAGACTATTTATAAAGATGGGTTTAGCCGTTTAGGGAGGAAGGGGGGAAAAGTGATTCAATGGAGGAGAAGGGAGAAAAATAGCATATAAAAAATTAAAAATATTAAAATTTGACAAAGTTATAATTAAATTCAATGGATAAATTTTTATAAAAAAATGTTTTTTTATTTCTTACAATATTATAATTTAGATTAATAACTTTTATAAATTAATAATTTAATTCTCTTTGTTCCATTTTTGTATTTTAATTTTTCTCAAATAATTATACACTTAACTTATGCAAACAACTCTTTATATATAAAATTTGAATTCACCTAAATATAAGTAAAAAATTAATTTACAGTATAATTTCAAATTTTACATTAATTATATATTATTATCTTCACTAAATAGTTATCTAAAGAAAATACGCAAGTAATTCTTACAAGAATTTCTGGAACATTCTTTTTTTCTGTTTCTTTTCTTATAAAAATCATATATATTTAAATAATTGAAATAGTAAAAAAAAACTCGATTTTTATTAACTCATATAATAATTTAATATATTTTTATTTTATTGATCTAATTGTTATTATAATTTTTTTTTAAAATGTTAATCTAAAAACATAAATAAATAAATTACAAATCTCATAATTAAAAATATGAGGATGATTGGCTACTAAATAATATCTATTAATATAATAGGAATATTTTTATGTAAAATTGAAACAATGTTTTACTTTCGTTACCTTAAATAGAAATTGAGGGAGAATGCAATTTAACTTTCATATGTGTAACGAGTAAAATAGTTCTCTTCAATTAAAACCTAGACGTCTTTATTTTCTTTAAAAAAATCTAACTGTATAGTATTTTCTTTTCTTACCGAAATAAGAGTTTTTTTTTATTATAAGAGCTATCTTTACTATAGATTATTAATTTTATTAATATAATCTATGCATTACATCTAGATTTTGATCTAATAATAATTTTAGGTATTTTTTGTTATATTTCAATTTATTTTATTTCTATATTCAAATCTAAATATTTTTGTTTAAGTATTTATGTAACTCAAAAACATGAAATTTTTAAGACATAAATGGTTATGAAAATTAGTTATCTTATTAATTAAAAGAGTCATACCTATAATTGAATGAGTTAAATAAAAAAGTTTAAATTGTGTTATAAATGATTTCTATTGATTTTTATAATAATTTTATATATTTTTATTTTATTAATTTAATTATTTTTATATTTTTTGTTTAAATGAACGAAATATTAAGTTTTTTAAAAAAAACTAAAACTAGTGAAATATTTAACCATTAAAAAATAGTAAATTTTTTGACGTTTTAGTTTTAAATTTTAATCATAAATAGTATAACTATTTTAAAAAGTGTATATAATAAAAAAATAATAATCGGGGTTTTTAAATTTTACCCCTTCGTAGTTCGTACGCACTGGGCTGTTCACCATTTCCGTTAATTTCCTCCTTAAGAAAATCGAAAAAGGCGTGTATTCAAGAACTCATATGGCCAAAATGCGAAAGAAATAGAAAGTGATAAAAGTACTCTTAGGATGTAAAGAAAACGCAACGTTTGACTTCACATGCTTAGGTGGAGTGTGCAGACGTGGAGATGGATTTTTTTAAAATGATTTTTCTCTAAATTTGTGACATAAACTAATCCAAATCTATAAATATAATTTGCATTATGTATAAATAATAATAAATATTTCAATTATGTATAACTTAAAACGATCATTTTTCATCAAAATTTAATTTTTTTAAAAATAAACGTAATCAATACGTGAAATTATAATATTGAAATTATGTTTAATCGAAATCGATCATAAATCAATATTATTTTTTATATACATATAATTACATAAAAATATATTTTTAAGATTATATTATATTTATTTTTATTTTTATATATTTTTATTTTATTTATAACATGTGTTAAATAGTTAAAAAAATAAAAATTAATATATAATATTTTAAATAATGTAATAAAATAAGGAATAATTTAATATTTATTTTTAAAAATTAAATATATTTTTAAATAAATATTTACCACTTCGTTCAAAATATAAGTGGGCTTACAAATCTTCTAACAATAATCAATCTCCAGCATTACAACCGATTATAACAAATCACTTAAGATACATCTCAAGTGTAACATTAATTGTTTTGTTTTCTTTTTTCTCCATGGGGATTGTATTTTTCATTAATATTTATTTCAGACGTTCCACGCAAAGTCGACCACTTTATACTAGCAAATTTCTAATGTGAACAAAATCAAAAGGAACTTTTTTTTAATAGTACAATTTTTATTTTTTATTTGGGGGTAATTCAATATGCCATCATTGACATATACATTACCAGAGGGAATATTACATTATCCCCTTTAAAAAACATGTTTTTATATATAAAAGTATTATCTAAGTTTTAGCAACTTCAATTACCAACGATAATGGAAGCATTTAAAAATCATATATACCATGTCTTCAAGAAAAAATTTTGAATCATGAATATTATTTTTAAAGGTATATTCAAATTATTTTTATTTTAAAATATGTATTTAATTTTATGTATAAATTAATTAAGGGTTAAAATGAAATATAGTGTAAAGGAAAAAGAAAAAAGAAAGTAAGGAGAAGAAGAAGTGGTGGAAAACTACTCAAAATGAACGTTCATATCGAGAATGAGTCTTGGGATATTTTTTGTTTTGGAATTCTAAAAATATTTTACTCAATTTATGATTTTAGCAAGTTAGTAATTTTATTCTGGTTGCATGAAACGACATGCCAGTCTGTTGAGATCTAGATTGAATTATAAGCAAGGATGACTTTACACTTAATACTCGGTATATATATATATATATATATATATATATATATATATGTTTGGTTGGCACGTGCATGCCTCTTAACTAATCAATCAGGCCACAATTCTACTCACGGGGAGCCATGAAAAATGATGGTGGCCAAGTATAAGCCAGCACGTGCGTAATTCCTTCTTCTTCTTTTTTAGGGGTAATTAGTGTATAATAGGAGATTATCCTACAAGATTATCGATCATTCCTTGTAAGTCAAAGTTGGGAGAGACTTCAACTTTATATGCGTACTCTACATTCTAGGTGGAGGAGAATTTGAAAACTAAATTTGTTAAGTAAATTGAATACATTTATATGAAAATATTTTTATAATATTCTCTCATTTAATTTAGTCCTAATTCTCCTCCAATTTTCAAAACTTTAGTTTAAATCGATCGAATTCAATATCTAAGGAAATTGAATCATGCATACAAGAAGTCTTCTATATTTTATCGATTGTTTTTCATATTTTTCCACCACGGTGTTCGTCAAGGAAATTTCAGGGCTATAAAAAAGTTGTTCCCTTTTAGAATCTACTTAGCAGGTGATATAATCCTTTCTTATTCTTGTCCTTTTTAATCTTGCATCTCTGCGTTCTTTTGTTAAAAAAGAGCTCAGAAAGGACATTTTAATTATTTGGAGATACATTTTAATGCTAACAAATCGGAAGAATACCTTTATTCTAGGGGTAAGTGTGGTCATTAAATTTTTAAAAATTTATAAAAAAAAATATATTTTTAAAATTTATAATAATAAAAATAATATTATAATGTGATTCAATTAAATTTTTTAATAGTTATAATTTATAAATTAAATATAAAAAATGTTATTTTTATTATATTATTGTTATTATTATTTTTGTCGACCACTCCCTCTTAAAAGTCCCTCTCCTTGCCATTAAAGCTGAGTTCTAAATCAACTAAACCACTCTCTCTAAATCCCTCTACATAAGAACCAAATCATCTAGATATCCTTCTTTTTTATACGATTTTTTTTTTGTGTCGCTATTTCTTCCTCCCTTATTTCTATATCTGAATCTGATTCTATTTTTGTATTTCTACGAGCTACTGTGTGTTTCTGTGTTAGCAATATCCATTTACTTAGTTAATAATGGTTAATAATCCATTTACCTTTTTCTTCAAGCATCCAAAGTTTTGTTAAATAGAGAGCAATCAAAATGTAAAAAACTACGAACGAAAACTAGTACATTGGCTTTACAATAAATCAAAGAATATTTATCCAAAAAAATAAAAATTGTCAAAATGTAAAAAACTACGAACGAAAACTAGTACATTGTCAATAACTTGATAGTTAAACATGATCTTACAGCTTTGCTTCTAAAAAGAAAACTCAAAATGTGTTATGTTATTTAGAGAATATTTATCCCTTATAAGCACATTACTACTTAATTTCTTAAGTAATGCGAAACATGTACATGCACAATGTATCATACACCCCTATTTAAGGAGTCTTCGTAAGAACGTAAACCCACATGACCCAATAGAACCATGACTCTGATACCAACTAATGCATGACGAAAACACAAATGCATTAATAATATGGAAGCAATTTTGAAGAAGCAATTTCGAAGAAACACTTAGAAAATAAAAAAAATATTAGCAAAATTTAAACTAACCAAACTCATTCTCTAGTAAAAAGTTCTCGTATTTGTGTTATGAAATAAATAAAAGGAAACTGTTATTTAGGTAAACACTCTAACAAATTTAAAGTAAGACTAGTTTAAAGATATTATTTTATCTTACGAATAAAAGAACTTCAACTTCCAAATGGAAGAAAGAATAATTATTCTTAAAATATTATAAAAAGGAGAAAAAAGAAAGAATATAACTTTTTTAATATTAGTAATTTAGTTATTTTCTAAAATACCTTATACAAGCATATAACTTAGCTATTTATAGTTGAAAAATCTCCAGAATAATTTATAAAGTTTCTACGTATGATTCTAATAATATACATAAAAAGCTTTAAATAAATATTTTTATGTGATATTTTGATAATACATAAAAATTAGAACTCTAAATAAAATAAGTTATTATTTTACTAGAACTCTAAACAAAATAAAATATTTTTATCTTTCTAATCTTGTATCGTATTATGTTCAATAATTTCACATTTATTTTATATTTTTGCCTCTAAAACTCTCTCTAATTTATTATAGAAAAACTTTCAAAAATATTCTTAAAAATAAAGTTTTTACTATACATTATATGCTGAGATTGTTGCACTTGCAGCGTAATTAATAGAACTAAGTGATTATATTAGTTAAACTTTTACTTTGGCTCTTACCACTAATGCATTTTGGGTTTGTCGTCCCCTAGAAGGATTAATAATACAAAAGTGCCATATAAAATAGTGTGATAACAGAATGCATGAGTGGGAGAACCTTTCAACTTTTATGGTTAAGGAGATTACTTCTCATATCCTTATACTTATTAATTTCCTGAATTTTCCCACAGTTTGATGTTTTCATTTTCTTGAATATTTATCTCATTTATTAAAACTTATCTGTTTCAATTATTGAGGCTTAATTGTTTTTTTATTGAGACTTAGTTTCTCTTGAACAACAATAATAGCTCTTATTGTTCATTATTATTGGGTTTTTAAATTAAATTTTATATTTTGGTATGTATCGAGATTATCGTGTAATTAAAATTATCCAATTTTATTTTTAATTTAAAAGGAGATCTATAAATATTAAGTCGTTATTGCTTGATTGAGTTTCAACCTCCTATCTAACATACATATCTCTTATCACAAATAGGATATTTTCAAGTATTATTCATAAATTGTACTTGTATATGGACACCTCCTTATCAATAATGAAAGTATTCTCTTATTATGCAAAAAAAAAAAAAAAAATGAAGAAAGGGAAGGAATGTATGAAAGATTGTATTAAGTAGTATTGCTAGGAATTATTTATCATTCATAAAAAAAATTAAATAGAAAAAAATGTAATAGAAGTTCATTTTCTTCTAATAAAAATTGTTTAGTCATCTAACTTTAAAAGGTGTTCATTATCATTTTACTTATAAAAGATATTCATTAGTTCATTTAATTATAAAAGCTTATTAGTTATTTTACTTATAAAAATGAGCTACAAAAGTACTTTTATTGATAAAAAAAATTAAATAGATATTGGTAATGGTATTTTCATCATTTACTCATATCCTATCAAACCAAAAAAAGTTACAAATATAACTGATGAGGGTATTATCATCTTTTATCTCGACTCTATGACCGTAATATCCTTGATAATTTTAATTTTTAAAAATAAACTTAGAACTACTAAATGTCTATTTTTGGTACTATTTTTAGAAATAAAGGGACTAAATGTCACATTCTTAAAGTTATGAGATTAAATGAGACATTTGTATAAATAAAAACACTTATATGTCATTCTACCTATTTAAATACTCCCCAAATATAAAAAAAGTGTTGTAAAAAATAGGTCTTTAATTTAACCAATTGTTAAATGGTATTTGAAGGCATACTTTTGAGTGAGATCCACTTAGTATAAGTGTACTGATTTGTGTTATCTTGTGAGAGGGTTTCAAAATCATATATTTATATACTCAAAATAATATTAAAATGAATGAGAAATTGAATCTTAAAGTTCAATGGAGAAGAAAAAATGTGATTGTTTTATGTTTGTCCCACCTAGGAAAACAAAAACATATTAAATGCCTTATATAGCACTTGTTTTCCTAAGAGTGATAAGTTAGGGTAGCACTTACTTTTTTTTTTCAAATATCTATGAGGAAAAAAAATTATCTTCAAGATATTATGTAATATAGGATTCGATCTTACTTTTTTTTCATTATAAATTTACAAGTTTATATTAATCTTGTTTTTCATTTTTTTTGTTTTAATATAAAGTGAATTCTTATTTTTTAACTATATTATTTCCTACAATCTTAAAATAAATACTTTGCTATTAGAACAAATAAATTATGTAAAAAACTAGTGTTTCTTGAAATTATTTCTCTTTTATTTATACTATTAACATTGTCTTAAACAAGTTTTATAGTAAATGTTATTTAGTAGTTTTTCATCTGTTTCTTTAATACGTATTTTTCTCATTTTTTTTATAAAATGGGTTTTGAAGCATTTCATATTGTTAAATATCCTTGTCCCACATCGACTAGGAGTAAGGCAGCAAAGTTATTTATAAACCCGAACAACTTTTAACTCAATGAGATTTTATTGGGTCGAGTTAGGCTTGAGTTTATAACATGGTATCAAAACTCTCTACTCCTAGTCTCTCTATGTGCTTGTACTTTGGGCTCTACTAAAGTATCACCGTGGCATTTATGTCCACATTTGTTTGTCGTGTGGAAAAGAGCTGTTAAGTATTCTTGTTCCACATCGACTAGGAGCAAGGTAGCAAAACTGTTTATAAACTTGGACAAACTTTAACTCAGTGAGATTTTATTGGGTTGAGTTAAACTTGAGTTTATAACACATATTAATATATTTTACTGTTTCATTTGGTACTCTTCTTTTAAAATGTTTATTCTCATCTCAAATTTACTTACTACTTTACTCATAATATTTGTATTACTTATACCTAACCTTTTTGTTATTTGTGGGGTTATAGTATCTTATTTCTTACAATCATAGTTTAGTGTGATATATTGTTCAATTTATTAATTAATTTTTTTATTATTATTAATTTGACTAGTTATTAGGTTTATAAAGCAGTACCAATTTGTAATTGTAAATTTCTTTTTTATTATTTTTTAGAAAAATTAATCATTATTTTTATGATTTACGAACTTTATTCTATTCAAGTTTGTATGTTATCTGCGGGGGCACAAGCATCCATATACATTTTCTCTAATTTTGGTAATACGATTTTTTAATATTACACACTTGCTGTTTTATATTGATATTTAATTTTTTTAAATTCTTTTTACATGAGTTCAATTCATAATTTCCTTTGAGTTTCAAGTATCCTTTGCATATTGTAGTCGTTGCTTTCTTGCTTCATTTATTTATATGTTGTGAGAAGGCATAGGAAACTTTACCATGCACTCGTAAAGTTGACTAAGAATCCAAATATTTTTAAGTTTATGTACTTTTTTAAGTTTATCCTATCAACAAATACGAGACAATCAATTACTACACGTAAAAAACATACAATAAAACACTGCAAAACAAAAATGATGGCAAACATATAAGATAATATATGAAATAAGAGAATACATACTATGAATACAACATGTCATATTAACTATTGTATTTATACATAGTTTATACAAAGTGATGTCATAAAGAACAAAACATATAGAAGTATCACATGAACATATAAACATAACAACTCTTTATAAATAAGAAAATATAGTAAGGATGCAAAATAATCACAATACACTTAACATCATATATTTGACAAACACTTTTCCCCCTAAGTGTATGCATATTAGGTAATAACAATATCATGCATCCTATACTTTCACAACACCCTATAAACAAATACATCTACAAACAATAGATAACATACAACAAAAAAGAAAAAGAAAAACATACTTAACATATTAAGAGAAACACAACTCAACCTCGAACAAGATATACATGTTAGTAAGGGAGTAAAACATTCAATCTTACGAAAAAATATCAAACAAGTGAGATGGCAAAGGTTGCCTTAAAGGATATCATAGACCAAAAAGAAAATGCACCTTAAGAGAGATCTTCAACATAAACCATACAATGTTGCCTCCAAAAAGATCATTAGTAGCAAATTGTATATTGTTGTCTCAAAAGAAATCATCATCAACACACACATCATCACTAGTCAAAAGAAGAAAAGACACTTACTAACTAGTGAATAACATAAGTAACACCCCAAAAGAGAAAAAAGAAACAAGGGATGCTACAAAAATATATAGGTAGAGAAAAAAACTTAGATTCCAACACCAAAAACAAGAGACGTGTTTAGAAATGGTGAACAACTCAAAACATCAACAATGTTAACTATACATACTAGTCTAATCACATCAATGAATTTAGTTTAAGAGTCTTAAAGATATGTAAACAATTTATATAACATACAATTGCATATAACAAACTTAAACGAGCACCAAATACAAAGGAAAGAGAATATAACATTCGTGTACTCAAGCTTGAAAAATACATCTTAGTTTTCTCAAAAACAATCAAATGCAAAAGATAAAAAAGAACATACAAATAATGAACACTTAGTAGGCCAATATAAGATATACTAAGTAAAGGGAAGAACAACTTAATAGGCCAAAAAAATGCAATCTATATGATATGATATGATATATGAATGTCTGGATTGCAAAAAAAAAATCATAATATTTTGACACTACGTGATAAAATCATGTGACACGATGATCACTAAAAAGATACAAATGAAGGTACAAGAAAGAAGAAGAAGAAAAACACACGTATAAAGCGTGTCAAAGCAATTAGTAGAGAAAAATATCAGTAAAGGATTAAACAATTAAATATAACAACAAACAAAACAATTAAAATGGTATACATGACAAGAATCATGTAAAACAATATATGCAATAAACATACATTACATGTTTCACAAAACAGGTATCTAGAAAACATCATCATACAATGACACATGTAATATACATTCAAACATAGAATGTTGATATGATAATAAAATGCATACTTTAAGAGAGAAATGCACAAAGTAAACATATATGAACTTGAAAACATGGATGATGTAATCAACATAAGTTCATATAGATAAACAACCTCAAAGAATAACCTAATCCACTAGAAACATAGGACACAAACATATAAATATGTATAGATAGAGCTTCAGAATTGAGCACACAAGTGATTAAGCCTAAACATGGGTGACACTCTCTGACACTAAAAGAAGTTCCATCTGTCAGAATAATTACACATAAATAAATTAAACTTCTAATTCAAATAGGCAATTATGACCTATAAATACATCAACCCATGAAATATTTTTACAAACTCTCTTCCAACTCGACCAAGTAGGTCTCAAATCAGGAATTAATCAAATAGCATAATAAAATATATAAATAAAAATAACATGTTTAATTCAACATATCATAAATATAACCAATAGATAAGAAAGAATAATCTACAATAAACATACAAGTGATGGCTCCTATCCAGGCTAACAACATGCATTAACAAGATAAACAGTACATAATATATGAATCAGGCAAACATACTAAAAGACTGTAAAAAAAATTACAATCACTTTAAAAATTTCATATGTGTGAACATATTCAATAAATGGTGATTGTACTCTCATAACATGCAATCATATATAACAAAGCATGTAATGGTTTAAACCCATATAGGATCCAACTCTTATATGGTAACATCCTTAGATAGCTTAAGACAATCACTTGATCACATGCAATTCACTAATAAAAGAAAATCAACATATCACAATTAAAGAAATTATACACATATACCTTGCTATCAACACATAACCTTATCCAAGTAAATCCAAGTTCATTCCTGAAGCTCCATCAACACATGATATAATCAACTACCGATAGCTTAAAATCCTAACATACATAATCATTGCAACTTCACAACATCATGCTGACACACGACACACCAACACATAACTCCTCATCTATGCACAATGTTACAACTTCATAACACCCAATCGACACATGACACATCAACACATGCTCTTTACTTATGCGCAATGTTGTGAACTTACAAGTCAACACATGACACATAAAAACATATGCCCATCACCTATGTACCATGTTGCGACCTCGTAACACCTAACCAAAACATGACAAGCTAACATTTATGCTCCTCACATATACACAATGTTGCAACCTCATAAAATCCAACTGATACACAACACACCAACGCATAGGCTCTTCACTTATGCACACTGTTATGACCTTGCAACACCCAACCAACACATGACACACAAAAACATATGTTTAATCACCTATACATCACATTGCAATCTTGCAATACCCAACCAACACATGGCACACCAACTTATATGCTTCTTACCCTTAAACAATGTTACGACCTCATAACACCTAACCGACACACAAGATATCACCACATATGTTCTTCACCTATAAGAATTGTTACATTCTTACACTACCAGTCATTACACAACTCAAAATTGAGAAAAAACTCCTCCAAATAATATGACTTTTCATTATCCATCCATACATTTTAATTTTCAAAAAAACCTCATTTAATCTAGTCAGCTCATTTGCCTTTATGTTGATGATTATAGGTCTCTTGAATCTTCCATTTATTTATTATCATTATTGTTTTTTTTGTGTAATACGACTAATGATTTTTCAGCTACCCCTGGTTCTTCAAGGCTCATTTCATGCATTATGTTTAATATCAAAGAAAATCCATTTTGGCTAGTGTTTGATAATATAAGAGAGACTATTTATATCTTACAAATGACATACTATTTTCAAGACCAACACTTAATAGAAAAGCAGACTAACATAAACTAAAAAAACCAAAAGGAAAACTAGAAAAGCTTAGAACCAAATGGATAAAGTTTCACCCAATTTCGGCAAAAAAAATAAGAGAAATGTGGTGATTTTATAGAAAAATGGCACCCTTTACCAAGCACCTAGCAAAGTACGTTGGCATGGGCAACAATTGCCAAAGCTTTCCAACCCTTCACTCACCACTATCGGTCAAATCTCGACGATAAGAGTCCAATGAATTTTTGAATTGGTCAATAACCAACCAAGCTAACTTTAACTTTAAAACATAGTAAAACAATCTAATTCAAACCACCTGGTTTAATGTTGGTTCTAAAACCTTCACACAAAAGAACTTTATATCTAAACATATCATCTAAATATGAAAATATGTACAATTTATGATTGAACCAAAATGTATTATATATGAGTGTGTTGTGTGATAATCCAATAATCAATAATTTTACAAAGAAACCAATAAATACACCAAGTAAAATAATAAAATAAACCACCTAAACGCCAAACTTACAAAAATGTTGTCATTTTGGTGTAATTTTTTTTGACTCAATTGACTTCCAAATCCGCGTGCCATTTTTGGTGGCAACTAGTTGACTAGAATTTGTGTCCCGTGTTCTCTCACTGACAACTAAACACCAAGATTGAGTGAGGTTATGCATTTAGATGTACATACATATGTCTCTAAATTTTCCTATATATGTTTGTTCAGAAACCACAAAAAGTTGTGCTCAACGTTGTTGATTATCTTGTAATTGCAATGAAAATGAATATATGAGGTTCGCATCTTAATTTGTGATTCACTTTATAAATCATTATGGAAATTTGTAACAGAAGACTTGTAAAAAGAGCTGTAAACATGCAAGCAGAAATCGGATCTACCGACGAGGTTAAATTTCTCCCTCCCTTTTTATATATAACGCATGCACATTGTTAATACATAGTAATGAAGCATTTCACCAGCTTATGTGACCTTTTCAAATCCAAAATTAGACAACTGGTGTTCGAATAAAACATATCCAAAACGGCAAGATCTGAACTCTAACGTGAACACCACAATCAATAGCTGTACAATAAAGCTTCAAAACTGAGGGTTTTCTCATTATAATATAAAGACTGTGCAAAACAAGCCGTACACAGATATTGATCTCTATAAAATTATGAAGGGACCTTAATTTCCCTTCAAATAAGAATAGTGGAAAGGATATGTGTCCCCTACTGCATGTACAACAAAATGATACAAACAAACCAACCCGTCTTCAATGTAAAATATTGAAGAAACTTGGCTTGTAAAGTTTACTTGAAACCCACACCAACCAAATCTACATGTACAACACCATGCAGTGAAAACCCAATCTGCAACCTCTCTCTTGTTCGTGTTTCAACCAGCCCAATCTACACCAACAATGCGCCAAAACATACAATACAAGTATTTATATACAGAGACCTCACAAAGATTCATTTATTTGTAGTCTCAATTAACTTGTCATTCCTAAGCAAGTTCTGTAGAAGCAAACAAAGCCACGGCTATACCACCCATCTTCTTCCCACCGAGTCTTGATCTTGCTTGCTTAGTCTGTTTTGGAGCATCAGGAGCTTCAATATCATCAACCTTGCTACAATCAGTCAAATCAATCGGATTTTTAAAAGCACGAGTCTTTGATGGTGTACTATAAGCGAAATGCAATCGCTTCGCTATCAGAGTCTGTATTTTGGAAACAAAATGAAATTCAATCACAATGGAATGAAACTATGAACAGAACACCAACACAATGCAATATCTAATTATCAAATGAACCAATTAAAGAACAATTTTGTAGTTATACTCACTGCTTCTCTAATGGTTTTTGACACATGAAAAAGTTGCTTCAAATCCTCATGGTTTACCCCACAGAGAATCTTAATCTGCATTACAAAAAAAAAAAAAGGTTCAAAATTGGACCCTAATTAGTAACCATTTTAACATAGCAGTTAAAACTAGGTATATTATATCGTTTCGAGATTGGAATTTTGAGGCTAACCAGAATGTCCTGAGGCAAAACTTCGAGAGAAGACTTTTCACAATCCTCATCATTTGTGTTCCCGCGTTGCTTCTTCAATGGAGTCTTTGGATTCGAATCAAATAGCGAGTCCTTATTATTGTTTGAAAACAAAATCCTTTTTCTCCCAAATGATCGCGTACATCTCACATAATGCCCCAATTCCAACCCCTCCTCATCCGCATCCAAACCACAATGGTTAAATTGCAGAGAACTTCGACATTTCTTTACCAAAGCCATTACTAACTTCTAAATCAAGATTCAAATCCCTAAGAAAACAAAATCATCAACATAAGATGAATCGCCGAAGCAACAAAGAACCCTAAGCAACTACCAGACAAGTACTTGAAAGATTAAACAATTTCGAGAAGCAAACCTGTGTTTGTGATTGAGGTCTTAAATATTTGAGATAGTTCTGTTTTTAAAGTTTCGCAAAGAACGCTTTTGATATAGAAATGGAAACAAAGAAAAATCACTTCAAGAAATCACGGAGTTGCCTTTAATTTACTCTACAAAGTTATCGTTCTTTCCTTTTATATAAATTACCTGAATCTCAAAAACATGATTTTAATATAATTTTTTGGAAAACAGTAAAAGCACGTTGTATCTACGCGGTTTTTGAAGAATGTACTAGAGTTTCCCAGTAAAATATCGATTTCCATTTACACTGGGGTTGAATGAAATTACGTAGCGATAAAAAAAAAAAACCACAAAACTAGCCGTTTAAATGGATACGTGGCGATATATTATAGGAAAAGGAAACACGTTCGTGGGTGGTTATGGTGACATGGCAATATGTTCAGTCTAAGTCGGCTGCTGCGTGGGTAGCTTCCTTGTATACCTGGAATCGTGTTTGAGTGGATTTTATCATGGCCGTCCATTTTATTTTTGGCAATTAAAGGAGAAAGTCTGATCATGACACGTGTAAATAAGCTTCTTCTTTTTTGTTGTTGTTGTTGTTGTCGTGTTTGACCGAGAGTTCTAAATAGGCAACTCAGATCTAGTACGAACTTTGTTGACTATTCTAGACGACTCGAGTACATGACTGCGTCAACTCACGTCAAAGTTGCTTCAATTGTATTTCGGTTTAACGAAAGTAAAGTATTAATTTATTATTAACTAACATAATATTTGTATTGTTTTAATAAATAATTGTTTTATGTATTAATTATAATTATAGAGAATAAAGAATTTATAAAACAGACATGCAGTAATAGAATTCACGAACTTAAAAGAATAATTTAAATATATATATTTTTATATTTATTATCGTTTAAATTAAAATATGATAATTTAAATTTAAATAATATTTAATTTAATATTGTTTATAATGTTTTAATTTTTATTATAAATTTGATGTATATTATTTTTTTTTATTTTTAAAAATAATCTTGATGTATTCTACTCCCACTTTTTATTAAAATTATTAGGTATTTCTAAGAAATTATTATTTGTTCATTATTCATTATATCAGCTGACAAGCCATATTTAGACATGGCGTAGACAAAATTAGATCTTATATGTGTTTAAAAAAATAGGTCTTTTAATTTGTTTTATCAATTTCCTTCGAGCCCTATTTAAAATTTGATTGACTTATTCAATTTAAAGCGTTGGTTTTTATAGAATGAGTTTCCTTTAAAGAAAGAAAAACTTATACCATAGGTTTACAGGTTCGTCTTTCCTTTTTTATTTAATAATAGTGACTGCCAATGATTACGAATGTCTTTCTATTCTTTTTATTACACGACGCATTAAATGCAAATTTTATATAACGACCAAATTATCATTTGATTTTGGATGTATTAATTATGTATTGTAAATTTGTACTTTCTTTTTCTTTTTTTAAGTAAAATAAGTTAACATAAGCCGCTCATTAACTTTATTTTAATATAAACATCACATTTATACTTTTATATATTTAAATAATCAAGCTAGAGAGAGAAAAAATATATCCTATCTTAATTTTTATTAAATAAAATTATAATTTACTTCAATGTTAATTTTAATATTTTTAATACAAAATATCTTATCATACACTCAATAATGCACGCTTATTTTTATTATTATATATATATAATATCTTTTTTTTAATTTAAAATAAGTATTAACTCATCTTAAATCTAACATTTTTAATAATAAAAATGGTTATGCTAATCTATTTTTCAAATTTTTATTATGGCTATTCAATTTTTTTATTGTTTCTTAAAATTGCACCTATTTTTCCTTATTTTTCATTTGTTTAATAATGAGTTTCATTTTACATCTATTAAGTAAATATTAGTATCACGTAAAAAATAAGAAACTGATATCAATATTTAAAAGATATTGATCTTGTAATACTTAAATCAGTAACAGAATGATGAAGATTAAGGAGATCTAGATCGTTCTCTGTTATTTGAAAAATATAAAATATTTAGTTGTGATTTTTTTATTATTAGATTTGAGATATGATAAGATATTATAAGATTAATGTGATTCTGTATATATGTGATATATAGCAAGTAGATTTAATTTTAACATATTTCTTAAAAATGTAGGATAAACTTATTATAACATCATAGATATCTATCCATAATTATCTCTTTAAAATAATTAAGAGATTATTATTAGACTTTTATATCTTTATTGATATTATCATGTGATCTTACTTATATGATGACTTAGTGATTAATAGGCTTGGTGCACAAGATCTTTTACTAACTAGGACCATTATTTGCTTGCCATGTGGAATGTACTAAGTTACATACAACATAAAACACTAGACCTTTTGAGCCTTGGACGAGAATGTCTAATTGTAGTTCTTCTCAATAGTTGGATTCATGACCCTTTCAATCACATTGGAAACATTGAACCCACTTTCATGTGCTATTTTACTAGTCCAATTGTTGTTATTTTACTTAATTCTGGTGGTGCTTTTCATTGGTAAAGACAAATTTTATTAACTATTTGTTATGTACATAATAGAGTTCCTAAATTTACAAATAAAACTTCTCTTTATGAAACTTTGAAAAATAAGAAATCTAACTTGTATTATTTTAAAACGTGAGGTTATTTGGCATATGGTCGTATTTCTAATCCTAAAAGCAATAAACTTGTACTAGATAAATGATGTTGACTTTTTCAAACATTGGTTTCCTTTCAAATTGAAGAATAGTGGATGCTCAACTTCAAATGATCTTCCTATAATTAGAACTAATGAACTAAATATGAAATTAGATTTTGAACCTAAGAGAAATAAACAAGTGTGAACCACCAAAAATTATAGGTCTAACTTTTTTGCTTATACTTTAGATAAAGATCCTTCAACTTTTCAAGAAACTCTATCTTCTTTAGATACCAACTTTTAAGAAGTCATCAATGATAAAATGGGTTTTCTTGAGTAAAATAAAACTTAACATTTAGTTTATTTACCCCAGGTTATATCACAATAAGTTGTAAATGAATATTTAAGAAGAAATTAAAACCTAATAGTAGTGTTGAAAAATATAAGACTCAACTTATAACCAAAGGATATAGGCAAAGAGAAAATGTAGATTTCTCTGATATTTTTTCACCTGTTAGTAGAATAACTTCTATTAGTGTGTTATTTTCTCTTGTTGCTATTCATGATCTTATTATGCACCAAATAGATGTGAAAACTGTTTTTCTAAATTGTGATTTAGAAGAAAAGATTTACAGGACCAACATGAAAGCTTTGTTGTCCATGCTCAAGAATAAAGTTTACAAATTAGATAAATCTCTATTCAGTTTAAAATAAGAATCTAAACAATGGCATGAAAAATTTGATAATCTTGTTATCTCACATGGTTTCAAAATGAATAAAAGTAACAAATATATTTATTACAAGTGTGAAAATAATATTTTGTACTATTATATGTCTCTATATGGATGACTAGCTTATTTTTGGTTCAAATATTCATATTGTAAATAATGTAAAAAATTTGTTGAATGCTAATTTTGATATGAAAGATCTCAAAGAAGTAAGTATAATCTTTGGAATCAAGATTACTAAGTATGAAAAAGGGATTTTCTTTAGATCAATCTCATTACATTGAGAAGATCTTAAAGAAATATAATTATTTTAACTACAAACCTGCATGTACTCCTTATGATCCTAATGTAAAAATTTTCACAAACATTGAAGTCGGTGTTAGACAAATTAGATATGCGAGCATTATTGGAGGCTTACGCTATGCTACTGATTGCACTAGGCCCGACATAGCTTATGTTGTGGGACTACTATGTAGGTTTGCTAGTAAACCAGGTATATAGCATTAGAATGTTATTGAAAGGGTTATAAGGTATCTTAAAATGACCATTAACCTTGAATTACATTATCAGAGGTTTCTCGTTGTCCTAGAAGGATACAATGATGTTGATTGGAACATCATTTCAAAAGACTCCAAAGCAACCATCAACTATATATTTAACATAACTGGTAGAGTTATTTCTTAGGAGTCTAAGAAACAGATTATTTTGGCTCAATACGATGGATTCTGAGACGATAACACTAGTTACTATTAGTGAGGAAGCAAGATGATTAAGAAGTATATTAATTGAGATCACTTTATAAGAAATATGAATTTAATCTGTCTTGATCCACTACGATAGTATGCGATTATTGCAAAAATTCAAAAAAAATATAATGACAAGAGACGACAAATATGTTGTAAGCACAACAATGTTAGAGAATTTCTCTCTACATGAGCTGTAAGAGTGGATTGTGGCTGATCCTTTGATGAAAGGACTAGTTAGAGAGAAGGTCCTCAAAACCTCGAAAGGAATGAGACTAAAGCCTTTAGAGGGATGAGTCACTTATGATGATAATCCATATTAAAAACTGGAGATCTCAAGAATTAAGTTTAATGGATAATAACAAGTCATGAAATGCTATTTTAAGTTGTATTTCATATTATTAAAAGCATGAATTCTTGAAGTGATAGAAGGACGAGTTAAGTATTAACTCTTAATGAGTTTTATACTTTATGTGAAGTAGAGTACATAATTATAGAAGTACTCTTGGTAGACTCACCCATGTGAATGTGAAAGTGTAGTCATTTCCTATGAAATTTTAGGCATAATTCACTAGAGTATTCACTATACTAGGATAGACGTGCATGATTATAAAACATAGGCTTTATGAACTACATCTTGGAAAGTTGTGTGCGATGTTATTAGAGATAGAGTTCAAAACTACGAGTTACTCTAATTTATTCTAAAGGATCCTCATTATGCAAAGGTTTACGTTGATAGACACCTACTTCTATACAATCTTATATTTTGATTAGTTACTTGTTGAAAATTATTTTTAAAAAAAATCAAGTGGATAGATTGTTAGAAATAAATGTGAATTTAAAAAAAAATGGGTAGAAAAAAGTGCCGATAAGTTTGCTCCTTCAATTTGTCCCACATTGCTTTTTTATATATATGTAAAGGTGTTAATAAGGTTTTAACTTAGGACTCGGGGTTATGCTTCAAAAGGGTACCCATTTTTGTAGAAAGGTGAAGATAAGATTGAGTTTGTTAAATCTCTTTCTACTCACATTTCTCTCAACATTTGTTTTTTTAACATTATTCTCACGTTTTCCTCTACGTTTTTTTTTTCTAATATTCATTTTCAATTTTTACTTATAAATAAAGGTAGTAGCCTAAATAATTCTACTCAATAAAAACCAGTTATCTTTTTCATTTTCTTTTTATTTTTTAGTTCCAGGCAACATATTTTCAAAAGAGGTGTAATATTCTAATATTCTACCATGCAATAGAATTCTGAAATAGAATTAGATTTTGAGTTATTTTATTCTAAAGATGATGGGACTGATAACTGTTTGTACAATTTAAACATAATCACGAAATATTTTAAAGAGAAATATCTAGTCAAAACACAATCCAAGCAATAATTTTAGTAATTTCGTTCATTCTTTTATTAGTATTGATTGCTACTTTTACTATTGTTTCAATAAAATGGAATAGGGAATCCAAATTATGGTTAATTTCATAGTTTACATTTGTTCTGGTCGAGGAGTTGATGATTAATTAAAAATACATGAAAATTATAAGAATTACTGTTCGTGAAGATTTTTCAATAAGCAGTAATTGAAGTTTTATTTGTGAAGTTATTATGTCGAAGATGAAAAACATGGCAGATCAGATCAAAAAAATAGTATAGTGCCGGAGGTGATTTGGAAAGAGATTTTTTTTTTTTTTTTGTATGATGTGTTTCATGCAAGTCATTGGATCGTGTTTCAGATATATGAATGGCTGAGATTCAAAGTTTGGTACAAAAAGCACAAACTTTGCCCAGAGGATCCAAGTCCATTGATGTGAATGCATTTGCTCTTCATATCCGACTTAAGTGGCATCAATAGTAAGAACAAATAGGGTTTACGAATTACCTGTTCGCAGCAGCTGCACCAGCATGAGAGGGGGCACACGCAATTCGACGACAGCAACTGGCTTTCACAGTGAAGAGGATACTACGTTTTGATTCTTTTGTTTTTCGATATGTTTAAAAACCTTATTTGTAAACCTTAATAGATATATATATATATACACTCTAAACCATTCCCAATTAAGTCGTTGTAGTATAGTGGTAAGTATTCCCGCCTGTCACGCGGGTGACCCGGGTTCGATCCCCGGCAACGGCGATTATCTTTTTGATATTACTTTCTCTCTTTGGTTGCTGAAAGTTGAAAGTTGAAAGCTAAAAGCCCGCCTTCAATCTCACAATCTGTCACTGACAACTTTTTTTTTTTTTTTTTGACAAATTAGCTTTCATATTCGAAGTTATTTGAAGTTAGTAAGTAAGAATTATAAGAAAAAAAAATCTCAAAAACAATGAAAGAGATATATGAAGTAGAAGGATCTCAAAGTTTGATCAATATTTTAATAATAATGGAGTATACAAAATATTATTTAGCAGATATATTTTTTAAGTTTATATTACATTTTTAACTCTATGTTATATTAATATTTTTTTAATTATTTTATATTTTATATTTAATTTTAATTTAATATATATAATAAAAATTTAACAATATTTTTTAAATCATTGTTTTAGTTAATATTAAATTTTTAGCTTTAAGTTGTATTAGTAATTTTTTTAGTTATTTTGTATTATACACTTAATTTTAATTTATTATAAATAATTAAAAATTTAACAATATTTTAATAATTAAAAAAATGGCACAGCATGAAATATAACAAAGATAGTGTTTGTAAAATTTTATGTGACACTGATTTGGTGCAAGGTTTTGTTTAAGATTGAAATAATTATGTAACAAATATTACATTAAAAATTATATATTTTTTTTACTAATTATTATATTCAACCAATTAAACAATTATATATTACTACCATTTAATTAATTAAAATTTATATTATTAAAAATTAAAAAACTACTAAATAAAATATTAGATTTATTATATGAATTAAAAATTATATTTAATAAAAAATACAATTAAAAGTATACATATATATATATATATATATTAATTCGATGAATTATTATATTGATCTTCAAATGTTCAATTAATGCATTTTGAAATACAAGTTAAGTTTCTTTATCCTTGATTTGTTTATGTCGAGAAAGAAATTTTTAAAATCGAGTATTTTCCTCTATCATTATCTCAACTTTTGGAGTTGACATTTCTATTCGTTCTTCAAATGTTGTATTAACATCACATTCATTTTTGAATATCATGTTTTACCTAATAATACATGCATATATTATACCATGTAATACATATTTTGTATTATGTATTTATTTTAATTTATTATATGTAATACAAAAGTTATTAATATTTTTAGAATTTTTTAAAATCGTTGTTTTAGTTTATATTAATTTTTTTTAATTCTATGTTGTATTATAGTAATTTTTTAGTAATTTTATATCACATACTTAATTTTAATTTTTTATATATAATAAAAAAATTAACAATATTTTTAAAATTAAAAAAAATGATATTTCATGAACAATATTTACAATGATGAACATTGTATCAAATTTTACACCAAATTTTAGAGTTATAGAGATAGTCTCAGTATCTAAGAAACAATTTAGGAAATTTAGTGTGCAATTGTTTCTTATGATCTATTGCGTTTAGGGTTGACAAAAAGATGCATTCGATCAGAGCTTTATGACTATTTGCTCCATGCGATCTATTTTAAATCAGATCAAAATAGATCACTTTGGTATCAGATCGGATCAAGAATTGATCTAAATCTAAATATTTTTAAAATTATAATTTAAAAACTTTAAAAATCATACATTATCAACTTTTTGTTTTCTAATTTTTACAAATATTTGTTTAACCAAAATTCAAATTTCATCGTATATTTATAATAAATGATATTATGTTTTCTAATTTTTTAATAATTAAATTTTATTTTATTTTTTTATTTGTAAATAATAGAAGATCTCATCAATTTTATTGAATTAATGTATAAATTATGTTTAATTTAAATTTTTATACGTGATCAAGTTAGTAATGTAAAAAATTATTATAAAAGTATTAAAAAAATTAGAATTTATATAAATATAACATTAATGAAAAAGTAAAAAAAAAAGTTGAAGTAAATTTATTATAAATAAGTATCCACATCAATTTGAGGTCTTTCTGGCTTTTTGTTGTGTTTCCTGTGGCATTGTTATGTTTTGTTTTTTTAAGTAGTAATTGGCTTCTCATTGTTCTCCTTTAAAATTTGTACAGGGAAAAGTGTTACATCATTGTGTTGGCGGCTTGATGGCAAAGGAATAGATGCTGGGCTTGAAGATGGAACAGTAATATTGCATGACGTTGAAGCGAGTAGAAATATGTTCTTTTTTTGCCGATTGACCGGTTATACTTTATGATTGTGTGAAATTTTTCATTTGTAGTTATAGGCAAGGTACTGTTTTTGCATTTTAAAAAAAATTGCTCCATTATTTTAATTAACTCTCACAAAACAAAGAAAGCATTCTTGTAGTTATTACAGACTCATATGTGGCACATGCTTCATAATTCAATGTTTCTGCCCTTTCATTGTTTACGGGCTTGTACTTTTGTGGTTAAGTAAATGGTGTGATTTCTCATGCATGCCCAAGATAATATTTGAGGGTGTACCTATAATGTTTATTTATTATTGTTGTTCTCCCTAATCTTCTTCATAATTTTTTCCCCCTCTGGGCAGAATGGAAAGTTGTTGAGAAGCTTAAAATCCCATAAAAATTGATGTTGTTGAACTGGGAGGAAGATGGACAGAAGATTAGTGTACCAACTTCTTTAACTTGAATTGATGGATAAAATTATTGAAAACGGGTTCACTTGCAATTTAACGCCAGTTATTTTGGAACTTGGATCATAGGATGACAGTACTAGCATTTCAACAAATGAAGATCGTACTTCTCGTTTCTTCCCACCTGCTCCAAGAGTTCCTTAGGTTCCAGGAATGGTATCTGGAGATAATAGTTTCATAGATGACAGCAAAGATTCATTCCAAGAGCTGTCTAGCTCTTCACAACAACATTTTAATATCCTCTGCAGTGGGGACAGAGATTTTCTATTAGCTTTAGTATATTTGGCATTTTTCCAATAAGGATCATAAGGAATCATCTTATGTAGGCTTAAACTATTCGAAGTATGCTGATCACTTTATGGTCTTGGGATGATTGTTGGTTCTATTTGAGTATATTTTAGTTGTTGCATTGCTTGCACTTTATCTTATCTCAACTATTGTTTTTAGCATAACTATGGATGTAAAAACATTTGCATGCTTCCCATTTAATTAGGAGTATTTTAATTGGCATGTATGCCCCATGATCAGGCTATGATGACCTTTTCAGAAGCTAGAGGAAATACATCTCAAGTACACCAATTAACAAATATGAGAGGATTAATGTAGGATGCACAAGGAGAAATGATTACTATAAGTTAATTAGTTATTAGTTATTATTCATGAAATGCACATGTAGTAAGTCGAAAAGGAAACCAAAACCCTCATCAAATATTCATGAATACATTCAACAATCAAATAACATTTCATATCATTAAAAAAAAAACAATTTTCATAGCAAAAAAATAAAATAAACCAAATATCAAATCAGCTATATTATCCGGAATGATTGTCAAGAACCCCAACAATGTTTTTGGGGGGTTGCTTCCTATCTCCTTCATATGGTTGACCTAACTAGACAAGACAATATTCTTCCTTCTATGCATTAGCAGATTGAAAATCACATTTTCAAGACCATGACAATAACTCATTGAAACATTGACTCTGTTCACCGTGACAATAAAACAATAGAAACAGGAGGGAGATATAGAATATGCGTCTAAATACCACCACCGTCTTCTTTTTAACTCTAACATAGCTTATGGAGGCCATGAAGATATTAACTCTGGCGAGACACCTACATCGGCCACACTAACCTCATCTCTGGTGTCCAGCATGTTCAGAACTTGTTCAATCTGTAGACAGTAATCACCTCAACCTAGAAATCTGGAAAATTCGTAAGGAAAATGATGGCTTTAACCGGCTGGGAAGCTTAAGTTTCATTTGTACACCAATTGAGGACGAAAAGTCAACAATCCAATTTCAGCAGTTAGAGAAGGGAAAAATGGATAAATAAACTCTCATCCAGCAGCAGACACTGTCCTAATCCATGTGGCATAGATCCCATATTCCTTCACTCTGTTCAAATTTAAAAAGTGACATATCATAACCACAATATAAGTCATCAACAAAGAAAAAATTTCAAAACACCAATGCTCAAAATTATTATTAATTGCAGGGGAGAGCTTCCATGAGATCAGCTTAAGAAGCAAATAGAGCAAGGCAAAGCAGTAGAAGCTCATTATATTTATGCACAGTAAGCCAGTAAGCCATGAAAATACAGATTAAGCTGCAGAAACTAAGCATTAACCAAAATTAAAAAAATAAAATAAAATTTGAGAGTGGGGGGTTGTCCCACGTAAAACGGTAAAAGAACAAGCACAAAGAAATAATACATCATGAGCCAACCACCGAAAAATTGTTGCAATGTGGTGTTTTTGGGGTCAGAAAGTTGCAATGTTGATTGACCCCTGAATTTTATCAGTAACCAGATCTTATGGAGGATCGAGGGCAAGGGTAGATAAGCTTGAGCTCAGATTCTTGGGTTTTTTCATAATAATATTGCATATAATTCCACCCCCCACCCCCGTTTTTTGTTTGATAAAAAAAATAATATTGCATAGAATTCATAAATTAAGTAATGGTTGATGAACTGATTCCAATTAAAGAAAAAGAGCTCTACAAGAATCTCAAACTAATACAAAGAAAGACCAAGTCTCAAGATGGTTTCCTTGTTTTTTTTACTCACAGGTTTAGGTCGCTTGGACTGATTTCAGGAAACAAGTTGATGTAAAAGCGAAAGCCATCGGGACTAACATCTCTGCACAGAAAACCTACCAAAAGCATCCAATATTATTTAAACCTCAACAAACCAGAACCAAGCTCAAAAAAGGTTGTGCAGTTGCCTACCTTTGCTTTCAGCAGTAAGAAGATGCTCCTTAGCCATTGCTGGAGCAATCCCTAAAGTCATTGCAGCATCACTGGCACTTATCCCACATCGAAGAGCATCTGGTTTTGTTGCAAGGGTCTTGATTCTAGCAAAAACCTGAATTGAAAATGCCAGGTAGCTATGGTTATTGTCATGTAAGTCAAAATGACATGTCATGTAACAGCCTAACAGCACACTTATTTTGAAATATTGTTCTCTGTTTCAGTACAGACAGTGTAAAACTCTAAAAGCTTTTTAGTTTCTGCCTTGAAAGTTTTTATTATGAGTGGAACCAAAAAGCTTTTAAATTTCAATTAAACAAATAGAAAGCCTTGTTTACTTTTTCCAACATACTATATATGGTCAATCATCAGCCTGAAAGAATTTCTTCATTAAACTCAGAAAAGGAAAGGATTATACGTGTTACACATAAAAAAAGACACCAACGCAATAACACTAAATGGTTCATAGAATAATAGAAATAAAAAAAAGAATCACCTCTTCATCACTGTGCAACTTGTTCTGGATAACCATGACTCCACTATCAAATTTTCGAAGCATTACGGGTCTGTAACATCAAACAAAACTTAAATAATATACCTAAAGTTTTCCTTTTTGATATGAAAATATTACTAGAATTTATTTTTCATATCACTCTCATGCTAAAACTTCTAACAACACAAATTTTTTTTTTTTACATACACATCAAATTTCTCCCAGAGAGAACAAGCTTGCAGCAAGTCATCTGGTGAGATCAATTCTGTGATAAAAAGAAGATATATTAGCACTTTTGCTTCCCAAATACTCTGGCTGATAATTAAAAAAGTGAAACATATTCTCAAATGAAAAGAAAAGAACATATTTAACTTTATAAAAACAGTACCTGTGCCTCTAGCGCGATTGAAGAGACAGTATATATCGATAAGATTAATCATGCCTCCAGCTTTCTCAAGTGGGATTCCGACAAAATCTGCCAACTATTTGTCAAAAGAAAAGTTTCTCTCTAAGAACAAGAGCATTGGAAATTGAATGTTGATTAAGAAGAAATATCACCAAGTTTAATGGGAAATTTAAAACCATTAAAGAAAATATTCAACTGAAGGTAAAGACGAGAGCAAAGCAAAACCTGACGTGATAATTGTTGATGGTAGAGAGCACCAGCAGTCTCTTTGGTAACAGGGGATATAATACCCACACTCAACAACCAATCCTGCATCTCTTGCTTGGAACCCATTTCCTCATCATTGGTTGCATCAGTTTGAGAATTTGTGCCAGACAAGACTTTGACCCGCATTTTCTCTGCTAGCATCACCATTTCTTTAGCCTTACTCTGTACATACAACCAGTGGCGCAGCTACATTAGGAACGGAGAGGTATACGACCCTTCTCACATGATTGAAAATGTAACTTTACATGTAATATTTTGTGATTTGTATAAAAATTAAATCATATTTAACATGTAGTACCACCTCAACATATATTTGTCTAATATATTTCTTAAACTCAAATTTACAAGTAAAGTTTATTATTTTGAATAAAAAATCAACAAAATTATAACAAAACCTAGAACTTAAGCTATTTTGATAAAATAAATTTGCTTTATATATATATTTTATGTGTGCGAAGTGCGAAGTGCGAACTTATTAATTATTGACTACTGCAACTGTGCCCCTCACTGTGAGTCTTGGGTCTTGGCTCTCCCGCCACTGCATACAACGTGATTCTAAAACCTTAAAAACTACGTAAAGACATATTAATATCTTAACAGCTGTGAAGAGTATAGAGAGATAAGAAGAAAGAATGATTTAATGTTGTATTGGTGTATCTTAGAATGTACATAGAGAACTCTATTTATAGAGTTGTAACAAGTGTAGTACAAGTGTGGTACAAGTGTAGTACAAGTGAAATAGTAAGTGTAGTACAAGTGAAATAGTAAGTGTAGTACAAGTGAAATAGTACAAGTGTAGTACAAGTGAAATAGTGGAAGTGTAGTACAAGTGAAATAAATATAACTTAACATCCCCCCTCAAACTCAAGGAGGAAGAGAAACAATCAACTTGAGTTTGGAAACTAATTCTTGAAATCTGCCTGGTAGATGAGATTTGGTGAAGATGTCAGCTGTTTGATCTGTGGAGGATATTGATTTGAGACAAACAGTATCTTGAAGAACATGTTGACGAACAAAATGACAATCAATCTCGATATGTTTTGTTCGTTCATGAAATACATTATTGTGAGCAATCTGAATAGCACTCTGATTGTCACAATATAGGATAGTTGCAGTTGATTGGAGAACACCCATATTAGCAAGTAACCAACAGAGCCAAAGAAGTTCTTGAGTGGTGTCAGCAAGAGCACGATATTCAGCTTCAGTGCTGGATCGAGAAGTGAGGGATTGTTTCTTGCTTCGCCAAGATATGAGAGAGTTTCCAAGAAAGAAACAATATCCAGTAGTAGAGCGACGATCAGTTGGGTCACCTGCCCAATCAGCATCAGAGTAGGCAGAAAGAAGAAGATTAGACTTGTTGGAGAAGTGGAGACCGTAAAACATGGTGTCTTTGATATAGCGGAGAATGCGAAGAACCGCAGCATAATGGGTAGACCGTGGAGCAGACATGAATTGACTAACCAGATGAACAGCATAGGCAATGTCAGGACGAGTGACTGTGAGATAAACAAGACTGCCTACTAGTTGTCTGTATAATGTGGCATCTGAGAGAATAGTACCATCTAATGGAGTAAGTTTGACATTGGTTTCTAGAGGTGTTGATGCAGTTTTACAATCAGTAAGGCTAGCCCGATTAAGAATATCAGATGAGTACTTTGCTTGAGAGAGATAATATCCTTGAGAATCAGATGAGATTTCTAGGCCCAAGAAGTAGTGGAGACGACCAAGGTCTTTCATTTCAAATTGATGGCTCAGAAACTGCTTGAGATCAACAATTCCATTAGAGTCATTTCCTGTTATGATCATATCATCTACATAAAGGAGTAAAAGTGTTACACCAGTGGGAGTCTTCCGAATAAAGAGACCGGAGTCATAAGAACTGGAAGTGAAACCAAAGTCAGTAAGTGTAGAGCTGAATTTGGAAAACCAAGCCCGAGGAGCTTGTTTGAGGCCATAGAGAGCACGACGAAGTCTGCATACTTGATGAGGTGAATGAGTGTATCCAGGAGGAGGTTTCATATAAACTTCCTCAGTTATGTCTCCATTGAGAAAAGCATTTTTGACATCCATTTGAAACATGTTCCAATTTCGAGCAGCAGCAACAGCAATGATACTTCGAACAGAAGTGAGGCGAGCTACAGGTGCAAAAGTTTCTTCATAGTCGATTCCATATTCCTGTGTAAAACCCTTTGCAACCAGACGAGCTTTATATCGTTCCACAGACCCATCTGAATGAGTTTTGATTTTGAAAATCCACTTACAACCAATCAAAGATTTATTAGATGGAAGATCAACAAGATCCCATGTATGTGCTTTTGTTAATGCCTGTAATTCATCTGTCATAGCTTACTGCCAATGAGGGTTAGAAATAGCTTCTCTATAGTTTTGGGGTTCATGATGAGACAAAATAGTAGAGAAACATTGGTAATCACGAAGATGAAAAGGAAGACTACTTACACGAGTAGAACGACGAAGTGATGACTCTGGACAATCAGGTAGTTGGTCTTCAGAAGATGTAATGGTAGGATCAGCAGAAGGAGCAGACACATCAGGAGAAGCCGTAGTAGACGATGGTGAGGGTAATGGAGCAATGTCAGGAGGAAATAAATCAATAGTTGGGTCATTAAAAAATGAGAGTGAGTTAGGAGATGAGACATGAAATGAGGAAATAGAGGAAAACATTTTATGTTCCCAAAAGATGACATGACGAGAGATGCGCAATCGTTTAGAGATAGGGTCCCAACAACGATAGCCTTTGTGTTCTATTCCATACCCTAAGAAACAACAAAGGCGAGCACGAGGTTCTAATTTATTGCGTTCATGAGGGTGAAGAAGAACAAAACAGGCACAACCAAACACTTTGAGTAGTTCATAAGATGGAGAAGTACTATAGAGACGCTCATAAGGGGATTGATTGTGAATAATAGGCATAGGAACACGATTGATAGTATAAACAGCTGTAAGAGCTGCTTCACCCCAAAAGCGTTCAGGACAAGAACTAGAAATTAGGAGAGTGCGAACAGTATTAAGAATATGTCTGTGTTTTCGCTCAGCTCTTCCATTTTGTTGAGATGTGCCAGGACAAGAATATTGAGAAAGAGTCCTATTTTGACGAAGAAAATTTAAAAACTTTGTTTCTTTATATTCCATAGCATTATCAGCTCTAAGTACTTTGATATTTTGAGAAAATTGGGTTTTAACCATTTGGGCAAAATCATAGTAAATTTTGGGTAATTCAGATCTATGTTTCATGAGAAAAATCCATGTGAATCTTGAATAATCATCAATAAAAATGACAAAGTAAACACATCCCCCCATAGTAGGATGTGGGGATGGACCCCAAACATCAGAATGAATTAAGTCAAAAGGGGAGACAGAAGTAGAATCACTTTTATTAAAACATAAAGCAGGTTGTTTTCCCAATTGACAAGGCAAACAATTTACATTATCAGAAATAGAAACAGATCCTAATTTACCAGAAGATGCTAAGGGACGAAGACGTCCTATAGACGTATGGCCTAGACGAGCATGCCATAGGTTGATAGGAGTAGTAGAAGCAGCAATGGAAGTATGAGGAGACTTGGGTAGATGAAGGTCGATAAGTTCAAATAATCGTCCAACCTTACGGCCTATCCCAAGGATCTGTCCTGTCTGTGGATCCTGCACATGACAACCAGAAGAGGAAAAAGTAATAGTAAGACCAAGTTCACATAATTGACCAACAGAGATAAGATTTAGAGTAAGGTTGGGAATATGAAAGGTATCAGAAAGTGATATAGAAGATGTGGAAACTTGTCCTACAGCATTAACATGCATATGTGAACCATTGGCAGTTTGAATTAAAGGTTTGGAGATGGAAGATTGTGTGGGAGAGAAGATGTGGGTATCATGAGTCATATGGTTACAACAAGCAGAATCAAAATACCATAAAGATTTACCTGATGTGAGAGACAAGGCAGTAGAAGGAGGATTACTAGATTGTGAGAGAACATGTTTAAGAAGACCTTCAAGTTCTTGAGTAGAGAAGGTAAATTTGTCATGATTATCCTCAGAAACAGCAGCAGTGATAGATGAGTTACTATTGTTACCTGAAGCATGTTGAGAGGGATTCCGAGAGGGATTCCGTGAGGAATGTTGAGAGGGATTCCGTGAGGAATGCTGAGAGGGATTCCGAAAGCAATCTCTGTTAAAGTGTCCTGGACCCTTCTTGTGACAATATATACATACCCGAATGGGACATGTAAGAAGCTCATGATTGGGGTTGTGACAGTAGGTGCAACCTTGATGTTTGAAGTCCTCTTTTGAACCTCCTTTAGGGCGATAAAAGGGGGTGGCAAGAACAGAATCTGTATGATGAACTTTGAAAACCCCCATCCGAGTTTCTTCAGAGCGAAGCTCGGTCACAGCAGTATCTAAGGATGGAAAAGGACTCCGATGGAGTAAGGAAGCCCGAACAGGTTCAAATCGATCATGTAGAGCCATGAGAAAAATAACAAGACGCTGGTGATTACGGTAAGTTGCAAACATCTCAGCATCAATCTTGTTCGTCCAAGTTGGTTCAGAGAGAGCGAGTTGATCCCAAATAGTATGCATTTCAGAGAGAAATTGGTTAATGGTTTGATCAGCCCTTTGGCGTTTGGTATGAAGAGTTGTTAGAAGTTGATATTGGTTGGCCAAATCTGTTGTAGTGAAGCGAGTCTCAAGAAATTCCCAAACTTCTTTGGCAGTGTCAAAACGCCCAAATTCACCATGGATGGAGGGTAAGGTGGTGTTACGGAACCAGGTAATAATTTGATGGTGTTTACTCTCCCAGTCTTCAAGGCGGTCAGCAAATAAGAAGTTGTTTTCAGTGGTTTCTTGGATGGGTATAGAGATATCGCCAGTTATGAAACGCCATAGCTTGCGTCCTTTCAAGAAACTTTTCATTGCTTGTGCCCAGGCTAGGTAGTTAGTATCATCAAGGGTGGTAGAGATTGGTTTTGGGACATCATTTCGGTCCATTTTAACGAAATAATGGAGGAAATGTAAAGCAAATTTATAGAAACAGTATAAAGGAGATATCCTTAAAAATAAAAAGAGGAGTTGAAAACAAGCCTAAAACCGGGTTGAAATGAGTCGAGTTGAGATGATCCGGGTTGGAGTGAGCCGAATTGAGGTGATCCGGGTTGGAGTGAGCCGAGTTAAGGTGAGCCGGGTTGGAGTGAGCTGAGTTGAGGTGAGCCGGGTTGGCTGTGATGAAGAGAGGCAAAATTTTGATAGAAATTTTAGAGATATATGAGAGGCTCTGATACCATGTGAAGAGTATAGAGAGATAAGAAGAAAGAATGATTTAATGTTGTATTGGTGTATCTTAGAATGTACATAGAGAACTCTATTTATAGAGTTGTAACAAGTGTAGTACAAGTGTGGTACAAGTGTAGTACAAGTGAAATAGTAAGTGTAGTATAAGTGAAATAATAAGTGTAGTACAAATGAAATAGTACAAGTGTAGTACAAGTGAAATAGTGGAAGTGTAGTACAAGTGAAATAAATATAACTTAACAACAGCAATGTGGTGTATAACCCGCACAACAAGATTAAACTCAAATATACACGACTTCAATCCTAAAGAACGCTCTTTTAGGACACCCAGGTTTACTTCCAATACCAAATGCTCCAAACAGCCATATCAATAGAGATAGTATGTAACCCATATTATATAGCAATAAAAGGAAGTAATAACTTACGTACCATGAGAGCATTCAAATCCTGAAAAGCGTCTTGTAAATTCCTATCAGTACTTTCAAGCATCTCTTGCTCCCTCCTGAGTATCCCAGATACCCCCACCATCCTTATGGTTCCATCCTTAGCATACAATCCGCTGCCCGAATCCGACCCAGAGCCCGAAGGCTGCGTCATGGAACCCGACCCTGATCCCGAGTCGGCACTCCCACTCTCCCAGGCCCTGGCTTTCCAATTTTCCCAGAACTTTCCGAAAAACGCATCAGAGTCACCCTTACCCCTCATGATAATAGTAACCAGCGCCGACCTCGGTCCAATGGAATCCGAAACACGACCATCGGAGGATACAGAGAGCTGGAAGCGGACTCTAGGGGAGCTGCCAATCAAAGAGCGCAGAGATTTCTTGGGGGAAAATATGTGAGTAACGACGGAGAGAGGGATTGCGAAGGCCTCATAAGAAGAGGAAATGGTGGAGGTAGAATTGGAGAGCCATAGGAGGCGATGGGTAGTGAGAATCAGGAGACCAGATTTGAGGAGAGGGAAAGTGAGGAGGTCAGGACATTCGACATCGACCGAGGAGAGAATAGAGCACTCTACTTCGTTTGGAAGTAGAACTGGTCGGCCGCTGCCGGTGAACTCTGCCGACGGTAGGCAATTAGCTGCCATTGACGGTGAGTTGGATCAGCGATTGGATATGCTCAATTTGGGCAGCCGGCTTTGATTTATGCGCCTGAAGTAAGGATGATGGCCGGATAGAAAAAGCTTCTATTTGGAGTGAATTTGAAGAATTTTAATTGGAGTGTCAATTTTAGTCAAAAATTAATAGGATGAAATGGTTCATACTTCATACGTACTGCTTTAAATTTTGATGGTATAATTGTATTTATACATAGAGTTTTAATTTTAATTTTTTTAAATATGTTTATTTTTTATAAAGTAAATAAATATATTTAAAATATCTTAAAAAAATGAATATATATTTTTATTAAAAAATTAAAAGTAAAATCAATTAAATAATTTGATTACGTATACAAGTAGATTAAATATTATAATTTAAATTAAATAAAATTTAATTAAAATTGAAAATTATTTATAAATTATCAAAAATACAATATATATGATATTTTAATTTTAAATTAATATATATCTAACAAAATATATTATTTATTATCACAATTAAGATAATCATAAAAATAAATATATGATTAAGATTTGTTAAATACTCATGTCGGATAATTTGTAAAAATATTTAAAACATTTATTTTATTGTAATTATGCCCACAATATATGGATAACGATAAAAATATGTCTAATGACATGTATTTTTAAAGTTACAATTATACTCATAACATATAGATAATGATGCAAGTATGCACAATGTTAAGCATGTTTTGATTGTTACCCATAATATGCCCAAAGTAGTGCATGTTCTTATTATTACTCATACGTTATGCGTATATTTTTATCGTTACTTATACGTTATGAGCACAATTATAACAAAGTAAATATTTTGAATATTTTTACAAATTGTCTCATGCGTTATGGGTATAAAGCATAATTAATCCTTACATTTTAATGTTACTTAAAATATTAATTTAATATAATTATGTTATATTTAATATTTAAGTATAATGCATTATTTTAGGTCCTATCATTTTGGTGTTGGTATTCTAGTATCCAAAACATAGTGTCTATATTTTATTTAATATTTTTGTTTATTCTTTGTAAAGTTGGTTACTAATGGCTTTGTATCACTTATAACATAATAATGTATTTTCTCGGTTCACACATTTACTCTATTAGATTGTTGTATATAATTTGTTTGTTGGATGTTGTTTGTTGTTATGTTTTTTAGTTGGAGATTGGATGTTCCTCTGTATATAAACTGCCTTTCTATGCGGTTTTTGGCGAACTCGTTAAGGTAGTTTGCGAGTTTGGTGGCTTTTACCCTTGCAAAGGTGGTTGGTGAAGGTTCAAGATGCTGAATTTTTCTATGAATTTCCCTCTCTTTTTCCTGTTTCTAAGACGATAAGTTCCACCCGTTTGTCACTAGACTTTCTCAATCCTTTCTTGATCTATTTTTTTCTTGAGTTTTAGGTCCAACATACATTGTGTTTATCTATAGGGCATAAACATTTAATATGAGTCTCTTTTATATTTTTCAAATACTAATTTTAATGTAAAAGAATGAGATTGAGTGAGATTTTATTAGAGTTAAAATGGATCGTTGGTTAGTGAAGAACTACATCATTTCGAGAAGTTTCTCTCAGTGTTAAGTTATTGTGTGTTAGCTAGTAGTTACTATGAAGAGCTTATGCGGTGTCACACCATGTGTCAGTTGGGTGATGCAAGGTTGCAACATTGTCCATAGGTGAGAAGCCTATTTAGTGGTAGCTTTTTGAGTTGGTATGTCGTGTATCAACAAGGGATTGCCAGGTAGTAGTCACATGCGATAAGCTTGTATCGGTGGTCATAACATGTATGTATATTAGGAGATTGAGCCATTAGTAGTCGATCACATCACGAGGTGATGAAGCTTCGAGGATGAGCTTGAATCTACTTAGATCGGATGTTGTGTTGATAGTGAGTGGATGCAACTTAGGTACAATTAAGTATGATGCTATAACTGATAGAGGTACTAGCATATATTGTTTTTAGTTGTGAATTGTTGAATGATTTTTATTAGTGATATTCTTGCTACTGAGTGGTTATACTAAGCAATGTAAAAATATTACCATATAAAAGATAAAATATATGTGAGTTTACCTAGTTACATGTTATGTTTTGTGTGTTATAATACATGTCTTATATAATCTACTACTATAAGAATTACCCTAATTAGATGTCCCCACACCAACGACTTTGAATCAAGGTAATTCTATTTCAAATAGATGTGAAACGTACTAGTGATACAATATGAAAATCCATATTTTAATTGTTTGTCACAAATATTCAGATTATTTCATTTAAACTCAATCCTCTTACGTATACTCTTATATGTTTAGTTTAAGCAAACATGAATAATCAAAAAAATTATATATTCATTTAAAAAAATAAATTATAACATAATGATTAAATAAATAAAAAATTTATTTATTCTAATTTTAGTAAAATAAATTAAAATTACATTTCAATTTTTGGCTCCGATCCTAACACATACTTACCCTTGCTCACGACTGACCACTTGCTAGAAAATCAAAGAATTTTTTACACTTAATATTGAGAGAATTTTGTAAGAACAAAATTACCCACACACTTATTGTTCAAAAATGTTTTTCAGTTAAAAAAATTGTTGTTTTCAAATAACAAAGGATTCACGCATATAAAAGGTTTTAGTTGGCAAATTATAATATATTTTTTATCAACTTGGAGATTTTAAGAACACTCCTATATTCTATTCTTCGTTGTTGGGAGACAAGATTTCGAAGCCCGAAAGTTACAATTATAGTCACACGCAACAAGGGTACGATTTTGTAAGTTCTATTGTTTTGGTGTTGGCATTCTGGTGTGCAAAATACAGTGTTTGTATTTTATTTGATATTTTTGTTTGTCTTTTATAAGATTGATTACTGGTATCTCAGTGTCACGTAGGACACAATTTCGTGTTTTCTTGTTACACACACTCACTTTCGTAGTTTACATATAGTTTGCATTGTTGGGTATTTGTTGTCGTGGTGTCTTGTTGGGGACTGAGAGTTTCTCCTTGTTATAAATGTCGTTCATTGTGATTTTCGGCAATTGAGGCAACATTGCATTTCTGTTTCCTTGTTAGGTTTCTCGTCGTCCTCTCACTGACTTTGGTTAGTGAGTGTGTAACAGTTAGTTTTCGACGAGGGTCCAGGAGGTTGGATTTTTTTTCTTCTATAAATGTCCCTCTCTCCCATCTTGTTTTCTTGTCAAGCTTTGTCATTTGGCACCGGACTTCCCCCATCCGTTTATGGTTCGTTTTTCTTATGAATGTCAGATTTGGGAAATAGTGTAGCATTTATGTGATGCAAGATATCAAAGAAGAGTCTTTCTTATATTTCTCAAAAATTGAGTCGAGTGTAAAAAATGTAAGATTGAGTGAGGTTTCGATGAGAACTAAAATGTATAGTTGGCTAGTGGAAAGCCACGTCATTTTGAAGAGTTACTCTCATTGTTGAGTTGTCATGCGTCGACTGCTAGCTGCAAGAGTGCAATAGTTCCCATAAGAAAAAAACCTATATGGTGGTAGGTTAGGTGTTAGATGTTAGTTGCAAGGATGTAACCGTTCTCATAAATAAGAAGCTTATGTGGTAATATGTTATGTGTCGGTTAGGTGTTGTGAGGGCGTAACGTTTATGCATGTTAGGAGTTTATGCCACAAGTAATTGATCACATCACGTGATGATGGAGCTCTAAGGATTAGGGGTGTTCATCAGATCGAAACCATTGATTTTTATACTCATCCGATCCGATTTAACCATTCGATCGAATTAAAACATCTTAATCTGTAACCGATCCGATCACCTTTCAAAATCCAATGCAATCTGATCCGTAATCTATTCGGATTGGATCGATTGAATCCGATCAATCCGATCAATAAACATAATTAACTCTATTTTTTGTATTTTTGAATAAAAAATTTAAATTTCCACATAACATTAACTTATTTGAGTTAAAAGAAACCTTAAAATATGACTAATATAGGAATGACCAATGAGAATATGATTAATATATAAAATATAAATATATATTTAAGTATTTTCAGTCGGATTTGATGAGATCAAATGATACATAGTGAAATCTGTCATCCGATCTGAATTTAACGGATTGAAAAAAATTCCATTCGATTTGATCCGATGATCGGATCAAAATCGTCAAAACATTAACGGATCAGATTAGTCGGATGATCAAATTTTTTGCACACTCCTACCAAGGATGAGCTTGGATCTACTTGGATCAAGTGTGATGTGGACAACAAGCAAGATCAACATAGGTAGTTAGGATAAGTGTCTCGATTGATATAAGTATTTATGTTTATATTTTCTAAATAGTTGTACACTATTTATTTTGTTTCGTAGATTGTTTGCTATCGAATGATTGTCATAAGAAACTAGAAGATGTTACCACATAGGTAAGGATTTTATGTGGGATTACCTCGTTACATGTTGTGTTATGCTTTGATTGCATGATGTGAGAGTACAATCATTATTTACCAAATATGTTCTCATATATAAGGTCTTAAAGTGATTGAAAATCTTTTATAACTTTTTCAATATGTTTTCCTGATTCATATGTTGTGTAATGTTTGTAATTTATATGCACATTGATAGTCTGGATAAGAGTCTATGAGATACACTGTCACTAGTGTGTTTATCACATATTGTTCTTTCTTATCTATTGGTTGTTTTTATAGTGCGTTGAATTAAGTATGTTATTTTTATTTCAATTCTATTGTGCTTTTCCCTTAATTTATTTTATGAGGCTTGCTTGATTGAGTTAGAATAGAACTCACAAAAATATTGCATAGGTTGATGTTTTCACCCCTCATCTAGATCTCAGTTAACTATTTGAGTTATAAGTTCAATCAATCTAAATGCAATTATTTCGACATATGAAAATCTCAGGTTTCTTTTTAAAATTTTCATAGTTAAATTACTAATATTATAAGAATTTTATTAGACAAATTATTGTTGCTTATACAATAGCTTTTGCATGATTTATGAATAAAAATCAAACTTTTATTTTGAAAAAGAGTTTTTAAAATCAACAAGAACCCTTACAAATTGAACCTTGCCAACAATACCATTTTTAGACCCCTTGGTTAGTATGCTACTTAATGTCATAACAAATTTGCTTCATCTTTCTTACTATTTTTATTGTAACATTTTATGTTTCATATATTGATTATACACTAAATAAGAATTATATATTATTTAATCAACGACGAACATGATTAATTATATAAATATTTTTGAATTTTATTTAAAAATATATATTTTACAATTTTTTTAATTCATAAATTATTTTATATAAAGAAATTATGGTAAATTTATGAATTTATTCGTAGATATGTCAAATTAGCTTATAATTTTATTATTTTTAGCTAATTTTATAAATATATTATGTTATCACCAATCATAATTACATAAAATTAAACTCTAAAATATTTATTTATTTTAATGTTAGGTAATAATTTTGTAAATTGTTTTATAATATATTTATATCTTTAAAACTTTTAATTTTTAATTTTATAAAAGTTTCTAACGAAATTTTTAATTATATGTTTAAAATTTTTAGAATGCATTAAATATGTTTCAAAAGTTTTATTATTTAATTAAATTAAAAATTATAATATTTTAAATAAAATAAAATAAAATAATTAATTAACATAGATAAATAAAAATTTCTACCAATTTAAACTAGTTTAAAGAATTTTAATTTGAATTAAAATTAATAATTTATAACATAAATTAAATTAAATTAATTTAAATAAGTTAAAATTAACACAAAATAAAAGTATAAATACAACACAATAAGAGGAGACAGAAACGGCGACGCCGAAGTAAGTGTTTTTCAAAGCGCAAATATATTTTTAACTTTCTCACCTCAACACCTCTCTCTCTCTCTTTAAGCCCTTTCTCCTTACTTGTTATGGTTACAGTACAGATAAGTAATCAATTTGTTTATTTTAAGCTCTCTATTTTCTCTCTCCAGTGTACTTCCATTGTTGTATTTTGAGGGTTTCACTGAACTTTTTGCTGTACAAGCCTGAGAGTTTAAAGTTTTATTTTGGAGCTTCGATGTCTGCCGCGAAATCTTCGTCTTCGTTGGCTTCTAAGCTATGTTACAATACTGCGTGTAAGGAATTGAAGCCTGATAATCCGAGGAAGGGTTGGCGTCTTCGCGCCGGCGAGTTCGCTGAGCTTTGTAATAGATGCGGGTAAGCTAAGCATTTTAATTTTTTTAAAGACTGTTGATTTTTTTTTGTTTAGTTTGCAAGTATGGTTTTGACTCAGATTGATCTGTTTGAATTCGAGTTTGGGACACTTTTCTAGGGTTCTAGAAGTGGGTTTGGGTCTATTACATGATTTGGAGTAAGCTTTAAGCGAAAGTTTTGCACTAGTATCTAGGTGGAGATTGGGTTAAAAAGGCTATTTTGGGAAAGTCGGCTTTTTATGTGTATCTTTCTTCAGTTTTATCTTCTTTTTCCCGTATTTCTTCTTCTTCCTTGTTTTGGAAGGGAACTGGTTGTTGAAATTCAATTGGGGGAACTGAAGAATTCGATTTTTCTTGGTTTTACTTGGTGCTCTTATAAATACGAATTTCTAGAGCAGTTAATAATTTGGAATTTGCTTCAAATCTTGGTAAAAATAAACATTTTGTGTTTCTTCAATGTGGACGTTCATTTTATATTAGTAAATTCATTTTAGAAGCATTTTCTTTGAAAATAATTGTAAATTTGGAGCCTTGATTTTGTTTAAGGAATATTATATAGGTAATTTGAAGCTAGTGGTTTCTTTTTTGTCTTAGTTTATTGTTGGGCAGAGCGAAAGCGCAAACAAATAAGTATGAAATGAAAGCAAACAAAACACCATAAATTTAACGTGTTTCAACAAATTGCCCGGTCCATACCCAAAGTCCCAAATTTCGCTAATATTAATTTTTGAGTACGAAGTTTTTTCAATAACCCAATATACCTTATATCCCAAAAACAATATTAGGAATCCTAAATGTCACTCATACCCAAATATCTCACACACCCAAAATCACACTTTTTTTAACCTTAGTCCTAATGATATCACGTAAAATATATATACTTCATGATATTATAAACACATTACTTCAATTAGAATTGTATATTAATTAATTAAACTTGTAGCTTTCTCCATTCAGCCGTTGAAGTCCAACTTTTTCTACATACATGTAATGCATAAGAAACCTTTGGGCTTCAACTCCCAAAAGTTTCTGTCCACAATGGACAAGAATTAATGTCGAAGCAAATTAATAATAAAACTCACATATAAGGATGTGACTCTTGAATTGCATAATACTCACCAACGCATGAAGCGTGAATGGCTGGCTACTAATTACTTCATTCATCACAATTCTAATTATTAGCCAAAAACATAAAACCTAAGTAAAAAAAATTTGCTTCACCACCACCCAAATGTTGAAACGTTTGTTTGTTTGTTTTTTTATAATTAAATTTAATTTTGAGCCAGCAGTTGTTGACCTTATTGATCTTATTAACGTATCCCGGTTAGACTGTAGAGCAGATAGAAGTATCCTTGTGTTTCATTAAAGTGGGAGAAATATTAGCACAAAAAAAAAGGGAGAAATATCAAAATATTCCTAAGGGCAAATTTTCTTTTTTTAGTTTGTGGTTTGTGACCTTTTCACCTGTTGCTAATGTGTTTAAGACATTTTGACACCTGAATTAGTAGGTCCTGATGTATGTAAGTGCAGCCAGTTTACTTTTTTCTTTAACTCAATTCTTTCGTTTTTCCTTAAAGCTTCTATCTAATCTTTTTCAGTTGGTTTGACATTCTAGAGTTATTTCTCCTTGAGAATATTGTTTGCTAGCTAACAGTTGGCTTTAACTTGAGAAGCACAAGATCAACAATAACCTACAACATTAATATTATTTAGATTTTGCTAAGTTATGATATATCAAAGACCAAATGCCAAGATTCAATACCAAAGGAAAATGAAACTTCTATATAAAAACTATTAACATTCCCATAAAAGATGCCAAGTTTATGTGCAAACTATTATAAAATTTTAATTTTCTCTTTACTTATTTTTGTAGTACTTCTATTCCATTTTCTTTATACATCTTAAATTTGACATGTATCCTATGCAACACTAGATCCATTTTTGAGGAAGGAAGATTTTGTGAGACATTTCATGCAAATGTTACCGGCTGGAGGAATTGCGAATCTTGTGGGAAGGTGAGCAGGAGGCTTGTTATAATTGATTGTATTTTCCGTTATTATCTTGCTCGTATGAAAATAGTTGCTTTGATTTTTGTATTTTCTTGCATAGAATTGATATTGGTTCATTTATCTTTGCAGCAAATTCATTGCGGATGTATTGTGTCATGTCATTTATTTACATTACTGGACCCTGGAGGGATTGAATGCTTCACGTGTGAGAGGAGAAATATGATTTTGGTAGGGATCAACTAAGCTCTATGTTCACTATTCCTTCCTACCTCTACATGTTCTATCTTTGCTATAAAGTATCCTGTTGTGTGCTGTGTACCAAATGCACTTTTTATATATCATTTATGGAGTTGATGCTTTCCTTTTCGGTCGGAGTTTTGTAGTTTTCTTGTTAGTCGTTACATAACAAGCACCTTTTGTAAATAGTATTTGTTAGTCTTTATAATGTGATATAGAATGCTCAATTTAGGGGTATGGGAAAGATGGAGAAACATATAAATCCCTTCTGCTGATAGTGGGTGATATTCAAGAATGCGACGTTATAATTTGGCAGTTGTGAAATTCCATTTTTAGTACAATTTTGAGCTTGCATTATATGTATTGTTGTCAGTAGTAGTTTTATTGCAATGCCTTTTTTCCCAAAAGATTGGGATGCTTGAACAAGTATCTGATACTTAATTTGAATTTTTCATGATTTAAAAAAAGTTGATATTAACCTGGTATTCTATACTGTGTAATCCAGACACCAAATCCAGCATGGACATGGGGATCTTCTGCATTTTCCCATTCACCTTTGCCTGATAGACTTAAGGAATTTTCTGTCAAATCTTGGAGTCAGCTTGCTGGATCAGGTCCTGTTCCATGGCGACAAGCACCCAGTTTATTTAGTTCTATTCCTTCAACTGAAATGCATCCAAGAACTCCATATGAAGTTGACTTTTCAGCTGCAATTAGCAAATTTAATGCTGGTGAAAGAATATCTCTCTCTCCCTTGGATAAGAAGAAAATTGATGATTTGTCCAAAAGATTACAGAATGGAAGCCTCGAGCTGGGTGCACGTGAAAGTATTGACAATGGGGCTATTGGTATGATTCTTTACAGTCTGCATAACATGTTTTGGGATCTAGAGGGAAAAATGATAATAAAAGAGGAACGGATGAAGTTTAATGATGGACTTGTATATATTCTTTTTAGCTGTTGTAGAACTTGGCTAAAACCTGAGATGTTCTTATAGAGTTATTGTTGCAGGAAAAAAATGTGTGGAGCAGAAAAATTCATGCTCAAGTGTATCTCAACAATCTTCCTCTATCAAGGAGGTATTATCTACTTCACAAATTGGTTTGACTCTACCTTATGCATGTCCACATGAAACAAGTGGTCAAGTTGGTGCTGCTGGCAATAATTTGTGTCCTACCCCGCAACTCCTCACAAAAGCATTTATTGGTAATTTACATAATGGAGTTGATGCATCCAGTGAGACTCAGATTCGCAATGCAAGGCCTCGAGCAGAGGCCCGGGGAAGAAATCAGTTACTTCCACGGTATTGGCCAAGATTCACCGATGAAGAGCTACAGCAAATATCCCTCGAGTATCCTTTCATTCCTTTTCAATATTGGACAACTATAAACATTTATTTTCTATGATAAGTATTTTCAAGAACTAGTGGTGATGAACTTTGCTTCTTGTCCATTCTGAAGAATTTGGCTTTCCTTTTATGTTGAATGCATGACCTGCTTCTTTTTATAGTTTAGTAACGTATGAGCCTTAACCTGATATAAGTTCAAATTCTGTAATCACTCCATTGTTTGAGAAAACGTTAAGTGCAAGTGATGCTGGGCGAATTGGGCGTCTTGTGCTGCCAAAGAAATGTGCAGAGGTGAGTCCTGATGTCTTTATTCTGAAAGGAAGTTTCGTTTATGGAGGCATATACTTCAATGATAATTCTATTTTTTTTTAAATTTGGCTCATCTCTAAATTGGCTAAGCTAGAGCTTCAATTGTTAACAGTTGGGGATATTAGCTTCTTGTCCCATGGATACAAGGACATTCGTTAATCGTTAATTAAGTTACTTTTTGAATATTAAATTTTTTGTCTACCATTCTACGAATAAGTTGCAACTGTCTTGGTCATTATAAACAACAGAAAGGGTAGTATATTCTACTTGAAATTGCATTTTTGCTTAACTACAAGTCTTGTTGTGTGTTCTTAAAATTGATGGTTTCTTGATCATCAGTCATTAAATAATTGGATACAATTGAATAATGTTCTTAATACTTCGAATTATAAAGTGGAGTAATTGAGCTCAATTTGTAGAATGAGAATGTATGAAGTGAAAAGAAATGTCTAAATAAGACACTTTACCCTGTCCTTTGAAACTTATTCGTTGGTCCTAATGAATTATGTATGCTTTTTCTCTTGAGACAGGCCTATTTTCCTCCAATTTCCCAGCCTGAAGGATTGCCTCTGAAAGTCCAGGATGCAAAAGGCAAGGAATGGATATTTCAGTTCCGTTTCTGGCCCAACAATAACAGCAGAATGTATGTGTTGGAGGGGGTTACTCCTTGCATACAGTCCATGCAATTGCAAGCGGGTGATACAGGTACATGATTTTTGTAGCTTGGCAAGTGCCAAGTACTTTACCTGGAAATAAGTTCTCTGGATTTTAAATTTGTTTGTTGGATTTACTATATTCTAGTACAACAGCATGGCTAAGAGATATGGTGAGACATTTATATCTTGTACCCACGTTTTTTTAATTCTAACTCTAAGGAATGCCAATTTAGTTTTTAACCATCTAATTCTCTGATTTGGCCCACAAACTCTATTAAATTTCTCAAATTTTTTTCCCAATCTTTATTTAATATTCCCAATATAGGATATTTTTGGATTAATTGGGGAAATATGGCACCAGATCTTACTTAAAATTGCCTTCATCGGGCAACTTAAGAAGTATCGGGGGATTAAATAGGGGAAATTGAAAGCCTGGTGAATGTATGGACACTCATCATTTATCCCGTAGTATTTATTCTATCTCTGTTGTTGCTCTTGTGCCAGCTTGCTATTACATTGCACATCCTATCTTTGTGGTTCTGTCACTCAGAACTTGAAGAGCTGATACTTTATATTATTTTTCCTCAGTAACATTTAGTCGTTTAGAGCCAGAAGGAAAGTTGGTCATGGGGTTTAGAAAGGCTTCAACAGCCACACCATCTGATCAGGTTTGTTGTTATACAGATTTCTCCTGTCTTTATTGTAGCTTTGTATCTGTGCAAGTTAAATGTTAAAACCAATGATGATAGAGAGGTATAGGCATGAAGCGGATTCTCTGAGTTTACAATATAATATATGAAAGTGTATGCTTAAAATGTTCGGTTCTTATTGTTCTCTTGTTAGTTATCCTGTCTTGCTCCTGCTGTCAATGCAAAAGGCATGGCTAATAACATCCATGAGTTTGGAGCCCCCCTCCACTAAAAACCATGAGTGTGAAATTTGTGTCAAAAATAGCAGGCACTTTTATGTGTGAAGGAAAGCTGTTGGGAGTTGTATTTTAGTTGTTTGGAGAATAGCTAACTAATACTAAAGTTTTTTAGCTGTTGAGAGCCTCAGGGTCTATTAATTGGTGAGTGAGTGGTCTTCAGCGAATTCTTCCATTCTTGTAAGAATTATTGGGTTTTTGCCCCTAATTCATATTTTGGTATTCCCAAGTCTCTTGATGGATGGGTGAAAAAAGATTTACATAATGAGTTTCGATTGTTTTTTTTTAGAAATGTATCTCTAATTTCCAGAGTAAATGCAAATAAATATATGATTCAATAGTTAAAACTAAATGATAGGACTGAAACATAGATAGCTTACTGAAAGTTTTGATAGTTGAAGCATTGCTGAAAAATTGTTGGAATAGGGGGATGAGATTAGTGACAATGTCGTTAGGGAATTGGATAGATGGAGTACAGTTGTAGAGATTGTTGTGAGGAAACCAGCTGACAATGGTTGTGATATGCTTTTAATATCTTGAAAGGGCCAAGGGGGTAACCTTTGATAAGTGAAAGGGTGTTTACATTATTCTATAAATTACTGCTAATTCTATGTATTACTCAGATGAATGACAACCTCTGACCTCAGGAACATAATTAGCTCTTAAAGTAAGTGACTGTGTTATTCTTTATGTTGCAGTTCTGCCGTTTTGTTTATACATGTTGCCGGAAATATAATGTTAATGAATTATGAATGAAGAAATACGAAACAGAGGTAGTCTGGCTACTAAAAACTGAAATAATTTCAAGCAAAAATAAGAAATACGATAAAGCATCTAGATTTTTCTATAAAACTGATAAGAATATTGCCTATAACGAGGCAAGATACTAAATTCAATTTTTTGGTTAACAACATCCTATTCATCATTCTGCATTTACATTTGAGTTTTAGATTGGGGTTTAGCATTTTACGTTTACTTTGGAGGCAATTCTACAAATTCAATATGTTGTTTACCTATATAAACGTTCCTATTGCAGGAATTTGAAACAAACAAGACTGGAAGTGGCAGCTCTGTATATATAGAAGTTAGTATTTGAAAAGCTATCTGTGGTTGAAGTAGTTATTATTTTCGTCAATTAAAAGATAATTATCACTCAGCTCTTAATCTTTTGACCAGGCTGAACTGGCAGACCCTAGTTCCTGGTCTAAAGTTGACAAGTCTGGTTACATAGCAAAAGAAGCAGTGGGAACTAAAACTTTGATCTCCAGGAAGAGGAAATGTAGCACCTTAGGTTCTAAGAGCAAGCGCCTGAGAATTGAAAATGAGGACATGATGGAGCTCAAGCTGACTTGGGAAGAAGCTCAAGGACTGCTTTGTCCTCCTCCTGACCATGCTCCAAGTGTTATGGTGGTTGAAGGTTTTGAGTTTGAGGAATACGAGGTATTCTATCTTCCTTTGGGAAAAAAAAATTGGGATTGTGAAACTTGTCTTGTCAAGGTCATTCTGTTCTATTTTCACTCAGCAACAAATTTGAAGCTTGCCTGGATACCATAAATTTGCTGCATGTGGACTAGACAATAATTTTTCTTGGTTCTTTTTTTTCTTCTCCTTTTTCCTTCCTGATCAAAGTTACTTCTAATCTATAAGGGGGAGAGGAGTTTTAAAGTCACCATCTCACCAATACTAGTGTGAGTGTGTGACAAATTACAAATAATGTCTCAAGGCTTGAGCCACAACCTCGAAGTTATGGGGCACTACTCACTTATATCACTAGACTAGTGGATAATGGGCGGACTAGCCAATAATTGGTTTTATGGATTCAACAAATCTATACTTCAGGTCCTTATGTGATTTTTATTATTTTTGTAATTCCTTTATCCCTTTTTTCCCCTTTACTGTTCATGTTGAACAATATCCAGTGGTTGCATTAGGACATGACCAAATTTCAGCACTCTTTAAAATTTAGTGCATAATAATGGTAGTAGTTCGAACTTCTGTTTTGCAAGAAAATACCACCTTTATGTCTAGTATTAGTCTTCTTGATTGATCTTTTGGGTGTTTCAATTTTGCAATTAATAATGAAACTTGATTTTATTATTTTTGCCTCTGCAATTAATTTAAATTCATTTGATTTGACAGGATGCACCAATAATTGGGAAGCCAACAATTTTTGCTACCGATAATATGGGGTAAATTACACCTCTTCAAGTGCTAAAATTCATATTTTGGACATTTTATGAAATGATTAATGGGCACCAATACATTTAGGCATGCAACTGGCTGCTGCCTGTGCGAAATGATTTATAATTTTATTCCAGCATATATGTGTAGAGCTGATATGTATGTAATACACAAGTAATTTATGCCTATGAGGTCATTCTTTTCCATAATGCTTACCAAAAATGTTCTTCTATTATCCTTATTTTTGTTCAGTTCATCTTATCCCTTTCAGGGGTGTGGGTGTGTGCTTACCCATATGTGTCAAATGGTACCTGATCAATTTAAAAAACTATAAAAACAATTATTCATATATCCCCTTATTTACCTTGTTACTTCAGGGACTAGTAGCTTCATTCATATTGATTTCATTCTTAATTTTTGTTTTTCTATTGTTTTTTTAGTGAAAATATCCAGTGGGTTCAATGTGAGAACTGTTTCAAATTCCGCAAGCTGCCTGCTGATGCTCTTCTCCCCTTTAAATGGACCTGTTCTGATAATAACTGGGACCCAGAAAGGTATTACGGGCATCTTTTATGTTCTTTTATTGTTAAAAGTATTTGGTAACTAAAAGAAAGGAAAAAAAGGCAGAAAGGTACCAGTGATAGTACCATTTGATTTGTCTAAATATGAGTAAAAGGGTAGTATTTTTGTGTTGGTTAGTCCATTTGATTCGAAAATGGAACATTTTAGTTCTATTTAATTAGGAAAAGGGCCAACTATATTATGAAAGGCTTATTTTATTTATTAATCCAATTGAGCGTTTATATACATGTACAAGAAGAGTCCTAAATAAGGAAGCAAAGCTAATCCTAATTATAAACAATTTCATATTGACACCTAAGATAAACTATACAATAACAAAGTTAATGTCAATAATAATATATTGGTTGGGCCAACAAAGATAAATTCTAATTAGTCATAATTTTGTTTAAAAAAAATATTAAATTATTTGATAAAGTAATTTATACAAAATAAGCTTTTTATTACATGATGAAAATGCGACTTGTGAGGGTAAAATTGTAATTTTGTATTATCTGAAGGAAACTAAAAGAATAGATAGTCACTGGGTTTGCTCTGCACTGCATAATCTTTATCCTGAGTAGTGATGACCCATTTGTATTACTTATAGTGAATATGCTATTTTATAAAGGATTAATAGTTTTAACCCTAGTTTTCCTTATGTTTGTTTTACTTGTGAATCATTTTGTGAAAAATAACACTAAACATGCCATTTCCCATCAAATCATCCTTTTTCCTGTCAAAGTACTCAATTATTCTTTCTTTCTTTCTTAATACTAGTTTTTGAACCGGTGCGATGTATGGGTTGATGATTCAAATTTAATAAATATATAGTAGTATTAATTGTCGAACAATAATTGTTATTGTTCCACAACGTATGAGGTAATTTGTAAAAATATCTAAAACGTTTATTTTGTTGTAATTATGCTTATAATTTATTCATAACGATAAAAATATACTCAATAACGACATTTTTAAAGTTATAATTATGTCTATAATATATGGATAATGATACAATTATTCCCAAAGTTAGCATATTTTCATCATTGCTCGTACGTTTTGGGTATAATTGTAACAAAGTAAAATTTTGGGTATTTTTACAAATGGTCTATACGTTGTGGGCATAAAACATAATTAATCCTATAAAATAAAATAAAATAAAAAGTTTTTGAATTTAAATTTTAAAATTACTTATTATAATTGAAAAACTGATGTTAAAATCTTTTATGTAGTTGTTTGTAGAAATACTTTTAAAACAAATAATTAACTAATTTGTTATTTTAGAATTATTTTATGAACAATAGAATCTAAATATAATATAAACATGAGTCATTTGTCATGATAATAAGAATAATTGTATTACTTTATTTAATAAATAAGTCAAATATAAAAAAATAATATATAAATTTATTTAATTAATAATTTTACTAACTAAGAAGTTAATCGTACATAAATGATAAACATGATATGATTGAATTTAATAAGTATTTTTTGCTTAAAAATAATTTATATTAGCATATTGTTATTTTTTTAATTAGTATGATATATGATATGATATCGATATAAAAATTATTAGTTCAACAAAAATATGATCTGTTCATAAGTAAATTGATTGAACATTCATTAAATGAATAATTATTAACTATATAAATTGTTACTTAATATTATAAAATAATTGTATTATACATAATAATTATTCATAAAAAATATATTTGTTTTATGGTGTTTTATGGACATTCAACAAAAATATAATATGTTCACAATTGAATTGATTGAACTCATTAAATTGGTAACCATTAGCTATATGAATTATCATCTATAATGCAATAAAAATAATTACATTATACAAAATAAATATTCATAAAAAATGTATTTATTATATGAATATTTTGATATTTTTTGGTGTAAAAAAATATTTATTGTACGAATATTTTTGTATTTATTGGTTTAAAAAATAAGAAAAAGTAAAAAAAAATGATCTGTTTATAAAAAAATTGATCAAACACTCATTAAATAGATAATCATAAACTATATAAATTATTACCTTTGATGTAATAAAGACAATTATATTATACAAAACTATTCATAAAAATAATGTATTTATTATATGAATATTTTGATATTTATTGGTGTTAAAAAAGGTGCTTTTGTTGCATTTTATATATAGAGATAATCAGAACGATTTTCAATCTTAAACTCAATAAGAGGTAACCTTTTCATCACATGACCAATTATCATTGTATTACAGAATTATTATTTTATTACAATTTGTCCATGGTTCACCCTTTTTCCTATAAAGAAGACTAAAAACTTCCTTTTCAAATCGAGTGGACTAACCAGTAGCGTTGCACTACAGTCCATCCTATATATAAAAAGTATGAATATTAATTGCATGAAAGAATGAAGTAATTTTAAATCAATAAGATGATAGAAAGAAGAAAGCCTAAGTAAGCGTTACAGCCTGCATCTGTTCAATTAATTTGCTTGAAACTTGCCACCAGATCTTCCTGTTCTGCAGCTCAAGTACTGACATCAGAAGAGCTTGAAGATCTGTTACCCCAATGTGTTTCAGGTATGAGTTGCTCGACACTGCAGATTCTTCTCTACCCTTATGCAAACATGTCTGCATAAGGGAGGGAGCTAGTGTTCTTTGATTTTTTCCCAGTTAACTTGATATTGATAAGAATGATATGTATATTTTAATGTTTTATTTATTATTTCTCACTTATCAAATTCATTGTTGAACAGTTGCTTCAAAGAAAAAGGTGGTCGTTGAACAGGATTCTGAAAATGTGGAAACTTTGGAGTGTCTCGACACGCTCGCTAATCTGGCTATCTTAGACGAAGGTGACTCACTCCCATCATTTTCACAAGCAACCACAAAGCACCCCCGACATAGACCTGGTTGTTCATGCATTGTTTGCATCCAGCCCCCTAGTGGGAAGGGTCCTAAACACAAACAAACATGCACTTGTATTGTCTGTTTGACAGTAAAGCGCCGCTTCCGTACATTGATGATGCGGCGTGAGAAGAAACAATCAGAGAAAGAAACAGAAACTACGTGCAAAAAGCCACAACATCAAGTATCATTGCCTGAAAAATTGGATGATGATGACAGCATTACTAGTAGTAATACTGGAAATTGTTCAAACCAGATAAAAGATGGCCTTGATGGTTTTGATGATGATACCAGTAGGATAAAATGTTCTACTTCACCTTTTAAGGGCCAAATTGACCTGAATATCCAACCAGAGCGAGAGGAAGAACTGTCACCTGGTTCAGATTCAGGGAGTGTCTCAAGGTTACTCCAGGATAGTACAGAGAGGTGTCTCAAACAACAGAGATTGTCAAGCTCTGGTGGTAATGACAATTCATCTGGTAATCAACTCAACACCCAGCAAGATGGGGGCGATATAGTGGCAGAAAAACTCAGCAGCTTTGCGCTTGGCAGCATTCACCCCAATGCGGAAAATGACACTCCGGCTCCTCTATCTATAAAAGCATCACCTTCAACAACTGCCACAGGATGAACCTATTGTAAATTATTTGCTACCTAATTCACCATTAACTGCAGGGCTATTTGATTAGTCGGCATGTACATTTAATCTACTTTGTAATCACGCATCTTTTGATCTGTACAGGATCAGGAGTAGGAAAAAGGGTAATATGGGTGCCTTTTGATATGCAGTCTAGTGCTCTACCATTGATACTCTTATTTGGCAATAGGCTAACACATGGTACTTACAGCGTTAATGTAATTTACTGAAGTCCCAAGGGATGGGGAACGATGAATGTGCAACTGAGCTGGTAGCAGTAGAAGCTGTCAAGTTTCTTTTTAGAGCTCAACTTGTTGCCAAGGATGTAGACGAGTGTGTTTTCTCGGCTCAGTGGGTAGAAATTGCATTCAGATCTCTATTTATTTTTTGAAATAACCAATTATACACTTACGCATATGTTTACACTAGTTTATTGCAGGCGAAATTTTTTAACTTAGAATATTATAATTAATTATAATATAGTATAATTAATTTGAATTATATATAAAAGTTTAATTTAAAAATATAGAGTTTAATAGTCATCATATTTTTTTTTCTTTTGTCAGATATATTATTTTGATTTTGTGATATTACTAACTCAAAAAAGTAAAAATTATATAAAGCAAAAAATCCATAATTAAAATCACAGTGGTTTAAATTGAAAATAAAGTAAAAACAAAAATTTATATAATGATTAATTTTATACTAAAACATATAGAATTATCTACTATAACAACATTAAATAATTTTTGCAACTTAAATTTTTTTAATTAAATGAAGTTTTATTTATAGTTTAAACTACTTAAATGTCATAGTTATGTATTTGGATGCAAAGTTATACAAATATTTTAACTTAAAAGTATAATATAACTTTTAAGAAAAAATAAAAAATATGTATAATAATTGATCTTATATTAAAATAAATAAAATCACCAACAATAATAATTACATTTAATAATTTTGTAACTTTAAAATTTATCTAATTAAGTGAAGTTTTTTTTCTTAAACTACTTAAATTTTATATTTATTAAAATAACTATATATTTGGATACAGGATTATACAAGATATTTTAAATTAAAACATAATATAATGAATTAAATTGATATTATTTTGATTGTCCCTAAGATATTTGTTAATATCTCAATGCATTTGACACAGGTAACATTCATAATTATAATAAAAAATTGTAAAAAATATTAAAATTCTTAAAATATTTGACTGTATTATAAAAGTATATTTAATCACATTTTATATAATGTTTGAGTATTTTGATTTTCAATTTTTTAAATTTCTACAAAGAGAAAATTTATAAATTTTAAATCAATTTGTATGTTAAATAATAATAATTAATTTCATAATCTTTTACATAGAAACAATATTTTATGAATATTTTGTTTTTCCTTTTAATTCATCTAATAACATATAATTAATACATAAAATCAATTATTATTTACACTAAATATGATTTAAAAATATATTAATTTAAAAATATATTTAATAGACATTTTATTTTCTCTTTAATATTTTAATAATAAATAATTATTATAATTATTAATTACTTTAGGAGTGTTTTGGTTTTCTCCCTTAAGTCCCCCACTAAAAAATAACTAATATATAGAATCAATTATTTTTACACTAAATATATTTAAAAAATAAAATAAAATTTAACACATATTTAGGATATTTTTGATCTTTTATTTTATCTATAAAAATAGGTAATTATTATAATATTTACGAACCTTTTGATTTTTGATTTTTAAATTTTCATTAAGCGAGAATTTATATATTTTATATTTATTCATATATTAAACGATAATAATAAATTTTATTAACTTTTTCATATAAAATCAATTATCTTATGAGTATTTTATTTTTTCCTTGTCATTCCTCCACTAAAAATAATTAATATATAAAATTAATTATTTTTACACTAATTAATACATAATTAGGAGATATTTTATTTTTTTTCTTTTATTTCCACAATAATAATCAATTATTATAATGTTCATAAGTATTTTGATTTTTCTTTTTAAATTTCTAAGATAGAATTTATAAATTTTAAATATATTCACATAGAATCAAATTATTTAGATCTGTTCAATATTGAATATGTTCTAATTGAAACTCGTTCAATATTATTAAAACATTATTTTTGTTATAATTTTGATGGGTATTATTTTTATAATTTTCCAATAACTTATTCAAAGTTTAAGTTATATGTCTAATTAACCTAGGGATAAATAGATAATTTTTAAAATTAAATCTAATTAAAAAATCACAAGTGGTTAGACATATAATCATGTGAAATTAATATATAGTGAAAATAAATAAGATTTTGACACATGATATTTTAGGTGGAAACAACCTATGCTATAACAATAACGTAAGAGGAAAACTATTGGTTCACTAGAATACCTAATTATCTATTATTAAAATCAATTTTCAATTACAAAGCCATTTGTTAGACTATCTTTCACAAATAAAGCTCCTAAATAATCTATTTCCAAGTAGTAACTTTTTTTAGAGTTTCTATAAGATATGACATGGATTCAGACCAACATTTTGAAAACTCGAGGCATATGAGCAATCGAACTCATTTAACAAGCAACTAAAAATTAACACAAATAAATCACTTAAAGTGTGTCCTAGAGCAGTTTCAATAATGAAAAACCTTGACTAGATGATTCAAGGATAAATCACTTAAATTAAACCAACTAGAAAACTTTAGAACAAAGTTGAAATCATAATATTATAAAATAAATAAGCTTATTAATCAATCAAACATTACTACTCATTGTTTGATAGATTAATTGAAGAAAGATCCTAACAAAATATGATCATTTTTTTCAAAAAATATTTTGAGGGAGAAAGCTAAAGATGAATAGAATGAATGTAATTGTGGTTATGAAAACAAGAGGCATTATGTTGTTTAAATAGGAAAAATTGAAATCTTAATGCTAGGTCAAAGACCAAGATTATTATGACCATTAAATAATTCATAGAGAAATTATTAATAAGAACAATATGATAATTGAACAGTTTTCCTCGAGTACACAATTAGGTTTTAAGTTGAAACCCTATGCACTCGATCAACTCAATCTAGGCTCGATCGATTGAAACCCTCGATCGATTGAAAAGGGTTTCAATCAATCCAACAATGATCAAATAATAATTGATTGATTGAAATCTTTTTTGATCGATCCAAGCAACGATTAATAAAAAATCAAAATGAGGTAGATCGAACATGATTTTTTCTCAATCGATTCAATTCCTCGATTGATCAAACCTAACTTCGATTGACCTACATCAATTTGAAATCCAACCTAAGAGGATATAAATCATATATAATCAATACTTGATCGATCTACCACCTCGATTGATCTACATACTACTCGATCGATCAAACAACATATATCAAGTGTTCCTAAGTTTATAATATGTATTCTAATGTGCTTAAGAATAAGCGTATACTTAAAACATGTTCATTTGAAACTCGGAAGTTTCTTTGGCTTGAATAGCGATCTTGAAAAAGTGCCTAGAAACTTTACATTTAAACATTTTATTCATGAATATCCCCAACACTCATAAACTTTACAATCTCTCCAATTGATATATTCGTGTGATAAGACCTCTTTCTCACTACATAATACTCATAGGAAACATAGAATTATATAGTGAAATTATCCTATGATCTGATGAAATCATCTTTGCTTAAATCTTAATAGCTCATATGTACATTAAAAAAAACAAAAATAGGCATACAATTTGTCTCGAAAGATTTATTGTATATTAGTTCAATGTATATAATAAAAGAAAACAAACAAACATAAGCAGTGAGTAACAACAAATAGAATAATTAAGTATTAAAATCACTCCCCCTATGTGACATATCAAAGTGAAAACTTAATAATTAAGAGTTATCCTCTACGTGCAATAACTCTCTCATTAACTCTTCTCATTTTTGTCATATGAATAAGTAATATAACTTTGAAGTAATGAATTTTATTTTGAATTGAGGGTAGTAAACTTATTTAAACATGACTAAAATAAAATAACTCAATTGAAAATTTAATCTTGTTCAAAGTGTGACTATCCATTGATAGTATAAATATATAGACAAGACACATATACATACTAACACATACGATAATATATCGACAATTACTAAAAATAAGATAAATGTTTAAACTTCAATAGTATATCAATTTATTCATTTATGATCATTAATGAAAGATTCAAAGGAAAGAGAATCACATATCATAAAAAAACTATAGTTGAATCCTTAATTTCACAAACTAAAATTATCTACTAAGAGAGAACTTAATGTTTTTATTCCCCTTTTTTATTTCCTTTTTTTTTTTGTATATATGAGTGATTGGTTATTTATTTATTGAACTACTTTTAGCTTTTTTTTTGTGCATGCAATTGTTTTTTTCCCCTTTATTACTTAATTGTTAAGGAAATATGCATGAGCTACAAACTTAGTTTGATGAATTTTATACTAATTATGAGGTAGCTCTCTTCATTCATTGCGATAGTTTCACACATCATATTATGTAACCTTCTCAAAACTAGATATCTCTCTACAATAGAATTTTAGAAAGTAAAAAACATAGCTTAAATACAATTTTGCAGTCAAGGTTAGCTTAAGCCTTCAAATATTACAAACACACACTACTACAAAAATGAGTATTTAAGTCGATACGTAAAGTCGGTTCGATATAGAACCGACGCTATCCACGTAGGACGTAGCGTCAGTTGATGTGTCAAACCGACGCTATGCGTGGACGTAGCGTCGGTTCTAGGTGTTAACCGACGCTACGCTACGTGGATAAATATTTTCTCTTCTTTCTTCCCAGACAGAAACTATTTTCAGCGTTGTAGAACTCTAAAAAATCGAAAACCTCCTCCTCCACTTCTCCTCCACTCTTTCTCATTTTTCGGCCACCTACGACTACCATTTCCAACATCGGTTAGTGAGTTTTCTTCCTCTCTAACTAATCTTTTAGATCCCCTATTATTCATATTTTTTTTCTGTTATTATGTGTTATTATTTATGTGTATAGATTGTTGTATTATATATGTAGGTTTCTATTATAACATAAGGAGAAAAATATGAAGATCTTGAATAAAATAGAACAAAACCATGGTAATTTTTCTGTTATTAATTAATATTTTATTTTTCAAATATTTGTATTATTTAAACTACTTGCTAAACTGATATTGGTTTTTTTTTCTGCTCGAATACAGGTTGAAAATGAATAAATTTAAAAAAAGAAGTTAAAGTCGGTTCATCGCGTGAACCGACTTTAAACATAAAGTCGGTTCACATCTTGAACCGACTTTACACTTTAAGTCATTTAATTTAAAGTCAGTTCAACGAACCGACTTTAACTTAGTTTAAAGTCGGTTAAAACCCGACTTTAATGCTCCTTTTTGTAGTAGTGGCAATCATAAACTTCAAGCATGATATACATATAAGTTCAATGAATGTATGAGTAAGTTATTGTTAACATCAATCATTGGATGTGAAAAACATATGCAAATATACAAGTCAAAATACTCAATTTCTCAATGAAAAGTCAATTTGAATAAGAGAAGTTTGGAAGTGAAAGTAGTATATAAAGTCCATTTCATTGTTAAGACAAATCTATGCCCATTTTTTAATTTTATTTTATTAGAACTAAAGAAACATTAATAAAAATAAAAAAGAAACAAAAAAACCTACTAAAAATGCTCTCCTTGGGTTAGGTGAACAATAAAGAACGTTCAGGTAATAGAAAAGAGACAATCTGTTATAACATAAACTTTTTTGAATCTTGGTCTCTTTATATATTTGGGTTAGAAATCAAGTACCTTAGTTTTGATTGGCATGTTCTTAAACTTATCTTTAGATTTCACATTTATCCTAAATGAAGATGCAATATGCATGGTAGGATAATGATAATTAGTTATAGAATTAAATGTGTTGAATTTCACTTGCCTCTTTGAACTAACAACTTCATACATTCAAGTGAAATTATTGGACATACTATTCATAGTTGATTGATAATAATAAATCCTATAATTAGAATAATGAAAAGAATTATTAAATTTAGGAACATTCATCAAAAACCTATATTTTAGTCTTATATAACCTTTCCTACCACAATGATGACATATAATCACAAACTTAACATTTTTTTCAACATAGGTACAATGGTTCTTTATACATAAGCATTAGGAGTATGAGTAGAGTTAAAAGGCCTTGAAAATGTGGTTTTTGATTTTGAATATGTGAAGCTCCCATTCTTATAATGAAGGCCATGTGTATCACAAGAAGAAGAAGGGTTAGAGGGTTTTACAAACCGAGATGTATTCGAAGATAATGGCATAAAGTGTTCATATACATATCCTAGCCCTCTATTGTCTCCAAAAGGTTTTTTAGCTTCAATTGTTAGACTCTCCATGGATACCTTTGATTGTTCAAGTTCCTACACATGATTCTTATTTTATTATTTAAGGTTTTCAAGACTTGAATTCAAACTATCAACAAAGTTCAAATAGTTTAATTTTTTCTTTTTGAATAATTAAGGAGTTAAGTTTATAGGATCTGAGTTTATCATTTAATTTGGTTATTTCAACTAATAACCTATTTTTTATCTCTTGTAACTAACTAAATCTATAAACAATTTATCAAGTATATTGGCATTAAATTTATTGAGTAAAAATTTAGAACCAATTTCCTCATTATTTGAACCAATGTCAGACTCGCTGGATGTCCACCAATAGTTGTAGTAAATATCAAATAATTAGTGCCACTATTTTCTAATTTATTTAGATTGTTGTTGTCAATTTTTGAGTCACTAAGGGTATCATTGAATGTCATTCTAGATGTCTTCTTTTTGTTAGTAGACTCAATTGTAAAATGATCAATCCCATTGCATTAAAAACATTGTGGTTTAATGGGTTTAGTTTTCTTACCTTCGAAACTCACAGGTTTGAGTCTTTTGGCCAAGAGTTTTAATTCTTCATTATCCTCATCATTGTATTATCACCATCATCGGTCAAGGTGGTTTTGAAAGCGACACCCTTGTTCTTTGTAGGAGTTTGAAAGCTTATATTAAAGGTTTAAAGTGAGCCAACGAGTTCCTCTCTTTTGATGGTGTCCACATCATTTCTTTCATAAATGACAGTAACCTTTGCATGGAAGAGATTTGGTAATAAGTAAAGAATTTTTCGAACTAACCTGAATTTCTCAATTTTCTCTCCAGGATTTGAAGATGTGTTAGCAATATCATATAATTTAACATAAAATTTAAAAAATGTTTCATTTTCTTCCATCCTAAGTTTTCAAATATAGTACCTAATATGCAAAGTTTAGTTCATTTAACTTGGTTGATGCCCTCATGGGAAACTTCTAAAGTATCCCAAGCACCCTTAGCAGTATCAACATTAGAGATATGACCTAACTCATCAGTAGACATAACACTAAATATAACATTAATTCTTTTTGGATGTCAATTACTATCAGTTTTATCTTTAGCGGTCCATTTGTTCCTAGGTTTAAGTGTGCTAATATTATCTTTAGTAACCGTAGTAGATTCCCAACTATAAATAACAGAATTTAACACACTCTCATCTAAAGAACGTATAAAGGCTCTCATATGAGCCTTCCAGTATGGGTAGTTAGACCCATCAAAGAAAAGAGAATGGGTTATAGAAGAATCCACTCTCAAATGATCCATAACAAAGTTATAGACGAACACTAATTATATCTAGTAACACGTTCTAATACCAATTGAAAATACATGCATAAAGAACTAAAGTTTTGAATGTCTATATATTGTTTTCTTACATTTTTCTTATAAGGTTGGATAACTTTACAACTGGTTGATACATACGGATAAAAGATGGACAACTCAACATATCAAAGATTTATATGTTTTGTGAAATTGTGTATGTAGCAATGTTGAGAAATTCTCTTTAAATTTTTTTGTTAGGTGAGATTTGAGAGTTACATTATTATGCATATTAGTATCAAGCCATTATGAGTTTGAGAATCACCTATTAGTTCATTTAGTTGAGTACATTTATCTAAAGTAGGGATAATATGATAAAACCTTACTATACCTAATAATAGGTGCTCACCGATCTAGCTAAAAAACAGTTATTTTGAGATTTGTGTGATGGATTCATGGTGAGAGATATATGCCCCAACTTGGTGAATCTCCCATATTTATAATCAAGCCAGATTGACACAAAGGCATGCTAGCCAGCAAAAATAATCCACAAAGAAACGTGAGCTAATGAAATTTATTCCTACTTTGTACCTTTTTTTTTGTTGGGGACCAAGTCAACCAAATTAGCACCATCAATAATATGACATAAATAAATAGGAAATTCCCTTATTAATTCAGAAACCATAGGTGTTATTAATTGTTAAAAAAGCATTGTAAATTAATTTGGTTCGTTCTCATCTTAAATTAACTCCAAATCTCTAATTAAAACATCCATGTCCACCAAACATAAGGAAACTTGTTGTTTCGTCCATATCTAGGTTACACTTTCTCTGTTGTCACCTTCGTTCTCTTCCTCCTCCCACACTAAATGCAGAGGAGGTCTTAACACAAACAAAATACCCAAAACAAGACCAACATATTTGATCAATTTACGTATGGTTTTCGTTGAATTTAATTTTTGAAGAAAACCACACCAACCCATTGGAAGAAAACAATAATTTTTCTTCTTCTTCATAATATCTATTAAAAATGAATGATTTATTCTCAAGTTCGTTTAAAAAATACACGGACCTGAAACAACAGGCCGCTATGGACGACGTGGAAGCTGGAAGAGAGACAGCCAATCTCGATAAATTCTTTGAAGATGTTGAGAATGTAAAGGAAGATATGAAACAAGTAGAGCAGCTATATAAGAAGTTACAAGAAGCGAATGGAGAGTCCAAAGTTGTTCACAATGCTAAAACAATGAAACAACTTCGGTCAAAAATGGACACTGAGGTTGAACAAGTTCTCAAAAAGGTGAAAGTGATCAAGGGAAAGCTTGTAGCTTTAGATCGTTCCAATGCAGACCATAAAAAGCTTCCGGGTTGTGGACCCGGTTCATCTGCGGATCGAACCCGGACCTCGGTGGTTGGTGGGTTAGGAAAGAAATTGAAAGACATGATGGATAATTTTCAAGATCTTAGAGCTAAAATGCAACAAGAGTATAAAGAGACAGTGGAACGCAGGTATTTTACTATAACAGGTGAAAAACCAAATGAAGAAACAATAGAGAATTTAATAGCAAGTGGAGAAAGTGAAAATTTTATGCAAAAGGCAATACAAGATCAAGGAAGAGGTCAAATAATGGACACAATATCTGAAATTCAAGAGAGACATGATGCTGTTAAAGAGATAGAGAAGAATTTGATTGAATTACATCAAATATTTTTGGATATGGCTGCTTTGGTAGAAGCTCAAGGTCATCAATTAAATGATATTGAGAGTCATGTAGCTCATGCTAGTTCTTTTGTGAGACGTGGGACTGGCCATCTTGAAGAGGCTAAAGTAATTCAAAAGAAGTCAAGGAAATGGACTTGTATTGCTATTGCTCTTTTTATTCTTCTTCTCATTCTTCTTATATTTCCTCTCTTACACTTCATTTTGCCTATAAGAAATCATTTTAATTAGGAAGAAGGACTAAAATTCTTCTTATATTTCCTCTCTTACACTTCATTTTGAGAAGAAGAGGAAGAAGAGTGCACAATTGTTCTTGCAGGTTTTTTCTTTGGGCACCTATTAGAAATGAAAGGAGCCCATGACAGGCATGCCAATTGATCAACAGGAGATGATTTCAATACACAAAAAAAAAAATGATTGCATTTTATTGCCGTATTTTGTATTACCATTTAATTGAAATTAAGAAGTGTTTCTTTTCATCTGCCACTGTTATCCAAACCCTATAGCTTGTATGAATATGTTTCTGTGAATGTGAGTCCTCCGTTTAATTGAAAGTTGTAAGGAGATTGGTGAAATTTGATTATACTCACATACTTTGAGAGGAGGTAGATTCAACCAACTCAATTACCACGTGATTCGCCAATTGTAACTCTCATTATTATTTTCTAAGCCACACTTTTCATGAAGGATTGCAGAAACTAGAAACTAGATATTGGTATTCAGATATATTATGCAGAGCAACATCATGTAATTCCAGTAGTCCACTTCTCATGCTCACTTTTAAAATCCAAAAAGTTGCTATTTGAACCTGAAATGTATTTTAAGCACTTACGGAAACAGTGGGAAATATACTAAAAAAAAGAACAGATCTTTGCAGTTCATAAAAGAAAAAGAACAACGTATGCTTCACCTTTAGTCATTCATTGTTCATGGAGGTTTGAACCGTTGTGCAAAACAGAGTATTCAAGTTCTGCTTTCTGGATTCAGAAACAACCTACATTCAGAACAAATCATTCGTAGGATTGGAAAATGCCAACATCTTGACCAACGTCTACAAATATGCAATAAATAAAACGATATAAACCATGGAGAAACAAAAGAAAACAAAACCAGCAGTCAAACCTCACAGCACGAAATCATAAACTCCACCATTAGTGGAACCAGAATATCAATGTTACAAGTGGAAATTACAGGTTATGTCACCTTTAGATTTATATGTTTTACAAAAGTGGTAGTCATTTCTAATAGTCAGAAAGGTTCCACCAAGTAGTGAAACTAATAAAATTATATATATCAAATTGTCCAAACAAAACATGGCCAGTCTTATTTACAAAATTATTCATATCAATCAAGTGCCAGCACTGGGCAAAGCTGCCATAAATGAGTTATATGATGACTCAAGATCAAAGATAAGCTGCCGAGCCTGCTGCTCTGTCAACTCATCAGCCGCCCCCATCTTCGACAACCTTGCAAGCCACTCCTTCAACTTAATCTTACCCACAAATTCCGGTGGCAAGAAATTCAACTTGTTAAGTGATGACAAAAGATTGGACAGGACCGGATGCAGCTCATCGACAGCGTACATTTTCAACTTCAAAGTGTCCATTGCATTAATGAAATCCTGTGTACACTCTGCCACTGCAGCAGCAGAGGTATTTGAAGAGGCCACTGGAGCAGCCCGGTGTTCTATCGTGGCAGGTACCCCAGAGGTAACTAGGCGGTTTATTGCCGCTGGGCATTCCATCTTGTATGTATCTGCAAAACGCTCTATGCTTGGAATAGTGTCTTTGAGTGTGAAAGCTAAGGTTTTGAAGTGTGCAATTAGTTTTAAGCATTCGGTCTCATACTCAGATGATGATATGACATCACGAACGTAGGCCTTCTCGAGCTTCTCAGTTGCCTTGATAATGGCATAAAGCTCAGCAAAGTTTTCATACATTTCTCTCTCACGCTTGTCATTCCAAAGCTTAACCTCCATTGAGATACTCTCAAGTTGTAAGGTACGAGCAAAGGATTGGAGAAGAAGATGGGGCTTGCGCTAAGAGAAAGAATCTTCTACAATGAAGAATATAAGCAAACCACAAAATAGCGTTAGTTTCATAACTCTTTAGTCAGCAATCAGAACAAAATATGCTTTATTAGCATGAAGAAGGCTTAAACCCATATAGAGTCAGCATAATAACAAAAACGAAAATCCAAGATTAACAGTGTTATAGTAAAATTATCCATAAAGAACAAATTGAAATAGTAATAAAAAAAATTCAAAAACCAAGTTTTTCAAGAACTTTCCTCAGCAAGACCAGTGCACACCATATATAAAAGAAATCCCAAAATTAACAGTTTTCCATGCAAAGTTATCCGCAAATAACCCATTGAACAAGTAATCAAATCCAAATTTTTCAGCATTTTCCCTACTTATCTAAGCTAGATCAGAGCTCACCAGAAATAAAAGATATATATTATAAAAAAAATTGCAACAAAAACAAATTCTCATAGAAATCTCAAAACCTAATGAATTATGAATATCGTATATCAAGCCAAATAGATCCTAAATCGTACCCAAATCACAGAGCACCCAAATAGATTCATGGGAAGCAATAATAATATTGCAGAAATAGGAGATAGAGAGCGAGACACTCACAGAAAGCGAAGCGCGTAATTTTGGGGAGGTCGAGAAGGCTATCTGAAAGTATCGGAGGAGATAGATTGCGCTGAGACGTATGATATTTATGTAAGGGTGGCAGTTGTGATAATTGGTGTACCAACACGTTCTTGTTTAATCAAAACTGGGCCATGGCCCAACATACAGGCTTTTGTTCCACTTACATACTGAAGTTCTGCATACATCCCCGCAAATGGATCCTTATTTTAAATTTAAATTACCAAAAGTTTAATTATATTATATAAACCTAACTAACCATTATGATATCCAAAAATAGAACCGAATCTAATTAAATAAAAAAATGGATCGGATTAGATCAATTTTAACAGTTTTATAAATCAAACGGTTCGATTTAGTTTCTATTAATTAAAATTATTTTTCAAAAAATTTGATTCGATTATATTAATTTTTAAATCGATCGGATCGAACAAAACCGATTTTAATAATATATTAAATTTATCATATTACTTCTCACATATCGTTGATTAAATTTCTCATATTTTAATCAAGATATATCATATTTATATATTATTAACCGAATCAAACTGTTAAAAACTATTAATCAAATCGTTCGATTCAATATTTTTAATAATCAAATAATTTAATACAATTAATTTTATTTTATAAAATATAGGACATAATCCGATTATCGACCCCTAACTCACAACTCATTTGCAAATTGCAAGTTGCAACACATTAACGATGGTACAAATGTTTGACTAGGTTGACTGAACATATTAGATTTAAAGTATGGAAGTGGCCATGAATATTATTAGGCTATAATATATGTAGGTATTTTACGAGTGAATGTCTCCTATTCTAATATTTCTCTTTTTGACAGAAGATAACTCTTATTCTAATATATATTTTTGACCCTCAAAAATAAAAACCTCACAGCTGACTTTATTATCCCAGACATCGACATTCTTGGAGGTACCTTTTTGTTATAATTTGAGTGAGGAGCGCAGATAAAGTAGTTTTTATAAATAAAAAAAATCATTTTAATTTCATATATTTTAACTATAATATTTTAATATTAAATTTTTAAAAAAATATGTATTTTAATGTCATAAAAAAGCGTTAAAGTGTACAAAGTTATGAGATTAAATTGTACATTTTTTAAAAATTATAAGATTAAAACACTCATTTATTCAAAATTATAAGACTAAATCACTTCTTATAATTAATGCACTCCCAACTAATTATTTATAGTTTAATAATATATAATATTTTAGGTGAGTTATCATGCAAATCATTTGTATCATTAGAGATAATATCATTTAGTTTTTTAATTATGAAAAATGATAAATTAATGATAGATTATATTATTTTAATGATATTTTTATTAAAAAATTATTAGTTTCTATCAAATTATTAAAATAAAAATATAAAAAAGGATAAAAATAAAATTTAGAAATTTAGTGTGAAATTGTTTAAAGAAAAAATCATCAAAGATAATATTCAAAAAAAATTTATTTAAATATATATATTAATTTTTAATAAAAATTAAAAATTAATAAAAGTTAAAATAAAATAATGATAATTAATAAATATTGAAACAAATATTTTGTGAATTTTTTTATTAATTTTCACTTTACTATTGTTAAAGACTCATTTTTAATCATATTTAATCACTTAAAAGAAAAATAATAATATTTTAATAAAATATTATTAAAATAATATAATTTATTCTTAATTGACTTTTTTTTCATAATTAATGAACTAGAATACATTATTTCTAAGCTAAGAGATTAAAAGATAAATTGATGACCTAATTTAAAAGACTTATGTGGCATTTTTTCTCTTTTGTTTTTGGTATTGGGAGGGCATAACAATGTTATTTTTTTTTTGCTTTTAATTAATATTATATAGGATGAATTTATAAATATACAATTGAATTATTATATTTGTATGGTTTGTATTATCAAATTAATTTTTCGTCTTATTTTTACCATCAAACAATAAAATTGTTTCATTCTTATCCTTCTTTCACTTTTTTTATCCATTTATTATTAAATATAAAAAAATTGTATAAAATCTTCTATTCATCGTGATACTTACCACTTTTTGAATAAATAGCCTTTTATAACCAAACTAATTTTTGTGACAACCTCTCCGTTAACAATGTTGGTAAGTGATAAATGGTAGCTACTTATAAATTTAATGACAAGTAAATTATTTTATATAACAGTCTAAAAGTAAAATAAAAATGATGTGAAAAGATAATAATATATAGATAGATTAAAATAAAAAAATAAAAAATAATGCTTAAAGATGCAAGAAGAGAAACAATAATTAATGAAATTATTACAGAATGCGACGCTTCACTACTACAAAAATAGGTATTTAAGTCGATATGTAAAGTCGGTTTTTTTTCCAAAAACCGACTTTAAATTAGTTTAAAGTCGGTTCGATATAGAATCGACGCTATCCACGTAGGACGTAGCGTCGGTTGATGTGTCAAACCGACGCTATGCGTGGACGTAGCGTCGGTTCTAGGTGTTAACCGACGCTCTGCTCGAATACAGGTTGAAAATGAATAAATTTAAAAAAAGAAGAAGTTAAAGTCGGTTCACACCTTGAGCCGACTTTACACTTTAAGTCATTTAATTTAAAGTCTGTTCAGCGAACCGACTTTAAATTAGTTTAAAGTCAGTTAAAACCCGACTTTAATGCTCCTTTTTGTAGTAGTGTTTGTTGGTTGCAAGAAGAAAATTAAATAATACGTGGTTTAGTATAGTTTTAGATAAATAGAAATTTTGTTTAGAATTAAAAAATAATATATATAATATATAAATGATAAAATAACAACACATGTAAGGACATAAATCTTATGTAGTAAAATTGCATAACATAAAAAATTACTTAATAATTTACAATGTCAAAGACCACTTGAATTATTACAGCTCATTGATGTAATGTAAAATGTTTCCTTGTTTTTTTATATAGTTTTAGTGTAATCTTAATAATTATACATTTTTTATTTATTACTTTTAGTTTTTTAATGATAGTTATTTTTTAATTTGATATATATCACATGGATAAATACAATTTTAAATAAATAAATTCGAATTTTGGTTAGAGTGAAAATAATTTCTAATATATGAATGATCAATTTTATGATAAATAAAATAGTTAAATTTATAAAAACAGTAAAATATAAAATAAAATAGTTTATATACCTTGTCACTGCTAACTATATAACTTGGTTGTAACAATAGATGGTTTTTTGTTTTCTTTAAGATTGATATGATAAATATTACGAATAATAATTGCTTTTAAAAAAAATACATGAATGCATATGAGACATAAAGTAAATGCTCAAATGAGTAAAAACAAATAAAATCAAAATAGGTAATACACATTGCCACTGTCAAAATAGTTCACCATCTTCACTTTAAATACTATATACCTACCTACTATATCAAAAATAAATAATCAAAATAGTTATATTTTTTATATTTAATTTGTGAACTCACCTTGTTCTTTAATTTTGATTGTAAGATAACATGTGAGATTAAAGAATTCGGATCTTCAATAGATAGATTATTTCTTTTGACCTACTTCAAATTATAGTTATAGTTCATTATTAGTTTAATTTTAATATGTGTAACTTTTTTTTTAGCTTGCGAATATTATAAGTTTAAATTATAATGTATTTTTTTTTATAGTAAACAATTACTTTTCTTATAGTTATTTGATACTTTACTTTTGAATTTTACATTGAATTTGTTGGAATTCTTGTGAATCGAAACCAATGTTTATAACATAATTAATATTATTGGATGATTAAAATAATTTATTTAATTATTATAAAATTTAAAATTTATTGTAACAAAAGATTACTAAAATGTCTTTTTAATCATATATTAGATTTATATATGACACTTTAAATGCATTTTAAACAAGTAAAGAAAGCATAAAAAAATGCCCAACAAAGAAATTTTAATGATGTTATTTTAAAAGTGTTATAAATTGTCAAAGAATATGCTTTAAACGTCCAATAAAGTTGAAACAAGAAAATTATAAACAAAAAGACACTTAGTTTAAAATAAACATGACACTTAAATAGCTTTAATAAACACCCATAAAAGAATTAACCCCATGTTTGGTTGGAGGAAATAAAATGAAATCAGAATTGATTCCTTTCATTTTGTGTGTTTAGTTGGACGAAATGGAATCAGATTACTAAAAGAGAAGGAATTGTGATTCCTTCTCCCCTTCTTGGTAATCATAATTTCATTCTCATCTAAACTTTTTTTTCCAATTTTACCCTCACTTAAAATATAACCTTAAACTCAAAACCCAAATTCTCAAACCCAAAATTCCAAAACCCTAAACCCTAAACCCGAAATTTCAAAACCCTAAACCCAAAAATCCAAATCCCAAAACCCAAAACCCTAAAACCTAAAACCTAAAATCCAAAACCCAAAACTCAAAATCCAAAACCCAAAACCCTAAAACCTAAATCCTAAAACCCTATATCCCTAAACCCCAAATCCCTAAACCCTAAACCTTAAAACATAAATCCCAAAACCCAAAACTCTAAAACATAAATCCCAAAACCCTAAACCCAAATTCCAAATCCCAAAACCCAAAACTCTAAAACATAAATCCCAAAACCCTAAACCCAAATTCCAAATCCTAAAACCCTAAACCCCAAATCCCTAAACCCTAAACCCTAAACCTTAAACCCTAAAACCCTAAACCCCAAATCCCTAAATCCCTAAACCCAAAATTCCTAAACCCTAAACCTTAAAACATAAATCCCAAAACCCTAAACCCCAAATTCCAAATCCTAAAACCCTAAACCCCAAATCCCCAAATCCCTAAATCCTAAACCTTAAAACATAAATCACAAAACCCTAAAACATAAATCACAAAAACCTAAACCCCAAATTCCAAATCCTAAAACCCTAAACCCCAAATCCAAAATTCTAAAACCCTAAACCATTTTTAGAAAAATAATAATTTTAACCCTAAACCTTAACCTACAAATATAACCCTAAATCCTAAATCCCTAAACCCTAAATCACACATCCCAAACCTCAAAACCCTAAACTCTATTTAGAAAAATAATAATTTTAATAATATATATTTTTTAATTAAGTAATAATTATTTAGAAAAATAATGATTTTAATAATGTATTTTGTCTGACGAAAAAATAGTAATTAAATGAAATTATTTGAACTTTACAACATGTAAGGGTATTAAGGTCATTTACAACTTTTTTCATTTCATTCTAGTGACAAACCAAACACTTTAATCTTGATTTCGAGCTTGATTCCAGTGGTCAAACCAAACAAAATTGTTTCCTTTCCATTCCATTTCATTCCGATTTCGATTTCGATTTCGATTTTGATTCCATTCCACGAACCAAACGCCACCTAACTCTTAAAGCAACACATGTATATATAAGGCATGATAAAGTCTCTTCTATCACTTAAAAAAGCATTTTTTTTAAATGCCTTTTATTGCCAAAATTGTAGCAGATGAGGTTTAATGAAATGATGTTATCACGCTAACAACACGGAAGGAGAGAGAGAGTGCAAAAACAAAAAGAAGAAGATATTTTTGGATTTTTCAACCAATGGTAAAGACAAAAAAAAAACAAATTAAACACAAACAAATATCAAGCAAACTGAATGAAGCAAGAAGAACAACACCACACAAAATTAATACAAACATAAATACTACGAAAAAAATAGAGAAAAAAATACAGACACAAACAACACAAATCATAAGATAGAGTGATTAAATCATATTCCTTCGTTTAATAAAAAAATTGTGAGGAGAACAATATCAAAATGTACTCTTTGGTTTACACAAGAATGTGATCTATGTGATATTCGAAAAATATTTTGTTTAAGAATTCTTATAAAACCGATCGTTTGATTCATACAAGGTCGATCATATATATTTTTTGAAGCAAATTTAATCTGTTTTGCATTATCTTAAGTGCATAATATACACATTAAGAACATGCTTATATGAGCCACAAGAGCAACATCCTGAAGGGATAGAAAGAGGAGAGCGAAGAGGAGATCTTCGAGGGGTATTCCTATCATATCTAGGACATTGTCTAACAATGTAGCCAACAATGCCACATAAATAGCACAAACATGTAAGAGACTAAGAGAATCTGAGTCACTAACTCTGAGGTGTAGCACACAAAGGAGAAGAAGGGAAATGAGCACTAACATTAAGTCTCACATGAGGTAAGAGATCATTACTGGTGTGATAGGAAGAGTTAGTAGGAGGTGAGATGTTCACTTTGCTACAAAAGGATGGATAAGATGCTACAATGAATTTTTTTAGGGATCGTAGCAACAAACTTTAACTTAAGGTCTAGGATGATAGGTTTGATGAACTTAGAAAACGACATTGTGCTATTAATAATCTCATTCAGTTTCTAAGAATCAGTTATCATCTTGTGCACAATTAAAAAAAGTGAGTAAGTCTTTGAGAATTGAAGGTAATAATTGGTGCAGTTTTTATTTATCTATTTAATGAAGGAATTAGGTCAAATCAATATATTTATGAGTAAATATTTGTATGAAATTCATCATTTTTGTGTTGAGATAGTGTCATATTAACTAAAACTAATATAAATAATTTTTTAAAGAAAAAATTAAATTCAATCAGTTTATGTTATTGTGTTCATATCAACTTAACCTTCTTAAATAATGATAAAATATTTATTTGTGTTGTCGGGTTTTATTTAATTTATTTATTAAATACAATAATGTTTATATCATATTTATATTTTATATCAATGTTAAAATTTAATATATTTTATTTAAATTTAAATTTTAATTGAAATTATACTGTATCAATCAGAATTAACATGTTAATTTTTTTGTCATTTATTTGTTTAATTTTTAAATTTTAACATGATAAGTAAATTATCTTTAAATTGAAGTCAAATGTACTAAATTCGAAAAGATACGGAGACAATATTAAGAAAAAAAGTTTCGTAAAATCCAACACAATTGAAGAACTAATTATATACTTAAGCCTTAATCTCTTTATTCAAAATTTATTAATAAAAAAAACCTAACTTCTTGATTTGAAATTTTTTTCCATTATAAATTATTATTATTGAATTAATTTTTTATAAATTTTTAATAAAAATAAAAAATATTAATTTTTGGAATTGTGGGATTTGTGTTTACATCTCTACTAATTTTTGAGCGTATGTTTAAAAGGAATAAAAAAACGTACGTGGACATGATCATAAAGTTTTTATAGTTCATGACTTTTGTTCAGAGGATCAACATAGTAAGATATTCTTACTTTGTCAGAGCTCTGAAGAAGCTCGTATTTTTAAATTCATGTTAAAAAAAATGGTAGGTAAGAAATAAAATAAAATGCTAACAAATAAACAGTTAAACATAACATATGTTATAAACTCACGTATGAAAAAAGAAGAAGATACGTCTATTACAATTTTATTTTTATTTTTTAAGAAAGCTAATTATGGCAAGCCTTTCCCTTCACACCAGAGGGGAAAAAAAATAAAAAGTTTACAGACATATATATCTTTTCTTATATCACAAGCAGATTACATTAAGCAAAAAGTTATGGAATCTGCACAAAAACCAAAAGAAAGTCCCTTTTTGGTGTGTGTATAAGAAAATAGAAATATAGTTTTTTCAATATCCTAATTAATAAAATATCGTATTAAAATATGCATGAGACTTACTTCGTGGCTTCCTCTTGTGATCGATGGTCTCGATATATTGCTTCTAAGACTGTTGGTTCTGCAACTTCATATTTTCCTTGAAATTGTTTATAAACGCTTCCACTCGTCTGTTCAACTCGTCCCCACTCAACGACGGGTCTTTCCTTATTAGCTTCTCTGTCATTTTCACAGGTGCCAGCTTTTGGTAATTGGTTCGCTCCTTGAACGTCTTCATAATCGGAGATGCCTCCATCTCATCATCATAACCAATATACATATCACGGCCCTCATTCACCCAAGTGTCACACTCCTTCATTTGCCTGCTTAATGGCACTGACCTCCCTTCCGTTTTCATCTTCCACATGTCCTCTAAAGTCTCTGGCCGTCTTGGCTTCGACACCATCGTGGCTCTTCCACCACCTTATATATCAATTAGATTTTGAAAAATGTTATTTATCTATTTAATATTACTTATATATTCTTTTATATATATTAATTACCTAATATTTTTTTATTTTAATTAATCACCGTTACAAAAATGGGTATTTAAGTCCTGTGTAAAGTTGTTTTTTGGAAAAAAAAACGACTTATAATAAATTTAAAGTCGATTCAGGGTAGAACCGACGCTACCCATGTGAATAACGTCGGTTCTCCACGTCAATCGACGATACGTCTTATTTTTTAAATTAAAATTAATTATTATTTTATTTGAATCTTTAGAATTTAAGTTGGATATAAATAGTATAATTTTTTCTTTTTTTAGACAATTAGTTTTAAAAATTATATAATTTTATTTATTTGTTTGTATATTTAAATTTATATAAGTACTTACAATATATTTTTATTTAATTTTGTGTATATATATATATATATGTTTTAATTAAATATTATTCTAAAGTTATTATTTTTTGTTTTTCTATAATACGTACGTACGTATATGCATATATAGTTTAAATAAAATAATAATTGACAAAAAAAAATTAAATTACGTAGATAGCTTCAGTTGACGTGACGAACCGACACTATCCACCTAATATATCCGTTTTGCTCATTTTTACGCAAAAGTCCAATTTTTTCATTTCTCTTCTCTATTTTCTCCCAAAACCGAGCTCACACCCACCTTCTTTCTCAATTTTCGGCCACCTCCGACCACCATTTGGAACGTCGTTTTGTGGGTTATATTCCTCTTCTCATTATCTTTCAGATCTATTATTTTTTTTAGCAAAATACTCAAATTTTTATACCCATTTTTTCACTTATTCTCACTTACAAAATACTATTTTTTTCTTTTTCCTCCATTTAGTCACTTCATAATATTCTTGTAAGTATTTCTATTAATTTTACAGCTTATTATTCAGTTTTTTTTTATTTTTGTATAAATTTTTGATTAAGTATGTTTTTTATTTTGCTTGTTATTACGTTTGACTTATTTTATGTGAAAATAATATCTGAAATGTTGTGACTTTGATGAATTATATATATTTACTGTGTGTAGATAAATTTATTTATATATAAATAATTATATTTTATTAAGTAGTGAATAGAGGAAAAATAATATGTTTTTTTAAATTTTTAAGAAATTATATTGGTATAAGAGTTATACGTGCTATCTATTGACTCTTAAAAAAATTATAAATATATATTTATAATTTTAATAATATATATATTAATAAAAATCAAATAATAACTAAAAACTAAGTATTATTATTATTATTATTATTTATATATGCTACTTATGTGTTAAATATGTTACTATATGTAATATATATATATTATTTGTTTTTGTAATAAATTTAATTATCAAGTAATTAATTATATTTAAATTTTTAATTATGTATTATTATTTATACATTTAATTTTTATATACTATATATATTGAATAATACGAAAAATGAGAATAAAAATAAAAAAATTCATAAAATGTATGCGGTTCAATAAATCGAATTTAATGACTATTTTTATAACAATGAACATTTACATCAATAGTATTGATTCTCCGATAATATTACATAACATTGCTACTCGATTTAGATATTTTTCTTAACTAGTAGCACAACTTTTGAGTTTCAATTATATATTAATTTCATATACAATCTTAAAATTTAATATCATCAAAATTTAAATATACATATTTTTGCTTTTATCTTTTTCTAGTAATATTTTAATTTAAATAAACTGATTTTTTTAAAAAAAATCAAATAGAAAATAATAATAATAATAATTTGTGATTATGCAGTTATTTTTTTATAATAATTGAACCTAGATTTTGTTTTTAAAATAAGCAATGAATCAACAGTGACATTTTCTATTTTTAAAATTAAAATAATATATGAGATTAATTTAAAAAAATCTAAAAACTTAAAATGTAATATTAAATAGTCATTCTAGCTTATTTGGGTGAATCTTATTTATTGAGTTTATTTATAAAACAAAAATATTATTTAATAAAGAAATCTATGTATGTAAATTGGCTTATACTTGCACGTAATAGAGTGATTTATGGTTAGTATAAAATTTTGTAAATTATTTATTTAAAAAAAATTGAATTAAAATTCTGCTCTTTGAAATTTAGAAATGAAAATAAAGTGTATGAGTAGCAGAAGCCATATTTAAACCAATGAATTCAAAATTGTATTATATATTTATTTAACTATTACAACAAAAAAATATTAGAAAGCTCTCTACTTTTCAAAACTTATTTTTTCTCTGTATATTAGACATTAAATATCTTTTTTATATCTTCTATAAAAAATAATTATTTTATCTTTTTGCTGAGAATATAGTTTTTATATCCGGTCGTAAAAATATATTATATAATTTATTTATATCCTATTTTATTATCTTTAAAAATATATATATTCATTTTTCTTATAATTTCTAGACATTATAAGAAAATTAACATATATTTTTTTACTAAAATTTAAAGTTAAATAAGTTAAATAATCAAGTCATGTCTACATCGTAGGGGTGTCCATAAATCGGACTCGATCAAACCGTAAAATCGGACAGAACAGTTTTACAAATTAAATGATCCGATTCAGTTTGTACTAATTTTAAACCGATCGAACCGGACCGGACAGATTTAATAATATATTAAAAATTTCACATTATTTTTCATTAAATGTATCAAAAAAATCGAACCAAATCAGATCGAACCGTTTTATAAATCAAACGGTCCAGTCTAGTTTGTATTAATTAAAACTGTTTCAAACGGTTAGATCTGGTACGATCCGAGTAATATAAACGGTCTGGTACGATCCGGTACGATCTGAGTAATATAAACGGTCTGGTCTAATACGATCCAAATAATATAAACAGTTCGGTTCGATTAAAGTTTTTTAACCAAAACCGGACCGAACCGAACCGATAGACACCCTACTACATCGTAGAACTACATTTCACAATGTTCACGATATTAGTATTATTCGATTGATAAGTTTGTCTAAAAAATAACAAGAATAACATCTTTTAAACTTTTAAGCATACAAATAAATGTATTTTATATCTAATTAACACACACACACATATATATATATATATAGTCAATTTTCTTTTGGATGGATAATTGTGAAAAAAATTCAACTTTTTTACTTATGGAAAAAATCAAAAGGAAAAAATATATTTATAAGGTGAGTTAAGGAATTACATTTTTTGCCCATCACTCAAATTTCTTAAATATTTACCTAAAAAATATAACATTATGATGAAATATATATTTTATTTTAATTTTTTAACAATCATCAAAATAAATAATTTAATTATATTGATAATTTATATATTACATCTAATATCTATTAAATATAATTTTAAATTTATTTTATTTTTAAACATAAATTTTGTTAATTTATGACATTAAACGTATAATTAAATATATATGATTTGTTAGTGAAAATATTCGATCCCTATAAATTTTTAGAAACTCTCACTTTATATTAAATATCTTTTAATTAGATGTATATAAATTAAATTACAATAATTTAAACTATTTAATATTGAATATCATTCTATTAAACACCATTCAATATTATTTTTATTATTATAAATTTGAAAGATAATATTTTTATAAGTTTACTATTTGTTTTAGAAGTTTCGGGTTATTATAACTTAAATTTAAATAATAGTAATACTTATCCACTCATAAATAGATGTATCTTAAGTTTTAAGTTAATAATTTATCTTTAAATATATAAATGACTTAATTATTTAGCTTATTTTATTTTTAATTTTTTGTAAAAAACTATATATTTATTTTCTTATAATAACAAAAAATATATATTTATTTAATTTGTAACAAAAATAAATATATATCTTTTAAAAAAATAAAAATAAAATTGTATATATATAAAAAAATATACCATATAATTAATTCTAATTTATTTGTGAAGCTTACTCATAAATAGGAGATAATAATTGCAATATTAGCTAGGCGATCTCATGAGGCAATAGCATTCAAAAACTGATCCATTTTTTTAAAATAATTTAAATAATTATATTAGGTGATACCTTGGATTGATCACTTGTGGAGGTTGAATTTAAATTTATCCTAATTAATTTAGTTTAGATTAATTTAATTTTAATTTTAATTAAATTTAACTTGAATTAATAAATTGAATTTAAATTCAAACGCAAACAATACATATAAAGATAGTAGGTACAAATTATTAGGAATTATTAATTTTATGTTTTTTTTAGTTAAATGAATTTTTTTTTAAATCAATTTTTTTTAATGATATTAAAATTCATTAATTATCATCACAAATTTATAATAATTTTAAGTTGATTTCGAGATAACAAGTTACCTTCAACTCAAGTCGAACATTTTCGAGTTATTTAAATGGGTCTCAAAATCGAATTACGACATAAATAATGAAAACGTTGTAATTAATTATAATTTAAAGACGAGCAGATCAAAAGTACCTTCCGGATGACTTGTTTTGACCGTTTTCCGGTGACTGAACCTAGAAGAAACTAGAGAATTCTCAGCCGGAAAGATAATCTTATCAGGAGGTTCAATAATCTTCTCCGGCAGCATCCACGTGGAATTTGAGATTATGACCTCGTCGTCAGTATTATCTTCATATTCAGCTTCAGGTACTTCAAGATCAGGCTCAGTCACCGGAAAGCCACTGAACACCATAGGTTTGATCACCTCTTCAACCATTTTCTTCTCATCTCTGCGCTCGTAAACCATACGTTGGTCCGACACTCGGTACTTCGGAACATATTCAATCATCTCCGTCCGGTGAACAAAATGGTCAGTATGATCATCAGCATCTACTAATTGAACCGGCTCATCAGCTTGATCACGTTGGAAACGAGAAGAGGCAACTATGCCGAAAATGATTCCGTTGACGATAAGGTAAAGGTAAGGAGGTCTCATCCATGAAATAAAGGTATTCCAACAAGAAGGAAATTGTGAGAATGAGAATGAAACAGAGACTATTTTCATGGTCAAAACCATGATTAACAGTAAAGTACTGCAAGAAATCATCATAACTTTGATGGATATCATTGAACCCATTTTTAATTGGCTCTAAGATTCTAACTAGTTTTGGATTCTAAGAATCGTAAGCTGAAATGAGAGTGACAGTTGGTTATTTTTAATTAGGAATGAAGGTAAAGACTAACGAAAGAGAGTTGTGGATAGAGAATATATAGGAATGCTGTTGGTGATGGAATAAATTAATACCGTCGGATCTGAAAAACGTGAGTGAAGGGTTATGATTCTTAGTAACGTAGCAAGTGTCTTTCCAAGGACCCAGTAGCATTTGGAGCAACTTTTACATGAGGTGAGAAATCACTTTTATTAGTATTATTATGTATAGATGTATTTATTTGTAGCTTACATTAATATAAAAATCTTATAATTATTTTAAATGTGATATTTAGATTTTTTATTTATTTTTATAATAGTTTAATCTTATTGTTATAGAAAAATTACTCTATAAAAATAAATATATAAATATGACTCATACAAAAAAATTTCTGGTGTTCATTGTGTGTTCATATAGTTACCCTATAGTCTAAACGAAAATGCATAGGCAACCAAAAACACACACAAAGTCATGCTCTTTCATACAAAGAAACTCTAGCAACAATAGTAAACACAAGAATGAAATAAAGAAGAAGGAGAATTCTGAATAATATTTTGTTAAATTGACTGAATGAATACTAATTGTACGGTCTAAGTCATTTATAGCTCAAGCTATTACATTGATCACTAATACTAGAAAATAAATACATTTATATATCTCATAATGTTCTCCTTGAGTTTGGCTAATGCCAATAAATTAACTTGATTAAACAATATCTAATAATCCATCACATTTTAATTAGATATTGTAAAGACCGTGAGCAATATTAGATCACTTTTTTTTTGTTTTAAGTTATTTTAAATTTGATCTAATTTGAATCTAATTTAAAGATTTTTAATCTGAAGATCAATGATATGATAAATCCAAACCAATTCGAATTCTCACGTATCAAATAAGATCATATTAATATTAAAATTTATTTATAAATTATTGTTATATATAGAATACGATATATATAATATTTGAAATTTTAATTGATTTATTTATAACAAAATTTATTATTTATAGTCACAATTAAAAAAAATAAAAATATGTATCTACAATTATTAAATTATTATAAGTGTTTATATTTATTTTTAAGTTAAAATAATAGTTTAATGTTATTATAATATATATAATATTTAAATATAACACATTATAAAATAAAATATTCATTTATTTATAATTTAATAATAATTCAATCTATATCAGATGTATAGTAAATTATAAGATTTGTGTCTGATTAAAATTCAAACGAATTGTATACTTTTCTCAATTCAAATATGATATTATTATAAAAATTATTAGTATAATTTGATCTAAATTTGTTAAATTAGATCGAATTTTTTAATTTAAATAAATTGATCAAAATATTTATTTATTTTTAATTATATTTATATGTTATTTATAATAGTGCCTATTATTAAAGATTAACTTTAATACCATTTTAGTCTGTAGACTATAATGATTGGCAGGAAATTATATTGATAAATAAAGAAAATTGAATATCGTCAAAGATAATTAGATAAGTGTGGAGTTTCGATGTAAACTTTGTTTTTAGCTTTTCTTGTATGTATGTAGGTAGGCAACAAATGCATACTAGAATAAATTATATTTTAATTAATATATTGATATTTTAAATATTTTATGTTATTAAAATATTTTATTTTAATATTTTAATTTAAATATTGATATTATTTTTTAATAATAACTATTTTTTTCGAAATGACATTTTGGTTTTTTAGTTTTGAAAATTAGAATTAAAAATAATTTTTTTTGTCAAAGATTGGGTTAAATAATTCTTACTAAAAGTTAAAAAAATAAAAATTATTAAATTTTTACTTTTTACTTTTTAAAAAATAATAAAAATAAGTATTAAAAATTATAATATTTTAATAATATTATTGTATCATGATAAAAATATTTTTTATAACTAACTAATCGAAATAATGATGAAAATATTTTTCATAAAAAATATTTATATTATTAATACAGTTAAATTTTTTTAAAAAAAAATTAACAATTGTTTTATTTTTTTAACTCTAATAAATTGTCAAAAAAAAATTTCTTAATAATGCCAAAATATATTTTGGGTAAAATTTTTGGTTAGTATTAAAAAAAAAGATAAAAAAATATACTAATACTTGGAATGAAATATCAATATAGAACCTAATACGAAGTATTAATTAAAGCATTTGTAGGGTAATCAATTATCCTATCAAAATAATTTATTTATATAATTAATTACTTTAATTATTATTATAATATAATTAAAAAATATAAATATGAAATTCAACTACCTTAATTAATAAAATAAAATAAAAAAAACTCTTACGCGAGTCGGTTTGATTGTGATGGCTTATTTGAATTACAACTAATTAAGTGGACACCATTTATAATAAAATTAATTTTTTATAGGACAAAGTCACTTTGACTTGGTTAGTAAAACACTAAGCTTGAAATTTCTTAGTCAACATAGCTATTAGGGTATCCATCCTTTTCGGTTTGATGTGGGAGTAAAAAATTTAATAAAATTAAACTTTTTATATTATTCAGATCAGACTTATTAAATCGTTTAAAATAATTTTAATTAATATAAATTGGATCATATTGTTTGATTTATAAAATCGTTCGATCCAATCCAATTTTTAGTTTAGTTCGGTTTTTGGACACCTATAATGAGAAATAATATGAAAATTTTAATATATTATTAAATCAGTCCGGTCTGATTCGATCGGTTTAAAAATTAATACACACCGAACCAGACCGTTTGAAAAACGGTTTTAATTAACACAAATTAGATGAGATCGTTTAATTTATAAAACTGTTCGATTCGATTCGATCTAGTTTTTCGATTTGATTCGATCTTGATCGGTTTATGAACACCCCTAATAACCATGCATGCAGATAATAAATTACAATATATTATTAATATTATTATTTTGATAAATATAAAATATCTTATAAAAAATTAAAATTTATATTATTTTAATATAAAAATAAATAAATAATATAATTATAATTACGTAATTTAATAAAAAAAATGACATGTATGAAAAACAAAAATTAAAATATGTACATATTTTTATTAAAAAGTAGTATTAAAAAATTTTATTTTTATATTATAGTATGAAATATTTGACTTTACAAGTAAAAAGAAAAAAAACGAGGGAGGAACAAGGAACAACGATGACGTCAAATTAATGACATCAGAAAGTTGAGCTGTTTGTGATAACTTTTATTGCTCATCCACTAACGGACTACCTCTTAAATATCACCCAAAGAAAAACTATTTAAATTTAATCCCATGTAAAAGGAACAAAATAAAAAGCTATAAATTATAATATAAATATAATTTTTTAAATTAAAATGTTCACAGTTGGTTGAACCAGGGATAACAATATACTTAAATAAATAAAAGGGAGAAAAAATCTTGTATGGAAACTTAATTATATATGAAGTATAAATTAGTCTTAAAATTATAAAATGATACATAGATGATTTTTTTAGAAAATCTTAATATCACGATACTCATAAAGTTCTAAAAATATTATAAATACTTTCAAATTTAACAAAAATTAAAATTAACAAAAATAAATAGTAATTTATATATATATAAATGACATATACAATAAAAAAAATCAAGAAATAATATAAAAATAAAAATAATTGAAATATAGACACAAGATATCTCAAGATGTTTTTCACAAGAAATAATAATTAGTAAAAAGAAATTTGAAGAAATACAAAAATAAGATTAAATCTTAAGAAATAAGATGGATTCAAAAATTCATCATTCTAAAAACTAAGAAAAATATTTTCAAAGAAATATATAGTTTATTATAGAATAAGTGATGAATAAATGAACATTAATATTATAGATACAAAATAATTATATAACATACCATTAATTGATAAAGAAATCATTATGGATAAATTATTTAAAATTTCCCAAAAGAATAAAAGGAAGATTGGATACATCTATTTAGAAAAAATCTAAATATTAATAAAAACACATTTTTAAGAAGAAATATATACACCAATAAAATTAACATTCTTAGATAATAGAACAATAAATAAGAAATATGTTTTATTAGGAATGATTAATGGAAACCTAGATTTACCATTAACATTAATGATAAAAACTTAAATAAAATATTGAGTATAACTTATGAATTTGAAAAAATAGATTAATGAAAGAAGAAAATCATTTATTTTTAGTATATTATATAGTAGGATATTCATTAATAAACAGTATTAATAGTTTAATATATAAACAAAATAAATTTATAAAAATAGATAAATAAATTCAAAAAATTAGATAAATAAATTCAAAAAATTAGATAAATAATAAAACCAGAAATACTTATAGACTTTGAAATACTAGAGGGATGAAACTTGGATGTTAAAGAAAAATCTCTTATACCAAAAAAGAAAAAGTAATGTATCAAGGTTTATGTTTAAAGAAAACTCTAACAAATAAAGAGATGTTATAGATCTAAAGCAAGAAATTAAAATAATAAAATCATTAATCCATGATGTAATATTAGGAAGAAAATGATATCATTATTATCTTAATAATGTTCAAAAACAAACTACAAAATATAGAATTAAATTTTGATGGAAGCCTAATAGGCATACAAAAAAATCAAATAACAATAATGAAAATTTTAAATTTTTTTAGTAGAAGAACTGAATATAGTATAAGAATCAAATATCGTGTTAAAAAAACATAAATGAAGTAGAAAAAGAATTCTTAAAAGAAATAAAAGAATATGATTATAATATATATATAAATAATTTACAGAATTAAGAATGAATGTAAATAATATACTCATGGACAATGAAATCATAGGTTATAAATTTAATTCATATATAGGATTAAAAGAAGAACCATCTAGGATATCATATGCATTGATACCTAGGAATGAAAAAAGAAAAAAATGAACAAAAGCCCAAAGATAAAGAAAAAAATAATAAATTTAGTTTAATGAAATATAGAAAAAAAAAAATTAAAAAAACAATTTATGGACCTTGGAGAATAGGGATATAGATAAGTTATTAGTTTGTTAATCATTACAGATGAAGAATTAGTAAGACATTATAATGAAAAACTTTGTAAAAAGAAAAAGAAAGATGATAAGATAATAATTAGTAAAACTCATTCTAAGCCAAAAATATGATCCTAAAAAATTATATGAAACCAATTTTATTACAAATTTCATATCAAGAAAGAACATCTCACCCACATATAGAATAAAAAAATAGGCAAAGGTCGAAGAATTTGACCTCCCTTATAAAATAAAACAAAATCCAAAAATAGAAAAAATATTACATTAGAAACTAGAGATAATATTCTACCAGAATTCAAACTTCATAAAAATTATAGATATAATCTTTTAAATTTAGATTGTATAAGGAACAAGAAAAAAGTTTTAGATGAATAGTCTAATAGTATAAGTGTAATCATACAAATCTCTCAAACCATATAATCACACCCTTCAAATTGTAGAGATTTATTAGTTCACAAAATGTCAACGAATATTAAACTTTGGTTTACAAATTTAACAGAATAATAATATTTATAAATATAAGAAAATATTTCCATAAGTAGAGAGTATTTAGATATAATAGTAAGTGAAATATATAAGAAATTTATCAGAGAAAATAAAGAAGATATATCACTAAATCAATAAAAATGAAATTAAGTAAACCAAATTACATTTAACAAATATAAAAATATGCAACATGTGTTATATATATTCCTTTATTTGTGAATATAAAATGTATTATAATAAATTATCATCATCGATGCAAGAAACTTATAAAAAAATATTTTTTTAAAGAATACTTGAAACATGAAATAAAACCATAGTTGAAAGATGGAATAAAAGAAATATAATAAAAAGTTTTAAAAATTAGATAATCATTAAATATCGAAAGACATAAATATAAACAAATTAAAGGAAATGATAAAATTTATTATGATACAAAATATTTTAAAATGATAAAAATATATAGATATAACATAAAATATTACAAGTAATATTATACTTCTGACATGGTTATCAAGAAAAATAAATGCAGGGATGTGATTGTGTGGGAAAATACCTCACGATATAATTACACCAAAAATAATATTTACCTGATATCAAAATTCTTTTTAATTTAATATAATTTAACGAATACCTAAAAATTTATCCAATTAAGTCAACTCTATCCTTTTACTTCTAGGAAAGGAAGGAAATGATTTTTTTATAATTTATAATTAAAATACATCTTTAATATAATATTATTAATAAATATAATTAAATTATCTTATCATCCCAAAAATGCCCTCAGTTACTCTAATATTCCACACCACTGTATCATTAAGAGAGAGAGGGGAGGGGGAGTCTCACATTATGTTTAATCATTAAGCTTTATTTAATTTTAAATGGTTAGATTTTTGGGTTATCAATTCTTATAAAAATTTAAGTTTTTTAAAAATTATATCACAAATTTAGATAAATTTAAATTATATTTATGATATAATTTTATTAATAAGTAGAATTAAAATTACGTAGAAGCATCGAATGAGAATTCTAATATGATAATTATAATTATTGTGATATATATATATATATATATATATTAAGGGTTTTTGTCTATAATGGACATCTCCTGCTCAATAGTTTAGAAATATACTTATTTGTATTTTAGTTTAAAAATAAGCTCTTTATGACCCATTCAACAATTAACAGGTCATTTTTTTTTTGTCTTTTTCCAACTTTCCATACAACTCTATTTTCTCTCTCTTTTTCTAATCACCATTTTTTTTATCTTCTTATTTTCAAAAAAAAAAAAAACAAAAATGAAATATTATCTTCCACCAACTTTTAATAAATAATAATTTATATTTATATAATAAAAATATATATACTTTTTTATAACAAATAACTTATCAAAATTTTATTATAAAATAATTTAAAATAATAATAAATTATAAAATTTTAAATTATTAAAATTTTTACTAAAATAAATTATTTAAGATTAAAGAAATTTAAAAATAGATTACGTTATAACACATATCTTTAATATTATTATAATTTTAATTATTATTAAGATAACAAATATTTATTAATAATAATTTAATTTAAGTATTAAAATATAATTAATTAGATATAATTTATTATATTAATAATAAAAATAATTATAATAATATTATATTAGATAATATTTTCACACAAAATTTGTAATATAATGTTCTATGTTTGTATTGTATATTGTAAAAAGTTGGAGAGAGAGACTTCACAATTTTTTTTAATAATTTAATTTTTTTATGAATATTATTTTTTATATCATAATTATAATTATTTATTAAATATAATTATAATTATATTTAATAACAATAATAATAATATATTATATTATATTGTAAAGCCTCTCTCCAACTTTTTAAAATATACAATACAAACATAGAACATTATATCACAAATTTTGTGTGAAAATATTATCTAATATAATATTATTATAATTATTTTTATTATTAATATAATAAATTATATAAATTATATCTAATTAATTATATTTTAATACTTAAATTAAATTATTATTAATAAATATTTGTTATCTTAATAATAATTAAAATTATAATAATATTAAAGATATGTGTTATAATGTAATCTATTTTTAAATTTCTTTAATCTTAAATAATTTATTTTAGTAAAGTTTTTAATAATTTAAAATTTTATAATTTATTATTATTTTAAATTATTTTATAATAAAATTTTGATAAGTTATTTGTTATAAAAAGTATATATTTTTTTATTATATAAATATAAATTATTATTTATTAAAAGTTGGTGAAAGAGAATTTTTTTTTGTTTTTTTTTAGAAAATAAAAAAATAAAAAAATGGTGATTAGAGAAAGAGAGAAAAATAGAGTTTGATGGAAAGCTAGAAAAAGATAAAAAAAAAAAATGACCTGCTGATTGTTGAATGGGTCATAAAGAGCCTATATCTAAACTAAAACACAAATAAGCCTATTTCTAAACTATTGAATAGAAGATGCCCATTATAGACAAAAACCCATATATTAATGTGTTAAATTTTCAAAGAATAATTCTCCATAATTTTTAACATTATACTTTCATCGCTTTACTGTTTGTATCCACTGTTGGCTTGATTAGGCTTCATCTAGAGAATAAGTTTTTATATTTTTGCTTTCGTAAGGAAAATCAGGTTATTAAAAAAATGATTATGCATTATTAAAAAGAAAAACTTATCTTGTTTAAATATAAGAGAACACTGTCTTAAATGCCTTTGAGGTTTGTAGTATTTTTAATTATTTTCCTGAATTTTAAAATATCAAAAATACTTTTATATATTAATAGTGTTAATTTTTCACCCATTATTATTTGGATTACTATTCCTAAATTTTGATACCAATTTTTACAGATTGATACAATTTTTAATTGGAGGTTAATATTAACCTAGTTAATAGTCTTTGTCTATTTATTAAAGGTAATAATTTATCTAAAAAGTTTATTATTTTGTTGTATAAGTCTAATTTTCTTCTATATTCATTATAATTGCATAGTATATTATGTTCTTCATTGTGTTGGTTGCCTAATTCTAATCCTGAATCTATTAATTGTCTTTTAAAATTAAAAAATACTCTTTCATTTGTTAAATCTAATAATTCTAACTTATGTACTAATGATTCGATGTTCATAGAGTATCATTTTGATAAATCACATGTGTTAAATATATATTATTTTATCCTATTCTTAGTATACAATCAAATTTTTCTTGTGTACATACAATGTATTTATAATCTTCAAAGAAGTAATATCCAAATATTAAGTTGTTGAATTTTTCTTTTTCTATTCTCACATATTTTAGACTAAAATAATCTTTTAATATCCTTTAAAAAAAATGGTCTATGATGCTTGTAATAACTTTAATATAATATGTATAAATATCTAATAAGGTATTAAATCTTTTAAAATTTTCAAGACAAGTTTGATAATCTTTATTTTTAAAATATTCATTTAAATGATAGAGATAACCTTTATCAATTTTTTTTAATATAATCAGATTTTTATATTTGATTTTCATGGGGATTATTAGTTGTTTATTTCTAAAAATAATTTCCATTTTCCTGTTTTAGCAATATTATGTCTTGTTGTAAGCAAATATTTAAACATTCAAGATTCTTAAAGAGCTTAAATTTATAATTATTATACCTGAATTTGATGGGTCTACCACGATATTTCCTTCTGTTCGTCTTATTTTGCTACACCTATTATGCCTTAGCTTTGCTTACACCTCAACACCCCCTGACAATGGTAAGCCTTCTGCATCCATACATAAATGATGTCCAATAGTTGACTTACTAAAGAAGAGTAATTAAACTCTATTTTATTCATAATATAATAATTATACTTAAAGCCAACTAAGAACCTTGAAAGGGGGTGTTTAGCTACTCATAATTACTGGGTATAACATTATTGATTTTGGGATTTCTAGATAGAGAGGTTTTTCTATGCTAGAGTGTTTCAGAGTAGAGAGCTTTGGATTTCTGTGTATTCGAGTGTATGTGTCCTTTGAAATGATAATAAGGGTTCCTTTTATAGAACAAAGAATCCCTGTTTACAAGAATAAAACTATTATGTTACCCATGTTCTAATAATTCATCTGATTTTCTACTTTAAAGGATAGTCATTACTTTTTTCTTGGGTCTACATCTTCATTTCTTTTGTAGTCTTTTGCCGATAGCTTCTTTTCTTATTTTTCTTTTTCATTTTTTGCCCACAGTTCCTTTGATGACATTGATGATGACACATTTTCATTTTCTCGGTCTTTGATGCAGAGAATTTATTTGTGGTCTTTGGTGGATTTTATGGCATAGAAGCAAAATACCTTCCTTGTTTATTGACCAATTTCTAGGTTGTTGCAATTAAAATTGGTTTCATATTTGATGATTTTTTCACCATCTTCTTCTGAAAGAGTCATGCTACTGTGAGAATGATGATGACTTTACTATTTGAATAATTTACTTTAATCTCAGTAGAATTGTCAATCTTCCTGAGTTTATAGTAAATTTGGCTTAGCAGTTAACCTCTTAATACACAAAGTTTTTCTATGTTGAATTCCTTTTCTGGAAATGCCCTTGGTTTGAGAACCTCTCTGTTTGTCTTGGAAATCCCTAACTTGATGAAATGGTAGGGACTAATACTTCCTTCCTCATTCCAGTCCATTAATGAACTGAAAAATATAAGATAAACAAGTTTATCACCTACTTTAATTTTTCTTCTGAAATTTTTGATTGCTCTTTTAAAATTTTCTGGAAAATAATTTAACTTACTTAAATTAATTCTTAGATATATATTTTCTATTAGTCCTACATGAAATGCATTATACACAAATATTGGATCAACTCCTTCCAATATATTGAGTTTGCTTCCTGCAGGAAATTCTTTGTCTATAGTATAGAATTTCATATCTTCAATATGTTCTTGGGTAGATTTTCTAGCCAAATTATAGAGACTCAACCATTGTAGCTTGTTGAGGTTTCTGTATTGGTCCTTTTCATCTTCAATGATTGGAGTAGTTCTAGGAGATGTCTCCCTGAATAGTACTAAATGTTTTACTATTTTTGATGTCTCTAGTGGAGATGTTTTTCTAAATAGCACTAGAGGCCTTGCTATCTTTCCAAGATTTTTCAATCTGCTTAGAGCCGTTGGTTGTTGTTGTAGTGCTACAGAATAATTTCTTACTATCTCCTCTAGAGTTATTAGTTTTGGTGTTTTGTAATTGGCATAACTACCTTCAGTTTCTATTCTATTGGTGAAGGCTCTATGAGTTACTCTACTCATTCCTAGAATAGATTTGCTAGCTTCTGCCCAGTTGTTATAAATTCCTGGTTTTGGACCATTATAGACCACATAAACTTTTTTCTGTTCTTCTTTTTCTGCCTCATCTACCGAATTGATCTTTGTGGTTTTAGAAGTTTTTTATGAACTATTAGGTTCTTCCTTTTTTAATGGAGATTCCTCGTTTGAGCTTCTGATCTCTAGAGGTTGTTTTGAACAATTAAGTTCTTCTTGTTTCTTTCCTGTCTCCATAAGAGATTTCTCAAGATATAACAACTCGAGTTCTTCTTGTAGGATTTTTATCTCTTTTTCTTTTATCTTGATCTTGATATCAAGATATTCCATTCCTGAAAGCATAAAAATAGTTAAAGGTGTTAATTCTTTGGTAAGAGTAAGCTATTTTTATGTCCTGAAAGATGTTCAACATCAAAATTGTAATGGTTGAACCATTATTGTCATCTAACTAGTATTTCTTGTTTGTAATCATCTGCAATATTAATTCTTAAAAAATAACCAAAATTCTTGTTATATGTTCTAACAATGAATCTGGAACTTATGACATATATTGCAAATTTCTTAATAGCCTTTTTAACAACTAAATATTCTTTTTCATTACTATAATAATTTAATTCTGAACTTTGGAAAGATCCTAATATATATCTACAAAGATATTCATCTTTGTCATCTACTCTTGCTTTAAGAACTACTCCCCAATAAACTTGTGAAGCATCTGTTTCAATTATCATCTTATCATTTGGTCTTGGATGGTATAAAATTGGTAAATATTTTATCTTTGCTTTTACTCTATCCATATATAGAGTATCTTCTTCTGTCCATTTCCAAATATGATCTTTTTTCAATTTTGCCTGTAATGATTTTCTCATTTATGCAAGTTTCTTGATATAGGCTTCTGCATATGTTAAGCATCCTAAAAATATTTGTAATTGGTTTTTATCTCTTAATTCACTAGGAAAACCTTGAATATTATTTAATATATGAGATTGTAGATTATGTTTTCCATCTTCAATTTCCAACCCTAAGTATTTAATTTTTTGTTAAGTAAGTACTGCTTTCTTTTCAGAGAGTACAATGCCTTCTTTTCTACATTCTTGTAGAATGTTGATAATATCCAAATAATATTTATTTAATTCATTACTGAAAACCAAAATATCATATATAAAAACATAATAAATATCTTGTAATTTCTTGAAAATATTATTCATATATCTTTGAAAAATAGTTAAGCTTGTTTTAGTCCAAATGGTATAACTGTCCATTGGAATTGTCCTTGGAGGTAACTAAATGCTGTTAATTTTTGGGATTCTTCATCCAGTCTTATTTTCCAAAATCCACTTTTGTAATCAAAACTTAAGAAATATTTTTTTCCTTTTATTAATGATAATAGTTCTTCTTTTTTTGGAATGAAGTATCCATCGTCAATAGTTTCTTTATTTAGTGCTTTAAAGTTTATTATCATTATCTTTTTTCCTCTTATTTTCTCAGCTTTTTTTTCAACTAAGAATGTTAGGCTAGAGTGAAGTGAATTACTTGGTATTATGACTTTTAATTCCAATAGTTCTTAAATTTGTTTTTCAAATTCAATCATGTCTTCTAGAGTATAAATCATTGGTTTTACTCTCATGATCTTTTTAGGATCTCTTAATTTTATGTTGACTATTGTTTTAGATTTATTTATTTTTGGATCCAAAGGATTTTGTGAGCTGACTGTTTTTAATAGTTTTCTAATGCATGTTAGGGCTTTATCTTCTTGTATTTCATTGAGAAAAGATTTTTTTTCTTCTATATCTAAAGAAATATTTTATAAATAAGGTTTTTATTGGTCTTCTGTCTCACCACGTTTTTTATTTTTATGTTGTTGCATACAAGTTGGGTTTGAGAGAGTTAAAGCTTTTCTTACTTAAGAAACATATATGGTATCTCCTTCTAAGGTTGTGAGACTTATTTTGTCAGAATGTTATGTGAAAGGTTTATATAAGTTTAGGAAATTATTTCCTATTAACAAATCTACAAATTGTTGATATAAAGTAGGAATGTGAAAGTTTTCTCCTCTTATCATTATATCAGTATCTTTTAATACCTGTTTGAGTTTTATTATAATATTATTATCTATTCTTACAATTAAATCTTTTGGTGCTTGTTTCCAGTTGTCTCCTAGAAATATATATATACTAGCTATACACATACTAGCTCATGTATCTATATATGCATGTAAATGATAAGTGTTATAACCTTTAATTTTAGTCCTACTTTAATGTCAGTACTATTTGGATTTGTAATACTATACAAATCATTCATCTTCTGATAAAGAATATTCATGATTTGAGTTTTCATATTCTGAGTTAGTTATTTTTTCTTCAGTTTCTTCCAATAGATAGATACTGTAAGTATCATCTATATCAGATTCCTCGATTGGTTCTAATTCCATTTTAAAAGCTTCTTCAAAGATTTTTTCTTTTTGTGGAAATTCGTTTTTATGTTGAAGTCTGCTTGTACATTCATTAGCATAATGTCCTTCTTCATTACAGATTCAATATCTACATTTTTTCTTTCCTGAAAGGCAATAATTCCTTTTTTTCAAAAGGTTTATAATTTTTTCTTCTAAAATATTTTTTCTTATAGTTTTCTCTATTAAATCTCTTTTTATATTTTTGGAAATTTTTTTTCTGAATTTATATTTTTAAAATCTTTTATATTTTTTATATTTATATTTTTGTTTATAAGATTTTATATTACATCTATATTTCTCTGGTATTCTAAAATCTTTTGTATCACAACAAATTTTATCATTTCCTCTTATTTGTTTATAATCTTTTCTTTATTGGCATTTAATAATGATCCAATCTTTAAGGCTTCTTATTCTTCCTCCTAGAGTATCTGGTATAGTTTCTCTATTCTTTTGTTCCCAATTTTCTGTTAAGGTTTTATATAGTGTTACAAGTAATTTTTGAAAAAAACATTTCTTTATAAGTTGTTTGTATAGAGGGTGGTAACTTATGGTGATACATTTCGTATTCACAAATAAAAGAATCTATGTAACACATGTTACGAATTTCCATATTTGTTAGATGCCATTTAGCTTCATTGATTTTATTTTCACTAGATTCAGTAATAGTCCTTCTTTTATCTTCTTCAATAAATTATTTGTATATTCCATTTATTATTGTATCCAAGTATTCTCTTCCTGTGGAAGCATTTCCTTGCATTAATAAATGTTGTTGATATGTTAAGTTTGAAAATCAAGTTTTACATTTCTTGTCATTTTATGTGCTATAAGCACTCTACAAGTTGAAGGATTTGTTTGGATAGTTTGAGAAGTTTATATGAGTACACTCATCCCACTAGACCATTCATCTAAGGTTTTTTTTCCTATTTCTTATACAATCTAAATTTAGAAGTTCAGATTTATAATTCTCATGGAGTTTGGTAGAATACTACCTCTAGTTCCCCAATGTAATCATTCCTCCATTTTAGGTGGTTGTCTTCTTCTATATATAGTATCAGGTTGTTCTAATCTTTGTCTATTTCTTTCTCTCTTATGTGGGTCATATGTTCCTTCTTGGTAAGGACTTGTAATGAAATTGATTTCATATGACCATTTAAGATCATGTTTTTTGGTTCAAAATCAGTTTCATTAATTATTGTCATATCATCCTTTTCTTTGTTAGTACAAAGTTTTCCATTATAATGTTCTTCTATTTCTTTATTGGTTAATGTTAATAACCTGACTAATGTTTCTATACCTCTATTTTCAGGATACATGAATTTTCTTTCTAATTCTTTTCTATATTCCATTAAATTGGAATTATCTTTTTATTTTTAGATTGTTCCTCATTTTTTCTTTTCTCATTTTTAGGAATCAAAGAATTTGATTTCCTTGGTGATTCTTCTTTTAATCCTTCTAAGTGATCATATTTATAACCTATTATTTCATTATTTCTATGTATGTTGTATACATCTTTTCTTAGTTCTAAAAATGCTTTGTGCATATCTTATTGTAGTTTATTATAACCATATTCCTTTATTTCCTTTAGTAATTCTCTTCGTATATCTATTATTTCCTGTAAATATTTTGTGTTTGATTCTTCGACTAAATTCATTTTCTCTGTCAATAATTGTATAGTTTTAAATAATGTTACTTGATTTTTACACCTACTAGACTTCCATTTATTTCTAAGTGCATATTTTTTATTTTATCTCTAAACATGAATTTTCCCTAATATACAATCATGAACTAATGCCTTCATTATTTTAACTTCATTTTCTAGTTTTTTAACTTCTTCTTGGTTAAAAGTTTCTCCTTTACGGTCTATACAATTAAACTTTGGTATGTTATTAGTTTTAACAACATTACTATTTCTTCTTGTTATTAAGGGGTTTTCTTTAATATCTAATTTTCATTCTTATGATATTTCAAAGTTTATTAGTATTTTTGGTTTTATTATTTATCCAAGTTCTTTAAAAGTTTGATCTATTTCTATAAATTCATTTTGTCTATATATTGAACTATTACGACTATTTGTTAAAGAATATTTCATTAGATAATGTATTGAAAAATGATGATTTCTTTCTTTCATTAAATCTCCTCTTTCAAATTCATAAGCTAGACTTAATACTTGATTTAGATTTTTATCATGTATATTTATAGCAAATCTAGAGTATGTTGTAAATTTTAGCTTTTGGTATCCTAAATTACCCTGGATCATTCCTAATAAGGCATCTTGTCTATTTATTATTATGTTATCTAATAATGTTATTTTTATTAATGTTTGAAATCCTCCTAAATGGATGTATCCAATTTTTTCTTTATCTTTATAAGGAATTTTTGATAACTTGTTTAATATAGTTTCTTTATTAATTAATGATATATTATATCTCATTTTGCATCTCTAATCTTAATACTCATTTCCTTATTATTTATGCCAAAATAGATTATATTTAAAATTTAACTTTACTTTTTGAATTTTTTCAAATATCTTTTTACTTATTACCATTTCTTGTGAAAAACATCCTAAAATATCTTTTGTTTCTATGTCTATTATTTCTTGATTTATTTTTTATTCTTCCATTTTTGAGAATATTTTTTTAATTAAACCTTAGGGTATTTTTGATAACTGTTAGATTTAACATTAATTATGTTTTCAATGATATTTCTAATTTTTTTAAAACCTTGAGAGTATTTCTAAAGATTTCTTAAACCTTAGGAATATTTCTAATTTTTTTCCAAACATAAGGCTCACATCATATAATAATAATAATAATAATAATAATAATAATAATAATAATAATAATAATAATTATTATTATTATTATTATTATTATTATTATGTGTATATATTATTTTCAATGTAAAAAAATAACTTAAAGTTATTTGAAACAAATAATATGTTATGGAAAAGATAAAAAATGAAGTTATTTAAAGGAAAACAAAATTTGAAATTAAGATAATCTCTTAACGTGAATTGGTTCATACCAAATCTATTTTTCAAAAGAGTTAGGATGTGATAAGATGGATTATAAATGAGATGATTATTTTTTGATCATGTACCCATTAGGGATAAGGGATATGATAATGGGATGGTATGAGAGGTACAATTTACACCTCTAAACATGGCTTATACTTTAAGAATTCTCTTGTAAGTAATACAAATTAAGTCCTAAATTTGATTCCATTTATTAAGTTTGGGGTTTCAAACCAAAAAAACATTAACCTTTAAAAAAACTGAAAAAATATAATTATATATTAAATTTACTATTTATATTTTTTTAATCTAATTTTTTTTCACACGTAACAATATATTATGTCACAGATTTTGTATGTTATCTTAATTATCAATCATGTATTAAAGTTATTAACTTAAAAAAATCAAATTAAATCTATGACACAGAATAACTTGGAAAAATCTAATAGTTAAAATTAAATGGGTCCGTGAAATGATATAATGATAAGAGTTATTTTTTTTTCTATTTCAAATCGTACAAATTTAAATTATATTAAATATTATTTGATTAAAAAAATTATAAAATATATCTTACATACTCTATAAATTAAAATGATCCATCTACACCTAATTAAAATCGAGGAAATTGCAATGTGGTTAACACATGCACTGTGAAAGCATTATATGTATCTTATCCTGATTGTCCATATATATAGTACTTTCAGCTTAATTAATTAAATTAACTTTAGCCATAAAAATATTACCAAAAGATTTGTTTAGCAAACCCTTAATAATAATAATAATAATAATAATAATTTGAAGCAACCACTTATTAGTTTTTTCTTTAAAAAAAAGTCCTTTTATTATGTTATAATTATTTTATTAAATTGAAAAAAAAAATATAAAGTGTAATGATTTAGAAATTAATTGAATCATAATTTATAAAGATATTATAAGACAAGTTAAGAATCTAGATAATACTTTCACATTTTCGTATCATAATCTATAAACTTTCTTGTTGACCAATAATGAATCAGCATGTAAAAGCAATGACTAAAATAGATTGCTACGTATGTAAGTAATTATCAACGTGTTTATATTTGTGAACTTTTCCGTAACAAGTCAACAAAAATGATGCAAGTACCAATAACGTTAATTTCTAAATTGACTTAAAGGCCTACTCGTTTTTAAATTTTTAAAGCATAGTTTTATCATCCGAATTAATTTTAATAATGATAGAACGAAATTTTTATTTTTTAAATTTTTGAACATTAAAATAAAAGAAAATATTTTAAATTATTTTTACATTAGTTTTTATTTTTTAAAAAATATTAACTCCCTTTTTATATCTAGTCACTACTACAATATATACATATATTCACAGATATTTAGTCTCGATTTTTTTTGAAAACCGAGGCTATAGGGTTTTGGTCTCGGTTATTTTAAAACCGAAACCAGACATACCTTATCAATTTTCTCTCTTTAATTTACACCAAATATTAAATTTGTTTACCAATTTTTTTTTTCCTATCAATCTTCTCTCTTTTACATCTAACATCAAATTTTTTTATCAATTTTTTTCTTTTTCCCTTTTTCCAAATATTTTTTTCCTGTATATATATATATATATCATTTTCCCCTCATGCTCACGTGAAACCCTAGTATCGCGTTCCAACCTCTAAACCACTCTCGCGCCACCGTATTCCAACCTCTGTTCCACTCTCCCACCGCGTTCCAACCTCTATTCCAATTTGACACCGCATTCCAGTATTTGTTTCACTCTCGCCATAGTAGTTCCTTAGCCATTACTTGAATCTTTCTAGTAACATAAAATCATCTTTTCTTTTATAAATGAATCTCGGTACCAAATCTCAATCTATACATATAGGTTATTTCTAGCTTCCTAAAGGCTTGCTTATGTTGAGAAATTTGGATGTTGGATATTTCTTAGATGGGTTATGACAATTTGGTAGGAAGGTCGCTTGGTATGGTTTGTGGAACGTGTGGTCGCCTCGTGCTGGTTCGTTGGGGTGGTGCAATGGGATGGTGCGCTAGTGCTGGTTCGTTGGGGTGGTGCATTGGTACTGGTGAGCTGGTGCTACTGTTGTGCCTGTTTCACCCTAGCATGTCTGTAACAATAAACATAGAGGACCAAAAACAGTATTTTAAGAAAAAAAATTATTGATGTACTATTTACCAATTATCTTGTAATCAGTAATTGTATATTTGTTTGGGTGTATAACTCCATAATTGTATATTTGTTCCCATTTTGTTGGTTTTACTTTTGTTTTGTATTTTAGGGCTTTACATACCCTCTTTGCTCCATTTTGTCTAGGAAATGTTTTATTTCTATATGAGGCTTTCCATTTTCGTTTATTTCATTAATGATTTCCATATTCTCATATCCACTTTAAAGTATGAATCTGAATCCCTATAAATGCTAATTCTATAGGAGGAATTTGATGGAGAATATAACGTACACTGCTCTTTCTTATTTTGCAGGATATTTCTAATATAGTTCTTTTATTTAGTTTACCATATGGGATTGAAAGGGTCTTATTATCCAGAGGTTTAGTTGTTTTTTAAGGGTTTTAGTTTAATCATTGATTTCATGGCTGTTTATTTTTATTTTACTTTTATATGCAGTATCTAAAAGTGAAGGAGCTGAGTTGAAAAATGGCGACTCTGAGTTTCTATTTTGTGAATAGATAAGGGTTTTTCTTGTTTTAATTCGACCTATTTTCTTGGGTTTGTTGATTTTTGTAGTAATTACTAGGTACTTTTGTGTTTGTGTTTTTATAATTGGTAATTTTATGATAGTCATAGGTTTTTACTCTCATTATATGCTGATAGTTTTTTACTAATTTGGAATTAGAAAATAGCTTGCACTAGCGACCAGTCTCAATGGTTTTATGAGTATACTGCTAAGATCAAATTGATCAGAGAAACATCATGGTTTAGTAACATTCATTTTATGTATGTCGAGTAATCACATCAAATGTATTGCATAGAGTTAAATCTTACTACATTTATTCCCCTCGCTTGAAATCAAACACAAGTGTATTCTGGATAATCAGTGATTACTTTGTGTGATTTCTTGTTTGAAATATCTCTATATTTACAAACATAATACAATATAGATTAAGATGAGTTGATGGTAGATCAAACAATGAAAAATAAACAGGCTGACATGTAGATTTTCAGTTTCAGTCCTCATGATTGAACGATTTTTTTATTACCGTTACATTTGACAATTGTTTTAAGTTTTCTAGCATTCCTAATTTATAAGTTAGTCTAAATTTTTTACTACATTCCATGCAAAGCATATGGTATATTCTAGAAATGCCAAATGTCTTTATTTTTTTTAAATGGAAATCATCAACAATTTATATCTTTCTAGGATAGTTTCCATCCAAAAATATGCTACATATTTGACTTGGCTTGCTCTCCTTATTAATCCCTGCATATTTTTTCTATGTCTAAAACTCTTTGTATCCTGTGTTATTTTGAAAGTTTTTTTATAAGGACATGAGATGCTCCTGACACATTTTTCTTAACTTTATTGAAGTTGTTTATGGCTAGAAACATGTTAAAGGTTGATTGCTATCTATGCACACACGTTATTCTAGTTTTTTTTGTTGTTTTCTTTTTCATGGTAAGTAGGCACCAGCATAAAGCACAGTAGCGCACCAAATGCACCAACACACCAGGCGCACCATCGCACCGGCACACCAACACACCAGTATACCAGGCTCACCAGCGCACTAGTACGCCAAGCGCACCAGCACACCAATGCACCAACACACCAACGCACAGGTGCACCAGCCCAGTGCACCAATGCCTATGATATTTTCCTTTTCTTTACACTTTTGTTGATATAACCGTGGACTTAATTATGTTGATTTTAAGTATACTTATAAATGCTTGCAATTAATAGTAAAAATTTAGTTTCTAATTGTAAGGTTTTATTATGTTTTAGTGTATAATAAACTCTGAAATGTAATTATACTTTTAATTTTAATATAATATGATTTTTAATATTGTAATTAATAATTGTAATTTTTTTAATTTATGCATATCCTATGGTCTCAGTTATTGAAAGACCGAGGCCATAGGTAACAATCTATGGTCTCTCTCACTTAGGCCTCAGTTCTTATAACTGTGGCTATAAACTTACAGTAACGGTTAAAAATTGAGGTCATATGTACTTTTTGTAGTAGTGAGTGACTTAATTATTTTAATTTTAATTATTTAAAATATATTCAAAATATTATAAAAAATATAAATACATATCATATATTTTAATACGCATTAAATATATATTGATGTCAATATCAGTGATTGGATACACCTTTGCTTTTTGTGGATTTGAGTTTTGAGAACATACTGTTATGACCTTGGACCAACATGGGGTGTGATGACTTTTGGCCCTCCGATGCTTAAATAAGTTCGGATAGTGAGAAGAAAGATGATTCTAATGTCTTTCTTTATGATCTAGGGAGATGCAAAGAGATATATTTAGGTAGAGAGTATAAATCCCAATGTCTGTAGTTGATAATTTATGTGAAAAAGTAGTTATGTTTCAAAGATGAATAATGGTGACTCTTTATAGGAGATAATATATTTGTTGATGTTGGTAGCTTGGGTTCATGCATTGGTGGCTAGGTGTGCGTCGAGTTGGGTGATAATTCCAAACCATCCCGACGATGCAATTCTGTCCACAACGACGGTTCTAAAATCCTTACAGGATCTGTCAATAACATAACCATCCTTTTCTAGGAGGATTGTGTAAGTGTAAGGATTTTGTACTACTCTTATAGATATCCCCAATATTTAGTATTTAGGCTTTTCTTTGTTGTAATTATTTTTCTAACTTGTGCACTTTTGTCCCTCATTGAAGCAAAATGTCTTGGGTGCACAGATGTTTAAAATTTTCTGAATGGCCCATATTATGGAGGATTATGTCTTGGTCTACTCAAGTTCTAGTAAACTAATATCTTAGTCTAATTAATAAATTCTATGCTTGACTTGTACCCTGACTTTGTTTGAAATTTAGACGTGTAGTTGAAATTTAGACGTGTACCTAATAAGGGAGGACATAAACAATTACATCATTAAATGAGTCTATCCTATAGAAGGACACATGATATATAGACCGATATATGAAGGAAATGAATAGGGCACTGTGACCCAATAGATGAAAGTCCACGTTAGGTGAATTTCTATGCTTTGCAAACTTCAATTGGTTTTAGAGAACAAATATGTATTGAGACTTCATGCACTTTGGACTTTGTACTTCCTAAGTGATTTACTTACTAAGGTTTGCACCTTGTAATGGCCATATTGGAGGGTGATAGCCCTTTGGGCTTACACAACAAGTTATGACCCTTTATTTTTGTTCAAGTATTTTTGAAATACTTAGTGCCAATTGTAGATGGGACAAGTTCATTACCCATTGAATTGGGTGCTCCCACTGTGACTTTATTGGGGTCTTCCTCTACTCCAAATTTTCAAAGTTTATGGAGCTTGTGAACTATGACATGCCCAATAGGGTTTCTATAGCCCAGTGGTTTACCACATGTTTGGATCGTGATCTTAGAATTCAAATCTTTATGTGGACCTTTCAAACATATGTATATGTCATAGTGCTATGCCATTTCTATACTTTTGAATCAAGTACTTGTGATTATGTATTTATGTAGCATTCATGTACCTCTTTTACTTTTTGGTGAGGTCCATTTGTGATCTTGTCTATTATGAGATATAGGGTGCTCTTTGAGCATATCCCATATTAGGATCTATGATCCACTGCATTGGTATGCGATGGTGTGTACTTGTTGGGGAGAGAGTCTAAGTTGTTCCAAATGGCTGCATATCCATGTATATGTACTCTAACTAGCCATATACATTGTGTCCTACCACATATGTTATGTCGAATCATGCTTCTTTTATTCAGTGACATGGATGGGTCACATGTGCCATGTCGACTATGTACCATGTTGGGTTACATGTGTCATGTCTGACCATGTACCATATAGGTCACATGTGTTGTGTCTAGCCATGCTCGATGTCAGGTCACATGTGCATGTCCAACCATGTCCCATGTCAATTCATATGTATTGTGTCCAACCATGTGCCATGTCGGGTCACATGTACCTTGTTTGACCATGTACTATGTCGGGTCACATGTGTCGTGTTCGACCATGTACCATGTAGGTTCACATGTGTTGTGTCTAACTATATACCATATAGGATCATATGTATCGTGTGTGGCCATGTATCATATCAGGTCACATGTGTCGTGTCCAGTCATATGCCATTCGATAGACTTATGTTGGCCTAATTTGTCATGTATCCATTACCTAGTCTGACCAATTTTTGTTTGACTTGTGTACCCATTAGGTTGATGCTTGGACTTTGTCACCTTCATATGATTTGTTTCCATTTTTCTAAATAAGATTGGTTTGCTTGAACTAAGGTGTTCTTTATATATTGATCCCCCACTTGGTGTGCTTAAGTTTATCAAGTCATCCAACCATTTAGTCTTAAGACTTAGAAAACTTTTGTAGTCCTTGGTGGATTATTCCATCCTATCATAAATGTTGTTGCACTTTTTTTGTGTCTAATGGTTTTTTTATTAACGATTAGGGTGAGAGACTCAGGGTCCTCAACATGAGTCAATCAATGTTTGCATGGATGGGGTTCAAAAGTTGTAGCAACTCCTAGAATATGGGTGTTGTTACTACCTAATCAAAGTTCCAACATGGCCCTAGAGATGGGGCATAAAGTCGTAGCAACTCTTGATCCTGAAGTGTAGTTGCTGCCTATTCAAAAGTCCAATATGGCCAGTAAATATGGGGTATAAAATTTGTAGCAACTTCTAAACTTAGGCGTACTTGCTTCATATTCAAAGGTCAAGCGTGTCCCCTAGAGGTGGGGAGCAAAAGTTATAGCAAATCTTGACCCCTAGAATACTCGCACGTGACATTTCATAGTCCATACCTATAAGTCCCTTTGCAGTTTGGACTGCCCCTATCCTTGTCAAGTTCCATAAATGTAAATGAACTTGGCCTAAATACCTACAAACATAATTTTTATTAAAATAAAAGTGTACGTGAAGTATTGTCTATATTTTATCGTAGTGGGGCATTGTTTCTATCCTATGTTGTTCTTTATGAGTGGCATCTTATGCCACCTTCAGCTCTTTCAAGATAATTATTATCTTTAAAGGTTTTGGCGGAGATGATATGTAGGGAAAAAAGCCCCTAACCTTGTGTAGGAATGACTTTTTTGAAATTCTATTATAGGGCCTTCTTGGCATGCGTTCAGCTATTAGGTGTGTGTGTCTTGGGCATCATGTGAACTTATGTAATCTTAGAAGAGTTGGAACATTGTTATGGACATCCGATATATAAGTAGACACATATGTTTTTATTTAATTGGACATGACATGTTACTTTATTGAGTATGTATCCAAACTTAGTTGATTATATTGATTTTACCAAGTGCTCTCAATTGGGACTTGGGTGGATTTCTAAAGTGTACTCCTGGGACATTCTCACATAACTCCATTTGAAATAATTCATGGGGAGGTGTGCACCCTTGGATGATATGTGATGGTTGTACACCTCACAATCTAATTTATTGGTAGGATGCAATTTTAGGTTGCATATTTTATTTTGTTACAGGAATGTTTCAGACATATGCTTTAATCCATGCACTTCTTTACTTGTAGGTTTATTTTTTAAATTGATCGTGGTCTCATCTACTTGTGAAATTGTGGGCTTTTGTAGTGTCAATGTAGATATGTGGCTTATGAGTGGGCATTATAATGCTCTATGCATTGGAAGATGCCACAAGGGGTCCTTGTTGATGAAATATGGTTACAGATTTTATGGACTATGAAAGCACTCTAAAATAATTTGGATTTTGTTCTTCATGATGTCAAGGTGGACACATGGTTCTGTGCTTTGATGTTTTCTATTTACTCTAAAGGTTTTTAGTACCATCATAAGTGATGATTTCGAGGGCAATAATTAGCTACTGAGGCCATATGGTTAACATGACTAGCTTGGGAAAAATGTCCCTACATGTAAGCTTCGAGATGGTAATTTGGATCGTGATGGATAGAATCTACTCGAGGTGATCCCAACTAGTCTAGTATAGACAATTAGAGGGACACCTCCTAGGCATCCATAAGTGAATGAATTTCCACTTTGTGGGTGAACTCTATCTAATAGGTCATGGGTACTGGTACCCATCGTGATAGGTCATGTCATTGGTCAAACTCGATATGGGTACAGGTGAGGTCCAATTCATTATGGGCATTGGTAGATGCCATATAGACGTTCTCTAGGATAGAAAGTGAACCAGGAACCTATAACCTTAGGAAGTGTTCCTAGTATGGCTTGGGATGCTATCCTAGTCATTTTGAATGTTAGAAATAGTTTATTATTTTATTCTTTTTTGAAGAACAATCGATCACTTTTTAAGAATGCTATTATGATGATGATTGAGAAAGTAGAAAATATCTTTTGAAACATTATTCTTATGCATTGGATGAATAAAATAGTGGGTGAACAGCCTATCATACACACATTTTTGCATATTTATTTCTCTAGTATATCAAAAAATGTTAAATATATAGTCATTGGAATCATCTTGTCGAGAGGATTATGAAACAGATTTTATTTCCCAAGAACATATGGAAAGTAGGGGAATTGACACTAAATCAATTTCTACGTCTGTCCGACAAACCATACCAATTTTTCTCCATGTCTTGTGCAGAATTGACCTGTCTGGCACCCACTTGAGCTGATGGCACATGGTGGCATGTTCAGTGTCTTTTAGTGTTCATTCAATGTGAAATTTTATAGGAAGGCTATTTGGAACGTGATGTTTCTGATGATAATCTCAGATTTTTCATATGATGCACAACTTTTTAGATCCGAACAGAGAACACTCGATCAGAAAGAAAAGTGAAAGATGTGTTCCTTTCAAGTTGAGTCATCGTGGCCAGATGATTGGGATTTCATGTTTGGTAGCCCATGATGTCTCATTCTCTAGAGGTGTCAAAAATTAAGCCATCATTTAGTGGTAGTGGCTATGATGCACACGTGTTGGCTTATGAACCGCATGGGTTAAACCTATCTATCAGACCCTTGGGTTTTGACCTCTTCAGGGTACGTCACATCTCCAATCTGAGCTTGTTGTGCCTATGGATTAGATCCAATGCACTATGGGTATTAAAAGATGTCATAGGGACATTTTCTAATCCAAGAGCTTGTGGCTCTTTGAGGGTCAATTGGCGATGCTTGGACGACACCACCGAGATTGGCTAATCAATGTGCGTTCAACACACTTTATCCAGCCATATCTTGGCCGGTGATAATATGACAAATGTGTCCATCGAGGGGCACTATTGGTGGGGTCGGAAGAAGTATGAACCATTTTTTTCTATCCTTTGGCAAGGACAAAGTCTTAGTTCTAGAAACTTGTACTTGTGGTTGCATAACTTATTGGAAATGAGGTAGGACCTTATTGTCTCTTGTAGAAACTCGATTATCCATGTCAAGAGGTTGATTCATCTTGGAATGATAGAAAGATATGGCCTTTAAAGACCGTACAAAGTGAACTCATTCCGGAGCAGTATTATTCTAAACTTTTAGGATCTATTTTCAAGGACTACCTAGTTCAAAATTTTAGAGGACATTGTAAATATTTTCCCTCTAGTCGTGGTTCAACTAGTAGAGCACACTCAAAGTTATAGACGATGCTAAATATTAATGTCGATTTTTATAAACATCAATGATTAGATACACCTCTGCTTTATGTGGACCTGAGAACATAGAATATAATGTTAGAACCTTGGACCACCATGAAATGTGGTGACCCATGTCCCTCCTATGCTTAAGTAAATTCATGTAATGAGAAGAAATAGGAGACTAGTGTCCATGAGATACAAGGAGATATTTAGAAAGAAAAAAGTTATTAGAAGAAAAAATTATGTTTTAATGATGAATAATGTTGAATATTATAGAAGATAATATACTTATTGATGACACTTATTCACACTAATATACTTATCTTTAAATATCGTATTATTATCTATTTAATTATCTTATTATTGAATAATTAAGAGTTTGATTGATATTAACTTTTATCAAATGATTACGTGTTGATTGAGCTTTTATGTTAGTTATTTGTTGATTATATCTTTTTTATATTATCACATTATATGAACTATTTTACATTAAATAACATACTTTAAGTTATTAAAAATAAAATTTAATTTATATAAGAGTATTTCATTGAATCCATTAAACAACTTAGGTAAAGAATTAAATTTATATTTATTTTTTGAGGGAGAAGAATTTTTCAAAAAAAAAAACAAAAAAAAGTAACAAATATTATTTTATTAATTTTATGGGGAAAGTTTCTTAAATCACGTGGGTAGACTCCAATACAAGGACAGGTCAATAAGGAGTCAGTGAAGTCTCGCGGAAGAAGATAAGATAAGACAAAACCTTTAGAAATTAACTATAAAATTAATAATTACAAAAAGTCTTGCATACGTGTTTTGACAAATTTAATCACGTGGAGTTACTCTTTGTCACAGAGGCTATAAGAGTCTCGCATTTTTAAATAATTATAATTATTTTAAATTAATTTTAAATATATTTAATTAATAATTATTGATCATATAAATAATAAATTTCTTACAATTGTTTTTTTTATTTTTTAAAATTTATTCAAAAATATATTTAATTTTTAAAAAATAAATATTAAAATATTCTTTATTCTATTACATTATTTAAAATATTATATATTAATTTTTATTTTTTAACTATTTAACAACTAAATAAAATAATAAAATATAAAAATAAGAGTAAATTAAATTAAATCTAATTGTTATAAATATTATATGTAAATTAACAATAATATTAATATATATTTAATTTTAATTAACCATAATTTAAATATTATAATAATTATTTTTATATTAATTTTATCGATTATAATTATTTAAAAATAATCAAAATTTTAAAAATAATTATAAATTTAATCATTCGTGGTTAAATTTTCAATCTCTAATAACGTGATTCACGTTCGGTAGTACTCCCGTTTCATTTCAAGGGGTCATGTGTAATTAATGTACGATTGTTACTTAATGTGGAAGCGTTAGCTGTCAAAAAAATTTGTGGGGGTTATAATGAGATGATAATGATATATTTCATTGTTATTAAATAATTTTAAATGAAAGAGTAAAATTATACAAATAAAAAAAAATTAAAAATATTTATTTATAATAATTATAATTATCTATAATATTTATAGATTTATTAAATAATTTTTAATAAAATAAAATAATTTTTAATAAAATAAAATAATTTTAACCTATAAATTTATTACTATTATTAAAAAAGACATTGGATCACTTCTTTTTGAATGTTAAAAACTTAACTGCTCATGTAAAACCTACTGTTCTAAATTCCAACTTGTCCAGTTGTCCCGCCTCCCCTACCTACACGGCTACACTGCTCCTGCAGCTGTATTTTTGTCCTCTTTTCTTTTAAAAAGCTCCACTGCTTCGTGCCTTCACAGCTTCACCTAGCTTTGTAAAACGTTTTGGGAAAAAGTCCATTGGTTCACTAAACTTTAAACAAAAAGTATTTTTTTGACTTTCATTATATAAATCGACTAATTATTTAATTAGTTTATTTAAAAAAAAATAGATATATTAGTTTCCTTATAAAGTTAAAAAAAATATTTATTTTTATTACTATATATGTTTTTTTAAAGGACGATTAAGTAATTAGGTACCCTAGGCAAAAATTCATCACAAGGCTTTATATATTTAATGATTTTTATTTAAATTTTAAAAATAAATATATTATCTTTAATAATTTAAAATAAATTAAACTAATAAATATATCACCAAATTTAAAATATTTATACAAATTTATCATAAATTTTAGAGTGTGAAAAATCTACTATCAAATTCTTATAAATATTACAAATCTATTACTTTTATAAAAAAAATCTATCATTAAACTTCTTATAATTAGTGTTATAAATTTACCCATTTAAACATATAATAATATTGTAGATTTGTAACACTCGTAAAAAGTTAGATAATAGATTTCTTACAAAATTACAATAATTTTGTTATAATCTAAAATTAAATAATAGATTTATACAAATGTTATAAATTTGATAATATAATTGTTAGTTTAATCTTCAAAATATAATATTATAAGAAAATACTAGCACACATGGGTAGAATAAATAATGTACATTTTACCAATTATTAAAAAACATTGTTCTAAATTAGTTAGTTGTAAAATTATTAAATTTAAAAAATAAATTACGCAGCTAAAAAGTAAAAACTTATGTCAAATTATAAAAAATAAAAAATAAATAAACGGTGTTAAGAATTTGAACTAATTAGCTTTTGGAGCATTAATTTATTAAAATATGTTAGAAAAATAAAATATTTGGTAAGGAAGTTTATTTACATGTAAGAATTGTATTTCATATAATATAAATAATTTTTTTTTGCAGCTAAGTAATAAATTTATGAAGTTCATGTGAGTATAAAATTCATTTTATATAAGTCATTACGTACACACAATATTATAATTATATAATATTAAAAATATGGTTAATATCAGTGGATAAATTAATTGAATGTTTATGATTTAATCACAATTTTTGAAAAATAAAAATAATAATGATATAGTTAATATCATAAATATAAAATTAATTAAGATATCAAAAATATTCATTTTTTTCAATTAGATTATATTATATTAGACTTCATAATCATACTATATCGTGGTAATATCATTTTTATGTGTTATCTTTGTGTTCATGTGGTTGATATTAGGAGTGTCCATAAACTTAGTGAGATTGGACAAAACTATAAAATCAGATTGGATCAGATCGGATCGGACTGAACCAAACGGTTTTACAAATCAAATGGTTCGGTCCGATTTGTATTAGTTAAACTCGTTTTTCAAACGGTCCGGTACGATTTGTATTAATTTTAGACCAATCGAACCAGACCGAACTGATTTAATAATATATTAAAATTTTCACATTATTTCTCATTAAATGTGTCAAAAAATCGAACCAAACCGGAAATTGAATCGGACCAAACGATTTTATAAATTAAACGGCCCGGTTTGTATTAATTAAAACTGTTTCAAACGGTTCGGTCTGATCCGATCCGGTCTGAGTAATATAAACGGTCCGATTCAGTTATTTTTTTTTAACCAAAACCGGATCGGTGAACACCCCTAGTTGATACAATAAAAATTTAGACAATGTTTTTGAAGCAAATGATTTATAATAATAATAAATAAAATGATTTTAAATTTATAAACAATGTGATAAATTCTAATCAATATATGTTTTGATTATGTAATAATCATGTTGGAATGTATTTTAAGAACCCTTGCACTTTAATAGAAAAGGAATGAAAGAAAAAAATAAATTATATTTACGTTATTATATTTTAAAATTTTCTAAAGTTAACTTTTAAAAAAAGCACTCGTTCGGTCGGATCCTCCTTTGGTTGGGACTATAGATGGTCACCTACATGGGATAACACTTAGATTAACTATGCCACAATTTATTTGACCCTAATTAGTAAGTAATCTCTTAATTATTTCATCAAAACCTAACATATCACTTAATGCATATATCACTATATATAGTTAGGTTTTTTAATAAAAAAATAGGTATGGAATTTTTTTAATGAAAGGTTGTACATGATAGGCCTCGGTATATGCACCTGGACATCCAAACTAGGCTGATATATCTGTAGCACTCTTCTCATCTAGTCCCTCAACTATGAGTATTATTAATTAGAGAAAAAAGATATACAAATTAAATCTCAACAAAACATATAATTTAGTTTGTTGTTAACATATGAATAAATGAAAATGTTAGTAAATACTAGACATCTCACCACTAAGTCACAGTACAAATCCTAAGAATCATATAGGCTATACTATTAACTACAATATTGTCCTTGTTATAAATATAAGAACAATGGAACTTCTTGCAAGCAATTTTCTCTAAACATTCAACTCAAGCATAATACCATCGCCACGACACCAAAAGTAATCGAGTTCGAAAAAGAGTGGCAACATAAAAAAATCTAACTCCAACCAAAATTTTTACTACCCAAATAAGGTAGCATACATTGTTGTATGAATTGCCACTGCAAATTCTACATTAAAAACATATGAGACGCAAAGTGGGATACATAAACATCTCTTAATGAATGATCTTGATGTCCGAAAAACACACACATAACTAAATAACCCTAGCAACCCAAAAGCATCATCAATTATATTAGCCTTAATCCATCCCAAAAAAGGTGCCCTCTTAATAACCTTTACAATCTATAAAGTCTGTCGTGGGGTACCTTCTATTTGCTGATGGTGAAGGACCTAAAGATCATTCATTGTATTTCGTATGGATTCGCGCTATGAAAGTCCTATCTCCTAAATAAATCCCTAAATTAGGACAAATGTAGAGCTTAAAGATGTATCTCTATCCTTATATATATAATCACTTCTAATTGTCCATATCACCAAGATGACTAAAACAATTCATGATTTCCATAAGTTACCAATTCATGATATATGGTTAATTTCCATTACAATTGTCCATAAATCAAGGATGGAAGAATCTATGCGAAGTTGCTTACCAAAAAAGGAGCATCAAAGGTCACAGAGTGCACCTAAAAAATGACAACTCAAAAAAAGTGAGAGATTGTCTCCCCCACTAGGCCACACAAGGCGCATTTAGAAGAAAAGAAATGTCATCTCTTCTTTGCTTGATAACCAGTGGAAAGTTTGTTCTACATAGCATGTTATAGTCAAATGGACTGTGATGGTGGTATGAAAGGGGCCCAGATAACCTTACCCTAACTCTTAAATTCCCTGAGCACACGTAGGGAAGCATAGGTCTCGTTGGTTATGACTCATTTAATTGAGCATGTTCATATTCTTGTGTCTATACCTATTCCGATAATTATTGAGCAAATCTCTAAAGCAATATCTAGATAGAGATCCAAAATATGTTGTGGTAGATACCATCCATCTGCCCGTAAATAGTCTTTAACCAAAGAATGCGTCGACAGATCCATTGGAAGGTTATTCATTTTTTCAATTAGAGGAACACCCAATCAACTATCCATCCGAAATCTTATCGAAGAGTCTCTAGCAATTAACCATCTTGATTCTTTCAATAGGTATGTAAGTTAAATATTCATAAAATTATATTTTGAAGACTTAGAGATAAGGATGGGTGATTGTAGAAGGCCACTAACTTTTTGAAATGAATAACTTAAGTTTAATAGCTTTTTTGTGATAGTTTTATTCATTAGTTTTTAAAAAATAACATCACATTTCAAATAGTCAATTTTTATGCTTTTCTTCGTGTTTTTTCTATTTATAAATTTTTATTTAAAAAACTACTTTAATAATTATTATTGTTAAAACTTTTCTTTTTAAAATGCAATTGAAAAAATTAATTAAAAAAATTCAAAACACTATTTAGATATGTGGTGTTACTTTTTCGTAACTACTATACTAAATTGTCGTAAAAAAATTAAAAAAATCTAAATATTTTAATTACAATAGTTAACAGTTATAACAAGATTCAATTTTTATTATTATTAATAAATTTTCATGACGATTAATGAAACTAGTAGGATAACATAATCTTAGGAGTATTAACTAGTCACACAATTTTCACATAATACTTTTATCGTTACTCTGATACAAACTTAACAAGGAGTTTGGATTTTGTTTAAAATTTTAAGTTATTTCTTTGTTATTTCAATCAATAATTGTCACATGTTTTACTTTTTTTAAATGTCAAATAACTATATTTCTTAGCCATAACATGTTACACATTTTCATTAATCTCAAAAATCTATTAATTAAAAGAAAAAAAAAACTTATATGAAAAAAATATTTAACAAATAAACTAAACGATATTTTTTTGTACTTTTTTTCTTTCTCTTTTTAATAGATTTTAGAAGATAAAGAAAATATGTAATAAGTGATACATAGTTATTTAACATAAAGAAAACAATATATGTGTAAGATTTTGATGGAAGATACTTACAATTTGGAACATAAGATCTAGATATTTAGCATATATACTTATTTGTCAAATTTTAAAAAGTTAAAGGACTAAAAGATTCAATTTTAAAAAGTTAAAAGGATTAAAAGATTCAATTATGATAACAAATTGACTGAGTTAACAAATTCAATGTATTAAACTAGTCTACACAAATTTTCAAATTATTTTATTATATAATCATGTTCATTGTATAATAAAAAAATTGATCATATGTTTTTTATAAAATTAAAAATAAAACTACCTACAAATTATTATTTATTCTTAATAATCTTGTTAATGGAGTCATCTAATTCAATTCGTTCCTTTTCGTTTTAGCCGATCCTAGATGCACATGTTTCAAGACTAAATAAATGTCAATAACTCAACATATTCAGTTTCTCTCTCTATCTCTCTCTCTTAAATTCATACATAAACACCTATTTTGAAGGAGAGAAATGGGGTTGAGAATTAAACTTTGAACTTTGATCAAAAGTTTCACAATCTTACCTATTTGAGGATTTGTCAATCATTTCTTTAAAACTCACAATTAAGTGTGCTTAACTTCAAAAAATTCAAAATGAGTGATCCTATAAAAAAGAGTGTAAGAATAAATGATTGACTTATGCTCTAAAATATAACTCTCTATCCTACCAACATCAACCTAAATTCAAGTCTTATCTTATAATATTTCTTTTATTTTAATAAAAAAGTGACTAGTGACTTTTAAACAATAATAATAATAAAATTAGATACAAAGAATAACATTTCAACAGTGACTATTCCTCCCACACCCATCAAAAATACATTAAAATATTCTATTTTTCTCACTTTATATAATTATTTAATATTTTTTTCATTTCATCTCATTAAAAATAAAAAATTCTTATTTTTAATTTTATTTCATTTATATTTTTTATAAATTATTTTAATTATAATACTTAAACAATCATAATAATAATAATATTATTTAAATTGAATTTCATTCTTATTATTATTTTCATTCTCGTTATATTTCTACATTTTTATTCTCATCTGAACCAATCATAACCAATAGTATCAACTTGATAAGAACACTTTCAATAAGAGTTCTTTTTTTTTTAAAACAAAAATAAAGGTCAAACAGAATACAAAGGACATTGTTCCTACGAATCAAAAACCATGCCAGCTTTCAAGAGGTTTAGTTTTCTTAGCAGTATGTATCAAATCAGGCAAACTAGATGATGCATCATAAATTGAATCCAAAATGTACTCAGACATTTGCAACATACTATAGTATCTCTACAAACATGATATATGATGATCATCTCAGTTTTATTTTCGGGTCGATCTAGATCCGAACACATCATTCGGTCTTCTTGTTCAGTTTCATTTTAGACTCAACGTCTCCACTGTAGGGTGAAACATGGTATGCATACTGCTGGAGAATAGAAAATACAACCATCTCCAAACACACCAACACATTCTGAATAGCTTCCTCAATGTGCTCTACATCCAACCAGAAATGATGCGATCGGATGATGCCCGTTGCAACTAGTATCTCCAGCACAATTCCCTGCAAAGTCAAAACCAGGACCACTCGTCAACAAGTATCAAATACCAATTTCCCATATTGCTATTCTGCAGACAAAATTTTATGCTATATGAGACATTTTAAGGGGAAAAAACCCAAAAGGAAAGTCATAGCATAATAAATATTATGACACTTTTTTTTTTTTTGAGGAAGCATAAAGTCAGTGAACAATGAAATATGATGCTTTTATAGCTTCAAACATAACTACGAATCAGAAGGTGCAAACCTCACATGAATTTTGGATTTTTTTTTTTGGCATGAAATCCAAATTGATCATTGCAACATATGTAGCGTTGTGTTACCATGTACACTTCTGAACAACCATTAAATACCAACTTCCTATACTGTTGTTTTGCTATTTCGCAGGCCATTTATTCTATTCTAGAAGTTTTTAGAACCTAATTTCAGTGCATTTCATAGTCAACTTGAGACTTACGAAAGAATGATCCTTCAATAGTCTGGTCTTCAGAAAGATCATGTGTTTCATGCTAATATTTTTTTCTTCTCAGAAATCTAAGAACAATCAGAATTCATTTCGTGGTGAAACTTGGAATTTACAGGCCATTATCAAGGGTCTAAACAATCAATCTTCATCACCAAATCACAACCATTCCTCATCTTCTTATTTTCCTTCAACTGGAAACAATTCATCTGGCAATAATCAGAACAAAAAAGGCAGTGGTGAGAGGCATATATGCCAAATATGTGAAAAAGTTGGCCATTAGGTATCTCGTTGTCTCGTTGTTATGTTTTGCACGATTAGCTCAACAAAACCTATAAAAGCGAGAAAACTTCAACTCCATCAGCCTACACAGCCAATGCAAGTGGTGCAACTGCATTTGATAATGCATGGCTTCTTGACACAGATGATGACTAGCTTCTGATGCTTCCAATGTGCCTCAATCTCAGCTTTACATTGGCCGTGAAGGTGTTATCCTAGGTAATGGCAACACTCTTCTTATTCGTTGTGTTGGTAAAGGTCTGCTATCAAATTCTCACAATAAATGTTTTCTTGCACTCAAGCATATTACATATACCTCATGCTAACATCCAATCTCTTATATGTACATAAACTGTCCTGATAGTAAGGTCCTTGTGGAGTTTTATTCTTACATTTTTTTGTCAAGGACATTTCCACGTGATGGATTCTAATGCAAAGACAAGCTAGAGGAGATCTTTACCATCTCACTGGTTCTGTGTGTGCATTGGATTCTTCTCCTAGTCTGTTAGCTCAAGTTGCTACTCTCGGTCAGTGGCATTTGAGGCTTGACCAACCTTCATTTTCTACTATTTCTTATGTTGTAATACTTTAGATGTTACATCTTCTTAAGTTTTTTTGTTTTGTGAACATTATCAAACTTCTAAATCTTATAAATTTCCTTTCTCATCTCATACTGAGAAAAGTGCAACTACATTTCAACTTCTCCTTTTGGATTCGTGGTGTTCACCTAAGCTGTCATGTAATGGTGATTGATACTTTTTGTCAATTGTTGATGATTTCAGCCATTTCACATGACTATTTATGTTAAAAACTAAGGATCAAACTTTGTCTTTCTTTCAATCTCTCTTACAAATGGTTAAAACTCAATTCAATCTAAATGTTCAAAGCATACAAACTGATAGGAGGTGAATTTTCCTTCAAGTCTTTCCTTTCCAAGTCATGCATCTTGCAAAGGTTTTCTTGTCCACACACATCTGCGCAAAATGGCCTAGTAGAAAGTAGATCGTCGTATTGTTGAGAAGGCTTTAGCTATGCTTCATCAGGCATCAATGCCACTCTCATACTAGCCTTATGCCATGAGCGCATCTATGTATCTCATGAATAGGTTGCCTTCAAGAATGTTAAATGGCTTGTCTCCTTTAGAGATAGTTTATCATAAACAACCTTCTTATGACATTCTGAAAACTTTTGACACAGCGTTTTTCTTGTCCTCGAGTATATTGTCAAAACAAATTGCAGCCTAGGTCCTTAACCTATACCCAGCATTGTGGTTATCTTTGCTTAGATGTTACCATTAGTTGAGTTTATGTCAATAGAGATGTAATTTTTAATGAACATGTACATCCCTTCTCCCAATGTCACATTGATCTGTCTGTCATCCGAGCAACATTTTGACTCTAACTTTGTCCTTCTTTGAGCTATACCTTTCACACCTCTTGTTCCATTTTCTCCTTCTCTTTCCACTGGAGTTCATTCTTCTTCTCCACTCCTGTGGTATCTTCATCTGAGAATCCTCAATCACCTCATTCTCTTGATAATTCTTTGCCTTTAATGACCTTTCCTTCACACTCCAATTATACCAATTCCAGTTTCTTCACACACCTCTCCCAATGTCACATTGATTTGTCTGTCATCCGAGCGACATTCTGACTCAATTCTGTCCTTCTTTGAGCTATACCTTTCACACCTCTTGTTCCATTTTGTCTTTCTCTTTCCACAGGAGCTCATACTTCTTCTCCGTTCTTGTGGTATCTTCATCTGAGAATCCTCAATCACCTCCTCCTCTTGATAATTCTTTGCCTTTAACCTTTCCTTCACTTTATCCAATTACACCAATTCTAGTTTCTTCACACACCTCTCCCTTTTAAGCCTATTAATTGACGTCCTATGGTCACTAGAGGTAAAGATGGCATAAGAAAACCAAAGGTGTTTAGTGCAACAATTGAAATCTTATCTACTCCTAAGGAGTGAAAGTGTTAAAATCTCGAAATATTTGGGATTTATAATTAATAGTAATTAGGGAGATGATTAGGAGATTTGTAATTATTGGCATATTTGATTTTGTTTATTTTGTATTAATTAGGAATATTTTGTTTCCTTTTTTTACCTATCCTAATTTCACTATAAAAGTGTAAGTAGATATTGTAAAAATATACTGAAATAAATGTATAGAATTTCAATTCCTTTTTTCAGATGGTATCAGAATAGGTTCCTATTAGAACCTAACCATGTCTAATTTACCATCAGAAACCACCACAATTCCTACCATGAATTCTCCATCTCTACAAATTACAATAGAAAAACTCAATGGAACTATCGAGAGTGAGTTCAATAAGTAAGATTGATTATTAACGAGAAAGGAAAAATAGAGTATCTGACGGGTAAAACCAAAAAACCAACTTCAATCAATAAAAGTGCAACACAACGATGGAGTTCAGAGAACTCATCAGTGATTCCAAGGCTCGTTAACTCTATGTTACTAGCAATTGAAAAAACCTATTTGTTCTTATCAACAACAAGGGATGTGTGGGAGGTTGTTAAAGAGACATATTCAAATGGTAAGGATTTTTACCACATCTTTGAATTCAAAACCAGATTATGGCAATTAAAGCAAGGACAACGTGATGTTACCGACTATTATATGGAGATAATATCTTTGTGGCAAGAACTTGATCTGAGTTCGCAAGAGGAGTTGGAGTGTGCTAGCGACAGTGCACGTTAAAGGAAAACACTCAAAATCGAGGAAAGCTTTGAATTTTTGGTTGGGCTCAATCGCGAGTTGGATGACATCTGTGCTTGGTCAACGTCCATTACTCTAAATCCAAGAGGCGTTCTTCGAGGTCCGACAAAAGGAGAGCTGGTGACGAGTAATGCTTCACAAGCCTCCTCCTCTAGATGGCGTGGAACGCGATGCGTTTCTTCATTCTGTGCTAAGAGCTAACAAGACCTCAGGGGCAAGTAGTGCTGCAACTTATGTAAGTTATGCGAATAACCAATTTGGGCCTAATGGGCCAAGAGATTTTGAAAAGGCTGATGGGCCGAGAGACCTAGGATATGAGTTGTCTTCTAATTCAACCCAAGGAAAAATCCAAATGGACCTTTTTTAATCTAGCCCATGGGCAGACAAAAAATGGGCCTTCAACAAACCTCACTAATGGACCCTATGAAAATCAGAAAAGAACTAGCCCACAACGAAAAAGAACTTTTTGCGATCAACTGACCAACAAAAGCCCCAAGAAAACTCAAGTTCAGGGAGAGCATTTAATGCAGAACAACTTGATCAACTTTATAGAATTTTTTCCAATATGCGTAATTTTGATCAGTCATCCTCTTCAACCTAAATGGCCTATAAAGGTAATTTAAGTGCCTTAACCACCACCTCACAATCCAAAAATCCTTGGATTATTGATTATGGTGCCTCTGATCACATGACTAATACATATCACTTATTTACCTCCTCTTCATCTTGTGTTAGTAATCTTAGATACAGAGTAGGAGATGGATCCCTCTCAACCGTTGTTAGCAAAGGGAATATCTAAATTTCTAACACTGTGTCTCAAATCTATCCTTCACGCTTTAAACTTGTCTTGTAATTTAATATTCATTAGTCAATTAACACAAGACTCGAATTGATTAGCTAAGTTTTCCCCTTCTTATTGTATTTTTCAAAACCTATCATCGGAGAAGACAGAAGACGATTGACAGTGTTGAAAGGTGTGAAGGGCTTTATTATTATACTAAGCCCAGTGAGTGAAAATTGTAAAATTATAATTTGTGATTTTGCATCTATTTCTAGAAATAATGAACTTATGTTGTAACATTATAGAATGGGTCACCCTAATTTCCAATATTTGAAACATTGTTTCCGCCTGTGTTTTCAAACAAGGCAATTAATTTTCAATATGAAATGTGTGAACTTGCAAAACATCAATGTCATTCATTCTCAAATGTTCAATATAAATCATCCAAACCTTTCAATTTAATTCACAGCGCGTTTGGGACCCTTTCCTTCTCCTAGTCGTACTCACTCTATATAGTTTGTCATATTTCTTAACGATAATATTCAACTTTATTGGGTTTATATATTTAAAGAAAAACTAAAGTTTGTGATATTTTCATTCATTTTCACCTAATGGTACAAACAGAATTTCAAACATAAATCCAAATTCTCAAGACAATTGATGGCTCAGAGTATTTTAATTATCCTTTGAGCCATTATTTAAAAAAGATGAGATAGTGTATCAAAGCTCTTATGTCTACACGACTCAACAAAATGGGATTACTGAGCGAAAAACTAAACACCTTCCATAGGTAGCTCAAGCTTTAATGTTGTTCATTACAAATATGCCTAAAACATTCTGGGGGATGTAGTATTAACTGTTACCTGTCTGATTAATAGGATGTCAAGTCGTGTTCTTTCCTTCAAAACACCTATTCAAAAGTTTCAAAAATGTCTTCTCACATAACATCTTCAATCTAAACTCTCTTAAAGTGTTCGGTTGTACTGTATTTGTTCACATTGGCTCAAATAATAGATCCTAAAACAACCAAGAGTGTTTTGTCGGGTATTCCTCTACTTAAAAAAGGATACAAATAACCTAACTTTTAATCCAAAATCCACCACCATAAACGGTGAACCTTATCTTGAATCCACCACCACAAATAGTAAACAAACTATTACCTCTTACAAAAAACAAAGTCATTATTTATTCACAGAGGTCTAAGTTAAAAGATATGAAAAATTTCACACTTAATGCACCAAGAGAATCAAAATCGATGATAGATCTAAATATTTAGAAAGAAATTTCCACAAGTAATTTTGATTCTCCTATGTCTTGTGATTTTCCCATTGCTTTGAGAAAACCAACTTGATCTTATACACTTTATCCCATTTTCAAATTTATTTCTTATAATATTGTCTACTGGATTTCGTACTTTTACCTCTAAACTTAACAAATTCAAAAAAACTCTATGAAGTTCTTAAATTCCCAAAGTGTAGAGACATTGTCATGGAAAAAACATTGGAAAAAAATGAAACTTGTGATGTAACAAAACTACCGAAAAGAAAGGTATTAATTCACTATAAATGGGTGGGTATTCACAATAAAATACAAAGCTAATGGGACAATAGAGCGGTAAAAAGTTTGTTTGGTTGCAAAAGTGTTTACACAAACCTATGGAATTGACTACACGAAAACATTTGCACCAGTTGTCAAATTAAACACGGTAAAGGTGCTCCTATCACTAGCAAAAAGTCTTGATTAGCCTCTCCAACAATTAGATATCAAAAATGCCTTCCTAATAGAATACTATAAGAAGTTTTTATGATCATGCCTCTCCAACGATTCTACTTTTAGTACCATTTTTACCTATATTTTTGGGATAGTACCTTAATGCTACCCCTATTTAAAAAAAAGTACCAATTCGGTATAATTTGTAATTTAATTGGAGATTTTTCACATGTGTAATAATAAACGTACAAAATTTAGAGGACATTTTTAGATAATCAATTAACTGATCTGAACATACCATCTAAATATCGTTTAATTGATTGATTATCCGAAAATGTCCTCTGAATATCGCATGTGTTATTACACATATGAAGAATCTTCAATTAAATGATAAATTGTATCAAATTAATACCTTTTTTTAAATGAGAATACAATTAAAGTACCACCGCAAACATATGGGTAAAAAACAGTACTACAAGTAGAATCATGGTATTATTAAGATAGCGAACCTTAAAAAAAATAATATATTTATCCCATACTAGACCTGACATTGCATTTGCAATTTATAGAGTAAGTCAACACATGCATCTCCCAAAGGAAGCTTATCTTAAAAAAATATAAAATCCTCGAATACCTTAAAGAGTCATCGTGAAAAAGCTTGTTCTTCAAAAGAAACGAAGTCAAAGATATAGAAGTTTTCATTTATGCTAACTGGGATGGTTCAATTGAAGACAAACTATCCACTTCCAGATATTATACTATCGTCTTTGGAAAATTAGTGACTTGGAGCAATAAAAAACAAAATATTATCGCTAGGAGTAATGTTGAAACTGAATTTAAGATTGTTGCACAAAAAATGTGTGAAGTGTTGTGGTTAAGAAAATTGTTGATGGAACTTTAAATTTCAGATAAATCACGAATTAAACTTTACTGTGACAATAAAACCGCCATCATCTCTCTCAATCTAATTCAACATAAGAAAACAAAAACATGTGAAATTTGATAGATACTTCATCAAAGAAAATGTTGAGAATAGAACTTATGTTTCAACAAAAAAACAAGTTGTAGATATCTTTGCTAAGGGACTTTTTTGAAAAGTTTCAATGATTTCATTTTCAAGTTGGATATGATGAGATGGAGTGTTAAAATTCCAAAATATCTTACATTTATAATTAAAGTAATTAGGGAAATGATAAAGAGATTTGTAATCATTAGCTTAATTAGGAATATTTTGTTTCCATTTTTTTTTGGTCGTTTCACTATAAAAGTGTAAATAGACATTGTAAAAATATACTGAAATAAATATATATAATTTCAATTCCTTTTTTTCTATAGGAAATCTGCTCTTAATATTCCTGAGTGGCAAGCATCAATACAGAAGTATAATGCTCTATCAATAATGGCACGTGGGAACTAATATCCTTGCCTCCTAGTCAAAAGGCTATTGGGTGCAAATGAGTACTTAAAGTTAAACTATTTAGCTCAGGGTTACTAGACAACTATAAGAGCAGGTTAGTTGCATTGGCTATCTATAAGAGACTAGAGTTGATTTTTAGGAGACCTTTAGTCCTTTTATAAAACCATCCACCATAAGAGTAGTCCTCAGTTTGACTTTGAGCTTTAATTGGCACCTTAGACAAATGGATGTTAATAATGCATTTCTTAATGGTGATTTAAAGGAAGTGGTATATATAAAGCAACCTCCTGGATTTAAACAAGTAGTTAGGTTGGTGTGCAAGCTTAAAAAAGCATTATATGGTCTCAAATAAACTCGACGAGCCTGGTATCATAAAATGAGTACGTTCTTGCTCTCTTGTGGCTTTGTTCAATCAAAATCTAATGTCAGTTTCTTCATCCAGATTTCTAATGCTATTGTTGGTGTTTGTCTATATAGATGACATAGTTATCAGGGAACCACTCAGTTGCTATTGATGGTTTAGTGAATCAATTAAATGCTTCTTTTTCACTCAAAGATCTAGGAAAGCTCAATTTCTTTCTTGGCATTGAAATGTCTTACTCACTATTAGGCATTCATCTTAATCAACCAAAAAATGCAAGGGACTTGATATCTAGATGCAAGTTACAAGATAACAAGGATGATGACACTTCTATGAGCACTGGTAAGCTCCTCGGCAAATATGATAGCACTGTGTTAGAAGATCCTATAGCATATTGAAGTGTTGTGGAAGCTTTGAAGTATCTTACACTCATTAGGTCAAAATATCCTTTGTTGTCAATCGTTTATGTCAATTCATGTCACAACCAACAGATTGCCACTAGATTGCTATCAAAAGGCTTTTGAGATATCTCAATGGAACCTCAAAGCATGGTATTCTTATGCACCCTTTGCAACAATGGATTTGATGACATTCATTGATGTTGATTGGGGTAGTTGTATTGATGATAGGAGAAACACAAGTGTTTTTTGTGTTTTCTTTGGTGATAATCAGATCTTATGGAAATATTCAAAACAGAAGGTACTAGCTCACTCGTCCACAGAAGCTAAATATCGTGCATTGGCCTCCACTAACAATGAGATTTTAAGGATGCTCTCTCCTCTTTGAGTCACATGTCTCAATTTCAGTGAAGACCTCTTCTTCTTTGTGACAATTTGAGTGCAAAATATTTAGCTCATAATCCCATTATTCATGCTAGGACTAAACATATTGAGCTTGATCATCATTTTTTTTGCGATCATGTTATGAAAGGGGTATTGCATATTGCACATCTCGTCTCAAGATCAATTGGTTGATCTTTAAACCAAGCCTCTCGGAACTTTGCAGTTTCAGAATTTGAGAGCCAAATTGTTGGTCTTACCTTGTCCACCAATTTGAGAAGGGCTATATGACTTAGTTAATTCTATTATTGGTTAAAGGGTATAATTTTCATTGTACATTGCTTGTATAAGTCGATTAGTTAGTTACACTTTTATTTCGTGTATATAAGCAGCTCTAGCTAGTGCAATTTGTATTGATTGATTCTCATTTTCTCATTAATCAAAGACAAGCATTCCTTTCTCTCTTGCTTGTTTGGTAATATGCATAATGCAACAACAAAAATTTTAAAGCCTAAATTATACTGGGCATACAGAGCTGAAGAAGGTGCAAAACTCATATGCCTTTGGAAACTTTGCACAAACTCCAAACTAGCCATGCAAATGCAGCAATGTTATATTTGTTAGCCATTGATGAAATTATTAGTTTCTTAATGTTGCTTTACACTTTACAGCTTCTCTCATACATTTTTCGCTAGTGTTGTATGTGTTGTTCTTCTAAATTTTCTGACTTGGCAGTCACTAATAAGTTAAGGTCACCACCATAATATTTATTGGAAACAAGAAGTTACCTGCCAGAAGCAGAAGAAGACAATGCCCTTGATACACATGAATTTGGCAAGTGGATTGTGGGGTGCCAATTCCTTAGCAAATACATGATAAAATATCACTAGAGAATACAAGGCCAATGATACCGAAACGTTGAGAATGATAGTGAATGTCCAGCTCAACCAACTAGGATATGTCCCAAGTAATTGAAAGGTTATCATCAAGATGGAGCAAACTGGACGGATAATGACAAACTGCCATGTCCAATACTTCAATAGCCTCAAAGTACGGTGATCCAGCCGGACAGTATGGGGCTGAAATTTATAAAAACGCAGCATAAGTGATGTTTTTCAGTTTTTATTACAACAAAAAAGGTTCCACTAGTCTGAAACTATCACAAGTATATGGTTCTGATGGGCTCATGCTTTAACTGCCAATGATCTATCACATGCACATTTAAATGTGTTTACAATAATTCGAAAGAAGGTAAAAAAATAAAGAAATAAATAAAGGAAAAGAAAACAATAATGTGAATCAGCCCCAAGTTGTTTAGTGTTTACTTCTCAAGCCCTCAGGCCCAAGAGACCTAGATAGACATGGACTTATTACTATTTACAACTGAAATTCTCTAGTCAACTTAGAATAATTGAGTATAAATGAGCAAAAAAGCAAATTTCTCACCTGAAACAGAGTCATTGGGAACGAGTGGTGAATTTCTCGTCCTTTAATACCATCTGGCACAATATTTTTACTCATGGATATGTTCAAGTAACTATACATCAAGGCCAAGAATTTGGCAATCACCTAGAGACAACATAAAAGCATAATATTTCAGTTCTTCGTAACTCAACAAAAGCAATAGCAGACCACATAATAACGAAGATAATAACACATCATGACACTCACCAGAGCCTCATAGCACTCCTTAATCGAGTCCAAAAACATAAAAAAGGCTTTGCTTCCTTGAATATCCAATAAACCCACAAATGAGTCAATCGCATATAGGGGAGCCATCATAATTATAATAAGTATCGCCTTCTGCTCTTTTGGGTTCTTCCAGTAAAAGAGATGTTGTGACAATAGCTGGAGTGTGAAATGCAATGTAATCATAACAGAAACCGCAGATCCCAGCAAAGTCAATTGGCCAGGATCCATACTTTTTATCATATTTATGTCCATCTTTTCAGCAAGGAGTTAAAAACAAGATCCAGAATCTGCCTAAGAGAGTTAAACAATCTTAAGAGAAAATACATTAGACTTAATTTTCGAGGTTCACAAAATTAGCTCCAACCAAACTGACAAGTAATACTAATTACAATTTCAAAGCAACCTTACCATGTAAGCATGTCATACAAAGGCTATTGCAATGAACAGAAAAGGTTTTCATGTCATATTGGAGAAGAAAAAATAAAATAAAAAAATAAGCCCACTCGACTCCTAATGTGCCGAACAGCCAGAGATATGGTCACTGTTTCTATTGAAATACATATTTATATGATGCATATTATATGAAGTATATTCCCATTACATAAACAAATGTGCAGCAGAGAATGCCAATAATTAGGTTTGGCTTCCTCTTAAAATTTCCTCCACACTTCAATTGAACTTCTTTTAGGTTGCAATCTCAACTTCGGAATGCTGTAACAATATCAGATTAAAAAAAAAAATCAAGCATCTCTTTCATCAGTCTGCCTACCTCTTTTTTAACTTTCCAAGTGAATAACACTGTTGAAAACCATTTCTTGAACCTACCCATATGTGTTTCAGCCCCAAAGAGCATCTACCTATGACTAAATGACCAAATCCAATAATTCTAATACTAAAGATTCAACCTAACAGCAGATGAATTTATCAAATTTACTCATATTTCTGAAATTACAGCAACAAAAGTGGCTGTTATAAACTAATGGAGTTAAGAGAAAATACTGAATCTTTATAAATGATCAAACACAGAGTAGAAAAGATCACAGGAATATAAAAAGTAAAATATTTGCATTGAAACAAGTAAAAGTTTTCACTTTTCGTTTGAGCTCGACAGAACTTTGTTTATAGTTAAGAGCAAAAATTGAAGCTTCTGAAACAGTTAGAGCAAAGTAGCCTCAGAGATTGAAAATAAAACAAAGCAACCATTTTTATGTCTGAAGATCAAACTCACCGCACAACAGAAATTGATAGCGGATCTAAGAAATATGAGACCCAGAACGGACTCTAAACGAAATACCGAACAAAGTTTAGATATTTATTATATTTAGTGAATTTCTTCGTCTCAAAGTCTTGGTGAAACTCTTCAAAATAAAAGTACAAAGGACTCGCTCATTATTATCATCATCATCGTTATAATTAATAATAAAAATAAAATAAATATTTGATATTTATATTGGGATAATATTATTAATATCTTAAATTTTAAATTAATATCATAAATATATTTAAAATTTTAATAATATTATAAACGCAAGAAAATTAAAGTTTACAAGGATAAATAATATTTTTATACATAAAAAAAATATAAATAAAAAAAATTAAAGAAATTAAAAAATATTAGAAGTAATAATAAAAAACATGTCGGGATGTTTATACTAAGAAATTATAATTAATAAAAAAAATTAAGTCTTAAAAAATAAGATCAATTCAAATATCCATTACTTTCAAAACTAAAGAAAATATTTATAAAATATTAACTGACAAATAAATCATAATAAATAAGTTATCAAAAATTCTTTAAAATGATATAGAAAAAAATTGATACATTCGTTTAAGATGAATCAAAATATTAATAAAAACTCATTTTAAAGAAGTAATTAATACAAATAAAACTAACATTGTTAGATAATAAAATAATAAATATGAAAAATGATTTACTAGAAATGATTCATAGTAATATATGATACCATAAGTTAAAATTCACAACATACATTATGTTTGCTACTAATATTCATGATAAAAATTTAGACAAATCTTAAATCTAACTTATGAATTTGAAATATAAGATTTAATAAAAGAAAAAATCATCAATTTTTAATACACTACGTAATAGAGTATTCATTAATAATTAGTCATAACAATTCCATATATTGACAAAATAAATTTATAAAAATAGATAAAAAAATTTAAAAAATTTGACAAATAATAAAACCAAAAATACTCATAGATTTTAAAATACCATAGGAATGATACTTAAATATTAAAGAAAAACCTCTTACACCAAAAAGAAAATGTAATGTAGTCAAAAATAATAATATATCAAGATTTATTTTTATAAATCATAAATGAGAAATTTCTAACAAATAAAAAGAAGTTACAAAACTAAAAAAAGAAGTTAAAGTAATAAAAACATTAATACATACATACTAGAAAGAAATAAGTTACAAAACTAAAAGAAAAAATTCAACAAATGAAAGTATTAGTACATGATCTAATACTAGGAAGAAAATAGTAACAAGATGTTTAAAGACAAATTACAATATATAGAATTCGAATTTAATGAAAACCTTACAGGCATATCAAAAAAACCAAATAACAACAATGAAATTTTTAAATCTTTCAATAAAAAAATGGATATATCACAATAATTAAACATTAAATCCTTACACGACAAATAAAATCCAAAATGAACTTATAAATGAGATAAGAGAAATTAATAAAAACTTATAATAAGATATGAATAAGAAATTTATAGAATTAAGAAATAAATATAAATAACATACCCAAAAACAATCAAATTATAAGTTATAATCTTGATTCATTCGAAATATTAAAAGAATAACAACCTAGAAGATCAAATGTACTCATATTTAGGAATGAAAAAAAGGGAAGAAAAATGTAAAGATAAAGAAAAAACTATAATCACAACTTAATGAAATACATAAAAGAATTAGAAGAACAATTAATGATAGAAAAATGAATTAGTTTGTTAACACTAATTAATAAAGAACTAGGAAAACATTACGATGAAAAACTTTGCACAAACAAAGAGGAAAATGATATGACAATAATGAACGAGACTGATTCTGAGCCATAAATCATGGCCTCAAAAATTTATATAAAACTAATTTCATTACCAACTCCTTACTAAGAAGAAACATTTGACCTATGTAGATAAGAAAGAAATAGAAAAAGATCAGGGAAATCTGATACTTCCAATAGAAGAAGACAATTACCCAACATGAAAGAAGGATTATCTTGGAGAATTAGAGGATATATTCCACCATAATTCAAGCTCCATAAAAATTATAAATATGATCCTTTAGACTTAGATTGTATAAAAAATAGGAAAAAAACCTTAGATGAATGTACTAGTTATATAAATATACTCATACAAACAAACCTTCAATCTATAAGGTATTAATAGCTAGTAAAATAACAAGAAATGTTAAAGTTTAGTCTTTATTTAATAGATCAACAACATTTATTAATGTAATAGAATGTTTCCACAAGAATAGAATATTTAAGTATTGTAGTAAATGAAATATACAAAAAAATTATTAGAGAAGATAAAGGAAGAACTATCACTGTATCCAGTAAAAATGAAATTAATGAAGCCAAATAGAATTTAAAAAAATGAAATTTTATAACATATGTTATAAAAATTCTTTTATTTGTCAATATAAAATGTACTATCATATATGTAAGCAACTTATAAGGAAATTAAAAAAAAAAACTTGAAATATTACATAAAACCTTAACAGAAGATTGGAATCAAAGAAATAGGGATATCATACTAGACATCTTAGAAGGAAGAATAAAAAGTCTCAAAAGTTGGATATTAAATGCCAAGAAAGAAAATAATATAAACAAATAAGAAAAAAATGATAAAATCTGTTATGATACAAGAGATTTTAAAATACTAGAAAAATATAAATGTAATATAAACCCTACAAATAAAAATATAAAACATTTAAAAGATATAAATTCAGGAAATAAGATTTCTAAAATTATAAAATAAGATTTAATAGTGAATCTTATAAAAAAATATATTTTAGAAGAAAAATATATAAACATCTTGAAAATAAAAATTATTGTCCTTTAGAAAAAAAATACAAGTGTTGGATCTGTAATAAAAAAAGACATTATGTCAATGCATATCTTAGTAGGCTTTAATATAAGAAAGAATTTAAAAAAGAATTTTCACATAAAGCAAAAATCTTAGAAAAACTTTTAAGATAGAACTATAACTTAGTGAGGAATCAAATATAGATGATACTTAGAGTATTTATCTATTAAAGAAAAATGAAGAGAAAATAACCAAATTAAAATATAAGTACTTTCATCATAAAATGAATGATTTGTATCGAATTACAAATCCATACGATACCTATATTGAGATAGGACTGAAATTTAACAGTTATGTCAACTATCATTTATATGCATATATAGATATAAGAGATAATATATGTGTAGCAAGTAAATATGTATTTTTAAAATAACATTGAAAACAAACATCAAAAGATTTAATTGTAAAAATTGCTAATAATACTACAATAAATCTTAATAAGATTTTAAAAGATACAGATATAATAATAAGAGGAGAAATTTTCATATTTCAACCACATATAAACAAGAAACATGAGTTGATTTATTAATAAGAAATAATTTTTTAAACTTATATCAACCTTTTACAAAATATTTAGACAAAATAAGTCTAATAACACTAGATGGTAAAATCAAAAGTAAGAAATTTTTAGCTATATCAAACCCAATTTTTATGCAACATCATAAAAGGATAAAAGGTATTAAGATAGATACAAAGCAATAAAAATCTTATTTAGAAAATATTTCATTAGATATAGAACATAAACAAAACTCTTTTCTTAATTAAATACATAAAGATAAAGCCCTAGTAGATATTATAAAATTATTAAAAACAATAAACTTAGAAAATCCTTTAAATCCAAAAATTAATAAATCTAAAATAATTATTAACATAAAACTAAGAGATCTAAAAGTAAAACCAATGATTTATATTCTAAAAGATATGATTTAATTTCAAAACAAACTGAAAGAAATTTTAGAACTAAAATTCATAATACCAAGTAATTCACCTCACTCAAGTTCGACATTCTTAGTCGAAAAGAAGTTGAGAAAAAAAGAGCAAAAAAAAAAGAATGGTAATAAACTTCAAAACATTTAATAAAAAAACCATTGATTATTGATACTTTATTCCAAAGAAAAATAACTATTATCCTTAATAAAAGGAAAAAAATAATTTTTGAGTTTTGATTGCAAAAATAGATTTTGGTAAATAAGACTAGATGAAAAATCTCAAAAATTAACGATATTTAGTTGTCCACAAGGACGATTTCAATAGACTATTATACTATTTGGATTAAAATATGCTCTAGGTATTTTTCAAAGATATATGAATAACATCTTTAAGAAATTACAAAATATTTATTATGTTTATATATATATAATATTTTGATTTTTAGTAATTAATTATTTGTTAATATTTCACAAGAATGTAGGAAAGAAGGCATTATAATTTTTTTTAAAAAGTAGTGATTTCTTAGTAGAAAATTAAGCATTTAGGGTTAGAAATTGAAGATAGAAAACATAATCTACAATCACATGTACTAGATAAAATTCAATGATTTTCTAGTAAATTGAAAGAAAAAAAAATCAATTGTAAAGATTCCTAGGATGTCTAACACATGTTGAAGTATATATCAAGAAATTTGTAGAAATTCAAAAATCCTTACAAGCAAAATTGAAAAAAAGAAGATAATGTTTGGAAGTGGACATAACAAGATATTTTGTATATGGATAAGGTAAAAACATAAGTAAAAAGTTTACCAATTTTATACTATTCAAGTCTAGATGATAAAATGATAATTGAAATGTATGTTTCACAATAATATTGGGAATCTGTATTAAAAGAAAAGTAAATGATAAAGATGAATATATTTGTACATATATTTTAGGATCTTTCCATGGTCCAGAATTAAATTATCGTAATATTGAAAAAGAATATTAGCTATTAAAAAATTTGCAATATATGTCATAAGCTTTAAATTCATTTTTAGAATCGATAACAAGAATTTTGGTTATTTCTTAAGAACTAATATTATAGGTGATTATAAACAAGAAATATTAGTCAGATGGTAACAATGGTTTAACCACTACAAATTTAATGTCGAACATCTCCCAAGAAACAAGAATAATTTAACATATGTTATTACTAGAGAATTAACACTGCTAACTATTTTTATGCTTGTAAGAATGGAACATAAGATATCAAGATCAAAGAAAAAAAAATTCTTTAGGAACAACTTGAGCTTTTATACCATGAGAAGTTTCTTACGGAGATAGGAAATAAACAAGGACTTAATTGTTAAAAATAACTCTTAAAGTCCAAAAAGGAATCTCCATCTAAAATTTAATCTAAAGAAAGTAAAACTTCTAAACAAAGAATTCAAGATGAAAACAAAGAACCTAATAATTCGAAAGAGAGTAACACTTTTGAAATAGAAAATGAAAAGTTCAATTAAGCTGATGAAGCAAAAAAAGAGATATAGAAAAAGATTGATGTGGTCTTTAGTGGCCTAAAATCAAGAATTTATACAACAGCTAAACAAAAGCAAGTAAATCTATTCTCAGGTTTAGTAGAGTAACTCATAGAGCTTTCACCAATAGAATATAGGGTGAAGACAGTTATGTTAATTACAAAGTGCCAAAACTAATAACTCCATATGAGATAGTAAGAAATTACTCTACAACTTTACAACAACAACCAACAGTACAAAACAGGTTGACAATGTACGGCTCCCAATACTATTTCAAGAGGTATCTCTCCCATAAACATTAAAGATAGTAAGATATACAGTGTTATTCAGGGAAACATCTCCTAAAAATTCATTAGTCATTGAAGATAAAAAATGATCAATATAGAAATCTCAACAACCACAATGGTTGAGTCACTACAACTTGACTAGAAAATCTACTCAGGAACACATAGAAGGTATGAAGTTCTATACTATAGAAAACGAATTCCCTACATAGAGTAAATTCAACATTTTAAAAGGAATTGATCCATTATTTGTTTACAAAGCTTTCCTTGCACGACTAATAGAAAGCATATATCCAAGAATTAATTTAAGTAAATTAAATTATTTTTCAAAAAAATTCAAAAAAGTAATCATGAACTTCAAGAAGAAGATAAAAGTAGGTGACAAACTTGTTTATCTTAGATTATTCAGTTCACTAATTGATTAAAATGAGGAAGGATGTAACAATCCCTATCACTTTATCAAGCTAAGAATTTTCAACACAAATAGAGAAGTTTCTAAACCATGGGTACTTCTAGAAAATGAATTCAATACATATAAACTTTATGTATTAAGAGATCAAATATTAAACCAAATTAACTATGAACTCAAAAAAAAATTCTACTGAGATCAAAGTAAATTACTCAACCAGTAAAATCATCATCATTTACCATAGTAATATGACTCTCACTAAAGAAGATAGTGAAAAAATCACAAAATTTGAAACAAATTTTAACAACAATAACCTGAAAATTTGTTAAGAAATAAGGAATGTATTCTACTTCTATAGCAGAAAAGCCACCAAAGATCACATATGCATTTACTACATCAAAGATCAATAAGACAAAGATGCATCATCACCAATGTCATCCAAAAAACTTTCAATAAAAAATGATAAGAAAGAATAAAGAGAAAAAACTATTAGTAGAAGATGACAAAGAAAAATAAAGATGTAGTACGTACATATTTAATTGGCTAACATGTGTCAAGAAAAAACAACGGTTGAAACTGATAAACCAAAAAATAGTAAAATAAATGAATTATTAAAGTAAGGATAAAATAGTAATTCTCATCTTGTAAACAGATATTTCTTATGCTATAAAAGAAACTCTTATTTTTATTTGAGTATATAAAAAAAAAAGCTAGCACACAACTCAGAAAATACAGCTTCTAGCAACCCTTATATCCAAAAATCTCAACCAGTAATTATGTACCCAGTAATTATAAACGATTAAGAATATGTTCAAGGTTCTCAATTGACCTTAAAATTATAATAGTTATTATATTATGAATAATATGAATTGCATTCACTCCTTTATAGTAAGTATAAATTGGATACTATTTATGATGTACGAATGCATAATGTTCACCATTACTAGGAGGGTATTAAAGTTTAAGAAAAATCGAAACATAACCGACGTAATAAGAAATGATGAACGAAAGGAAAGACCATGGTACATCTATTAAATTTAGGTATAATAATTATAATTTTTAAGTTAATTAAGAATCTTAAATGTTTAAATATTTACTTATATCCATTTATAATACTGATAAAGAAAAAGATGAAAATATAAATAACACAATGTTATAATAATGAATTAAAAATTTTAACCAATATTATACAAGAATTAATAACTAACTCTTTATTTGATATTGGAGTGTAAAAATACATTGATGAATAGAAAATTAATATCGTTAATTTTTCAATAACATTAATGATATTAAGTTAAAAGTAAAAAATATAACTACTTTTTTTTTATAAAAGTCACGAGTATACGTAAAAATATACTAAAAGGAAAGACATCATTACAAAATTTTCATTTTTATATGATAATAAAAAAATTATATTTATATTATTAATATTATTTTTTAATGTTTTTAAAAAATGAGAATTTAAGGTTTTTTGTATTAAATAAAAAATGATAACAAATCGATAATTACTGTATTCTTCACATAATTATGTATATTTATGTATATTGAAACTTTAACTTCAAATTTTTTTTCCTATAAAAGTTAAATCTCACATACGTGGTATTAAAGTAACTCGGAACGAAGTATGAAATTCTCTGTCGGTATTGAATTAAGTTGATTCGGTAATTCAGGGAATACCGTAAGTTGGCAAAGCTTATGTGTCATATGATTTGGGGTCATACAGTAATAAATACTCTCGGAGAATAAAGGCAATACACTAAAATGTTTTGTTATAGAAGATAGAAAATATATAAGATTAATTATATTTTATGATTATCATATATATATATAATTAATTAAAAATATATATTTAATTATAATTATCTTAATATATAAATAACAATAAAAATACACTACATTTTTTTTCCTATTATCTATATATTATATGTATAATTGTAATTAAAAAGATACTAAAATGTTTAAGTTATTTTTTATAATTATAATTAAATAAATATTTTTAATATATTTATATCAACGTATTGTGGGCATAAATTAACCCAAATATATAAATGTATACTATTTTACCGTTTTATGTTAACACCACTGCATCGACTTATATTAATTATTCATAGATTTCTACATAATCTTGTTCAAAATCAACCGACAATTTCTTTGTTGTATGCTTTTCGCCTTTGGGGCAGTTGGCTCAATAAATAACCTGCTGCAAAAATATATATTTTAACTATTTATTTTTATTTAAGACACATACCTACCAAAATGAACTTTTAAGTGACCATTCTTCCTTGACCCCTTTCGCCACATTTTTGCAATTATTTCTCTCCTACACCCATCTTTCTACCCTTTTTTCCGTATTATCAACAACAACAAAAAACAGCATTTTTTTCCTATAATTTTTTACTCTAATATTTTAATTTTATAACTTTACAAAAATATAAACTTTAATTATAAAAAAAATTAAAAAATAAGATTAAAATACGTATTTTACAACAAAGATATAAGATTAAAGTGTGAAATTTTTAAAATTATGAAACTCATGACTCCAGTTAAAAGCTTTGATATCGAAACGCTCATTTTTCAAAAACATCCTCCTAAATCCTATCTGTTCAAAATGTGGGCAATATACTTTCTTCTGTTTTTCAAGGTAATTACTTCTTACCAGAAGAGACTGGTCTGCATTCAAACTGCGTCTATGTAATTGTCTCCAAGTTTCCAATCTGACTGTGGTATTTTAAACAACTTGAGCCTTTGGGCCCAATTCATCTGTCCCATATCTGTCAAACAGTTCTGAAACAAATACCTCATTTGCTACAAGTCATGTCCCTAACGAAAAATAACAAGCGAGCTGCATGTTCATCCAACGTAAAATTTAGTGAACTTTTTGGGCTTTCACATTATCACTTTGATAACAGTTGGAAGAGAATAATAATCATCATGCTTGATACTAGAGAAAAATGACAGAGAAAAGTAAGAAAGAAAAAGAATTGATAAGGAAGCTCTAAGGTTCTTAAGGCATATTAACCGGCTCTGATCGTTGAAATTTTTGTGTAAGCATAATTTACTATCAAAAAGCAGAATAAACAAATTAAATGGATCAAAAACTTATAAAGTAAAGAATCTTAACTATAACCATTGAAATTGTTCTTTAAGTTGCTGAATAAAGAAACTGTTTTGCTTTTTATGTTTGAATCTTCTAAGTTCTTAATAAAACTCAGATTAGATGGTGTATTGTAATGAAAATTATGTGTTGAGCTAAGGGATCATAATAACTTTTTTATAGTTGTGTTTCCCATCAAAGCATCGACATTGTTACCAAATTTCAACCATAACTGATGAGTTATGGCTCTTCAATGACAGAAACGTTTGGACGACTAAATGATCCATTAAAAGAAAATGGATTAAAATTAAAAATTGGAGAATAGAAATGAATCGATTATATTCTCCCAGTCGGTCCAAACGTTCAACTTAATCTTATCGATTATCTTTCTTAAAAAATAAACACATGAATCATGGCAATATGTACTCTAAGAGCGAGTATTATTTTTCATGTATTACAATGTATTTAATTTCTCAAGTATTACAATTTATGTGTTAACAAAACTTAATGAATAAATAATATACTTATTCTTGGTCCTATATAAATATATTTTCTCAAATAAATTAAGGTGCATATGAATATGAGAAAATATAATAATATATAAGAGTTTCAGTAATAAACTGTATATATACATTTACAAAGTAGAACCAAGTCTCATTTCTCTACATGATCCTTAAATTTCAGTGGTGGCATGTTCTTAGTCAAAGGATCAACAATCATCAACTTAGTGATAACGTGCTCAATGGTCACTTTCTTTTCTTTAACACGTTCTTTTATGGCCAAGTATTTGACGATATGCCTACTATGACTACCGCTCTTGTTGTTCTTAACCATAAACACAGCAGTTGAGTTGTCATAGTATAATCTCAATGACCTAGAAATAGAGTTAACTACTCTAAGCTCAGAAATAAAACTGTTCAACCATACACTATTTGATGTAGCCTTAAAGCATGACATGAACTCATCCTCTATAGTGGAAGTAGCAATCAAGGTCTACTTCGCACTCCTCTAAGACACAGCCCTACCGATAAGCATGGAAATATAACCAAATGTTGATTTGTTTGAATCAACACAGCCAGTGAAGTCTACATCGGAGTAGCCATTCACTTCTAGGGGGAGTATTGCATGAGTTAGGGGTAGTTATGTACTTTTCATGTATTGTTTTCCTATCGTGTTCACCTGTATAGGAGTAACATGATAGTATATGATATTTGACTACACGATGTTTCTACATTATACGTTCATAATATGTGTGTTTGTTTTGTGTGTATAGGTTACAAGTGTAAAGTGAAGTCTTCAAGCTTCATATGTGTTTGTGAGTAATGGTGTTGAGACCCTCGTGTTTCACAATGACAGAATGGATGAGTTGATACATGAAGATGGATGTACTTAGTTTATGTGTGTTTTTTGGGTTTTGGTATGTGTTGATGTTTTTTTCATGGGAACAAAGATCCTTAAGTCATTTTTATAATCATTTATGTATTTAATTGTGTATTATTTTGACATAGAAAGCCAAATAGGGAGATTGTAATTCCTGTTGTACTCTATTACTATAAGTTGGCTTTTCGTGTACAAAACATGATATATGTTTATTTTTACTCAGTGTTTAGTCTTTCTCTGTGTAAGGTTAGTTACTGCGAATCAGTACAACACACACATATAGTTAAGAACATTATGATTAAAATCATATTTTCGCACACCACAGGATTGGTTGTTCTTAATATGCATGTTAGGTTGAGTGGTGAGTGGTGGTTTTTAGTTTGTTTTGGGTACAAGTATTTTAGGATTTTACTTGGCATTTTTGGAAATGAAAAATATATATTTTTAGCACTTTGCCAACAAGCTCACCACCAAGCTTTCCACCACCTTTGGTGAGATGGCTGGCAAGGTGGCCGATCGAGTGCTATAAATACCCCCTCATTAATGACAAAATTAATTCAAAAAATCTATCAAACCTTTGTCAAAATTTCTATTGATTTGAATTCTATATTCATAAATTATTTTTAACATGTTTCAATGATTTTGATAGGTTCTTGTGAGTATAAAATAATGAGTGTAACTATTTTTATATGGTGAATGAGTACATCTTTATGTGAATAGTATTCAAGGTTATGTTAGTATATTTTACACATTATTGTTCCATGGTATCTGATCACATCACATCGTGTGGTGTTGGTCATAAAGGAGAGTTGGGTTCGTGTATGGAACCAAGTTGTTGCAAAAGTAACAATAAGCAGCTTGAATGGAGGTTCCAACTGATAGAAATAATAATAGATATTTCTTTTAGAGTTGAAACTATTTTATTCTTAGTAAATTTTTTACTGCTCAGTGATTGTCTTAATCAACCCGAGGATGTTACCACATATATACGGTCTCTATGTAGGTTTATCTCGTTATATCGTTGTTATGCATGCCATTCTTGTGTTAGTATAATCAAAGTTTAAAATGTGTATATTACAACATACTGTCATTGATTAGAAAGCATTAAGTGTTTTTTTTGTTTTTTGTTGATCATATAATATCTTTTATTAAATTTTATCTGCTTATTCGGTATTATATTATTACTACTATTGTTGAATGTTCTGTTTTAAATTGTTATCCTTTCCGTTACTTGTGGTGATGAGTCCGTTAGGAGTTTGTATCTTCTTGCTTTGGTTGTGTACTAGATCTCTTTCAATATTTTAAAAGAAAAAAATTTCACAAAAAAGAATATCATTGTCTATCAAGCAAGAAAACTTTATTTGAAAATGTTGAATATTGAACGAGTAAGGTCATTATGTTAATGAATACCCTAATAGGTTAAACCATAAAAAGGAATATAAAAATACTATAAAGGCCTATAAGATGGAAGTAGAACCCAAAGAAGAATCATACATTGAGGAAACATAATCAATATACTAAATGAGTGAAACTGAAGAAGAAGAAATAGATTTAGATGACACATTTGAGGATAGATGACATATACAACATAACTAATCCAAATAATACTCACATAAAAATAGGATGCAAATTCAAAAAAATATAATATATATATACCATTTACATGCTTACATAGATATTGAAGTCAGTATGTATGTAGCAATTAAATATGTATTTCCACAAGAACTTTGGATAGCACATAGATATTGAAACCAGTATATATGTAGCAATTAAATATGTATTATCATAAGAACTTTGGACAGCAACCCCAAAGGACTTAATAATACAACAATTAACCTTCAAAAAATTATAAACTATATTGATATTATAATAGGAGGAGAAAATTTTCATATAACTACTATATATCAATAGGAAACAAGAGTTGATTTCTTGATAAGAAATAATTTCTTAAACATTTACACAATATATAGATAAGATAAGTACAAAAATATTAGAAAAATAAACAATATATATTTCAAAGATTAGAAATGCCAATAATGTGTTATCAGAAAAGATTCTTCAACAATATAAAAAATGAAAACATGGTAAGATGTATCAAAAACAGAAACCACATTTAGAAAATATAACAAAAAATATAATGAAGATGATTTAGAATTTTATAATCAAGAAAATTCATTCTTAAAAGAAACACAAGAAGATAAGAGATTACTAAAAATAAGGAAATTAATAAAGACAATAAATTCAAAAAATCCTCTAGATTCAAATATTATTAAGCTTGAATACGTAGCAAATATAAAACTAAAAAACTCTAACAAGGTTATAAGAGTAAAACCTATGGTCTACACTCCAAAAAATTGTGAATAATTTAATAAAAAAATTCAAGAACTTTTGAAACTAAGAGTAATTGAACCAAACATGAACCAATACTCAAGCCTAACATTTTTGGTAAAAAAGAGGCTAAAAAAGACGAGGAAATAAAATAATATTGATAAATTTCAAATCATTAAATAAAGAAACAATAGATGGTGGATATATTATCCATAAGAAGAAAGAGTTATTAGTTTTAATTGAAGGAAATAAATATCTTTCTAGTTTTGATTGTAAGAGTGGATTCTAACAAATCAAATTAGATAAAAAAAATCTCAACTATTAACAGTCTTTAGTTATCGATAAGGACATTTTCAATTGGCTATTGTACCAGTTGGATTAAAGATATATAGATAACATTTTTAAAGAATATATTGATGATATATTACTCTTTAGTGATAATATCAACTAGTATTATCTAGATATATTAAAAATCTGAAAAATATCTTCAAGATTTATTGATAGAATAGATAATATATTTTTTTGGATATTTTTTGAGAACTAATATTGTAAAAGAATACAACCAAGAAAGATTAATCATATGGCAGAAGTGATTTAACCATGCCAAATTTTTAAAAGGAAGGAAGAGATAAGATAAAATATAATCTTTATCCTTACACGTGTCTTTATTTTAGAAAGAGAAAGTAAGAAAAGATAAAATGTAATTATTATTCTTTCACATGTCTTTATTTTAGAAAGAGAAAGAAAGAGATAAGAAAAATGTAATCATTATCCTTACACGTGTCTTTATTTTAGAAAAATGAAGGAAGAGATAAAGATAAAATATAATCCCTATTCTCTCACGTGGCTTTTGAATATATATGTAAAATAATTGCTCGTGTCTATAAAAGGACTCTTGTATAAAGAAGAAAGATATAGCAATTCTAACCATAGAACCAAAACATTTTTATCTTATTAGATAATATCTAGGTAAAGTCCTATGGAGTAAATTAATAGTAAACTAGGGTTTTACTAATCTTATTTCCTTAATGAATAAAAGTTCTTTTTTCGCTAAAACACAATATCTTTTTTATATCTTAAATAGAAGTATATATCATATCCTTGGTTGAAGGCAACTCCTAATGTAGAAGGTGAGACTTCTAATAAGATAACTAATGGTCATATATGAAGTAGCGAAAAATGGAGGTAGACCTATATTCATTAAAATAAGATAAGATAAAATAAATATATATTCCGCATATTAAATATAATATTTATTTGTTAAAAATAAAAAAAATAAAAAATAAATTAATACTTTTGTTAAAAATATGTTAAATCAAAAAATTAACAAGAAATACATTATTGGATGAAAAGTTAATACCGTTAACTTTTCAAGGACATTAGTGACATTAATTTAAAAGTCGAGAATATTAGAGCTCTTTTTACAAAAGTCATGAATATATGTAAATATATGTTAAAAGTTAGAAGCATTAGTGATATTTCCTATATTTTTTAACATAAGTTTAATTTAATAATTTCAAATATGTATTTTTTAAATAATTGGATGTGGTGAAAATAGTTTTTTTTTTTGGTTAATAGATTCAATAAGTGACTCTAAAGTTACAAATTATTTTAGGAGAACTAATAAATACCATCAAATTATCATAAAAATTATAATACATCTTCTAATTTTATTGAGTGATAAAAATAATAGGGGTTGACAAAGGTTGGTGTTTACGCCATTTTATAAACCGACATCATCTTAATAGTTTTGAAAAATATAAAATCTTAACCGACCTATGACATCAAAAGACTAATCTTTAAGCCAACCTATAAGGTTATTTTGAGAGAAGTTGGTTTAGTGATTTTGGACTTATAATCATAATGTAATATAAAAGTCTCATCTTATTGAAATAGAAAAGATATACTATATAATAACTTGAAAGTTATTAATATTACATATTCTATTTACTTAATTTCTTATCACTAAGAAAATATAAAATGATTCTTGTAGGTATTAATAATTTAATATGGAGTTGTAAATTTAGTTGAAATCTCGTATTACGAATTAGGAACATATAGTCTATATAATGATGTAAGAAAAAAAATATTAATTTGAAGATTTTGAACCAATTTGAGAGTGATTTGAACGAGACATGAAACATGTATAATGAGACTAGCTATCAATGTTTGAATGAGAGTTCTTATTGATTAAGTTTATATTTAAAATTAAAAAAAAAATAAAAAATTATAATTATAATATATAGAGTAATAATTAAAAATATATTTTAAAAAATCACTATATATTAATAGTATAAGATCATTTTAATTCATTCAATTTTTATAACTTGAACCTCTCATCCAACTAATAAGATCATTTTTGATATTTTTGATCCAACCAACCTCAATATATATACATAGTTTTTGATTTTGAACTTGTATTGTTTTGTTGATTTTTGAAAAAAAATCCACTCTTTAAAAAATAGCATTCAAGTTTAATTAATGATATAAATATATCATTATATTATATTTTCAATCGTAAATTTATATAATTAATAAAGAATTTAATAATAAATTGTATCAATAATAAAATTTTTATAATAAATATATATCATTAAGTATATGTAAATGTTATTTTTATTAAAAAAATAAATAATATATTTATAATTTTTATAATAATTTGATGATATATATTTTACCCATTAAAAAATGTAGTTTTATAATAGTCAAAATATTAAATTTCATTACCAAGCGTGACTTGAGTATTATTATTTCATTTTTATCGATTCAATTTCATTACTTGTTAAATTATATGATTGATTTTAAAATTTTAATAAAATTTATTTTTAAATTTTTAAAATATATAATTAAATTTTTAAATTTTTTAAACTTTACCTATATATTTCAAAAGTTTTGAATCTTATTATTTAATCTTTTAAATTTTTGATTCAAAAATATTTATTTTAATAATCAAGTTAAAATTTATGTATAAAATTTTAAAAAAATAATTTCTAAATTATAAGATTTAAAAACTTAACGTATATTTAAAATTTTAAACATAAATGATAGAATTTAACCATTTTTATATTGTGACTCAAACCACACATAAATTTCAGATCCAAAACAAAAGTTTCGCAGCTCATAAGATTCCGAACTACTAAGAATCTAGAAAATAGACTATAACAATGTGACCTAAACACAACCAAAATTTCCACTGAAAAAATAAAAACACATTCAGTGACAAGCCAAAAAACAGACGACAGATTTGAAAATCTAGAAAAACCATTTGTACAGAGTCTCCTAATTACAAGAACAAAACGGAGCATCCTTCAAAATCTTCCCTTAATTTCCATAAAGTTTCCCTTGTTTCTTATTCTCCATTAGCAAAGTTCGGATTAGCAGGGAAACGATGAGAAGTTAGTCCAGGTCCACCTACACAAGTGCTAGTGGAAGAGAAAACAGAAGAGAAAGACTGGAACAGACCCGTCACAATGCCCAGTTTCACCTGTCCACGCTTTGGGATCAGACGACTAGAAAACCTTTGGGATAAATTTCCACCATTTTGATCTATAACCCTAGTTTTATGACTACCCATCTCTGGAAATTTTATTTAATTTTGTGGAATCAAATGGATTGCTCTGTTTTCGCACACAAGGTGAAGAAATGCAAGTTCTTTGAACTCTGATTATTGGGTCTACGTGGGTTATATTATATATAGGAGTTTTGCTCTATTGTTCTCACTTTTGATAGTGACTCATTACTTAATTGTGGGGGAAAATGGTTGCAAAGATATAAAAGTTATTACAAATTTATTAATTATTGAAAAATATATATAAGATTTATATGTTATTTAAATTAATCATAATTTAATAATTACGTGTATTTATGTTTGTGTGCTTTTTTATGATTTTTTTTACGTTTTAAATTTTTGATATATTTTTAAATAACTAATAAATTTATAATAACAGTAATTAATAATTTAATAATTTTTTATATATTTTAATAATGTTGTATTTCTTCATCCTATTGGTTGAATAAGATATATATTTCTTGCTCGTGGGTTATGACTTCTGTCTTGGCCGCTCTTGACCTCGTTCTGTTCATATTGCTTTTTTTCTTCTCTCTCCTCTATCCTGTAATTTTTTCCCCATCTATACTGTCATTATCAAGGATTAAAATATTTGAAATATTTTATTTATAAAATTACAAAAATAAAAAACAAAAAAAAATTGTATTTTCCGAAAGTAAAATTGAAAAATCTTTTTTAGCAAAAATTATACGAAGTTTTAAGAAAAAAATTACAAAAATAATATCTTTATATTTTATAATAATAAAAATAAAATTTTAATAAAATTAAATAAAATTTAATTGAATGATGTTTAAATATACATAATTCAATTTAAATAACGTTTAATTAGATAAAATTTAAAATAAAAAAAAATATGTTAAAATTTTTTAATAGTAAAAATATATAAATTATAAATAAAAAGTGTTATTTTTATGAACATAAATTTTAATTATGTTATTTTTTTTTAATTTTATAAAAAAATTTCAATCCTTAATTTTAAAATATATTTTAATTTTATTAATATGATTATAACTATTATACTTAATATAATTTTTTTATAAATTTGGATTCTTTTGTTTAAATAACTTATTATAATTTTGTTAAGAAGATAAAGATAATGATAAAATTTTAAGAGATAAGACACGGACAAAAACAAAATGATAGAAGAAAATAGATAAAAATAAATTTTATAACAGACATATTGCTTAAAAAACACATGGCCATTTGTTCCCTACCATAAGTCAAAAGGAGTCATGATTATTTGAACCAAAAAAGAAATGTCCGTCTTTTGCGATTTTTCTTCTTTTCTAATTCTTTCTTTTATTTTCTAATATTCATACACTACAAATATATCTTAAAATTATATAATTATAATTATGTTTATTAATAAAATCGTAACATATTATTTCAATTTTATTTTAAAGTTAAAAATATAGGCTTTTCCCTCTTATTAATATCATAGAAGGGGTTTATAACTTTGTATCATTTTTGATACATTAAATTAAATAAATTAAATATATTTGTATCAATTTAAATTATATTTAATTGTATTATAATTATCTTCAATATTTAATGACAATTTAATTATATTATAATTGTTTTCATTATTTGATTAAAATCTATATGATATAGTTAAATAAAATTAATAATTATTATTTTAATATAAAAATTTATACTTATAACTTATTATATGTAGTTTCTTACGTATCAAAATAATTTTATTATAAAAATTTACTTAAATTAATATTTAATTTTTTTATATTTTTCTTATATTTTAAAAGAATATTTTTATTTTGAAATGAAAACAAAAGTAAAGACAAATAATTTTAAAATTTAAACTTCAAATAGATTAAATAAAATGTTTAATACGATTTATATATACACTTATCATTTGTATTAAATTTTTATATAATTTGACATTTTTATTCTTTAAAATACCGTCTTACTTTATAACTAAACACATAATTAAATAAAAATTATATAACTAGAGTATTTAGTACTATATAACAAAGAGTTAACCATGTTAATAAATTGGTACTATTTATGTCATATATTATTAAAACTTTTTGTTTTAATATCATAATTTAAGTATTAATACCCTTTTTTGTCATTTATAAATTGCATTTGACATACTTGGGTCTATGTGGTAACTTTAACATTAAGAAAGGAAAAAAGAAGCACATATAATGATTAGAATTTGATAACTATCTCTTAAAGTTTTGTTGGTTATATTTAAAAATTAAATTCTTAAAAAAGGAATTAATATTTATTCAAACGAAATTAGTTTGTTTATTATGAACATGAGAAGAGGATCAAGTTTCAAATATTCAAGATCGACTCCAAAATTTATTACATAACTGACGATTACAAATCCTAATGTCAATATAGGATGCTTTGGGCAATATAGCTTTAGATTAAAATAGTGACCTTAACAATCATATGAACTACTCTGACAAAAAAAAAACACAATTTAAAATAATTCAAATACTTAAATTATGGTATTAAAATAAAATATTTTATTAATATAAGACATAAAAGACATAAAAGACACCAATACATTAAATATAAATACCTCTTAATGTATTAAACTCTTCCTTTTATGAAAAAATGGTAGTCAAAGTATTGTAAATTAGGTTTTAAGTGATCATTGATCCTTTAGAATAGAAAAAGGTTTTTTTTTGTCATGTTATTGTTATTGCAAAATAGACCATAAAAGAACAAAAAGTTAAATTTCAATAAAATTTATAATAAAATATTATTATTTAATTTAGAATAAAACAGAGATTAAAATTAAAAATGAATAAGACAAAAAATAACACACTAAAATATTGTATATTTATTGAATAACGAAAATAATAATTAAAGTGATAACTCTAATTCCCTATAAATAAAATCACGTCTAAATTATTTGATAAATTTAATTAAAAAATGCTTAAAAATTAATTTATATTTTATGACCCTTTTTTAAAGTAAACTCAAAAAAATATATTTGTAAATTACAATAATAAACTATCCAAATAACCCCACATAAGTTACTATTCATATATGTGAAAGCTAGATAGCAAATCTTACCCACTTTTTTCTAAAGTACTCATAAATTAACAATTAGGTATTAGTCAGTCTCTATTTCTCCTTTTTACAAAAGTATGATCTTGATGTGCATATAATTAAGACGACTGGACGAGCGCTACTACTCATCAAATTTTTGGATAGGAACACCATATCAACATAAAAAATGGAGCTTAATTTGCATTACATGAGCACAAAAATGAGGGTAGATCTTAAGGTAAAAAAGGACCGTGCGTGCATTGCATGTAGCTGAAATGAAAAGTAAACCCCATATTAGATCACGATCGATGATAAAACTGAGTACATGGTTGTTTTAGGAAAGAAAAAAAAATTGAGTACATTATAATAATTACAGAGGCTACATAAAATCTAGTAATGAAAGTGAGAATAACAAATACAAGAGTCACATATCAGCAATTTTTGTGGCTAAGGACATACAGCCTACATCAATACACAAACGCAATCACCTGCTTTTCCTTCTCAGCATGAATGCAGTATCATAGTGCAGCCCTCATTGCTCCTCTTGCAGCTTCGCGCTTCATCGCAGCAGCCTTACCACTGCCTCGGAAATACACATATACTTGCTGCACATCAAGATAATTATGGGGAAAACTAAGGTAAGAAAGAGAACATAAAGAAATGGTGGCTTAATAGCATAAAGTATTTGTATTTATATGGAGATTGAATCGAATTATACCTGAATAACCCAGATGCTGACAATCGATTCCAAACAGAACAATCCAAAACCGATGAAGTAGAAGATCTAATATGCAAAACAAACTAAAGTTAATACGGTCAAGCTACATAAAAAGTGTAAACTGTTACCCATCCAATGTAGTGCACCCTCACACATGGGAAGATATCTCAGCCAAAGCAGTTATAAGTTAGTTAGCAATGGGCTTACCATAAGGGGAGTAGTAGGGAATACTAGCCTTTTTTAAGGCTGTTGAAAACAGTCTATACAAAGAGCCTTATTGCTAAGTTGGTGATTATGATTTTGAGAGTTCATTTGTGATCATTATAAAAGTATAATTCTTGTACAATTGTGAGGGCTTGAGAGTGTGTGAGCAAACTTTCTTAGGATTGCTTGAGTGTAATTCAATTGAAGATCATAGTGGATTGGAGAGATGATTCCCTCCCATGGATTAAGCATTTATCTTGAGTGCTGAACCCAATAAAAGTCCTTAGTGTCTTGTATTGCTCTATTGTTTTACTTTCGCATGTCCTTGGTTCGTTAGATTTTATTGCGTTTATCTTAACAATTTGTATCAGAACTTTGTCTCTTGCAAAGGGTTTCGAGCTTAGTTGGTATTGTTGAAAGGAGCTTGATCAACTCATCTTATTTTGCATTTATTTGAATAAGTTTCTTGTGTTTTTTAGATTTTGAAACTGTGCAAGATGGGTTATTCAAAGTATGAAATCGATAACTTTGATAACATTGGAGACTATGGACGGTGGAAACAAAAAATGTGGTCATTGTTAATACAACAAGAAGTACCATAAGGTGTGGCTAATGTTTGGAAGAAACTAGATTAGTTATATTTACTAAAATCCTTGTCAAGCAGGATAAGCTTGAAGGTGCAATTGTTTGGGTTTAGAATTGATACTTCAAAGAGCCCGGAAAGCAACTTAGATGAGTTGACACAAATGACTATTGAACTTGTTGACTTTGGAGAAGATTTACCAAATGAAAACTAAGCCATCTTATTACTCAATTCAATTCCTAATGTTTTTCGAGAAGTCAAGAATGCTCTCCAATATAGGAGAGATGGGTTAAAGTTTGATATAATTGTCTCATTTTTAAGAGCTAGAGATGTTGAATTGAAACAAGAAAAAAAAGAATTAGGTAGAACTAATAATAGGGATTCTGGACAAGGGGATTCATTGTTCACTCGTGGAAGGTCTAATAAAAGAGAGTGGATTTAAGAAGAAAGGTCGATCACAATCAAAGGGAATATCAATATCAAAGAAAAGAGGTACTTAGTACTAGGCATGTAAAAAAGGTCATTTTAGATGAGATTGTCCAATCTCGAAGAAAGGAATGGAAAATGCAAGTGATGGAGAAAGTGATCTAGTTTATGGTGCTTTTGATGATTCAAGTGTATTGTCTATCTCTACTGTGAAATCTAATAGAGAATAGATACTTGACTCTGGCTGCACTTTTCATATATGTCCTATCAAGAAATAAAATCTTGAAAAAGTGATCTTGGTAAAGTGCTACTTGGGTATAACTCAAAGTGTAAAGTGAAGGAATTAGAAAGGTGAAGTTAGTTTTGCATGATGACTTAGAAAAGACTCACTGGTGTAAGGTTTGCGCCCAAGATTAAAAAGAATTTGATTTCTTTGGGAATGGCAATTCAGGTTATTCAATCAGAATTGAAGAAGGAAAAATGAAGCTTTTGAAGGGAACTTTAATTCTCTTAAAAGTTGTGAAGAAGTGTGGACTTTTGTTAGAAAGTCATACAAGTATGAATCTTGCATATACTGTTTGTAATTCAAATGATACAACAATGTTATGGCATAGGCACCTTAATCACTTAAGTGATAGAAAACTTATTAAATTGTCTAAAAAAGGATTGTTATGTGGTGACAAGGTCACTTGATTGATCTTTGTAAGCATTGCATGGAAAACAAAAGAGAGTCAAATTGACGTTGAGTACACACACAACAATGGATATATTAGAATATGTTCATTCAAATCTTTGAGGGCTACAACAACAATTCCACTTGGTAGAAATAAGTACTTAACTTTTACAGATGACTTTTCAAGGAAGAATTGGGTTTATGTAATCAAAAGCAAAGATGTAATGTTATCTATATTTAAACAATGGAAGGAACTTGTTGAAAATCACACAGGTAAGAGGATTAAGAGGCTTATAATTAGCAATGAAATGGTGTTTTGTAGTGTTGAATTTATTGAGTATTGCAAGAACAATGGTATTGAGAGGTATCACCATGTCAAGTTGATTCCTCAAAAGAATGGAATTGCAGAACGTCTTAATAAGACTTTGCTCAAAATTGTTAGATGCCTATTGTCAAATGCCAAACTGCCTAAGCATTTTTGGGGAGAAACAATCCAAACTGCATTCCAATTAATCAAAAAATTTCCGGCAAGTGCTATTGACTTCAAAATACTAGATGAGGTGTGATATGGTAAGCCTTCTAATTACTCTCATTTAAGGATTTTTGAGTGTGTTGCCTATGTCCATATTAATGAAGGGAAACTACAACCAAAAAATAGAAGATGCATCTTTATAGGGTACCTTAAAGGTGTTAAAGGGTACAAATTATGGTGTCCTAATCTAAAGAAAACAATTATTGGTCGTAATGTGATTTTAATGAAAATGCAACTGTACATGATCTTGAAATGAATGGCACAGGTAACATTGATGTTAATAATGAAGATGAAATGATAGTGAAAGAATTGCTATGACCAAAAGGAATAGTCACTTAGTTGAGGTGAAGCAAGATAGAAATGATGATACATAATTGGGGAATTTGAGTATATGTGGGTGATAGCACACCAGATGTTACTGAACCTTACCACAATTTATACCAATTAGATGGAAACACTATTGAATTAACTGAAATGATAGAGGGTCATCATAAAGAAAATTCCTTGCACAATTATCAACTTACTAGAGATAGAGGACAAGAAGAGATTAGGAATCCTAAGAGGTTTGCTGAAACCGACTTGATTTACTATGCCTTGATTGCTAGTGTTGAACCTAATTATAATAAACGAACTACCTATAAAAAAGCTCTGACATCTAAGGATTCCAACAAATGGATAATGGCTATAGATGATATCAATCTCTTATGAAGAATGAAACCTGGACGTTGATACTTAAACCACCTCATGCTAAAGATTGTTGGAAGTAGATGGTTGTTCAACTTAAAAGAAGATAGAGAAATGATTGAACCCAACAAGTTCAAAGCAAAACTCATTCATAAGGTTTCTCGTAGGTCGAAAGAGTTGATTATAATGAAATCTTCTCTCCTGTTGGAATATTACTTGGGGGACATAAGGACTGCAAAAATATATAACACAACCTGTTTTCTTTATATTCTCAGAAACCTTTGCTCTAGTACAATGGAGTTCATATACGAAACAATTCGCCCAAAACACCATACCTTGACTTGAAGATTGTTTTTATTAACGAGTATAAATGAATTGTTACGCCTACTTCCCACAAACTTGAGTTTTTGAGAGAATTTGTGCTTGACACTTCTACATAGTATCAGAACAGTAAGGCTGGGATTGAATCCATGTGACAACCTCCCAAAATCAATTAAAATTCTCAAGTTTGATGGTCCTTACAAGAAGACAAAGAAATCCACTCTCAAAGAAAATTCAAATAATGGATCTTTGCAAAAAGACAAAGTAACCCATACTTTAAGAAGAGTTTTAAAAATTATAAATGAATTGTTAGGTCTACCTCACACAAATTTGAGTTTTTGGAAGAATTAGTGCCTAACACTACAGTTTTATCTTATGAGATAGTTATCTACTGTTTTTCGAATGTTCACAGCTAGGGGACAAATTTGGACACCGTGTGGTATGCGGGACTCGGTACATTCTAGACTCAGTTATAATTTCTTAGCTCTTGCAATTTTCTAATTTGCAGTTTTATATATATTCACTCATCCTGTAATTTAATCAGAAATTATTCAAGAATAATTGCATTTCCTGTTTTTCCTTTGATTACCACTAACACTTCCATAATTTAATCAGAAATTATTCAAGAATAGTTGCATTTCCGGTTTTTCCTTTGATTACTACTAACACTTCCATCCATATTCTCATTTAGTTCAGCATGCACTGCTTTCCCGGCATACGAATTTGAGTTAAATGGATAAAAATATATCAAGACTACATTTGGATAGTGAAGTGTACTCCAGTACTTCACAGCAAAAAAAAAGTACTCCAGTTCAAGCATACTTACCCCAACCAAGGCATTGTCGCCAACAACGTCAATAGCAGGCAGAATACCACTGTCAAAAGACACACCAAAAGATAATCAGCACATGAAGAGTAAACCGGCAAAGTTTATTATACATGAAGAATAATAAACTATAATCCCAATAAAGATGGGGTCAATAGAGCTATGAGGATGAACAAAAAAAAAACTCACTTAAAATCAACTTGCAGTTAAGAAAGTATATCTTGTTCTATAAGGGACGTACGTGAAGGATTTTCCTCTGAAAATTATAGGTGGAGCAACTGCAGCATAGATGCAGAAACCAATGTGAACCTGGAGGCAGAACAAATTAGAAAGTAGGAGTTAGATTTATGCCATCCTTTACCTCTATCACAGACCTATTAACTAAAATAATATGATACTTACCACATAAAATAGGAAAAACCATCCAAACTTAAAAGCACTGTCTGACCTATAAGATAATAAAAGATTGCATTTAAATTAAGGGAGTTGCTAAGACTAATAAACCACATATAATGGTAAAAAAATGTTTCTTTCTTTTCAAAATTTAGTCACAACAATCTAATTGAATCATTATTTACAGAGATTATGATATATTATAACACTAATATGGTACTGGATAATTCCATCAACACCGGTTAAATAAGCTCATGTTTTCTGCTTTAGTTTAGTCTCAAATGTTTCCCAACAGTTAGAATCACGTGACCTTAAAAAATTACAGTTGTGATTCAATAGATAAAATATGACATTACATGAACTGTTTCAAAACATAATTACCTAAAAGCACGATACAAAGGACGGTACCACAATACATAGGATCCTGGAACTCCAGATATGAAATAAATAACAGCAAGGAACCAAATTTTCACCCCTAGCACCAATAACAGTAGTTAATCAAGATCGGCCAAATTAAAAATATCAGATCAGTTATGAGAATACTGCTTCTGCAGAAAACAGGTGAAGTAGACTCTATTTACCTTCCCCTTTAATCCATGCAAGAGTAACAGCTATTAGATTCCAAAAAAGACAGACAATAAGTCCTGCATAGACCAAATAATAACTACCAAATTCAGGTCATGTTCATCATTAAAATATTTCAAAGGTGCAAGGATACAGGAAAAATACAAAAACCGTTAATGCATACATGAATAATGAAAAAATAGTCAAATATCATATACACTCCTCACTTATGCAAATATAACAATGGGACCCAATGCTTCAAAAAGTACCATAATGAATCTGTTTCATATTTTTCAAATATGCCTTTGAACCCCTTGCATCCAACAATAAGGAACCAAAACTCCTAACATATATATTTTTACATTCCTCCAAGGAATCAACTGCATATTTTCACAACACCTAAATGCTACTATAGGTAAAAAGAAGAAGAGAAATTTGAAGGTATCAGTGATTTTTCAGAGAAGTAGCATTATATATCTGTCACAAGGAAACATATTATCAGTGACATTATTTTGCAAACAAACACAGTTGCACAATTTTTATTTTTTTTGAGTAAATCTATAAAAATACCATCAAACTAATGCAATTATTTTGTTTATATTATCGAACTATTTTTCGTCTAGTTTATATCACCCAATTATTGTTTTTATTTATTTATATCATTATGTTAATCTCTGTCTAATGGCGTCACACATCAGATAATTAAGTATTAAATTTAGAACAACTAAACTCTTTTAATTGTTCCAAATCTACTATTTCTGAGTTGTTTTAAATCTATCACTTGACTATCCGAGTTATTCCAAATTTGTGCCGTTAGATGGAGATTAACAAAAATATATAAATGGAACAAATGCAATAGATGGTAATATAAATGAGACAAAAAATAATTTAATATAAACAAAACAAATGCAATAATTCAATGGTATTTTTGTAGGTTTCAAATGTTTTTAGTATTAAAATTAAAAATTAAACGCAAAATAATTTATAGACATCACAACTCTTATTGTAAAATATATTTATTAAAATTATAAAATAGTGGAAAGGCAATAAATTCCTTTACACATGCTTTAAAGCATAAAATTTATTTATTATGAAAGTATACTAACAAAACTATGTATTAAACAATCATAAAAATGAAGGGTCCACCTATAGTAAGAACTTTGAATATGGGAGAAAAAATAATAATAATACAAGAAGTACTAGTGTGATTTTTTTTTACTTAAATAGACTAAAAATAAGAGCAATTAATAAAATAAAAGAAATAGAAAATAATGAAAAAATGTAAAAGATGAACAAGACGAAAAGAAATAAGATGAGATATTATTTAATATTTGTTGTTTATTTAGAACAAATTTTTTTATTTTAATATTTTTTGAACTTCTTTTTATTCTTTAAATAATAATCGGGCTACCATCACTCCAATAGCTTGGTAGTTTAATAAAGACAATATCCTATATTCTTTTGGACGTGGCTTCAAGTCTCCTGGTAGTTTAGTATTCTTAGTGAGTGAATGTTATCCCATTTGAAAAAATAGCATGTCTTAAAACTTGAAATGATAAAAATAGCACATCTTATATTTAACAAATATATTTTTACTATTAAATAAAAATCCAACTTGTTATTTTACATTAAACGTCATTCAATTAAATATCAAACTGCGGACATTTAAACCCATTTAATGTTGAATCCCGTCCGGTTTGATCCTGTTATATATTATTAGATATTATTTTAATTCTTTTAAGTTTTAGTGGTGTTATTTTATATGATTTCTAAAAAAAATCGATTGGACTGATATGTTAATTCTTATTAGGCTTAAAGATTATTGAATTTATACATATAATATAAAAAACATTGTCCAAAATTTAGACTAAGCTTCAGCCCACCCAAGCCCCCACATCAATCCGCCCCTGCTTGCATGATTATTAAAATGCAAAATGCCACCTGCTTCCACTTGACAAGTCAATATACATCCACTCCAACCCAAACAAATCGAATCAGTAAATCAGTTATCCTAAAGCCCTTTTGATGTTTAAAATTTGATTCAGGATATCCATGTCTGATTGCTATTGACCATAATTCACAATTTGAGATTAACCAACAATAAATCATATGCATTAAAACAAAACAAGCTCTGCTCTGGCTGCTTGTCCTGCAAAGCTAGAGATTATATTGCGTCCAATACCAGTGCACCATGAATAATAATGTAAACAATAATGAAAACTTATGGGTATATATCATCCATCATCAGTTGACATACCTAACCACGTTGAAAATGCGACATATTGTGTTTTCTGCAAATATATTGGTATTTCATTTGCAATATCATGATGGATAAGTGGGAAAAAAGGTGGCCAGTTTTTCTCCTCAAGAACAATTCCAGCTGCCAAACAGGAAATAAGCATGGAGAAAAGGAAAAGTTGAGAGACAAATATTTATATCAAAACTGGCTAATAGATGCAAAAAGAAACATTGAGAGAAGGATGTAATTATTCAAAAAAAGGGAATGTTCATAACCTCGCGCAGCAGCTTCTTCCTTTCGTCTTACTTCCTGCAAAACAACAGAAGGGAAGGTTTGGATGCTTATGAAAATAAAACTTCAATTAGACGAGTAAATAGCTATAAATATACACATCTGCTTTAGTAAAGAGAGACAAAAATTCAAACGACTACTTTTGTTTGATGAGTAGAAACAAGTTATCAATTATCACATAAAGAAGAGCAAAATATGATCCCCTCATGAGAGAGGGCATGTTTGGAAGAGCAAATTATATACAGCCAGAAGAGCTCAGTCTAAGCATACTACATCCAATAACCATATCATGCAACAATTATCCACTTCTCAATTCAGCAAGTAAAACAGAAGTGCCTAACATGGGCTCTCACACATGAAATGGGTTCAGGATCTTCTGTCTTAACATCATAACACGTCATTTAAAAAACCACTAAGTTTCTAGGAACTCTACGTGAGGGGGTAATATTTTAAAAGTTGGGTGATAACACAGGTCCCATAGTTACGTTAAAAAGAGTAGTTTAGTCATTTAATTGTTTTTTATAACAGTTTAGTGTTTTGTTTTGAAAAAGTGACAGTACAAAAATAAATGATCAATTTTTTATTTTGTTTTTATTTGTTTCTCATATTGTTTCAACTGTTATTAAGATAATAATTTCATAAATTATCTTTAATAATATATTCAAAATTGATAAAAAAAACAAATTAAAAAATAAAAAAGTTTTAAATTTTTATTAATTGTACTTGTGCTATCACTTTTTCTTAACAAAAAAATAATAAAGGAACTAAAATGCTCTAACTAATATAACTAAGGGATTTTGTGTACATTTGTCTTTAGTTTAAATGGCGTGTCATGATCCTATTAATAAGATAGAGATTAATACATAATTTAAGATAGAGGATCTGAATCCCACTTAAAGATGAGCACTTGCATATCTCATTTTTAAGTTTAATTTATAATCATGCTCAACCAAATTTTCTTAAAAAAAAATCTCTTAGAAAGAAATTAAATATCTTGGCAACATCTCAATCAATTCAAATTAATGATGAAATGAAATTTTGTAAGGACTATAAGTGTTGATTATTTTCGTGTACAAAATATTTACCTATAAATTTGTTTTTAAACCTGCTATCAAGTCTATCAAAAAAAGTCGAACAAATGCTCGAGTTTCAAAAAATCATACTCCAAGTATATCTTTTATAACTACGACATATATGATTACATTTATACATTTAATAGTAAATCTTCATAAATATGAAATTATTTTTTATGCTTAAATATTTTTTTATATGTTTTAATATTTGTAAGATGTGACTTAAAAATATATTTTTTATTAAGACTTTGAATGGGCTTTGAATAATGAAGCCCAAAATATTCTAATTGCTAGTAGATTATATATATAGGGTTAGTGTTAAGAGGTGGTGAAATAATTTGAGTGAGAAAAGAAAAGAAAACCTGAATTGGTAATATTTGTCTCCTCTGTTTCAGCCTACATCATTGTTTCCAATTGCATGTTGTCATCTCCTCTAACGACTGGTCACAAAAAATAAAGTTTAATATTTTGATGATGGTTAATATCATATAAGGGATTCAAGTCCTGACTTAGGACCAATTTTTATCGTAGTTTAATGAAAGGTAGGCAAAGTCGATAAATTAATTTGTGGTATTTAATTATCTTTATTTTCATATTTTATAGTCAAGTTGGTTCATATTTTTCATGTTTATATAGCTTTTCTTAATTAGGGTATTTCATATTTAAATCAAATAATTATATAAGTGATCATTATGATTTGATTTAATTATTAATTTTAAAGAAGTTATTTTTATTGAACTTATGCTTAATCTTTTTACTCTAAAATTTTTTAGTTGATTTGACTTAAATGACATATATTTTGAATCATCTAGTTAGAATTATTCATTGTTAAATTCGTCTAGAACACACATAGACACGTGTGTGTTTTGTGCTAACTCTTTTTGTAGTTGATTTGTGAGCAATCGATCTGATTAGCGGAAAGCTTATTAGAACGTTGGTCTGAAAATCGTTCATACTAATTTTAAAAACTGTGAAAATAGAGTAAAGACTCGTAAGTAAAGCACATTGAGATAATATCCTAAGGGGTAGCATAAGACCGAATTTGTACTTAAACATTTGATTTTCATAATGAAAAGTTAGGTGATCCGGTAGTTTTCCTCTTAGTTTATAGTTGTGACATAAGTTATTTTCACTTAAAAATATCGTATGTTATTCTCTTATTTATATACTTTATTTTTACACATGATTATATGTCTGATAATTTTATTTAGATTATTAAATTATAAATTTATAAAAATTAAAAATAACTTATAAAAACTTAATAAATATGTACAAGTGAAAAGGCCCAAAGTCCCTTAATTCTATAATTTTACAAAACTTAACTGTATTCTAGAATTTAAGCTGTGAACGAAATAAGTACCTGCTCACGTCTTTTCAACTCAGATTCCTTTGCTTGAAGGTCCCTCTCTTTCTTTCTCAAATCCTAACTCCAAAAAGGCTACAGTTAGATGAAAAAGAAGATAAACTTCAATCCCGAGATACAAACATGAAAGTTGAACTTACTTCAGCCTTATCCATAGGTATATCAACTGTTGCACCCCCACCATAATTGAAATCAACAGGTTCAAAAGGGAGGGGAGAAAGCCTCGAGTTTGTGCCAGGAGCAACACTTCCAGAATTCTAGGAATTATTTACATAAATAATTAAGAAATCAAAAATTCGAAATAAACAAAAAGAGAAGAGAAGAGAAGAGAGCAGGGTGTATGAAAGTGGGTAACTAACTAGAGCAAAGTTAATGAAGAGAAGTTTCAAATTGATTCACAATAGATGAAGCAAAATATTCTATATAAACCCAATTTCCACATTTATTTGCACATGGGTACTCAATTCCTCAGATCAAACCCAAAAAACCAAGTAAAAATAATGTCAATCACAAATCCACCAGTAATCAAATATATGAGGGAGGAAGTCAACCATTACGAATCAGTCTGTTCACAGGCTCAAAAGACTTTTCATTCAATCCCAAGAAAATTAAGAAGCATAGAAAATCAGAGCTAAAAAAACTCACAGAGAAGGGGTTGACTTCTTCTACTTCCTCGGCAAAAGGGTTACGATCGTATCGACTAGCCATATAGCATAGAGAAAGCTCAAGGGCAAAGCTTATAAAAGAAGAAAATTGAAGCCAAAAACAAAAAATGAAATTAATTTCGAAAACATTGACCTTTCTGTATTTCCTTCCCTCCAAGTTCAAGGATCCAAATTATAGATCTAACAGCATTGTTTTATTATTTCTGCAAAATATTTTGTGTCTATGTTAATTTTAAATTTTATTAACTTTAAATATCATATCATTATATATTCTAAAAATAATAAATAATTTCTTTTAACATTAATTATTAATGTACAAATTTTATAATTATAAAACTCATAAATATAAAAATCACTTATAATAAAAAACAAATATATTATCGATATTAATATATTAAGAAAGGTTGTTTTAAAAAATTAATTTTTTACTAATATAATTAAAAAAATAATCACTAAACACTTTAATAATAAAGAAAAATGTCATTTTGATAAAACAAAACTCAAGTTCTAAATTAAATTATGTATAAAAAGAAAATTAAATTAAAACAAGCAAACGAAAACAAACAAATTAAATTATAATCAAACCTATAATGATGGATGAAAATAGGAATTTAAGGAGTATAAAATTTCATTGACATAACGAATTAAGTTATTTAAATATAAACTATATTTATTGATTTTTTTTAAATAAATAAAATCTCTATAATCATAATGAATTACTAATAATATTTAATAAATTATTTTTTCCTTAATCGACACATAACTTACTTGCTTAGGTTTTTAGAGTGAAAATTCCTCGAGTCTAACATTTTTCTATTTTCTTTTTAGGTCGGTTTAAATAATGTTTTTTTTATTTCAAACTCAACCTTAGTTAATTTCTTTTTCTCTTTCCTTACCTTTTTTTATGTTTTGTGATATTTTGACGATAATTGAATTAATAAATTAGTAAACTAAAGATATATATATGAACCAAAATTTTCAATTAATAAATAAAGTAAAGTTGTGTTTGAAATTAATAAATTGATAAGTTTAAGATAGATATATATTTTTAATTATAAATCAATATTTAATCCATCTTTAATTTATAATTAAAGTTATTTTTAAATCATATAATTTAATGCAAATCATTAAAATTAAAATGAATTCTTATTCATTATTCATAACTAAGAGCACATATGATCTGTCTAATGCTTAATTTTAAATTATTTTCTTTAATCATAAATCAATACTTGTCACATTATGAATTTATGATTAAATATTTTATGATTATGAATAAGAAATAAATCTAAAACTTTTATTTATTTAAGCCACAAAATTATACTTCTAATAATTAAAAATAGAAACTAAAATCTCATATACATATTTAACCAATCACATATAAATTAACAAAAGTTAATTTAATTATGAAAGACATCAACTTACAAAAAAAATTATAATAATTAAAAATATTTTTTTTCCTTGAAAACTATTTCATATCTCTAAAAATATTGTCACTAACTTATCCCAATCATTGGTTCTTCTTCATAATAAAAAAAAGTTCTCTTTTTATATCTATGGAATGGTTAATCTAATTTCTAATTGGCTAATCTATGTAATGGATATTGAGAAAATTATAAATAAAAGCTATCTTAAGTATTTACAGAGAAAAGCGTGTATAAAAGACTTTGAGTTAGGGGTGTCCATGGTCCGATTCGGTCCGATTTTCCTTAAAAAAAATTTAACCAAATCGGACCGTTCATATTACTCAGACCGGATCGGACCGTTCATATTACTCGGATCGGACCGGACCGTTTGAAACGGTTTTAAGAAATAAAAATCGGACCGAACCATTTGATTTATAAAACGGTTTGGTTCCTAGTTTGGTCAGATTTTTTATAATTTAATGAAGAATAATGTGAAATTTTTAATATATTATTAAACCGATACGGTTCGAACAATTTAAAATTAGTACAAACTGAACCAGACCGTTTGATTAGTAAGACCGTTTGATTAGTAAAATTGTTTGATTTGGTCCGGTCTGGTCCAATCCGGACCGGTTTATGGACACCCCTACTTTGAGTCAAAATTCAATGTTACGTGTCTTTTATTGCGTTGGCGCATGGGATTTGTTTAACTTTTACCAATTATAACTCAAGAGGATCTTATCGTGGCATAAATTATTCCATGTTGTGGCACACAAAACTCAATATGTTTAGTAATCATCCCGTAAGTATGTGTCGCAATACACTTTATTTTTCTTCAAATTTGTCTTGTACACCTTGTAAAATGATTGGTTCTTCATGTAAGACTTATATTCCTTAGTCTTTTTAGCTGTTATGTTTTTATTCGAGTGATTCAAATGTTCGTGTGTTGAAAAATTTATCTATTTTGATGCTAAAAAATCTGAAATATAACAAAACATACTCATGATTCTAAAAAGATATATATGCACAAATAATGATATAAATATACTATAATTAAATATATTTATTATAATTAAGTATAACAAAATTACAAAATATGAATGATTTTCAAGAACTTACAACAACCCTCAACCAGTTTTTTGTTAACCTTTAGTAATTAAAACGATATATAAACTAAACTAAATCATTTCTTTAGATTGATATGATTTTATTTAACGTATGAACAAGCCTTTAAACTCTAAATGATTATAATCGACGAGTTTAAGTCTCGTGAAGACTTTTAGTGATAATATCTACAAACATCGTAACGTGCAAAAACTAAAAATAAAAATAATTTAAATGACAAAATAAAAACTAAATTCAACACGATTTCTCATATTTTAGTTTCTTTTCAATTCATAATTAAAATCTAAGTACAAGTTCATTCAACATCCTAAAGGTTCCAATTTTATTATTCAAATCAGTACACATCACAAATCCATGTCCCATTACAAAAAACATATCAACTTTAACTTACCTAATCCTAATGTTAGGAATCTGAATTCACTTAAACTCTAATCCTCACAAGATATACTCTCATTCTTATGGATTCAAGCACTCAATAAAATATATGTGAACATAAGTTATATAAAGAATAAAACAAAAAAAAGTTCACATATGATAAACAAAAAAGGCTCAGAAGTGCATAATATTAGTCTCATAAAAAGAATCAAATGCTAAAATTCATAAAGATATCACATTACTCACGTTATACTTTAATCAAATTCATAAAGCTAAAATATTTAAATATGTGTCAAGATTATTGAAAATACTTTTGACTTGAAGGGAAATCTTTTCTATTATTTAACAACAATCATCTCACTACTTTCAATAATTTAGGATCATAGTATTTAATTATATTATCTTTTTTCTCTTTATTTATTCTTATTCTTATTCTTATTTTTTTTTCTTTTTTTCTCTTTCTCTCTTTCTAAGACCAGACTTACATACATCTATATGTTATGATGAGTAACTATTTTGGCTTTTTTTTTCTAAAAAATCACACACATATATATATACATATTAGGAGTCTGAATAAAGATATGCAAATACTTTCAATTTTTACTCAGATTACTTAATCTAAGAAATGAAAATAAGTACATGATATTGTATCAGATGTTTAAAATCCTAATATTCAAGACAAAACTTATAAAAATCATCTAATAATTTGAAATAATAAAAAAAGTGTTTAAAGTAATAGAAGAAAAATCATCACTCAAAATAAAATGATATAGGCTCAACAACATTTAATATTTGATTCATATATACCAATTTTAGGTTCATCTAAATTTCAACATCTAAGCATGAAACATAAATTATGAATAAAGATAACTATTACAATAATCCATTAACATGTTTAAGACATCCAACAAACAATATAAAGACTTAATTATTCACTTTAAATTAACAAAAAATATGATAATTTTGTATCAAATTTTTTTTTTAATTTATTGGACCTAAAAGTCTCTAATCAAATAATAAAAGTAAACAATTGAAAAAAAATATTAAAAATCATAATTTTATAAGGAATTTTTCTTCCACCCCTCACCTGAAATCTACATTATTCTCAATGTTTCAAATATAAATCAATGATAAAGAAAAAAAAAGTTACACACTTCTAATAACGCAATGTGGTTAACTATGATGATGTGATTACTTTTGTTACATCCATCATATAACTCAATTTCTATCATATAGAGAGAATTATTGTGTACTTTTCATGAGCCACACATTACCAAACATTTATGAGATTAACAATTCTAAATAACATCAACATAAATAAAATAAAAATATACCAAATCTAAAACAAAACAAAACAAAATAATGTTAAGCTATAAATTCAAAAAAAGAAGTACTAAACGATAAAATAAAATAAAAACAACCATAATTAATAAAATATAAATAATTAATAAAAAAATGAAATAAAAAAAAATAATAGGTTACCTCCTATTTAGAGCTTAGTTTAACGTCTTAACCAAACTCTACTTAGAGGATTACAATTTGTAGAATTTAATTTATTCAATGTTCCCCTCATCATTGAATTTGTGTTTATATGTGTTTAAAAATGCATACTCTCCCATGATTTTCATTGAAAGACACGTATTATGGACATCAATAATTGTCTTGAATAAGGCCAAGAAGTATATTATGCTCTTTGTCCAACTGTAGGGTTTTTTGTATATCAATAATTATAAAATCTACAAGTACGATGAGATTATATATATGTACCATTAAGTCCTTTACCATGCCTTTTGGATATATTAAAAGTTTATCATCCAATTATAGGAAAATGGTTGTGAGTTTCAATCACCCACTTCTAATTACAAGTATAAAAAATAAGGCATTAAATTAATGCTTGTACATAGGTATAACATAGCAGTTATCTCTTTTTTTTATCGCCAATGGTGATATTCACATTAAAGTTTCCAGGATATTTGAAGATAGCTAGCTTTGAAATTATGTATGTTCCCTGCATTATTTGGTAAATATTTAAATTTTTTAAGGAATTCAATGTCTAGCAACTCATCATTACGAAGGATTGTAATAGCCTTCAAAAGTTTATTTTGATCGGGTAATTATTCCAAGATTTTTTTTGCAAATGCTCAACTAGTTGTCTCACTTGTACTTCCACTCTTTTCACAAATGCCTCCAAAGAATCCAACCTCTAATCATTCTTAATATGATTGTCTTTGCTAACTTGAATATGAAAGTATTCAAGTTGTCTTCTACATATTGTTTATTTGGAGGATTATGTGGCATGTGTTGGTTTTATTAATGGCCCTACATACGATTTTGGTTCAAGTCATAAGTAGGGTTGTTTGCCCTCTAAGTGATATTGAGATGATTTCTCCACCCCTAAATATAATTGTTTGTAGAAGGGTCATTCCTAGGTCTAAGTTGATAATCCTCCATTGTATTCACTTATTGAGGACCTACAAATGATTCTCTTTGATAAAGACATGTGTTAGCACCATGTCCATAATTAATGCACACTCCATATGCTTCTCTGTTTGGAGTGCCCTTAGTGACAAGAAGTATAACTTGCTTGGTTAATTTTGCAAGTTATATAGACATTTTGGAGTTTATCTCATGAATTCCAATTCTTTGGCATTCTTTCATTTGAAATTAGTACCCAACGTTTCATAGAGATTATAAATCTCTAAGGTAATGTTTTTCCCCATAGCAACACCTGTAATGTTATCAATTAGGGGTGTCCATAAACCGGATCAGATCGGACCAAATCGTAAAATCGGACCGGACCGGACTAAACCGAACGGTTTTACTAATCAAACGGTCCAGTCCGGTTTGTATTAATTTTAAACCGTTCAAACCGGACCGGATCGGATCGGTTTAATAATATATTAAAAAATTTACATTATCTTCATTAAATTATAAAAAAATCGAACCAAATCGGGAATAAAACTGGACCGAATGGTTTTATAAATCAAACGATCTGATCCGGTTTTTATTTCTTAAAACCGTTTCAAACGGTCCGATCCGATCCGGTCTGAGTAATATGAACGGTTTGGTCCGGTTAAATTTTTTTTAGAAAAAACCTGTCAATGATTGGTCTTTCTCATGTTTAATGATTTTATTTGTGGTTTAAGTGATTCCTCAAAAAAAAAAAAGTAAAATAAAAATAAAATTAACAATTAAAAAAAATAAATTAAAGAAAAAAATAAAATAAAATAAACAAAAATAATTGAAATAAATATAAATAAACAAATAGATAACATATATTCATAAAATCACAAAAAACAATTATGAAAAATAACTAAAAATTAAAACAAATAAATAATTTAAAACGTCAATTCTTTGCCAAAAACTTGATAACTTTTATATTTATAAATCTCACTTATAATAAGCTATATATATACATGTTAATCCACTTAAACTTGTAAAATATATGAAATTCAAATCTTAAATACAAGTATTTAAATAGTATAGTTATTTAAAAAAAACTATTTGATCTTAGATTTTTTGTTTTTTAAAAGCTGCAATGTCTAGAAGAGGAAATGTGTTTCTTTATTACCTCAAATTAATACTTGAGGTCTTACCATAGGAGAGATTTGAAGAAAAAATTGAATATAAACAGTGATACAGATAAGAGGTAGAAAACGAAAAAGTTGCCAACCAAGATTTAACTTTGCTTAAGGAAAGAGTTGCCAACTAATATTTGACTTTTGGAAAATTTCCTTAAATGTTAGCTAAATGTTTCAAAAATATTATTATTTCCTCGAACAAAACTAAATCTTCCTCAACAATAGTTATTCCCAACAGAAAAACCTATTTGGAATCACACATGGAATATGATCAGAACACTATCTTCCTTTAATTTTTCTTTTTGTATAATCTTATGAACATTACCTTCTTAATTACACCAGTAATTATGTATAGAAAGAGATAAGGTAAAACTAGATACAGCTAGCAAAATTTATGAAAATTCAATGAAATAATTGAGAAATAAACAAAAAACGCTAAAGATTCTAATTACAAGTATAAATGGAAAGCAAGTGCCTCTAATGCTGGTGGACTAACAAATCCTCATATTCAATAGGTTTCGTAAACTCGAAGTTAAAAGCTCAATGTGTACTGCGTTTCAGTCTTTGGCTTATTTGTTTCCTCTTAAATGGATCAACCCAGTTCGTATCATCCTTCACTGCACGGTTCCAGCGATCCTTGAAGATTCGAAGTTCCCAAGTTGATTGCCTCCTTATCTACTCAGCCCACACATCATATTAGCAAAATGCAAACTTAAATGTATTGCAAGACGTTGAGGAGTAGTCACATAAGGATATTCAAGTTCTCACCTCAGCTCGCATGTCAAGAGATGAAGCTAGTTTCTGCACAACACATCATGAAACACATTGTCAAAAATGACGTTAAGATATATATATTAGGATAAAAGGTTGTCACCTATAACAAAAGTGCACTTTAGACCTTATACTTATTAGGTGGAGCGGAACAATTCCGTTATATTTACAAAAACAGTCGTAGAAGTCTATTTTGTAAAGCTAATGAACTTGTATTGTTCCAGCTTTTTTGCGAAAATGAACTTTCATAACCTTTTTTTGTAAAGGTAGTGAACTTGTGTTGTCCTATTTAATAGGTACGGGAACTAAAATGCACTTTCGTTAAAGATAGCAGACTTGTGTTACTCTTTTTCCTATAAAGTAATACTCATCCTGAGCCATATAATTCTCAAACTGAAATTACCTTAGTTGACAACTCAGAATTTGATCCCTGCATAACATAGGGGTATAGTAAGGCAAACGAGTACAACGCCAAGAAAATTGATGCCAAATCAATTATCACGTTAACTATGTATTTTCCATCTGACTATAGATATTGCAAGCAAGAGTGCCACACCTGGGATTGACAAAGCAAACTAACCTTTCTTGAAGAAGGCCCACTTCCACCTAAAGTTTGTATGCCCTTATGAACAACATATTCACTGTCAACAATTCCCACCTTCTTTGTTCGATCCCCCTACATATTAAACCAAGGCTACTTATTATTGAGAACATTAAAGTTAGATTTGCAGGACTTTGACACTTCTGTTAAGCACGACAAAGCAGTTGATACAATGGCACAAGAAAGTGTGGAAGCATTAGGCCAATTTATAGCTAGATCCTAGAGGAAACAAAAGGAAATAGGTGGAAGAGTGGTGACAGTTTTGTAATATCCCTCAGAAGTGGTGTTACCAAGAGCAAAAAAGGTGAGGTGAATGTAACACCAATGCAATCTTTCTGTGGAATCCAATGCCAAACTTAGAGCGAGTTGCTCATTGAATACAAAAGTATTCAAAAAAGAAAGCAAAAGGTCAACAATGGTGGTTCATATGGCAAGACAATCATGGACAGCATTAAAAAATGTTAAAGAGTGCAACTCTCACAAAGAAGCAACTTAGTTGTGAAATAGGTCCGGTCCAAAAGCCAGAGGCTTTTATTTTGACCTAATTAACCATCTTATACCTGTGCACAGTAACCAAGTTTCATATCCATTCCCCATCCGTGAACCAGATCGTTCTGAACAAAAGAAAGCACATTCAGTATTTAATTGAGAAAAATGTAGACATGATGATTTATTTAATAGATAGCTCGAAAACAAAATGAAGAAAAATATTCTTAAAGGCAAAACTAAGAAGGAAAAACAAAGCTGGCTATAGTAGTGAGCATAACAGAAACATTTACTGTAGCATATATTTATACATTAAAACTGCTTTATTTTAACCCTTTAAATTTGTTCTACTTTCCACATAAGATAGGGCTTTGCTATATGTTAAGATTTCAGTAATAGAAAAAGTACAAGAATTTGGAAAATAAATCCGACTGACAATGAAAAAAATGCAGACACAATTTCAGTGGAAAATGTCGTAATTTAAATCATGCTGTATTCTCTTAACACAGCAAGCATTTCACCCTAAGTTCCTTCCCCTGCCCCCAACATCAAAATTAAACAAAAGCAGAAAGGAACAACAGATGAAGATATGTATATATATATATATCCATTAATCATTTTACATCATGGTTAATCTCATGCTAGTCCAACCTCATAATAAATTATTCACGCGAGTGCATTATATGACAAATAACAAATAATAAATTTGAAGGCAAGATTTGAATTGTTTGTGAAAGGTTACACCTCATTCATAAATATGAGTTCATATCATAGCATCAGAGCTGCAATGTCACATTTGCTTGATTATTTTTCAAATAGCATTGAGTAATAGTTCATAGGCACCACAAATATGAAAAATACCTGTATAAGATGCCAAGCACAGAACCAAGCAGATCTTGAAAACACTGGAGCCATGCCCTCAACAAATCTAAAGGTGCCAAAGAAATTATTTAGCAAGCATATAACCAAGGTCATCTAAAGTGATTGTTATGAAGGGGTAGCAGTAGGCAGTAGCACAAGAAGATCAAGTAGAAAGTTCAGTTAAGAAAAAATAAATTATGATGCTATTGTAGTTATGGACAGAAGCACCAGAAGGGGGGAGAACAGTTCTCATATTATTGAAAGTAAGGAATAATAACTAGGTTATGGTCACAAACAGAATTTGAATATATCCTTAAAACTCAGGAGCTATAATGCATTATGGTTTCCAATAAAACAACTCACCCAGTGCATGGTGGCCCCTCACTAGCGTCAGAACATTTCACGCTGCCTCTAAGATCATAAACTCTTCTGTAAATAGTAAAAAGAGCTTAAAAAATAAGGACAAAAGTTCTTCATACTTTTGCTATATTAAAAGCTATTTCTTTGACTGGAACTATCCACTCACCTGTGAATCTTTTTTGTTCTGGCCCGAATAGTAATTCTATGATGTATACCAGTTGAATTAGGATCCAATGCTGGCTGAGATATCTCTAGTCCTTCAGCTTTTACAATTTCAAGATACCTAGACAAACAAAACAATCTTCAAGTTCAAAGAGGATATGATAATCTTGTCAATAACTAACAGATAAAACATGCTTTGCTCATGGGCCCCTCAAAAAGTATTTAACCAAGTCTCTGTCCATCTCTCTTTTTCGTTGCTCTAAACCATCTCTTACTCATTATAATAGGAGGGGGAGGGGGAGGGGGAGGGGGAGGGGGAGGGGGAGGGGGAGGGGGAGGGGGAGGGGGAGGGATCTCCGTTTTTAAAGTGTGTATAATAACTTTCAAAATTTATAATCTAAAATACCATAAAAAAATGCTCCCAAACTAACAAATTTTGTTTCGTAGTTATGAGTACACATTTTATCCAAGAGCATGAAGCATTAAACATTTACTAACAGTAATGTTAAAGAAACAAAGCTGGATATAGAATAAAATGACCAAATGATGCTTTACAAGCCCAAGACGGTACCTTCCAGGATGAAATTTTTGAACACCCAAATCTTCATCCCACAGAAAGATGTAATCATAGATAGAGACAACATCTGGATGTAGAAAGCGCTTTGCAAACCACCTGCAAAGAAGGAAAAAAAAATGTACTCCATGATATTTATGTATTTATTTATAAAAAAGAAAAAGAAAAAAACGTTGACATCAGTGGCAGAACATTAGCAAAACTGTTCAGATGTTGACCCAATTAGGTACACTTGAAACAATCCATATAAACACACATTATATAGCCCTACATTACATAGCTCCGCATTCCCAGAACGATTAATTTTTCATTAAGAACCAGACAGTGAGCCATAAACCACACATGCTAATGATGGTTTAAAAATATACAGCTGAAACGGATCCCCTTTTCAACTTTTATGTGGTAACACAGCAAAACAGTGTCATTCGACTATTCAAGTCGAAGCAGATTGTGTTCTGCCAGAGTCCCAGACCGTGCCTCTTCAGATTTATAAACCATTCATCTCAAACTGTGATGCTAAAGTCATCTTTATTGATCACATAATAAATATAAGGATATGAAATCAACATCCCAATGACTTATAACAAGACTTACCACTTTGTTTGATTCTGAGCAACTATATGTATGGCCTGACTGCTCCATTTAAGGTCCAGCCATCCCTCCAGGTTTCCATCATAATGAAACAAAATTATAGTGAAATTCTCTGGAAGGAACTGAAATAAATGATATTAGGAAAAAGAGCCAGCAGCTAGCATTTTCAATTATAAAGACAATGTTTACCTTTTGCACAATGATATTGACATTATGCTTTTGCTTAATTCCCACGGGCATTGCCAGCAAGCTGCGATGGCTATAATCTTTTACCTGTAATATGAACTCACAACGTAATAGTAAAGTAATTACGTCAGCATCTTGCACGTCCAAAAAAAAAAATACAAAGGAACAAACCCTCAACAAATCCATTTCAATTGGCTAATATGCCTGTATGTCAACATTTTACTAGGGAGAAAAGAGAATATTCACTAAGAATAACCTGCATACTGCCTTACCTTTGATCTTGATGATGACCATAGGGGCCGTAACTCTAAATCTGACCTAGCCTGTACTATGCGACGAGGCAAATTATCCAATTTTCTGGAACCCACAAGGGACTCCTAGATGCACACATCAGAAGGAATGAGATCTTGGCAAACACCACAGTAAAATTTTGGCAAATACATGCTAGCATAATAGTATTTACCTTTACTGTACCAATGAAAGGAAATTTTGCTTCCATCTGACCATGAAAGGGGGAAAAAATCAGCAAACGAACAATCAGAGTAAAAGGAAAAAAATAAAAAAAGATAAGTGTACATATCAAGAGGTATTATGCAGTATTAAAAGATGAACAGTGACCACTGACCACAACCAAAAATGAAGGTTTATGGGGGAGAAATCAGTAAACGATTAAATGGATTCGACTACTCTATGGACCAGTATTACATAGAAACATTTAGGACCCGGGGTGTCGTACAACTTTGGACACGTATTTGGTGTAGGACACAGCTATTTTCTTCAATCTTTTATAAATTTTCATCAATTTGAAGTATCGAGTACCCACACCATGTTATGTCCAACGAATACATACTTCATGAAATACCGGAATATGAGGAATTCATTCAATTCCCATGAGTATTACCTCCAACCAAACATGACCATAGCTAGGAAACCATCAGAGGATTATTGGCATATAACAATATATTGATGGGAATCTATCTGCACTTTAATGTTACTTCTGAACAACTACAAATTCATGAGTGATGCATGAGTGATGTTCTTTCATCACAATTGTCCCTTATATGACAAGGCATGAATATCAGAGAAATGGTAGGATCAACATACCTCTGCCTCTTTATATTGATAACTTGTGGTTCTATACACAATGAATAGCATCACTGTACAAAGAAATCCCATAAACGGCTTCATCTTGAATCCACACTTCCCCTATACCAATATTTTGAATTAGAGAAACTCAGACAAAAAAGCATACCTCAATTACAATAGAGACCATGCTTAAGAAGCTACCTTCCTAGACTCCATCCAACTCAACATAATAAAAGGTAAAGCATCATGGATGCTATCATATCAGAGAAGGCAATCCTTCTGTTAGAGAGCAATCTCCACGACTTCTTCGGAAATCAAGACTTCTGCCTTGTTTATATAAGAAGCTGCAAGGAATCCTCGTGCAGAAACAGACAATATCAGCACTAATTGAAAGTAAATACTATCATCAGTAACCATCAATCCATGACAACGTCATTTATACAGAGATAAAAGATAATACATAGAATAAATCTTTATCAAATAATCAAAATTTCCACTATAATTATTCATTTTATTTTATTCTCCCCTTTTAACACTGGATTATGGTGATTCTAAGACCCTCCTAACTTGGTGACAGTGACACCATAAAAAGAATGGACGAAAGGGGACTATATTACAAGACATGCTTCCAATCGAATGTCAAAACAATAATCAGGAATTAACTTACCACTAATAGGAATCAGAATAACTGAAAAGCTTCCAAACAACAGCAGTACAAGTTTAAAAATATCAAATTTATGACGAACCAAAAGTAGCGTGCTGTTAAAGAGGCTATTTGCAGAACGAATCAAGATATTGAATTGGCATGTGGAGTTGGAAGGCAAAGAAAGGCACTATATTTCAGTGCGCCATAAGAGGTAAGCAAATATAACCAGAACACAGTAATTGGCAACTGAAATTGTCTTCGCCATTTCCAGCTAAAACCGAATCATAATCACAATACAAGGAACAAACCCAGAACCAAAATCTTACAAAACAGGACAAACAAAGATAGAAGTAAAAGATGAAAGTAATGAATAAGAAGCCCCAACTGGAAGGAATAAGATCATAAACAACTCCCACCGCAAAAGCATGAAACCGACAATGTTAAACGCGAAGCTAACAAAATTCAATATCCAAAAATAAAATACACACAAATCCCCGTTCCGAGAAACCCATTTTCGAGCTCTGCTATTGGATCTTGAACCAATAAATCATCTAAAAATCCCAAAAAATATATATATATATATATATATAGGCATAAACAAAAATTTCAGTTATATTCTATCCAGCAATCCCAAAATCAAAAACACACCTAACAAATAAAAAACATTAAGAAGGAATATATTAACAAGCAACAGAGAGCAGAGATGTTCCGAACCAGAGGCACTAAAACATGAACCAATGCCCGTACAGTTCGTTAAAAAATCTCTATAAAGAAAGAGTGACAGAGAAAGAAGCAGAGAAGCTAAGAGGTAGATGTGGATGTAAGGCAAAAATGAAGAGAGAGATTCAGAGCACAAGAGAGGTTCAACAGACGAACGAGTAGGAAACGTCACGTCTTAAGGAGTAGAGAGAGAATGAGCTTTTTAGTTATAGACAGATTGTTTTGTGCAGCTGTAGTGTTGCATGGTCTCTTTGTAGAGAAGAGTTTTAGAGAGAGAGAGAGAGTCAAATAGTTATCTGTGCTTAATAATTATTTATCTCAATTAAAATAATAAGTTAATATATAAAGAAGTGAAAATTAATTTGGAGTACCATTTAATTACTTAATATTATCTATCTATAAATTATACACCCTTTTTAAAATTTAATTAATAAGCAAATTTATATCGACATGGTCTTACTTTTTCTCACTAATATTATCCTATTTAAGCTTTGAGATCAACCCACGTGTCGCTCCTCATGTGACACACGCTAAAATCTCCTCTTAAATCCGTGTCCTATACTATTTTTATTTTTTTTGTATTCGTTAACGATGATGTTATGTTTGACATCTTATTACCATTCAACAAATTTTTTAAAACTCTTATTTATAATATATATATTATCCTATATATTTTTTAAAAGTATAAATCTAATCGTCGTTTAAAGTAAAATAGACTATTTTCAAAATAAAGTTGAATTGTATTATGTTTTTTTAAAATTAATTTATAAATATTATTTTTGATATGTGCTTAAATAATATAATTTTTAAATATATGTTTAATTTTTATCGAAATTTAAAATATTTGGAAAAGTAGTACAATAACATGAGAAAGAAAAACAGGTCATTACTAATTTTAAATGAAAATTAATTAAAATGAGAATAAATACGGAAAAAAGAGTTTAAATGTGTTAAAGCACTATAAAAAATTAAAATTAAAATTAAAATATTAATTTATTTAAATGTATTCTAAAAATAATAATGAAAAACGTTTTAAAAAATATTAAAATAAAAAATAATTTTGTATTTATATTTTATGAATTTGAAAAAAAATAAATAGTGATCTATCTAGAGGTAAAGAGTAACATGTATCTTACATAAAAAAAAATTAGTTATAATATTTATAAAATTATAGATAAATTATATGTATAAATAGAATAGTATTTCACCTTAATTTTAAAATTTAAATTTTTAATATTCAATATTTTAAAAAAAATTCAATAATTTAAACATATATTATTAAAATAAAATATATATGATGTTATCATCCTATCTATTTTTATTAAAAATAAATAATTAATATATTTTTTAATATATATATAATATTTTTTATATATAAATTATAAATCTACCGTACACAAAGAAAATCGGGATAGTAAAGAAATAATTAATAATATTAACTCTTAAATTTCCGTGTTATTATTTTCATTCCATCGTTTTTTTAAAACTTAATTAAAAAAATGAAAATAACTCTTTCCTATTATAAAAATGAAAATAACACTTATTATAAAAATAATATTTAAATTCTATACTTATTTTAAAAATAAAAATAATTATTTTTTATTCTTATATAATATTTTTATATAATAATATAATTAAATTATTATAAAATTCAAATATTATTTTGTAATAAATATAAGATTTCTTCTTACTATTTTTTTTAATATTTTGATGTTAATATTTAATATAAATTAATTATATAGTTAATCTCTGAGACCGGACAGTGTGTCCAACAACGTCGGTCTTACTCCAGATAACAAAGATTCGGTCGTTCCGGTAACTTCTCTTTTGTAAATTGAAGGCGTGTTGATCACTTCTTTATCCATTGAGAATATCTGATATTGTTGGCTTCTTGCTTGCGCCATAATCTATATTTTTTATAAGATGGATGGTCAGATTATTCCTTTTATTAATATAAAATATGTTATTTAATTTTTTTATTTTAAGAATATGATAATTAATTATTTTATTTTTTTAATAATTTTAAATTTATTTAAAAATAAATAAAAATTATCGAAGATATTTAAAAAATTGAATGAAGTAAAAGATAATAATATACTAACTAATTATGTTTGTAATTTTTTTGATTTGATAAAGTAATAATAAATGATGAAAATATTTTCATAAATATCTGTTTAAATTTATTTTTATCAAAAAAAAGTTTTTTTTGTAGCTTTTTTATATAAATAAAATAACTAATGAGAATATTTTTATAAGTAAAATAATTAATAAGTAACCTTTTAAAATTAAAAAACTAAACAATATTTTTAAATAAAAAAGTCTAAATCATATTAGATATTTAAATTAATTTTTTAAAGTTTTTAATTATAAAATTATGTGTCTTGATTTTTACTTTCATCTCAAGTTAAAAATATTTTAAAAAAAGTGTAAAATGTAATAAAAATGTAAAAATAAATTGAATATTGATTTAAATTAATTGTATTATAAAAATTATTTAATTAAAATAATTATAATTAATTTTGTTTGATTATATTATGCAACTTATTATCAAATAATACATAAACTAATTACAATAAAATTTAATATAATTATATTTAATCTGTTTAACACAGTATAAACAAATATTTTTTTAACATCAAAATATAAATGTCATTCCTTTTCTTTTTAATTTTTTTTCAATTTCATTCCTTTTTCAACCTGTTGCAAATCATTATCTTTTATAAAATATTATTTTTTAAAACTATATTGTTAATTTATTTGTAGTATAATAATTATGTTTTAAACTATCATTAGAAAAGAGGTTAGTTGGAACGCATATAATATTTTTCTTTTTTTCTCAACATGTACAATAAAGAACACATCCTCAATGATCACAGATTATTTTAGATTAGATTGAATAAAATCAACTGGAAAATAGATGTTAAAGTTTATTTTTAAAATTTTCATTTATTCAAAATAATTTAGGTTGATTTTTTTTTACCATTTATATTGTTTAATCTTTTAGATTAAAAATATTATTATTTAATTTTTTTATTATAAAATAGGATCACATATTATATTATTTTAATATTTTTTTATTAAAATATTACTATTTCATGCCAAGAGATTAAATACGATTACAATATTAATCATTAACCATGAAACAACCATAATTAGTATGAAAAATATTCATAAAATAACTTTTTGTTTAAATTTTTTAAATATTTTTATATTAAATTTTATTTTTATTTTTGTTAAATACTTTTATTTTAATTACTTGACAAAAAATAATAATATATTAATAAAACTTATTAAAATAATATAATTTTTACTTAATTAATCAATTTTAAAAAAAATTAAAGAACTAAATTATACTCAAATTTTAGATTTTTGTTTTTTTAGGAACATTTTTTCTAAAATGTTAATGGAATATTATAACTTTTTAAACTAATGTATTAGACAAAAATGATTAACAACTTAAATTTTTAAATAATAATTAATTTTTTATTTTATTTTTTTAAGTTTTATTAAAAATAAAAAAGGCGTTAATTATCAAATAACTTGTAGGTAATTTTAATTTTTTTTTCTTCTTAAAATCACTAAATATAAAATTATTATCAAATATATTAGTGATTATTTTTACAAAAATTAAAAATCATAAAATTAATTATTTAATTATAAATAATAAATGATAAATTATTAATAGATATGGCCTTAGTTTTTTTATATGGATGATTATCGTCGATGAATACTTTTCTTTATCCAAGAAATTATTAATACTTTTCAAAGATTTAGTTAACATTTAAAAATAATAAAATTATTGAGCCAAATCTTTGAACATAGTATTTCCCTATCTTATAAGATATATCAAAATCAATTAAAACACGTAAAATACACAGTTACAATTACGGGTAAACAACATATATATAGTTTATTAATTAGTTCGTTTAAATTGATCTCAATTTCAGATTATTATTTTTATCAACATATATAGTTGTTCATAATTAGAATTTAAATATTTTTTAAGTAGCAATTAGCATGAAATAAAGAATAACCTAATTAATTCTACAAACCATACGAAAACACTAAAATAGATACAATCGTGAGGAATGATATATATCTACGTATAGACTAAATGAAGCAATATATATATATAATTTTTTTTTTTTGCTATCTTTTCTATATATATTTTTAGCACTTAACCACTTATGTTTTACTATATATTTTTTTTTTCATATAAATACAAGTTTCAAATTAAGGGTGAAAATTTGTATGAAATGTGTATGTCTATCCTATTTTTTTTATTACCCAAATTTAAATATTATGAAAAAATTAATAATTTTTAGCCAAATATTATATACAATAATAACGAAAACTCAACATATTTACTATTTCAAAATTGATGTCTAAATTGTCACCTATATTCCAAATGCAATAAAATATTGTAAATGAAAAGAAAGTAGTCCTATTTTTAAAGTAATTAATGTTAGAATAAAATTTATATATTTAAAATATATTTGTTTTAAAATATTATATAAATTATTAAATTATTCTGATTATTAATGTTATAAATATGTCAATTCAAAAAGAGAAAAACAAGAACAATATTAATTAAGAAAGTTTCAATGTAGTGGGAGAGTTTGTTGAACGAAACAAAGAAAAGCAAGAGATCAAAATCCACCCGAATTATTGCCCCGACTAAAAACCGTACCTAGAAAACGACCAAGAACTGTAGAAAAGAAAATTAAATTAATAAAAAATACAAAAAGTTGCTTTCCGATAAATGAAAGATTTAGAGCGTCGGGTTTCATGTGAAAACCTTGAAGCTTTGACTAATAAGTTAGTGCCACGTAGCCTCTAATTAATACTAAATTTTACAACTAATCCTTGGCCCACAGACCAAAACCTCACCAATAAAATAAAATAAAAAGAGTAATTTTATACTATATTATAAAGACATTAAAACTATTTAAATTATTAATTATTAATTAAATTATTAGATTTATGATGTTTAAGTAGTATTAATAAAATTGTTTTCCAAAATTAAATTACTAAAGACAAATTCTCTTTTACTTTTTACTAAGCTTTTAATATCAATCATTCAACTTATTTAAAGTTCTCGAAACTATCAATTTAGATGAACTTTTAATCAATAAAATAAAAGGTCAATAAAAATGAGCAGAGAATTTAATCAATAAAGAATTTAAATTTATTTTTTAATCACTTTTATTTATATATATATATACGTTAAAGATTTATTATAATACATTTAAAATAAAACAATATATATATAATATATATTTCATTATTTACTTATTCCTAGCATATTACAAATAAAAAATTAAAATAAGTGTTAAATAAATTATAATATATCTCATATATGACTCAAATCTAAACATCAATTTCATAGTGTCCAAATGAGTGTGTTAACGATTCCAACAAGTATATATAAAATTAAACATTAAACTTAATAGAATATAATTGAGCAGCTAGCTTTTGATTGAAGGTGTAAATTACTTGGAGAAACACCAACTAATTTTAATAAAAAATAATTTTTTTTGTCACAATTAAGTGTCTACTAATTCGGTCTAGTTTGATTTGAGAAAAAAAAAATCGGATCGGATAATTTGAAATAGTTTTAATTAATACAAATCGGATCAAATCGTTTGATTTATAAAATAATTCGGTTCGATCCGGTTTTAAAATTTGATTTGATTTTTAGACATTTTTAATAAAAAAATAATATAATTTTTTTAATATATTATTAAACCGGTCCGATTCAGTTCGATCGATTTAAAAATTAATACAAATCAGATCGGATTGTTTGATTTATAAAACCATTCAATTCAATCCAATCCGGTTTTTCGATTTGTTCCGATACTAATCGGTTTATGAACACCCCTAGTAACAGTTTAAGTTTTTATTATTATAATATAAATTATTATTATTATAATGATATTTTATTAATGATAAATTTATTTAATAATAATAATTAAAAATAAATTGATATTTTATATCTTTTATCATTATAATAAAAATTATTAGGAAGATAAATTTAATACAGTAAAATTAATTATTATTATTTTAACAATGTTTTTGGTACATCAGAAAAAGAGTAAGATCATTAAATTTGTAATTATGTGTACCAAACCTTTTTCCGTTTAAGAGGGTTTAGGTATATCTAATCCGCTTTAACTGGGGAATCAGAGGGAAATGCTTTTTCTCGCTGCTTTCTGAAGTTATAAAAATGATACTAATTTTGACCTACGTACCCAAATCACATACAATATTTCTTTTCATTTTAATTTAAGTATTAAAACTTAATTAGATTATAAAAATAAATTTAATTATTTCAATCAATTAAGATTTAATATATAAAAAAACTTATCAATTACATATTAAAATAACATAAGTTTTATCCATTTAATTAATTTTTATTAATGATTGTAATAATTATATATATATATATATATTTTAAATTTAATCATTGTAAACAAGTTTTTATTTCCTCATAATTATTACGTAGACGACATCTAGATATAACTAACTAATATACATAGCGTGGGATGTAAAATGTATAAGATGAAATTATGGTTTGCTCACACCGTGTATGACCGGCTTAATCCATGCCAGACTTAAAGCCTGATGAAGTACAAAAATCACCAACACAACCCCACAAATTAATTTTATGGCCATGTTTAGGTATAACTAGAAATCTGAATTAAGTTTAAATTTAAAATATAAAAATATATTTTACAATTTTATGAAATTTTATGTTCTCTTTCACGATTGAATTGTTGTACTAAATTAAATTAATTTAAATTTCAATTAAATTTGAAAAAATTATGATCAAGTTTATTTAAATGATTTTAGGCTAAGAATTTGAGATTTCATTTATTATTTTTTAAATAAAGATTTCATTTAATTTTAATGAACCATAAAATGGGTTAAATAACTCAATTTTAGATAATCGTAGAACTTTCCCTAATTAGTAATTCTATGGTCAAAATGTACAATTTTAGAATGAAATTTTATAAAATGACACTTATCTTAATTTATCCGAACTAACACCCAAACACAATTTAACCTAACGAACAAAAAGCCCCAAACCCAAAACATTGTGCAAAATTGTTGTTACAAATACAACCATTGTAGTGATTCTTACACAATCAAAAATCAATAAAATACCTAAGAAAATTGTAAGGAAAAATTATAGAAACCAAAATATATTTTAGAATTTTTAATTTCTTATCTCTGAATGATGATAATGACAATAATTGTTTTTACAGGACGAAGCATATAACGAGTAAAGAATCATCCAACTCGATCTTAAAACATTCTAAAAAGTATTAACTTTAACCCAAACAAAAATTCTCACAAAAATTGGATCAAGTTCTATACATAAGTATTTCAATGATTCTTAAACCCCTCATCCTTACTAAAAATATCTATGCATCTCTGTTATTCTTGTGATTCTCACCTTTTGATAATATAAATTCATAATATTGATCTCATATACATTATTTGTTATCTTATTACAAACTGAGTTAATGTTATCCTTCAAATTAGGATCCAAATGATAATAATGAGCAACATTAGAGATAAATGATCAAAACAAGAAAAAAAAACAACCATAAGATTTGAGCTCCTTCTTAATGTTGTTTTAATGTAATGGCAAGATGATATTTAAAAATATTTAACTTTAAATATTTTTGACATTAATTAATTGTTATAAAATGTAATACCTTACATCTTGATATATACTAGCTTGTAACATGTTACATCATTTGAAAAATAACAACTATTTGACATTAACAAAAATAAAACATGTGCAACATGATGAAGCACAAATAAATAGACTAATTCAAATTGATTTATGTATTGCTTTTGGTGATATAAATATGTTGCTGTAAATTATGTGAATACATATGTAACATGTTATATAAAATTTCATAATAAGATGCAATTTGCTTCATACATTATTGAATAAACAATAACGAACTGTATTATTATAATTTAGTATTTGATTTTATTGTATTTGTGTCGTTCTCTTTGTGGATTTTCAAACAATATCAATATGATTTAAATTTTAAAATTCATTACGACATCTGATATAAAAATTGAAACATTTCTTATCCATGGTAAATAGATCTTTCACGAAGGAAAAGAAAAATATGTAAATGGTAATTTAAAAGGAATATGCATTAAAAAGAATATCACTATATTGAAATTGAAGAAAAATATATGTGATGTGTTGTAACTTAGTGGAGATATTAACCTCAAAATGAAATATACGAGCATTTATATAGACAGGTCTTAGAAATGTGGAGTACTTCATGAATATGAATGTTGGGAAAAATATTGTTTGTAACTTATATAATACAATAAGTTATCCAACAAGGCATCAACATAGGTACAAGTGTAGAGTATGTAACACCAAACTTAGATAGTGTGATTGCTCTACAACAAATTCAAATAAAGAGTAAGGATTATACAATGAGAGGGTATTCAATAACAAATAAATCCCAATCTCTATGTCTTAACAATATTAGTAACATAAATGTTCTATTGTAAGAATAGTAACTCTAACAAGACAAGTATTAGAATGAAATGTAAAGATGAATTTTTTTATTGAAAACTTGCAGCAAACAAGATTAAACAATCAGATACATTCAAGGTATCCACCCACTTACAAGGAATTTTATTCCTGTTGACAAATGTTCAAGGATTAATGAGATAAACATGCTACCTATAAATATGTAGTTGACAACATAAAAGACTTTTAACAAAATACAAGTATACAATTGAGACGAAAAGAAATCACGAGTGACATAAAAAAGCAAACAACAATCTTATCACCTACAAAAGGTAAATCATGGGGAAAATGAATCAATTAATAAAAAATGAAAGAGGTGATCTAAAAGATTCATGATTTCTTCTATATGTTAGAAAAGGAAAACCCAAATTCCTTCATAGAGATAAAAATAAATACATAGTTCAATTTCAAGTACAAATTCATGAAAATAGGAGCATGTATAATTGGATTCATCAAATATATACTACCATTAGTAATTGATGTGACATTCATGAGAGAAAGAAGATGAGTAGTATTACTTGTATAAATTATGAAACTATACTCCTATCTATATTGTTTAATTTATTAATGTATAAAAACTTAATGGTGAAATTTTTTATTTGATAAATAACTCGCAAGTGCACGAATCACTTATAATAAGTGATAAGTATACTTTCAATGTTAGTCTAAAGATGAGCTACATAATTTTAAATAAGTCTTCAAACTTTTTAAAAGCAAACGCAAAAATAAAACTCAAACATTCTATCACAATATTTAGATTTTTGAAAATACTAATCTAATGACAAAATAATAAAAATAACTAAAGATAGATTTGGTGCAAACAAGTTCAAGCCATATATATATATATGCTTAAAAATTAATGGAAAATTAATAGGAATATTTAGCTAGTTAATCATATTTGTTAGAATTATTTAGGTTAATTAAGTATAAATCTAGATTATTAATTTTCATTTTTTAGTATAAAAAATACCTTCGATCAGATCATTCTTCTTTATTAATCAAACCAATTAATGTCTTCAGTTAGGTCACTAACTAAACTTTGATTAAATTGTGCCTAATGTTTAAGGAAATAACAAACCATTTAATTCAATGTCTTCGATCGCATATTCATGCTATCTAAATTAGATCTAGATGATGTATCTGAAACCTAATTCTCATATTTTAAGTATATTATAAAAAATATGTTTTCAATATGTTAATTAATAATAAATTTTGTAACAAATTTTGAAATGAGAAATAATCTATATTTATTAAATATTAATTTTTTTTGCCTATTATACTACACAAACATAGCAACAAAACTAAAATTTTATTATAATAATCAATAAGATATGCTCAAAATTAATTCTATGGTTAGTATATTAAAATCAATAAATTCAAGAAATATAAAATAGTAATATGAAAATAAATAAATATACAAATTAAATCTCAATAGCAACATTAGATAGACGATGTGTCATCTCCAAAGTTGTGATCTTAATTTTGAAAGGAGTCCCTAATTTTCAACGATATTTTATTATTCCTTAATCTGGAAAAAACTTCCTAATGTTGTCTTTTATTTGTTCTTGCCCAATCTGAATTTTTGTATAAAATTAAATCTAAAAATAAGAACAAAAGAAAAAGATGGCTCTGAAATATATAAAAAATGCTAAGCTATATTGATAATAAACCTAGGGGCTTAAGCGTTGTATTTTTATGAAAATGCTAATACAGAGGGCTTTGGGCCAATTTTGTGGAGGCACATCGTGACACATCTTCTCCATGCTGCGATCCATGATATGTTCAACTTTGCCAATTTTAACTTGAGAGGGTCACGTTGTGGTACAATTTATTCCACACCATGGCACATGTTATTCAGTGTGCCTAGTACTTTCATATTGAACAGTGTGTGCCACGACACACATACTTTTTCGCCACGACATGTTTCATTTTTCTTCAATTGTGTCTTGTACACCTTATAAGCTTATTGGTTCTTCATGTAAGACTTACATGTCTTATTATTTTTAAGTTTCTCATGTGCAAATTAAGTGCTTAAGGTATTGTCCATCATGTGTTAATAAATTTATACATTTTAATGCTAAAAACATATGAAATATAATAAAACATATCTATGATTCGTAATAGATAGATTTACATAAATAATGATATAAATATGATATAATCAAACCTATTTATTTTATTTGAGTAGTACAATAAAATTACAAATAATAAGTATTTTTCAAACATTTATCATTTATTAATACAAAAAATCGTATTTGATTCATGAATTTCAAATGCAACATATTATTACATAAAAAACCATTCATATAAAAGGTTACATTATTTACTAAATTGCTTACTATATATTTAACAACTATATGAATCACCAAATTGTTTAGTGTACTAACACATGGACCAAAATATTTGCAATACTTTAACAATTAATTTAATAATATAATGCATATTTATCCTATTGTATTTGTGGTGATAGATAAAGAAACTACAAAAGTACATAAATTATTTTTTAGAAGACTACAATTAAATTCCTACCATATACTTAGGCTTACAAGGTTTCAGTAAACGAGATGATAAATCTCTAACAAAGGAGTAATTAAAAAATTCCTTAAGTTGAGAACTATCTCATGGTTAGACCACTCGAACAAGTTCAAATACTCCAAACAAGGTGTTGATAGACTAAAGGGCTTAACTAAGTAACACTTGGATCAAAAAGTCACCCCCAACTTAGGAAAATTTCAAGTAAACTCAACAAAGCTCAAACAGAAAAGTAAGGTCATGTGTACAAGTTAAACCATACCCGAACTTCAAAGCCATCGGTATCCCATAGAGTTAATGCATGGTCCTAAATCAAACCACCATTCAACAAAATCCACTAGGATTAGTAGGTTTGGCCTTCTAAGAGTGTGGCCAGCCAGGACCAAGAAACTTGCCTTAATCCCAATCATTCACCTTCTTAGGCTACAACTCTCGACATTAGGAGTATAAGTACATTTCCAAAGATTTTCATCTCTACATTAGTAGAGATGTTTTATTCAAAGATTATGTGTTTCCATTTGCCTCACTTAAGAATTCTCTTACTCCCATTGAGTCTTACTCCTATAAAACTATTTTACCTATCATACATAAACAAAAATCACCTACTTTTTATGCATCATCTCTTATTCACAATCAAATTTCCACACCTTATTCTACACCATTTTCCTTATCTCTTTCACCAAGATCTTTACCATTACCAACTGATTTATCTCCACCTACTTTTGCTTTTCCAACTAATGCAAACCCCATGATCAATGGATTAAAAGTTAGAGTGTTTAAATTAAAGGTATTTTCCTATTTCCTTCTTGACTATCTACTTACTACCCCAAACATCATCAAACAACCTTTATCTGACTCAATAAGGAAACAATTAATGCAAATCAAAATTGATGCTCTTGATCAAAACAACATCTGGACCCTTGTTCCACCTCTACCTAACAGAACAATCATTGCTAGCAAGTGGATTTTTTAGGTTAAAAAGTTGAAGGATGGTTCAAAATCATGGTTTGTAGCCCAAGGATTTCACCAAACACCAGGTTTTGATTTCTCCACCACTTTCATCCTATTATGAAACAAGTAACCATTTGCATCATTCTTACCATTTCTCTCACAAATCATTGGCCATATCACCAATTAGATATAAATAATGTTTTTTTCAATGGTACACTTCATGAATAAGTGTATAAGAAACAACCAACGAACTTTGAACATCCATCATATCCCAAGCATGTTTGCAAACTTAATAAAACAATATATGACCTTAAAAAAGATCCTTGAGCGTGGTTAGATACATTATCATTGGCATTATTTGAACTTGGTTTTTTGAAATCTAAGGCAGATAATACCTTTTTTTATAAACTATATAGCTCTTTCACCATTTACCTTCTAGTTTATGTAGATGACATCATAATCACTGGTAGTAATGATAATGATGTTCAAGCCATCATTGTCATGATTAATTTGAAACTCTCTCTAGTATCTTGGTCTAATTCATTACTATCTAGGCATTGAAATATCTACATTATCCAATGGAGATCTAATTCTCCTCAATGTAAATATATTCAAGAATTGCTTCAGGAAACCAAAATGGAACATAATAAGCCTTCTACAACACCCATGCCTACTAATGGAACACCTTATACCAAAATTGGCAAACCATTTACCAATCCTACTTATTATCGAAGTGTGGTAGGAGCTTTGCAATACATAACTATCACTAGACCAGACATTTCATTTACTATAAATCATGTTTGCCAATTTATGGTCAATCCTTTAGAGCTTCACTGGTGTATTGTGAAAAGAATACTTCGATAACTCAATGGTACCATCACTCATGGTCTTGTGTTTAAACCATCCTCCCAACTCCTTTTGCAAGGGTTATCGATGTTGATTGGGCATCTCGTATTGATGAAAGATGATCTACCTTAGGGAACATTTGTTATCAGGGTGCTAATCCTATTTTATGGTCCTTAAATAAGCAATATTCAATGTAATGTCGAGCATAAAAGCAAAATATCATGCTCTTGCGAATTCCACCTTTGATATCATATGAATCCATAGTTTACTCATTTAATTGATTTACTTACTAAATCATTCTATATTTCCTAGTTTCAGTTTTTACAAAACAAAGTTTACTAACTAAATTGCATCTTATTCTACCACAATTTCCTATAATTTGGTGTGATAATCTGAACATTATGGATCTTGCAACAAACCCAGTTTATCATGCACAAATCAAACATGTTGAATTAGATCTAACTTTGTACGAGAGGAAGTCTTGACAAATCAGCCATAAGTTCAACATTTACCCTCAACAAAACAACCAATTGATTTACTTACTAAACCATTCTCTATTTCCCCTTTCATTTTTTACGAAGCAAAGTCGGTGTCGTGATCATGACATTGATTTTGAGGGGAGGCATTAGAGGTAATACTGAAAACATATCAATAAAGGCACAAGATTTATCCAATAGTGATAAGGCAAAAGAATAAGAAAGCATATGGATTAGTGACATGGATACATTTTTTCCAAAAGCTAGTTACAATGAAAATGTAGTGAGCAAGTAATTGATTTTAATTGGATACAAAAGGTAAAAGTCATACTTTGTTATTCATTTTTCAAATTTAGAATTTGTTGCTTAGATGTGTTTATCTATATAAAGATCACTCAACAAATAGAAGTTGTACATTGTAATGAACAAGCCTAATAAATATACAGAGAATCATATTCAATCATGCTCTCTCATTTCCATTTTTCTTCTCTGAACAAGCCTAATTGTGCCATTTGTACGGTTCCAAATGCAGTATTGAAGTGTGAGTTTTGTAGTATCAGGTTGATACTTCTAAGACATCTCAAGAGATCCATCAATATAATGTTCAACACCATATGATGTGATTACAAACAACATTTTTTCTTTAATCATCAAATAGTTAGAACGACCTTACTTGAAAGGAAAATATAGACCGATCAGAGATAGAATTGAAGAATCACTGATTGTGCAAGACCACTTCCATTGTAGTGTTGTTTCCTCCTAAATTTGGTGTAGACTCCATAGATGAACAATATGCAAAGAATGATAGTTAGCTTTCTTGAGGATGAGTAGCATAGAAACAAAGCTTCTTGAAGAAGAACTCGGGCTCTAATACCATATGCAGCTAAAAAAAATTATAAATTCAAATCAAAATACGATCGATAAAAAAATAAATAAAATATATTATTTATGTAAGAATTTTTTCAGAGTATATTAATATATTTTTGTCCCATCAAAATATTATTTGAAATGTCTCTTTCTTTCCTAACAGAGGATATGGAAAATTTGTGAGAGGAATATGGATTGGAAAATATGTACTATACATATTTTACGTAGATTATTAGTTACACATAGAATGATAAATAAAAATAAACTACATACATATATTTTAAGAAAGAATTTTTCATTAAACACAATATATATTGTCACATATTAATATTAGAATCTTTTATCTTAACAATTCATTTTTATAGTAAGAGAAAAGTATTATAATAAGTGATACTAAATCAACATGCTTATTAATAAAGACATACAATATATGACCTATATTATTCTATCAATTTTTAATTTTTAGTTTTATGTATTTATATTTAATTTATAAATATATATCATGTCATAATATTTTTTTACATCTTATTTTAATAATATTTTTAATTTACTTGATCTCTTCTATTAAACATTTTTTTAAACTTTAATACCTAAATTATACTAATACTTTTGACTTTAATATGTCTCTTTTTTAGTTTTAAAATAGTATTAATTAATTAATTAATTAAATATGTTTATGTATGAACATTATTGTATTTTTATTTTTTTATTTAAAATAATTTCACTACTACATTAAGGGATATTTAAGAAAATAGGTTATATGTAAAAACTGATTTATAATGAATTTTAAATCTATAAGCTAATAAACTAATTTAAAATTTAAAGTTAATTATAGTTTGACTATTAATGGACTTAAAATTAAAAAAATAAAATTATAGCATTGATTGTAGGAAATGTTTTTTAATCTTTAGTCCTCTAAGAAATTTTTTTTTGTTCTGCCTTGTCCATACATGATAAAAACATTGTAAAAGTGGTTGAAACGTGAGTTATTATGACATACAAGTGAACCTTATATTCATATGTTTTATAATTACTGATGTCACATAAAGTGACATATTGAAAGTGAGATAGGTGAATAGTATTATATTTTCGGAATAGGATCATAGAGATCCTTTATATTAGGTCATTGGTGTTGTTTGAAAAATGGTTACTTAGTCCAATTATTTTAGAAAATTGGCTACTTAAGAATAAAACACATTATTTTAATGATTTTTAATAAAAAAATATTGTTTTTAAAATAATATTTTAATATAAAATATTATAATAATGTAATTTGTTCTTAAATGACAACTTTTTTAAAGTTAAATGACTAAATAGTATTATATATAATATAATAAATATAATAAATAAAATAAACCAAATAAGAGAACATGTGTGGCATAATTTTCTCTTGTTTATTTTTAAAATGTTTAATATATATATATATATATATATTTAAATTAATATTAAAATATTTTATAATTGTATGATACTACATTAGAAATTCAATTACAAAATATAAATAAATAAAAATTGACAAATGCACTAATACATAAGCATCATTCTGTATCGTATCTATTGAGACACACGATCAATTTAAGAAATATATGAATTAAATTATAATCAAGAACATAAAACAACTATATTTTTTACGTGGTTTAACTAACAATCTATGAATTTAACCCGTAAGAGGGGTCATTCCCTGCCAATCCATTACACTCTTGAAACAATTGCACACCTTCAAGCAATGTAATTCTCACATTGCTTTAAGCTCGCATTACAATAATGATAGGACTTTGTCTTCTTGCAAACCATTCATTGTACTCACAATGAAGACTCATATATGCTTTCTAGACTAGTCATCAAGAATGAAAGACTAACTTATTTACATTCGAGATGACAACTATTTATAATTGATAGTTCCTAACATAATTTTTGATTCTCTATGTCAGTCTTACCTAAATCTATTTTAAGTCAATCAGCTAGGAAAATATATGTCTTCTTATAGGCCCTACATTTCCATACTTCAATACTCTGAGGTCTATATTATCTTTTGAGTCATCATTTCAAAATTTTCTACCTTGACTCAACAAGGATCAGTGGATACATATGATTCAATGCCATCTACCAAAGACTGTTATGCATTTAACCTTCATCAACACAAAGTCAATCAAGGCATAACTTGAACTTACTCAAGGGGACTACGTTTATTAGCATATCCACTAGATTTTGTATTGTAGAGATTTTGATGACCAAAAACTTTGTACTAGCTATAATATCTTGAATAAATTATAACTTGGCATCGATATTATTGGTCCTCTCATGATAAATTGGAACTTTGAGAGATATATATATATTGCACTTTGATTATGAAATACACATGAGTAGGTTTTGCATCTATCCTAAAACTGTTAGCAATACCACTCAACCATATTACTTCCTTAATTTCCTCTAAAAGTGCAACATATTCATATTCAATCATTAGAAAAGCTACAACATGTTGTAGAGTTGCTCTCCAACTGACTATATTACCCAAAACTGTGAAGGTAAAACCAGTCTGATATATTCTTTTATTAAGATCTCCAGCATAATCAGTATCTACATATCTATGTAAGGAAATATCATTTCTTGAACCTTTTCCTTATACAAGGCCAAAGTTCAAAGTACCTTTAATGTGCCTTAGTATCCACTTTATAGCACATCAATATTCTTCTCCTGGATCAGCCATGAATTTGCATACCAAGCTCACAACAAAAGATATATTTGGTCTTCTACAAATCCTTACGAACATTAGGCCCCTTATTACACTATAATAGGAAATGTTACTCATAACCTTCCTTTCATCATTAGTTTATAGGCATAAGCCACTAGATAGCCTAAACTATGACCTTAAGGGCGTAGCATTTGATTTGGATTCTGACATACCATACTTATTTAGTATCTTCTTGAGATAGCTATATTGAGACAGTAATAACCTCCTTTAAATATTTTATATCTGTTAATCTCATTCCAAGTATCTTCTTTGTAGCTCCTAAATATTTCATTTCAAATTTAGTAGTTAATTATTGTTTGAGATTCTTAATTTCTTTCATATTAACACTTGTTATTAACATATCATTGACATATAATAAATGAAATACCTTGGAATTTTCATGCCATACCTTGATATATACACATGGGTCATAGTTATACCTTTTGAACCTAATAATTATGATGAAGTTTCCAAACCTTTTGTACCATTATCTCGAATATTATTTGAAATCATATAGTGATCTCTTAAGCAAGCAAATATAATTTGCTTAACCTTTAATTTCATACCCCTTCTCCAGTTGCTTCATATGAATTTTCTTTTCTAATTCTCCATGCAAGAATGTCATTTTAACATCCATTTACTCAAGATGCATATCAAAATGGACCATGTAGTAGTCTAACGAATGTATATTTCACCACTAGGAATACACATCATTATAATCAACCTCTTTATCTTGTATATCCTTGTGTAACAAGTCTTGCCTTATATTTAGTGGGTTCTAGCTTTTCAAATCCTTTTTTCAATTTGTAAAGCCACATATATCTCACTATTTTAACATTATAAGGTTTAGGCACCACCACCCATGTGTAGTTCTGCATAAGAGACTTGTATTCCTTATCCATGGCCAATTTTCACTTCTTTGAATCCTTACATGTCACTGCTTCTTTAAAATTTGCAAGCTCTTCATTGCAAGGCTTTTATCCTTCTGCTAGAGCATAGTGAATGAGATTTGATTTCTCATATCTTATAAGCTTTTTTTATTATTCTTTTCACTCTATCTCTAGTGAATTGATAGTCATCTAGGGGTTGAGCATGGGTCATCTCAGTTCCTATTTCTAACACTTCAATAGATGTAAAGCCATTTTTCTAAATCATGATGGTCAAAGGTATAAGCGAGTTGCTCAATTTGCACGGAAGAATCCCATACGTATTAGCAATTACAAAAAGGTCCATTATTTTTTTTACTCAAATAGGTAACCGGGACTTAAATGAAGGGTAGAAATGCCAACCTATTGAATATTTTTGCGAGCTTTATACCAATTTGGCTAAACTAGCCTCACAAAAGTGAATTAAGCAAATTACACAGTATAAGTATAAAACAACATGCTCAATTCAACATATAACAAAAATACCCAACAGTAAGAAGAAACAAACTATGACAAGCACACTAGTGACAGTGTCCTGTCAAGGCTAGCATTATGAAAAACATATCAAATATCACACATTATGAAAAACATATCAAATATCACACATTATGAAAAACATATCAAATATCACACAGTATGTGAAACAGTAATACATACTAAAATTCATAAAGAATTTTCAATCACTTCAAGACCTCAAATGTGAGAACATATTTAGTAAATGATGATTGTACTCTCATAACATGCAAACAAATATACATAGCAAATCGTAATAAAGAGTCTGACACTTAGTACACTTCCAATGTAAAAAGATACAGACTCCTTAAAGACTCATACTAAATTCACATGTAGATAAACAGTTGAAGCAACATAAATTAATCAGGAAATAGGTCAATTAATTTAATACAACAAAAGCAAAGAAAAAGATTTCTATAGGCATGTAACACAGAAACAAAAAGAAAGCATACAACAACGTATAACAGATAAGGTTTCAAATATTAGTTTATATCTAATATGTTAAGACTTACAAGATAGAAACTTAGATTATACTAACACATAAACTAATTATGCATAACTACAAAGAAGTCCAAGACTCGATATACAATTAGGTTAAGGAGATACTGACTCTTTTAGGACTCGTCCCAAACATGCAAAAAAATAGTAAGTAAAACACTTAATAGAAGGAAATTAATACAATAAACATTAATCAAGAATAGATAGTAACAAGTAGTAAATATGTTATACACAAACAAGAAAATAGATGATAAATATTAAAAGATTTTTAATCAAAGTTTTAAACTTTAGTATAGAAACATACACCATTTAAACCTTGACTATACGAGCCACACATTAGAGCATACATAACATCAAATATAACAAGGTAAACCCATATAGAAGCCATATCTATATTGTAATTTCTTTAGGTTTTTTATGGAAACCACTCGATAGTAAACAAATCCACTAAGAAATAAAATAATTACAACCCTCAAAAAATAAAACCCACATTACCTTTATCAATTGAGACCTTTGTTCGAATTGCTTATTGTTGTCCTTGTTTACTTCCTTCATAACAACCTAGTTCGACACAAAAACCTGGCTTTCCTCTAAAGCTAGCACCACCCAATGTGATGTGATTAGTAATTGTGAATCAATAATGTGAAAAGAAAGAAACAATCAACCTTAAGAACCATCCTCAATCACGAACAACCAGAAATCATCGTGGGAAACACTTTCACCACAATCCACAAATTGTGTACGTGTGATACACAGTAGCTTAAGTATTGCACATAACTAACGATTTTTCAACTCAATCTCACAATTTTGTGTCTTACATAAAAAACAAAGTAGTCTTGAGCTCAACACTCAAGAGCATTATTTTGCCCATAACGTTTACCTGACACATGAAACACAGCCACAAAGACTACTTACATAAATCTCACTTGCAAACATTGCCTCAAGTACTCACGAATCAAGAGTACAATTTTGCTAACACAATCACAAATCACAAATACCTAACAACACTCAAGGTAAGAGTGATCCAAAATAGAAAAGTGAGATGTCAATTTGACAAAGCTTTATTACATATTTTTTAGATAAAAAACAAAAAGAGAGGTGTATTTATAGAAGGTACCCAAATATCGAACCACCTCATCATAGTCTCGCAGACTACCTCACCATGGCCTTACCTAGGGGTGTGGAGAGGTGCCAAAAATATTTTTTTTTCATTCCAAAAATTATCGAGTAATTTTCATAATACTTATACCAAAACCAAGCCAAAAAATGAATGACAACATTGGCTTGCTTACACGCATGCTTTTCAAAAATCACAACACTCCACCTAATATGCATACTACGAAAACCAACCCAATAATGTATGTGAACATGCTTTCAATCACAGTATTCCTAACTAGGTACACGTGTGCATTACTGATTTGCAATAACCATTCTTACACAAAAAAAGGCAAAACACTGTGTAAAATAAAAAGACTGTGTTTTTCACATAAGAAGCCAACACATAGACATAAAGTAAAAACAAGACTTGCATACTCCCCCTTTGGCTTTCCATGTCAAAACATTGCATAGTTAAGTACAAATACACATTACATAGTTAAGTATAGATACACTCCCACTTACGGCTACAAATAAACATACATAGCAAACCATAATAAAGAGTTTGACACTTGGTACACTTCTAGATAAATAGATACAAACTTAAATTTCTTAGAGACTCGTACTAAACTCGCATGAAAATAAAAAGAAAAAGAAATATAAGTTAATTAGGAAGCAAGACAATTACTTTTATACAACAAAAGTAAAGAATAGAAAGCTATAGACATGAAACACAAAAAGAAAAGAAAGCACGAGACAACATATAACAAATAAGTTTTCCAATCAGAGTCTACAACTAGTATGTTAAGACATACATGATAGAAACTCAGATTATGCTAACACACAAACTGATCATGTATAACTAAAAAAAAGGAGTCCAAGACCCGATGTGTAATCAGATTAAGGAGATACTAACTCCTTGAGGACTCGTCCTAAACATGAAAATAACAGAAAGTAAAATACTTAACAAAAAGCACTTAATACAATAAACATTAATCATAGATAGCCAGTAACAAGCAGTAAATATGTTATACAATAGTAAGAAAACATGTGATAAATATTGAAAGCTTTTTAATCAAAGTTTAAACTTTAGTATGCAAAAATACACACCATTTAAACTTTGATTGTACTAGTCACATATTAGAGCATGCATAACATCAAATATAACGAGGTAAACTCACATATAAATCCTATCTATGTGGTAACATTTTTGAGTTGCTTATGGAAATCACTCGATAGAAAACAAATACACTAAGCAATAAAACAATTATAATCCTGACAGAAATAAAACTTCTATTACCTTTATCAGTCGAGAGTCTCTATCCAAACAACCTATTGTTGCCTTTCTTGTTGTCTTAACAACTTGGTTTAACACACAAATCCGACTCTCCTCCAAAGCTTAGATCACCCAATGTGGCATGATCAATAACTATGAATCATCAATGTGAAAAGAAAGAAACAATTAAACTTAAGAACTACCTCAATCATGAATAACCAAAAATCACCATAAGAAACACTTTCACCATAATCCAAAAATCATGTATGTATGAAACATAGTCACCCATATAGCTAACGATTTCTCAACTCAATCTCACATGTTATGTCTCACAAAAAAAAATAGCCTTGAGCTCAACACTCAAGCATGTTATTTTTCCCACAATACTCAGCCAAAATATGACATAGCCATATAGACTCCTCACATAAACCCCACTTGAAAACACTACCTCAAGTACTCATAACTCAATAGCATGGTTTTGCTCACACATTTACGAATTACTAATACCTAACAACACTAAAGATAATAATGATTTAAAAACAAAAAAAATGAGATGTCAATTTGGCAAAGCTCTGCTACATATTTGCTAAATAAGAAATAAGAAGAGATAGGGTATTTATAGAAGTTACCTAACAACCGAACCACTTCACCGTAGTCCTCATCGCGGTCCTTGTCGAGAGGTATGGTGAGGGGCCAAAAAAACTTATTTTTCTTTCCAAATTTTTCTGAGTAATTTTCATAAATACTTGCATTGAAATCGAGCCAAAAGCATGAGTAATAGTGTTGGCTCTGTATTTTACACGTGGAAATCCAACACATAGATACAAAGTATAATAGGACTTACATGCACTGTTAAGGATCACTAATGTCAGTTTCTATTAGAAGTTATTGGGAAACTAACTCTTCTAAAATTTAAGCTATTAGAAGAATGACTAACTATATTTTTATATATTTATCACTCTCCTCACAAGTGTTGGGAGAATATTTCATTTTTATGTAGCATGTTTTTTATTCCAATAATATTTTTCCCAAACTAGCAAAAACTTAACCCAAAACTCATAGATTTATACATATAAATGTCAAATACATTTTTTTACACAAACTTAATAAAATAAAATAAGATTAAATTTGATAATATCTTTGGTGACCCACCAGAGTTCTAACAATCTACTAGAGTTTTGACAATCTTCATCGATGACCTAACATATGTAATCTATTGTATCCATCTGCATATTTATATATAACTTGTTATAGCTACTTGAATCTTTGTAACCCGTTACATTCATATGTATATTTATATGTAACATATTACATTCACCTTTACAAGTTGATCAATTTAGTTTCACTCTGCAATTTTGAAATCCAACTCTACCATTGTATGTAATATGTTACATCTCTCTGGTAGGATCATTAGAGCTCGAATAAGTATGTAACATATTACATCTAAATCTATTTTTGGATATAACATGTAACATCCACCTTTTTTGAAATCATCGGTGGTGGTTGTTAGAGCTCCAACAAGGTTGTTGATAGAACTGTCGAAGTTTCGGTGAGGTAGCCAAAGATATGGTGGGGTCTTATAATGATCCCATTTTATTAAAATAATAAAATGAGGGCATTTTTGTCTATTTTTTGAGTAGCTTGACATAAAATTATTACTTTTTAGGAAAAATCGATCAACTTATCAAAAATAATGTTATTTAGGTCAAAAATTATAAATAATGACTCTATGCGTCATGCAGACTAAACATTTATAATTCAATAATTAAGTTTATTATGCCTTAATTATAGGATTTTTAGCTCTCAACCATGTTAGAAGTTGTTAAGTTACTAATTCTCTAAAAAAATTAAGCTAGTTATTAGGTTATGGTAATACAAATTCGTTATTTCTTTTGAAAGTCATTAAAGTTAGACCAATTTTTTTTTTTTGAGTAAAATTGACTTTTTGTAAAAGCTTTATTTTCTTTTACTAAAAATAAAAAAATAAATATATTTTAAATATTTATTTTTATTATTTTTGATAAAATAAAATAACTTTTTTACAAAATGTAAATTTTATCCTTAAAAATTTAACCTAAATCTTCAAGATTGAATTTAATAATCATTTTAAAAAAGATAATAAGCTTGTAATATTTTACTTAATAATTATTGTAATAAAGTATACCTTTTTCAAAATTTTGCTACCTTTAATCTATTTAAAAATTGAATATAAGTGTAATTAAATAATATTTAATTATTATAATTGTAAGCAAATGCGACTAATGTCACACTTAATTTTGAATTAAAATGAGTAGAATTTTAACACATGCATACGTTCATAGGTTTTTTTTTTTTATGAATTAAGATAAGCAAAAAACCTATAGTTAAATTCATTCAAATAATTCTTATTATAAGATAAATAAATAAACAATTATTTTAATTGCTCTTATATAAGATTTATATGGCAAAAAGGATATTAAGAGACTAAATAGATTTTTATATTATCAAAATTTATGAATTGTTACAAAAATATAATTAAACTTTACAAATATTATAAAAATAATATTAATTTTTTTTTGTTATATTTCTATACTATTAAAACTTACAATAATAAAAATCCAATATTGATGGAAGTTTTTATAATATTTTATAAAATTTAATAATATGGAAATAATAAAAAAAATTAATTATATTTTTATAATAATTATAAAATTTAAATATATAAAATTAATAAATTAAAATTTAATGATATTTTTATAATAAACCTCCCCGTACAAAAAATTTAAAATTAATAAGTGTTATTTTACAATTAATATTATTCAGATATAGCTTTTTTACGATGCATTGAATTCAAACCGTTGCTTTTTTAAAATAATGATGATTAAAAGGTAATTATTGCTTTAAATGCTCCACTTGTAAGCTTTTCATGTATATATCATAAACTAAAATAATAGTACTTTTTTTATAATTTTAGTTAAAAAAAATAGTATATTTATTGTCAAAATCTAATAGCCGTATACCACCAAATTTTAACAGTTATGGGTGAATAGTTTCATGGTTATTATAAAATTCATCATAGTTATGTCATAGTGCATACAAATTATAGGTTATTTAATGAAAAGAATTAGTAAAAACAATTATAAATTTGTTATAATAATATCTTTTATTAATGAAATTACCTCTAATATTTATTTATGTGCATACAAGTTATAGGTTATTTAATGACAAAAATTAACCACAATACATAAAAACAATCATAATTTTTATTTAATGAAGTGGATTATCTATTAAAAATGAGGGTATTTTTGTCTTTTACTTTTTAATAGCCAAGACGGAAGGTGTTAACGGTGTACCTTTTCTCCCTTTCTTTGCTCTTCAAATTGATTTCTTTTCTAACCCCCAAAAACAAAAATGATATTGTTGTCTTCTCTGGTTACTAACTTTCTTCTATAATCCCGAGCCACACCAATAGTTTAAAATATCTACTTTACTTACATGTTACAACGGCTCATATGTGATGGATTTATATCTTTTATCTTAAATCTTATCTTCATCACTATTTTATTAATAGAATCATAACATTTCATTTAAAATATAACCCATTTTTAAAAAAAATTAATGATTTTTTTAAATGACATATCATGTTAATAAAATAAAAATTAAGACAAGTTTTTAAAACAAAATATCCCAAGTCATGCTAGCTACATAAAATATTTTGTTACAATACTAGATCGGTTTGAATTTGTGATTTTAATGGTGAAAAGAGTCTTATGATATCTACTAGATCTAGATCACAAGAGGTGAACTCAAATTCCTTCACATTTTTAGTGAAGGTATATTTTTAGGCTTAAGCGATAGGGTCAAATACTGCAACAATGTAATTTGCTATTAGATCCATTAACTTTTTTTTTATAATAGTATAGTTCACTATTTTTTTTAAATTTATTTTAAAAAACAGCTTCAATTATTTCTCATAATAGCTTGTGCTTTGTCCTATAAATATATATTTGCAATTAACCGGGAAAAACACAGAAAAACTATGAATACTTCCTATTCTTGCTCTTGCCTACCTCATTGTTTTGATTTTTAAAGGGATCCTACCAGAGTCTCAACTAGAAAAATTCTGTACAAGAAAATGAACAACCTTAGTGGTCATGGTCACACTAAAGGAGTTTAAGAGAGAGCCTGAAGCCACACCAAGCTCAAAACTCAACAAAGCTGAACAACTGTACAATATATGTTCAGAGCTAAAAAGAAAAGCAATACAGCACATTTTACCTTGTTTGATCTCTTCTTCTTCTCTTTATGGAAATTATTGATTGTTGATTACTATTTCTAACGCCAACTTTTCTAGGCCGGTCAAAACCTTTCTTTTTCACAGCAATGGGTACAAAAGGAAAGTAACGAGAAATGTTATGTGGTTTTCCACGTCCAAGTGAAATCTTGGTAACATCATTCTGAGCATTGACTACCTTTGCTGACAACATTCTTTTACCAGGACGAACAGGAACTCGGGTTCCCTGAGGATTGACAGGAGGATTATGGATTGTTAGGCTCGGATCAAGAGTTGGAGAAGGAGCCTTGTTTCTAGACTCGTTTAAGTACTGTCGATATCGTTTGGTGGTGAGTTCTCTGAGAAGAATAGCTGATTTGAATTCACGTGTATTTTTGGAGTAGAAGACCAAGGCATTGTTAGCAAGCAGCAACATATCACGAAACAGTTCCTTTATTGACATGATGGAGCCACTTGTAATTCTTGATCTTAGTGTGTCGAAATCCACATGTTTCCTAATCATTTTTTTATATCTTCCTCTCTTCTGTCATATATAAATAGTACAAGGTTTAGGTTACTGAAAATCTTTCTGTGAGTATCATTTGACAAAAAAATGGTTGCAAAAATATGTTATCCATACCTGGCTATCGAGCCGATGTTGATATGTAGAAGCACTTTTATGCTCCAAAACAGAAGAAAAATGCCTCATGAGGTCATCAATCAAATCATTGGTGAAGCCTCCATTCTTCTGATCATTTGGACCAGAAGATCTAGAAACCTCACCGCAATCACTTGTATTTTCCTTAGATCGGATGACAGTTGCAGCATCAACTGAATCCCATAAGCTACTTTCTCCAACACTGACTTCATTAATATCCCTGTTACAGTCCTTCCTTTTCCTCTTCCCTCTCTTCTTCTTTATGGTAAGTTCTTGTCTTCCACACATACTTTCCACCAACTTCTCGACAATTGATGTTTTACCTTGCTGAGGAGAATGTGAACGTTCATGTTGGTTGTTGGTTTCTTCAAAGGAAATGATAGCTGGTATCTGACAATCAGATGACCAGCTTGTCCTGGTCTCAAGAGTGTAACTGCCAGCTGATAGACCATCCTTTGATGTTTCTTTACTGGAAGTTTCAAGGCCTTCCAATTTTTGGAATTGAACAGAAAATCCCATCCCGCTAAATCCATTGTTCGCATGATAGTAATCTTGTTTCTCAGCCTTGAGTGTTTCAAGTTTTGATTCGAGAGATCTGCAGCAGAGACTAAAATTATAAAATACTGCAAACTCAAACACCCCTATAAATGGTAACTCTAGTTTCTACAAAGCTGAAGGTCTCAAATACATGTAAAATAGAGAATTCAAGTACAAAGGTTTCTTTCCTCCTAAGTCACTTTTTTTTTTCTAGATTAAACCAGTTGCAGGCTCCAGTTAATGGGGATTTTCTCCCTAGAAACTTTGTTTCATACTCTAGCGAAATCAGATTCTAGTACTAACCTAGTTCTGCTGATTCTGCATCATAAGTTAATTAAGAAACACATCTTCAAGGTTCAAAATCGGAACATTCAAAATTTACTAATATCCCTTTGATCTTTGACAAATAGCAGTTCAAGCCATATATAAATCACGCATTTGGCCAAAAACGTCCCAAAATGGTGAGTATAACCAGTGCACATATGTACTCGTGTAAAAGAAATATGAACTTTACATAACTCATGCACATCCTGAGTTATACAGTCAGTACATAAGCTAAAACTAGCTTTTGGGTAAAACAAATAGAACCATGCAATTAATAATAATCCTACCACAAATAAGGTTTTTTCTCCAAGACCTTTTTCTTTTCTTCTGTCAGGATATTCTTCCCAACCTCGTGTTGGCTTTCTAATCCCTATAATTTCTAGCATGAGCTTCAATTTCACTACTCTCCTTCGATCATTCATACTATATTTCTTTTCTACGCTCGCTTCTTTTTTCCTTCGTTTGTGCCCTTATTTTATTTGGTAAGTGCTCTGACAGTGCTTTTTCTTCTTCTCTGGTCCATTTTGCGGTAGTGGTTGTTTGTGAGCTTTGAAATCCTAGTAATGGAGGAGTTACGAAGTCGTGTTAACCATCTTAATCTCACGATTGACGTTGGGGACTTGATTGAGCACGAGCAAAGTGCTTCGAACCTCTTGATTGCTGGGGACTTGATTGAATAAGAGCAAAGTGCTTCGAACCTCCTGATTGCTGCGCACATTATCTTGTAGAAATTTGTCAATATTGAAGTTCTATGGGTTCATCGCAAGAACTGGACAAAGATTGGTGGTTAAGATAGCAAAGAGGTAGATTGGAGTACTTTTGTGTTTTAAGAACGTTGCTACGTTGGAGATGGGACTCAAAAAGCACCGAGGAGCTTCGAAAACTGTCTCATGGTGGAAACGAGGCTTGATCCAATTGTGAGGTGGATTGTAAGTTTTGTTGGTTTTGTATTGGAACTTGATCGATTTTCCTTAACTGGTGGTTCTTTGAGATCAGTTAGGGTGTGTCTTAGGTTTGATATATCGAAATCATTAATCTTTAGGGCTTGGATTCGTTACAGAAATGATTATGTGTGGGTTGAATTCTAGGTACGAGAGGCTGCTAAAGTTTTGTTATTGTTGTGGCAAGATAACTCATTAGAGTAAGTTTTGTGATGTAACTAGTGATGTATGTATAGATTTTAGGGGAAAATATGCACAGTATGGTAAATAGTTGCATTCGGACATGAATATGAAGGTGCCTATTCAAGTGAAGAATGGCAGTTTGCAAAAAAACAATAAAAAAAATAATGATGGTTTTTTTTTTTTTGGGTTCTGGTAATGTTAGTGATAAGAAAAATGTGGGAGGTAAGGCTGTGTGTAGAGGAAAAGAAAATGTAGCTTCTGGCTCTGAAAAAGGAAAGGATGCAGGGAGTACTAGGTGTGCAAGGAGTGTTAGGACACGAAAACGACTGAGGAAAAGTTTTGAAGATGTGAGCTACTTGAGTAACATTCAATGTGAGTGAATAACATCTGTGCAGGAGGTGTCTGTTAAGTAAAATTTTGAATACACGATTCTAAATTTACTAATATTAGATCAAAATAAGTAAACAAACTACTTGTATTATACCCACTATAACACATTTCAAAGACAACTCACAAACTGAAGAGAAATACAAACACTCAAAGATAAAACTCTCAACTCACACTCAATCTAAGAATACAAAAACTTATTTGTTTTTGATGGAATGATTAAACCAAATGCAAGGTAGGTTATTTATAGTCCTCACCATGCAATCTACACCACACAAATATAAAACTAAGAAATAATCCTAGCCACACAAATCTTATCTACACATTTCTTTTTTCTACAACTTTCAACCACTTCATTTATTTCTACAACCTTCAACCACTTCATTTATTTTTCTACATCCTTCAACCACTTCATTTATTTCTCTATTTTTTCAACTACTTCATTTATTTCTCTATATCTTTAATTATTATGTTGGTGTTGATTTTAAACACCAACTCTCATTATTTTTACTGTGTCAAGATGACGACAAAACATTTTGAACTTGCCAACGCTTAAGCTTTTTGTGAACAAGTCTGCAACTTGATCATCTGTCTTGATTTGCCTCATTTCAATTTCTTCTTGCAGAACCTTTTCTCTGATAAAGTGATAGTGTACTTCAATATGCTTAGTTCTTGGATGAAAGACCGGATTCTCTGCCAAACGAATTACCGATTGATTGTCACAGTACAACGGTATTGCATAATCTACTTGTTGATGTAGATTATTCATTAATTGTATCAACCATGTACACTCTTGAGATGCCATTGACGCTGCTCGATACTCAACTTCAATGGTTGATAATGATATTGTTGATTGTCTCTTGCTACACCAAGAAATTGTTGCAGAATCCAACTTAAACACATACCCAGTTGTTGATCTCCTGGTGTCATGATCTCCTGTATAGTCTGTATCGCAGTAACCAACTAACTTATAGTCTCCACATTTCTTGTACAAAAGACGATAGTCAATTGTACTATTAACATATCTCAGTATTCGTCGAACTGCATCCAAATGAGGCTTCTTTGGATTTTGCATGTACCGACTCATCACACTAACTGCATAAAAAATGTCAGGTCGAGTCAAGGTTAAGTAGATCAGACTGCCTATCAATTGTCGATACATCATTGCATCTTCCAAATCTTTTCCTTCACGTATACACAATTTGGAATTTGGTTCCATCGGTGTCGAAATCGGCTTGCATTCAAGCATTTCAAACCTCTTCAACAAATCTTTGGAATATTTTCGCTGACAAAAAAATATTCCTTCTTATGTGCGATCAACCTCTAAACCAAGGAAGTGCTTGAGCTGGCCAAGTTCTTTCATTTGAAAACGGACTGACAAATTCTCCTTCGTTTGAAGAATTCCTGCCTCATCATCACTGGTTATGATTAAGTCATCCACATATACTAGCATAATAGCTAGCTTTTCTTTATTGGCTTTGACAAACAAGCTGGAATCTACAGGTGTTACTGAATAACCACTGGACTAAACGTTTCATCATAGTCTAGTCCATACTGTTGAGAGAAACCACGAGCTATCAATCGTGCCTTGTGCCTCTCGATTGATCCATTTGGATGGCGTTTTATCTTGTAGACCCACTTGCAGGATATGGGTTTCACATCTCTTGGCTTTGGCACAAGATCCCAAGTCTGATTTTGCTTAAGTGCATCGAACTCTTCTTTCATAGCTGTCATCCACTGAGAACTCTGCGATGCTTCTTCGAACGTCTCAGGCTCTATTGCTTCTTCAATTATGCTTGCATTGGCATATTTAGGATTTGGCCTTCGTGTTCTTGTTGACCTACGGAATTGAGATTGTGGAGTTGATTCTTCCATTTCACTAGGCCTACCTTCTTCATTTAGTTGTTGATATATGCCAGTTTGCCAAGGATTTTGAGTTACTCTTTGTTTGAAACCATCATCGTCTGGATCTCTGGATTCATCTAAACTTGGTTGGAATTGAATAGTATGTTCCTCCATCTTTTATTCCAACTTATCTCCAAATTCTCTTGAGTTTGACAATGCTTCCTTCTCTGAGGACCACCAAGAAGATGCTTCATCGAACACCACCAAGAAGATGCTTCATCGAACACCACATCTCGTGAAGTGTAGCATCTTCCACTCGTTGGATCACAACATTTCCACCCTTTTCTTTGGCTGTCGTATCCCATAAAGATACATCTAACAACTTTCTTGTCAAATTTGCTCCGTAAATGATCAGGAACAAATACATAACATACACAGCCAAATACTCGAAAGTAGCTAACTGTAGGTTTCATGTTCCATAGTTTTTCAAAGGGTGAAACAAATTCTAACCTTGGTTGAGGAAGTCTGTTGATCACAAAGGCTGCAGTCCTTATTGCTTCAACCCAAAACCTCCCAGGTACATTCTTTTCATGTAGCATACTTCGACAAATTTCTGCAAGATGTCGGTTCTTTCTCTCTGCTACACCATTTTGTTGTGGCGTGTTGGCACAAGTGTACTGATGACGTATTCGACATTCTTTTAGGTATTGAGAGAACTCGCCTGAGTTATATTCTCCGCCGTTGTCTGTGCACAAACAACGGATCTTCTTTCCAACTTCTTCAGTTGACTCTCTAAACTCTTTAAACTTTGAGAATACGTCAGATTTTTCTTTCATAAAGAAAATCCACACATACCTTGAGAAGTCATCAATGAATGTCATCATGTATCGCATACTGCCAATTGATAGTTGCTTAACAGGACCGAATACATCAGAGTGAACTAACTCCAATGGTTCTTTTGCTTTAAACTTTGAATCCTTATATGGCAATTGGTGAGCTTTACCATATTGGCATCCTGCACAGATTGTGTCTGTTCGCATGTCTAGTTGAGGAAGCCCTTTAAGCATTGACTTCTTCACCATCACACTTAGCTTGGAATAGCTAACGTGACCTAACCGCATATGCCATAGATCTGTTGTCTCATTTCTTCTTGTCTTGTCTACATATGCAGATTCTGCTGACATCACGTAGATTGATTCCAATCGTTGTCCCTCCATTGTCGATGTTTCTGAGATTTTGAGATCACGGTACACCTTCACGTCTCGAGAACCGAACAAGACATAGTGGCCTGATGATGTTAATTGAGCCACAGATAGCAATTTTTTCTTCATTTCTAGGACATGATAAACATCTTGAAGTGGTACTTGGTTAGTACTATATTGAGGCGTAACTATCGTCTTACCAATGTGGGCTATCGGTAACCTTGAGTTGTCAGCTGTCACCACTACACGACCTCCCTTGTACTCAGACATGCTTTCCAACTTTTGTTTATCACCTGTCATATGATTTGAGCAACCCGAATCTACGATCCAATCATTCTTATAGTCAATCTGTTTTGATGTTGTCACCGTAAGAGCTAATTCTTCTTCCTCCATAGCAAATAATGCTTCGGCATCCCAACCATCTTCGCTATGCTCCTTAGAACTGGAAGTAGCTGTATTGCTTTCAACAGATTTTTTCTTACTCCAACAATCTTTTGCCATGTGACCCATCTTCCCGCAGTTGTAACATTCACCGTCAAATTTTCTATTGTTGTTTCGGTTCTTCCAAGCTCCCCCTGGACGAAAGCCACCCTTTCCTTGAGAAATTTTTCCTTGAGAAATTTTTCCTTTGTTGCCATCATTTTTATATCTATTTCCATTGTACTCCTTGAAAGTGCCTCTGTTTTTGCTAGTGTAAAGCGCTTCTTCTTCACCTTTCAGCAAGACTCCTCCCATTTGCTTAGTTATAGCTTCTTGACCGGCTAACAAATTCTCAAACTCAACAAGAGATGGTTGTGTCGATCATCCTTGTATAGCGGTAACAAACCCTCGATATTCGGGTCTCAAACCATGAATAATTATTCTCTTTATCCTCGTTTCCCCAATAGGAGCTTTTGGATCTAACTCTAAAATTTCGCGGCATAATGACTTTACCTTGTGAAAGTATTGGGAAGTCGTCATGTCGCATTGCGCCATCGATAGTAACTCGTTCTCCAGAAGTTGCAATCTTGTATCATTCTTCTTTGAAAAGAGTGTAACAAGAGTGTCTCATGCTTCCTTTGGTGTTTTTGCATCCCGAATGTGCTCCAATATTTCTTCTTCAACTGTGGTCTTCAAAGCAAATATCGTTTTGCCTGCTTTAATTTTCCACTTCCGCAAGATGTCGTTTGCATCTTCCACTGTTGGTTGTGTAACTTCATCACCACCAACAACCTCCCACAATTCTTGACCTTGTAGGTAAGGCTCCATACATGTTGCCCATGTGTTATAGTTTTTGTTGTTGAGTTTCTTGATTCCTCCAACTACTTGAAGATCACCCATCGTGTTGACAAGACTTTGACTATACCGAACAAGCTTGACTAATAAACTTACAGAGTACCAAACTCCTCACGACTTAAGATAGCTCTACTATGAATGATCCCTGACCGTCCCGCTTTGATACCAATTGTTAAGTAAAATTTAGAATACACAACTCTAAATTTACTAATATTAGATCCAAACAAGTAAACAAACTATTTGTATTATACCCACTATAACACATTTTGCTCACAAACTGAGGATAAATACAAACACTCAAAGAGAAAGCTCTCAACTCACACTCAATCTAAGAATACAAAAACTTATTTGTTTTTGATAGAATGATTAAACCAAATACAAGGTAGGCTATTTATAGTCCTCACCATGCAATCTACACCACACAAATATAAAACTAAGAAATAATCCTAGCCACACAAATCTTATCTACACATTTCTTTTTTCTACAACTTTCAACAACTTCATTTATTTCTACAACCTTCAACCACTTCATTTATTTTTCTACATCCTTCAATTACTTCATTTATTTCTCTACATTCTTCAACCACTTCATTTATTTCTCTACTTCTTCAACTACTTCATTTATTTCTCTACATCTTTAATTATTATGTTGGTGTTATTTTCAACAGTGTCTTCTAAGAATGATGAAGTTGTAGCTGATATGGTAAGGCTCTTGTGATCTTGGATATATGAGAGGTTGAATTGGAAGCTATTGGTGGCAATTATGGTGCTGAAATAGTATGGTTATGTTTGGGCATCTGTTTTTATGTTCTTATAAGTTTTTTTTTTATTCGTTTGGCTTGTTTTTGTGTGTTCTTGAGGATTGGAATCCTGTGCTTGTTACCATGCTGGATTAGCCTGATGAGTCTATGCAATTCCCTCTTCAGCATACTACTAGCCAGGTTGCTAGATAAGTATAGTTTTTGACTCCTTGGGTTTCTTGTTTTGGCTGCTGATGTTGGAATTAATGTAGGTGTTTAAATGGTGTGTTCCTTTTTTAAATTTATTTGTTCTTAGGTGTGTAAGAGTTCTTGTTTTAGCTCTATGATAAAATTGGTTTCTGTTTTTGACCAAAAATTAAAAGTCAACAAATAGAACTGAATGTGAGTTTAAACCATTCTGCACAACACCTACGAGTGCATGAATGGCACACCATCTTACATTCTTATGTCTCTAAGAGAGGGAGATAGGAGTAAAAAAAAAACCCATAAATTGTTGTATTATTATTTCTAACACATCTAGCTTGGGGATTGTAAGTAAAGAAAAAAAGCAAAACATGACTAACCCTATTGATCCCTCAGAGAGCTCTAGAGCTTGTTTCAATTCTACCATTCTTTTCTTCCGTAGCTCCTCGAACAAAGTCCTATCATAAAACGAACCTATAAATCAGCAAGTAATTCCCCAGAAATAGACTCACAAAGTCAATTAATTATGAAAATGTGGATTAAATAAGTAGAGCATGAGAGCATGAGTCTTCGATAGAAGTACATGAAGTACAAATGGCATAACTCAACTTACTTGCATCCGTAATAGTGCTTTTGCAACTCCTCATATTTGGCTTTACAAACCTGAAAACATAATTCATTTTTCATTGCAATGGATGTGCAGCAGATTAAAAGAACTTGAGAAATTATATGGTGTTTCGAGACAGACGATATAGTGAAATGTCAGTAATGTTAGATTCTGTTAGCAGCACAGTTAGTTTGTTACCAAGTTGTGTAGACTCACAAAAGTAAAACTTAATAGGTTGATTATAGTTGACAAACATCAACCATTGATGGCTTTACAAAAAAATATTGAAAAAATGGACATGAAATGACTTTTTTACACTTATTTTCCAACTATTGATGGCTTTCCAAATTGGTAAAAGCTAATTAAAATCCACAAGTAATTTCTAATTACTATATGGGACAAATACTACATCAACCCACTATCTATTGTAATTAAATCAATTAAGTTCATTAATTTTATTTCATTATAGTTTAGTCTACTAGTTTTATTTTAGAACACAACAGTTTAGTCTATTGATTTGTAAAAAAATAAAAACACAATTCTACTTACTCATTTTCTATGATTTTGAATTTTTAAATTGTATTTAAATGAGAATTTTTTAACACAAATAGTTATTAAAGCGGTATTTAAAATAAAAATTTTAAAGAGAAAAATAAAAAAAGATTATAAAAAGTGAGTTAATAAAACTGTGTTATCACTTTTTAAAAATGGATGGAATATATTGTAACACAAAAAAACTATTGAAATTAAGTGATATATTTTAAAAATATACTAGACATCTACCATCACCCATCCTTATAATATAAAAAGGGTCGTTAGTACAATGTTTTTTTTTAACAACCATAGACTACCAAGTCAAATGATAATAGGTATGTATTATTTTCAAATAAAGAAAAGTCTACCCATTACCCCACCACCATCCTCCACACTGACGTGAATAAGAATATATGGTGTTAGCCTTTATCCCCCATCATTAAATTATTAGCATATATTCTTCCAACCCACCCAAGTGTTTGTTTTTTTTTTAATTAGTAATCCGACACCTGAAGTGATATTAAAAAAAGAAAAAAAAATTCATAAAATAATATAATAAAACTCACAATTTTAAAAATAACACTCAATAATATTAAATAATATATCCATAAAAAATAATTATTATATTTATGATTATAAACTTTAAAGAGTATTGTAAATATTATTTTCCTAAAAAAAAATTACATAAAATATTATAAGTATAAGTATTTTAATTGTATAAGTGGACATTTTATCTTTAATAAGAGATATTTGGATCAATTTTCTATAAAAATTCAACATATTAATTATTATTTAAATAATATAATATTATTTTATTAATAAATTTTTTTATCTTTAATAAGAGATAATTGGATAATTTTCTATAAAAATTAAACATATTAATTACTATTTAAATAATATAATATTATTTTATTAATAAAAAAAATTTACATGAAAAAATTTATCGTTTGGAAATTTTCCCCCGCTTATCTCTTCTTAGAGCTATTTTTAAATATAAAACATAAAATATTCTTATAGTTATTTTTAAATATAAAACATAAAATATTAGTATTTTTTACCTATATTTTTTTCTATTTTTTAATAGATGTTTTTTCAATCCTCTTTCTTCTCTTCCTCTTCTTAGCTAAAAAAAAGAAAATGAATTATCTTATAACAATCATCCTATTAACTCCAAACTATTTTTCACTACAATTGATACTGTAGTTGAATATTTTTAACTTTATATTCGAAAAAATAGCTACAAAACTGAACTAAAAAAAGAGAAAAATCTTTTAAATAATAATTTTGTGGAATTAAATATAATTTATTATTTTATAATAAATTTTATTAGTAAAATAATATTTATTATTTTAAAATTAATTAATATATCTAATTTTTATTAAAAGAATGACTTAAATATTTTTTTATAAAAATAAAATAAATAAAACTTACACTTATACAATCAAAATAATTCCAAAATTCATCCGAATAATTATATTATCTTAAATTAAATTAGATTTTAACATTTAATAAATTTCAATAATAGATTTCAAAAAACATACGACTAATAATATCAAGGAAGGTTGAATTAAATAAACATTAATATTTAATATTTCTAGATAACTAAATTTAACTTAAATGTAAAATATAAATATTTAAATGATATTTTTTTAATAATAAAAAATATATATTTAATTGATATTTTTTAATAATAAAAATATTATAGGTATTATTTATGAGTTTTGAGAATCTTATAAATGTTCCCAAAAATATTTACTACGCCAAAGGGATTAGTTAAGGAAAATGTTTTTAATAGGTGATTCATATTTGATATTCTCATTTAACATTCAATTTAATTGATAAATATTCATCCATCATTATTATATAAAAGAGGAAGAAGAAGAAGAAGAAGAATTTAACATTCAATTTAATTGATAAATATTGATCCATCATTAGTATATAGAAGAGATAATCACCTCGGGGGTGAAATCATACGGACAAAGCGTTTTTCGAGCACGGAGTTCGGAGGCCACGGTATTCCAGTCACCGGTCCCGTGCCTGAGCACGGCTCCACCCAACAACAGCTCTTCCCATGTGCCCCACCTGCCGCCAACTCCTCCTCCTCCTCCTTCTCCCATCACATCTGAAATCATAACCCAAACATCCACGTGTACGGCTCAGACAACCACCTCCTTTTTTTCCTACTCACCTGGCTCACGATAGCCAACTCCGCCACATTAGACCGGAGACAATATTTTCCTTCGATCACCCATCTTTGTAATTAAATTCTTCTGGGTTTGAATAGGAAAGAGAAGACAAGCCACTTGAATTGTGACAAAAATTGAAACAGAAAAAAAAAATACCTTTGGGTGCTTGGGGAAAAAAAAAGTTTATGCCTTTCTGGGAATGTTATGTGGTTAAGGTAAGTAAAGGCTATTTTGGGAATAAAAAAAGTGGTTTTGGGATGAGAGAGAAGTCTGGTTTCTATGCTTTTGGTGTTTTTTTTTCTTCATAATGTTACTAATATTTTTTATTATTATAATAAAAAAGATATTATATAATATTTATTATATTTTATAAATAATTATATGTTAATATTATTATTATATTATTAAATAAAATAATTATTAATAAACAATAAAATTTATATTAAGATAATACCTCTATTTATTTTTTTTACGAATATTCATGCTTTGGGTTTTTTTTTATAAATCTTTGGGATACTTAAATTTTTTAACAAAACATACTATATAACATACATCGATAAGAATATCTAAAATATCAGAGCTATCCTCCATGTTATCTATGTGTTACTATTTAGTAATTTCATGAGATAAATATTGAATTTTCTTGGAATCCATACACCTTGAAAGTAAAATCCTTTAATCAAAGGAAAAACCTCATCTAAAAACTGAGATGCTTCCCATAAAAGCTTATAGCTTATTTGGATCACGTAAGATGTATTCAATTGTTAATTAACAATCACCTTCAATTATCACCGAATGAAATCCCATTACTTTAGCAATTTAAGTGGTTATTACCAAACTAATCTCGGCCCATTAATGCAATAGGTATTTAAAACTTGCATCAAAGTTGAATTTATAATATCCGTGGTTCGGAAGGTTTATACCTAGGGGTGTTCATCGGATCGAAACCGTTGATTTTACTGTCATCCGATCTGATCCGACCATCCGCTCGGATTGACACATTCTAATCCGCAACCGATCCGATCAACACTTACATCCGCTCAATCCGATCCGTAAACTATTCGGATGACATCCGATCAATCCGACCAATAATTTTAATTAACTCTATTTTTTTGTATTTTTAAATAATTTTTTTAAATTTTTACATAAATCATAACATAAAATTATTTATCTTAAAAAAAACATTAAAAAATTAAATATATATATTAATTATATATATATTTATTTAATTTAATAAATATATATTAATTAAATATATATATAATTAATTTCGGTCGGATCGGATGAATCGTAGTGAAATTCGTCATCCGATCCGCACTTAACGGATGGAAAAAATCTTCATCCGATCCGACCATCGGATTGGATCGGATGAAAAATCAACGGATCGGATCGAATTGATCGGATGGATCGGATGGATCAAATTTTTTGCACACTCCTATTTATACCAATACTTGGGATTAAGTGCTAACATATTGTATAGGGATAATGGTTATTCTTCTCTTTGGTATATGCAAGTTTGAGTTCATGGAATGTATCAAACATATGTTTCACACTTGTTTGAAAATTAACAGATTTGCCTACAAAAGACAAAGACATTCTCGTTCCTTAAAATTAATTATTTTTTATGTATTAATTATTTTTTTTATTTTATTTTTCTTCAAATCATTATGTTATAATTTATTTAAGTTATAACAATGTTTATATAATGTAACTAAAAAAATGAAAATAAAAATAAAAAAAATTATATTTATCCTTACATGGTCACTTTTTTTATAATAATAAGATTAAACAATTATAAAAAATAAATAAAAAATCTAAATAACATTTTTATAATAAATAAAGGATCTTATGACATTTTTCTCTTCTAGATATGATATAATATCTATACCATTAAATTATTGAAGCATAATATGCCCTAAGCCACAATGCATTTATTCTTATAACCATTAACACAAAACTAGTTAGAATGCAACAATGTTAACCAAAAATCATTAACATGTTGATATAAGGTAAAGGAAGAACATAGAATAATTAAGATAAAGTTAACTTTATGGCAACTTACCAACAAATGTATCACATTTTTCATTTCTTTTTCGCACAAAGAATATAAGACACCTCCTCTTAATAATCGATTGTTTCATTGTTAGCATACTATGCAAACATCACCAAATGAAATGGCGTACCTTTAGAGAAACATGGAGCTTCCAAACTGACTTCATTTACTCAATCACATATAGGAATAAGCATTTAAATTGCAAATAATTTAAATTGCAAATAACCATGACAATAAGGTAGAGATGGTTATTGTAAGATTGAAATTGAGGTTAATCGAATCAAACATATACTAATATTATTTTTATATACACATAGTTATATAAAAATATACTTTTAATAATAAAACACATAATATTTTAAATAATTAAATTGAATTTTATTTATTTCTATTTTTATATCTTGTATTTTATTTAAAAACATGTACCAAATAATTAAAGATAAATAAAAATTAATGTTAATATTAATATTTTAAATAATATAATAAAGTAAGAATTATGTTAAGATTTAATTTTTTTGAAACTAAATATATTTTTAAATAAATGTTATAAAAATAAGAAATATGATTAAATCGTAGAAAAATTATTATCGATTTATAACATACTATTATTACTCATAATTATTAATATAATTGTTTCGAATAGTTCGCATCTTATTCATAATCACATAGATGTTCAACATTTTTATTTTCTTGTTAACATAAATAGTAATTTTCATCCAAATTTTGAACGAACATTTAGGTTGCATAGTATAGCCAGTACATCATATAACGTTGCCTACCAAATTCTTCTATATTCAACATCTATTTATTTATTTATTATTATTATTATTATTATTTTATTATTTTATTATCATATTATGGGTAAACTTCAATGAAAATTGGAATCCAATATGCTTTTGGTTTGGTGGTGGGTTTTTTTTCGTTTCATTGGTATGCGTGACGCGCTCGACGGATTTTGTTAAAGGTAATGACGTTGAGTCGAACAAAAAAATCCAATAGAAAAAATGAAATATACTATTAAGTATAAACTTAAATAAATAAGATTGTTTGCAAATAACTTAACGACGAAGAAAAGAAGTTTGTGATCAATGATTTTGTTATATTTTATAATAAAATTATATAAAAAAAATTATTTTATTTTTATTTTTACTATTAAATAAAATTATATTTTATGGGAATAACATACCACACTAATTATTTTTTAATTTTTTAATGTATTTTTGTTAGAAAATTCTTTTTTCTTTGATAATGACGTACATGTTTTTTTTTTTTTTAAGGGATTAGTTATCCATTCCCGTAACGCTAAAAGTTAAACATCCTTCCTCTCCATGTCGTTTAAACTTCAAACCACTTTCTTTATTTTATTATGGAACCAAAATTTTAACATTTCAATACAAATTGCAAATACTACAAACATGATATTGTCTAAATATCGAGATTATAATAAAATGTATAAAAACTATTTATATTTTTTATTATACCATATGATACATGATATCATAAATGTTAATGTATATCTACTAACATATTAATGTATATATATATCTACTAATGTATATCTATTTATTTTAGTCATATCTATATTTAATTACTTTAGACATAACTAATTTACTTATAATTACTAGATAAAGACATCATATATATCATTTGAATCAAAAAATAGAATACAATCATTAAGTATTTCTAACTTTCGTTCTTCCCTAACTAATTCAAATGTTTTAAAAATCTTTCCAAATGAGTCTCTTGTTCCTTCTAAAGATACTCCTAATCCACCTATGGACTTCACTATTCAATCTTCAGATATTTTTTATGATTATCCTAGACAGGTTATAGAAGAACAGGTTGATAACGAGCTATCCCATCTTGAACATAGGTCCCCTACTCTTGCTCCGCCTGAAGATCCTCCACAAGACATTCCACATCGCCACACAACTCGGGTAAGATCCATTCCTACACATTTATTAGACTATCATTGTTACACTGTCTTTGCTACACTCTATGAGCCTTACACCTATCGTGAGGCATTTACTAACCTTTTTTGACAGATTGCAATGAAAGAAAAGATTGATGCATTAACCAAAAACCATACTTGAGATTTGATTACTCTCCCTCCTAGTCAGTCTGTGGTTGATAGTAAGTGGATCTATAAGATCAAGAATCGTTCTGATGGGTCCATCGATCGTTACAAGGCTCGTCTTGTAGCAAAAGATTTTACACAAGAGTATGTGATTGATTATGAAGAGACTTTTGCTCCAGTTGTCCGTATTTCCTCTATTCAGTTGTTGCCACTATTAGTAAATGGGACCTTTTTCATATGGATGTCAAAAATGTATTCCTTAATGGGGATCTGCATGAAGAAGTCTATATGCAACCTCCTCCTGGTCTTTCTGTTGAAATAAATAAGATTTTTCGCCTTCGACGAGCACTTTATGGCCTTAAACAAGCTCCACGAGCATGGTTTGCTAAGTTCAGCTCCACCATCCTTCACTTGGGTTACACTGCCAGTCCTTATGATTCTGTCTTATTTCTTCGTCGCAATGATAAAGGCACCATTTTGCTTCTCCTATATGTGGATGATATGATCATAATTGGTGATGACCTCAGTGGCATTCAAGAACTCAAGAATTTTCTTAGTTAGTAGTTTGAGATGAAAGACCTTAGACATCTTAACTACTTCTTGGGTCTTAAGATCACTCGTTCCACAGATGGTCTTTATATTACTCAAGTTAAGTATGTATCTGACCTCTTATCTCAAGATGGACTCACTGACAACAAGACTATTGACACTCCAGTTGAACTTAATGTGCATCTCACACCATCGAATGGGCAACCATTGTTTAATCCCTCTCTTTACAGCCGATTGGTTGGCAGCCTGATTTATCTTACAGTTACTCGTCTAGACATTTCTTATGTTGTTCATCAGGTGAGCTAGTATATGTCTGCTCCACGATCAACTCACTATGATGTTGTTCTGCGTATTCTACGATACTTGAAAGACACTATCTTCCATGGCCTTTTCTACTCAGCACAGTCTCCTTTAGTACTTCGTGCATTCTCTGATGCTGATTGGGTAGGAGATCCCGCTGATTGGGCAGGAGATCCCACTGATTGTAGATCCACTACAGGTTATTGCTTTCTCTTTGGCGCTTCTTTGATTTCTTGACGAAATAAGAAACAAACCTTCGTGGCATGCTCCAGTACTGAAGCAGAATATCGTGTTCTTGATGATACCACATCTGAGCTTCTTTGGCTACAATGGCTTCTTAAGGATTTGGGTGTGTCCACATGCTCTACTACTCCCATTTATTGTGATAATCAGAATGCAACGATGTCTTCCATGAACGAACTAAACATATCGAGATTGATTGTCACTTTATTTGCTCTCATCTTGTCCATGGTTCTCTCAAGCTTTTCCATGTTTCCTCTAACGATCAACTTGCAGATATCTTCACTAAGGCACTTCCCAAAGGACGCATTCGTAATTTGGTTGACAACCTCAAGTTGGTCTCACATCCACCTTGAGTTTGAAGTGAATTGTTAATGTATATCTACTAACATATTAATGTATATATATATATATATATATCTACCAATGTATATCTATTTACTTTAGCCATATCTATATTTAGTTACTTTATACATATCTAGTTTACTTGTAATTCCTATATAAAGACACCATGTATATTCATTTTAATCAGAGAATAGAATACAATCATTAAGTATTTCTAACAATAAACATTTTGAAAATAATATATTATTTTTTTATTAGACATGTAAATCCCTTAATTAAAAATATAAAAAAATAGTATATGGAATAGTCTTGATAGCATTCATCTTTTAAGACTTTTCTTACTCTTTTTTATAATTTTTTTTATTTAAGTTCTTATTTACTAATTCATAATAAAAATAAAATGGAAATCAAAATCCAAATAAAAAAGAATGAAATAAATTTGATAGTATTTATTAATAATTAATAAGAATAATAGATTATGTTTGAAAATGTAAAATAAACATCCACGTTGAAAATAAAAGGAAATAAAAGTTACAATTTATAAAACTATCCTTGTAAATAAAGTTAATTGTTAGTTTTATTTTTTTAAAAACAATTAATAAAATATCATCTATAATTTTAAATAAAAATTAAATTTTACTTAATTCATCGTCATTCTCTATTAAAAATTAAATAATAAAAATCTAATTAATGTGTTAGTTAAAAAGATGAAACCAATATATCATTTTCTTTCCGTAACTTAATTTTAAAGTATATTATTAAAATATTATATTTTTTAGAGAATAAAATAAAAAGTTAAAATATTTATAATAATAATAAATAAAAAAGGTTAAGATATCTATCATTTTTATCGTCACATCCGTAGTCCTGTAACTAGTTTTTGTAAAATCTAAATATTCGGCCTAAAAATATATATATATATATATATATATCCACTCAATCTTTTTTTTCACTTCCCAAGAAAACATGACTTGTGAGCATCGTTTGTTGTCTTCTTAAGCGAAAACCGTTAAATACCAATATTTAAGCAAGACTTACAATTTTCTTCTAAAAAACTAAATAGAAATTACAATTCATGTTTTTACTTAACAAAAAAAAAATGCATGATTATTTTATTCTTGTAAATATATAATTTATACATTTTATTCTTGTAAACTTTTAGATAAACTTCATGAGTCTTGTAATTTAAGAATATATTGATTAAATCAAATTTTATAAAATTGAGATTTTTTATGGATAAAATAATAATTATATATTTTATTAATTAAAAATAATAATTTTTCTCTACTCTTTGACTTTTTTAACCCATAAATAATTCTTTTATCATTATTTTATTAATAATAAATAAAATTGAAAGATAGAAAAGAGAGAATGAGTGACTGGAGAGAGAAGAACAGAGAGAGGGAGAAAGGGAGAGAAAAAGTGAGAGAGAGGAGAGATTTTTTTATTTTTTATTAATAAATATATAATTTTTATTTTATCTTAAAATTTTGGTATTAAAGTAATAAATTAATACACTCAAGAACTTATAATGGCTAACAACGATATATTTGACCACTAATTTTGGCCATATGACTAGAACGTGTGCTCACACACTAGACAAATAGCTTTCTAAAAGACTAAAATATATTTATTTTCAAATATAATCTCTAATTGTTAGCATGATCATAATTATCATTATGCATTCATGTTCTGTTTACTGAGTATCGTGGACCTTGTACTTGATCTTTGGCCAATTGATTTCCAAGTCATGGGTGAAAATTATGATCAAACCCTAATATGAGATCCTAAACATATTTAATGCATTTTTAATGCTAACCGCAATATTTTTATTTAAATGTATCAGTATAAAAAAATGTTTATATTTTTATTTAACTGTTAAAATCTTTGTAAATTTACATTAATATTAATATTTGGTTTATTAATTCAATTTAATTGATATTATCATTTCCATTATGTTGTTTCAATTTCAAGAATCAAACATGACCTATCAACATAATATTGTTGACATCTATAAAAATCATGAGATGCTCAATCCTAAAGATTACGAAAACGGATAGATAAGTTAATAATTCTTATAAATTTTACCATAATATTTTTTTTACCATTTTTACCTATAATCAATAATTTAGAAATTGGGAAGCAAAAAAATTCCACATAAAAGACAAGTTACTTAACTTCTATTATGTCAAACATACATGAAATGTTCTAGTAAAAAACAACCAAAGAAGCAGTGTGGTTGGTTGGTTGTTTGTTTAGTATTAAAACCCAATTTTAAAAACCAAACTCAGAAGCATGTTTTCAAAAACAATGGCACACACAAATACAGGGTCAGAATTTTACATTAAAAAGATAAATACTAAATGCAAACAATATGAACAACTAACCAAAATTTAACCGATGACTTGCAAGGTAGGAAAATTGGCTGCTTTACCCTGAAAATACTCTGAGCCTCTCTGTTAAATTGGAAATGCAACCATTTTTAGTCTACTTCCAGCTGACTCATTCTCATTCAACTGATTGCTTCAGGGCTTCTCTAGATCATTTGTAAGAATTCCTCAACAATCTCAGAAATTGGTGGCCTGAATTCTGGTTCCGTCTGCAAAATTGGATAGAAAATGATATATTCCAAGGAAGCCAATAAGAGAAATACGTAAGTACATTTGTTTTAATATTTTAAGGCTAAGCTATGATAAAGAAATTGTTATATACAAAAACTGTGGTTTTCAAATTTGTTATTGCAGACAGTGCATATTTTGTTTGTACCACCTGTACACATGACGAAATGATATCAGCAAAATGTGACACTGACTTGATAGGATAGGCTCCATGTAAGGAAGGATCGACCATTTCCGATAATGAATCAATATCATGAAGCTTAGGGACTGCCCATCTAACTAAGTGTTGCTCACTGCGAGGCCGTGACCTGAGTTTTCAATTTTCATCGATGAAAGATAAGGTCTTAGATTAACCCAAAGATTAGACGAAAATGAGAGTACTCTGAATTGCATAACTGACCTATCATAGGATTTCCGCCCTGTAAGGAGTTCTAGCAGGACAACTCCAAAACTAAACACATCACTTTGACAATTATAATTTCCTGACTCAAATTCTGGAGCACCAGACCCATGAGTATCAAGGAGGCGTCCTGACATCTGAAAATAAATGCATAAATGAGTCAAATTCTTAAAATCAATTTCAGATTATGGAAAGAAAAAAAACTCCTAAGATTTAAAGGTAAAAAATTGACAAACTAAGAGTATGTGATCTAGCAAGTATGACTAATGCCCTTGCCATTTAAAATTTACACACTCATCATGTGCATTACAAATTTACAATATTACATAAATAACTACCTATATAAAAGTGGAAATTTCGGCACCACAATATTTATATGGATAAAGATGAAGAGAACCAGAATTCTTATTGATTTCATAAAATTAATACTAGAGCTCTACTTTGACCGTTGATTGAGAAATTAGGTCAAAATCTATTATTTGCTAGTCATAAAATTAATACTAAAGCTCTACTTTGACCATTGATTGAAAAATTAGGTCAAAATCTATCATTTGTTAGTCACGTGATTAAATTTGAGAGGATATTTTTAAAATAATAATTTTATTAAGATTATTAATATTATTGTCAAGTTATATAGAAGGTATTTACTAAAAATAACCTTTCAAATTTGATCACATGATAGAATCTGAATTAATTTTTCGGTCAATAATCAAAATAAAACTTTAATGTTAATTTTATAATAACTACCATACATGTATGGTCCACTAAAAAAGTATTTTTTTTACATCAAATTGCCACACCATTATAAATAGTATTAAAGTTATTTTAGTAAATACAACATATACATACACTTATAGAATATCATTGCCAAAGGATTATGCCCTTTTAGTATTGTTTTTGCCAAACACATAACCCTATAACCGCTTCATGTGCAAATCATGTATTACAAAATTGCTTTCTTGAGTAGTGCATTCAAATGTGCTCATATTTGAAAATTAGGATCACAACATTCTTACCCCATAACCAATACATTTAATCCAAGGAAAACTCTGGCGAGTCCGGCCGTGTGATGTATTACGGCTTATGTGGCTCCAATAATATTATTCCTTATTTTTTAAAATCTCTTTTTTATCCAAAGTCAGACTAAGATCAGTTTAGATTAATAGTTTATTTGGAACTTAAAATCAATGAGAGTTTTAAACATAATCTTTAGTAACAGCCACAGCCCCTAAAATTCGGAAGATTTGACCTTCGTTTATGTTTTGAGAAGATGAAATAATTGTAGGTAACATTTTCAAGAAAGTCTGAATTTTAAAGCCTGTATCAATAACATGTTTAAACACATTAGAAGAGATAACAAGAAAAACCTTTGCAGTGATTTAGAATGATGACTAATCCATAGTATGAATTAACATATTCAGATAGGGAATTCCACTTACATCCTAACAAATAAACAGCATGGATGTCTAAGAATTTTTTTCACCTAAGCTCGTCAACTATAATCCAAATTTTATCATCTACTAATCACACCTTTCCTCACCAACCTTGTGGGTCTTTTTCCTGCTAACATAGATTACAAACTTTTCTTAATTCTCATGCCATCATGTATCATATACCTGTAAGCTTGGGAAGCAAAGAGATGTCTGACACAAATATCTTATCATTAATTCTCTCTCTCTCTCTCTTGTTTTCTTTACTATCTCAAGGTATCTTTAATTGTTATTGCAATAATGGTAGAAATTTAAACCAACAGCATTAAAAGAGACCTTATTCCAGAAAACTTCAATACTTACTGAGATAGATTACAAACTTTTCTTAATTCTCATGCCATCATGTATCATATACCTGTAAACTTGGGAAGCAAAGAGATGTCTGACACAAATATCTTATCATTAATTCTCTCTCTCTCTCTTGTTTTCTTTACTATCTCAAGGTATCTTTAATTGTTATTGCAATAATGGTAGAAATTTAAACCAACAGCATTAAAAGAGACCTTATTCCAGAAAACTTCAATACTTACTGAGACCGATGACAGTAGAGGAGCCAAGCCACAGTCTGCAACACGTACTTCAAGCTTCTCACTAAGGAGCAGATTGGCAGACTTGAAATTGCAGTGCACAATAGGTGGCTGGCAGACTTCATGCAAATACCTACTCCATTGAGAAAAAGAACATGAATTTAGTAGTATTTTTTGCTACAATAATACCTCCCTGAAGATATGCAATTGTTACTAAGGGAATGTTTGTTACTCGGTACTAAAGACCATAACTGTGTAATTTTTGTACAGTTATGCGTTTAATTGTAAAGTAAGAACGTAATATATAGAACAAAAATTGTACAATTATGCAGAAATTTAGTAACATTAATGGACGTGGGTCTGAAATTTAAATTCTAAAATTATGTATTTTGACTTTTTCTTTCATCTCAAATTAAAAGTAATTTTTAAAATGTAAGAAGAAATATAAAAATAAATTAAATATTGATTTAAATAAGTTTTTATAATGAAATTATTTTAATAAGTAACAAAACTACGTAAAACAAATTAAATACCATTTTAAATATAAATTATTTTATTAAAATATTTATGATCAATTTTATCCGCCTATATTATATAGGTTATCAATAAATACTATACACAATAATTATAATGCAATTCAATACAGTTTATTTCAATATATTTATAATTGATCTATCTAATACAGTGAACCAAACATTCAAGTCCCTCCATCACTAATAGCATTTAGATGAAATTTTGTGTACTTCTATTTAGTTAATAATTGAAACTTGCAATTCACTGAATTTGAATAATCACTACTTACTCTAAAGCTCTTGCAGCTCCAAGTGCTACTTGGATACGTCGATTCCATGAAAGTTTCTGATGGATTACATCATTCACATGAAGTGCATCAAAAAGAGTTCCGTTTTCCCAATACTCATACACAAGCAGCCATTGACCATACTCCGCACAGTAACCAACAAGCTTCACAACATTAGCATGTTGAAGTTTAGATATAGTAGACACTAGTTCAAAAAAATCTGCATTGCTTTGCTGCTTAAAAACAGTACTTTCCAATTTCTTGACTGCCAGAAGCTAAAAAAACAAAGAGTAAGAAGATCAAAAGTCAGAACTCAGAACTTGCAGTCTCATAGACACGCATGTACAAGCATGGCTTCTTAATTTGAAACCATACCTTGCCATCTGGAAGCTCAGCCCTGTAGACACTGCCAAGCATACCATCCCCAATGAAATTTTCAGGGGAGAAGCTGTCTGTATATTGCTGAAGTGATGCAATTGTGAACACTTTCACAGATTTTAAGTTAAGACCACTCGAGGAATGCCCTTTCTTAGTTGATTTGGAAGGTGCAACTGGATCTATAAGGTCATTGCCAATTGGGAAAATCGGAGGGGGTGGTGGAGCCAAGAAATTCATATCTATGTCGGTTATGTCACTCTCATTATCATTCATATGGATTGAACTTTCATCCGTCCTTTTAACACCTATTGCCTGTTCATTCCTCAACTTTGGCATCAAATCTGTTCTTTTGTTTTCCAACCCATGAGTATCAAGTCGCTTCACAACTGCCTCCCTTGGAGCTGCGAAAGAAGCTCTAAAATCAATCTTCCACATTAAAATGAAATATCCTAAAAACACCCATGAAATATTCAATGATGATGAATTTACCATTCTCAATTTGATTTCTTTTTCGGAGTGAAGATTCTCCATGTTTAGGGTTCTCAGTTGAAGATCTAAAGTTATCAAAATGCTGCTCCTTAGAAGCCGTTTCCTTCTTTTTGGATCTGAAGAAACATCTTGATAATAAAAAGCATAGTAATAATACAACTACTGAACTTCCTGCGACAGCAATCCATGTGATTGCCTTGGCAGTAAAAAAATTTCCATTTCCTTCAAAATTTGGTGTTGTCTGAGGAAAAGGTGGGCCTGACTGTTTCCAAAGTGGTCCTCCACGTAAAGGCACCACAGGTGAAACTGGTGGTTGTGCTAATGTGGGTGATGGAAGTATCGTAGTATTGAAGGGATTTCCATCTTTCCTACAAAACAGATGCCACCATTAGCTGATGGAGAAAAATTGACAACAAACAACGCTGTACATATACGAACATTTGAAAAGTAGAGATCATAAGTATTCAAAGCAATCAAAGAAAATATATTAGTCGAAAAGAAGTCTTGAAGACACCACACTTTAAGAAATAGTGATAGTAATACTAGTACTTTTACAGACTAAGCTAGGCTAAGAATAATTTAAAATAGGAGGCTCTTGCAATAAAATGAAATGAAGGATTGATGGCCTCACCTAAAATTTGGAATTAATAGCAACTTTGCAGGTATAGGTCCAGAGAACATATTGTTCTCTATGTTCCTGAAAAGAAGATAACAGTAAGTAAACTACTGAAGGCAGGAACTAGCCTGTATCAAGTTATCATTAATAATTCTTATGATGAAATTGCGAAGACCTAGACCGCTAGACATGTGAATATAAAATAATTTCATAGAAAAAGAAAGACGATACAAATCCACGAGAGGGAGGTCCTGCAAGACATCAAGAGTTCCAGAAAGCTGATTTTTCTGCAAGTGCCTGCACCCACCCAGTAAGTCATATAAATGATACAAATTATGCAGATCTAAAATTTGGAAGGAGAATTTTGTGGAGATATCAACTAACAAGATTGACAGCGATGAAAAATTTCCAATAGATGGAGGCAGTTGACCACTTAAATTGTTCCCTGATAGATTCCTGCAGCATAATATATTATATCATCATATCCAAAACATCATAAGCAAAATCAATGCAAAAGCTATCTTAGTTCACAAAAAAACCTACAATAATTCCAAAGCAGTAAGTTGTTGAAACGCATCTGGTATCCCACCACTAAGATGGTTATCATTTAATGACCTATAGAAATAAAATAGACATGACAATCTAAAATTAGAATAAAGTTTTTCTAAACAATAACATATCAACAGTCAATAATTCAATACAAAAACGTTAATTAGAACTGACAGTTCCAACAACTGAGTTAAAGAGGACAAGGTAGCTGGGAGGCTTCCAGTCAACTGATTGGCTGCAAGAGAACTTTAACAGCGAGACAACATAACAACCGAGTTAGTGAACATGCACGAAAGACTAAGGCATAGGCAAAAAAGTATGAGAGAATTTTGTAATACGAAGCTTGATAAAACATGTATCGAAACGATAGGGTTCAAAACATACAAGTTTCTGAGAGTTGGGGGCAAGGCAGATGGAATGATCCCTCCAATGTGATTGCTTCTTAAATCTCTGCTCCATTAATTAGGAAGAAAAAAAATTCTAAAAAAGGTCAGTACGGAACAATTACACAAAAGAATGAAGCAATGAACATAACAAGCTTCCTGATATGTTCTGAACTTTGACACCATTATATCAGGACTATTCTTTCACTTATCTAGCAATTCAGATAGCTAAGAAACATAATGTATAAAAATACTAGAGTTTGTTAGAGTTAGTTGGCACTGAAATTAGTAAGTACATGTGTAAATGCTTGTATGGGTTAGTTAATAGTTTGTTAGAAGATATTTTGAGAGAATTAGTATAAATTATGTAATCCTTACACAATTCATTCTCAATGAAATATAATCATCATTTCTCTCATTTCTATTTACTTTCATGGTATCAAAGCAAGTGTAGCAAACTAATGATTCTTCTTCAATTTTCTTTTGCTTCCATTGCTTTGCTAATCAATTGTTCATCTCTTTGATCAGTTAATTCTTCTTTCTTTTCTTGCTTTCATAATTTTTTGTTCGATTGTATTTTCCTTTGGTTTGCAATCTTAAATTCTTGTTTACTTCTCCTCGGAATCATAATTCCATGGAGAAAACTGGTGATAAAGATGCTCAATCTCATGTTGAAAATGATTTTGGTGTTAAATGCAAGGATCTTGGTAATTCTTTTGTTGCTCCAGAGAAGAGCCTAGGAAATCATCCAATGACAGTTTCTTTCACGATAAAATTGGATTGCAAGAACTATCTCACTAGGAAAGTTCAACTTGAGAGCTTGATTATTGCCTATGGTCTCGACAAGTTCATTAATAGTAAAGTTGAAGCTCCTTCTCAGTTTCTTGATGTTGTGGGTATGAATCTTGATATAAGATTGATAACTTGCTTAAGAACTAGCTGTTTAGCTCAATTTCAGAATCAATGATGACTCACAGCGTAGGAAAGAACAAAACATTCTCTAATATGTGGTTTTCTCTTGAGCGATATTATGCATCTACTTCTAAGGCTCGCATTATGGAGTTGAAGTTGCACTTACAATCTCTCAAGAAAGGAGGCATGTCGATTACTGATTTTGTTCTTCTAGTCAAGAACATTAGTGATCAACTTGGAACTGTTGGTGAATCTGTTGATGAAAAGGATCTTGTTGTGTATCTTTAGAGGTGTAGGATTTGATTTCAATCCTTGTGTAGCTTCCACGAACATGAATTCAACTATTAATGCTATCGATTTAACTATTGAAGAGGTGTTTGGCAATCTTTTATCATATGAACACATGTTAGAAGAGCAGACCAAATCTAAAAATTTGCATGTCATGCAAGCTAACATTGCTAAGATGCAACTCAATAAGTCCAATGGTTCATGTCCTCAAAGTAATTTTGGTGGTTCTACAGAAGATGTTCATAATTTTCTTCATAATACATTAAATTTTGCTCGAAGTTGTGGTAGAAACAATACTAATGATCGTGACCAGAAAAGAAACATCCAATGCCAATATGTAGTAAACAATGTTACCCATACTTGTTTTCAACTTTAAGATTTGCTTGCTAGTGCACCTTCAGGCATGAGTAGAGGAGAGATACTCAAGGTTGGTAAGGTCACCAAGGCTTTTAAAATAATTTTGGCATATCTATGTTTGCTTCAGCCTTACCATTAAGACCTCCTCAATCCTTCAATCCTCTTGGTTTGACTTTTCCTCCTACATTTCCTTATTATAATTTTAATGTAAGACAACCTCCTTATGGTTTAGCTCAAGGTCCTCCTTCTCAGTGGGTATTAGATTTAGGAACGACTCATCATTTAGCTCCTTCCTTAAGTCAAGTTGCTCATCCATCGCCTATGCCTTAATTTGATAAAGTGCAAATAGGTAATGGCTCACATCTTTCTGTTAAGCATGCATTCTCATATTCAATTGGCTCATTGTGTCTTGCATTTGAATGACTTGTTACATGTTCCTTCTATATCTTGTAATATGTTATCTGTATACAAATTATGCGCTAATAACAACGTTTTTGTGGAGTTTCATCCCTCTCATTCTTTTATCAAGGACCAAGCCACAAATAGAGTTCTTCTACAAGGTCAGTCTCACAATGGTCTTTACAAGATCAACAGTGAGCAAGGCTATTCAAGCACTCTTCCTTCAGCTTGTGCCCTTTCAACCTCATTGAATCTCTGGCATTTCCGATTGGGCCATTTTGCTCATCCAATTATTGCCAAAGTTTTAGATTCTGTCAATATTAAATACTCTAATTCCGATAAACCTTTTGTTTCAGGACATGCTTCTAATTGTTAATGACTACTCACGTTTCATGTAGTGTTATTTTCTCAACACTAAGGTTCAAGTTAAACCAATCTTCACAATTTTTCTTCGCATGGTTGAAAGACACTCTGGAAAAACTGTAAAATCCATTCAATTTAAAAATGGTGGTGAATTTAAGTCTTTTGAGAGGTTCTTTGACTCCTTAGCATTCTCCATCGCTTCACTTGTTCTTACACCTCTGAACAAAAATGGTGTGGTAGAGTCTAAACATAGAAGGGTTGTTGAAACTGGTTTAACACTTCTTACACAAGCTGCTATGTCATTGGCATATTGGCCATATGCTTTTTGCACTACTATTTATTTGTTAAATAGGTTACCTACTCTAATTAATTCTTTTAATTCTCCTTGTGAACTCTTGTACTCTACTACCCCTAATTATTCTCTTCTTAGGGTGTTTTTGGATGTGAGTGTTTTTCTTGTCTTTGATCATACAATCAACACAAGTTATAGCCTACACCTTTGTCATGTGTTTTTCTTGGTTATGCTCCTAAGCAAAGAATATTCTGGTGCTTGTCTGTGCCAACTGATCGTAGCTATACTAGTAGGCATGTAGTTTTTAATGAGTCCAATTTTCCTTTTTCAATGCTTGGCTCTAATATTTCTAATTGTTCCTCTTCTACTCTTGTTAATCACCTGATTGTCCCTCATCATGTTTCTTCCATAGTTCCACCTTCCTATGTTGTCTCTTCTTAGGCTTCGCCTACTAAGAGGAATCATGTGTCTTTTATTATATGTTCTCCTAATGTTGCTTCTTCTTCCCATGCATATGTACCTATCATTCCTTCTTTTCCTATTCATCTTCCTATAACTCTTCTGGATGTGGTTGTTCCCAATGTTGTCAATACTCATTCTATGCAAACAAGAGCTAAGAGTGGTATTATAAAGCCTATGGTTCTCCTTGCCAGTCAACCTGCCTTGCCTTCCACTCCTACCTCTTTTCAAACAAGTTGTTATGGATCTTGAGTGGCAAAAATCCATGCAATTGGAATATGATGCCTTAATGGCTAATGGTACTTGGCATTTGGTTCCCCACCACAAAATCAAAAGGTTATTGGTTGTATTTAAGTTTACAGAGTTAAAGAGAACGAAGATGGCTCTTTGGATAAGAGGAAATCCAAACTTCTTATATAGGGTTTCACTCAAACTCATGGTGTGGATTATTTTGATACTTTCAGCCCAGTTATTAAACCTGTTACAATTTGAACTATATTGCATCTGACACTTTCAATTGGCTAGTCTTTGAGGTAATTGGATGTAAACAATGTCTTCTTAAATGGCACTCTTGGTGAGGATGTGTATATGCAGCAACCTAAGGAGTTTTTTGATTCTCAACATCCTAATTATGTATGTAAGCTTGTCAAAGCTTTCTATGTATTGAAACAAGTCCCTCAGGCATGGTTTCCTAAACCCAGTGCTTCTCTACACTCATGGAAGTTTGTTGATTCTAAATCAGATTCATCTTTGTTTGTTGATTCTAAATCAAAATCATCTTTGTTTGTCTATACTCAAGGTGGTATTATCATCTACATTTTGATCTATATAGGTAACATAATTGTGACTAGTAATAATTCTTCCAAGCTGAAAGCTTTTGTGAATCAACTTCATAGCTCTTTTGCTCTTAATGATTTATGAGACTTGAAGTTTTTTTCTTGGCATAGAGGTGTGCAGGACACCTAATGTGCTGTATTTGTGTCAAACGAAGTATGTTAACAATCTTCTTGATAAGTCTGGTCTTTCTCAATCCAAACCTGCAAACACACTTATGGTTTAGGGGGAATAATGTCCAAACATGATGTAGCTTTGCTAGAAGATTTAGCTAGTTATAGAAATCTAATTGGGGCTATGCAATATTGCACAATTATCAAAACTGACATAACTTTTGTTGTCGATAAGTTATGTCAGTTCTTACAAGCTCCAACTACATATCATTGGGTTGCAGCCAAAGGGCTCTTATGTTACTTGAAGGGTACTTTCAATTATGGAACTACTTTGCACAAAAGTTCACATGTGGAGCTCACTGTTTTCTCTAATGTAATCTGGGCATCACGCCCAGACGATAGACATAACACCAATGCCTTTTGTGTGCTCTTAGGGAATAGTCCCATCTCTTGAAAGTCCAGCAAACAAAAGATAGTGTCAAGGAGCAATACAGAATCTGAATATCGAGTTGTTGCTCAAGGCACAACTGAGATGTTGTGGTTAAAGCAATTGTTGCAAGAATTGAGTGTTGAATTGCACCAAACCAGTTGTTCTGTGTGACAATGTATCTGCCAAATACATTGCTGAAAATCCATTCTAGCATCAACGCACTAAACACATTGAAATAGACCTATATTTTATAAGAGAACAAGTACTTGACTCCAAGCTAGAGATCAGGCATGTTAACTTGCAAGATCAAGTGGCAGACATGATAACAAAGGCACTGTTTTCCTCTATTTTCACAGCTCTTCATACCAAACTAAGTGCCTTGCCTAGAACCTTTGTTTGAGGGGGAATACTAGAGTGAGTTAGCATTGGAATTAGTGTGTACACATGTAAATACTTATATGGGTTAGTTAATAGTTTGTTAGAAGATACTTTGAGAGAATTAGTATAAATTATGTAACTCTTACACAATTCATTCCCAATGAAATACAATCATCATTTCTATCATTTTCTGTTTGCTTCCATAAAATCAGCTTGGACAGTAGTAAAGTCACTGGACAAGCCTAGTAGTGTGGACTTATCACTAAAAGGGGTGTTAAATACTTAAAGTGGTTGATTCTATGCTTTTTAAAATCTAAGGTCATTAGTAATGTCACTTCTTCGCAAATACTTTCTAAGGTAATAAATTTTAAATATTTCAAAACCCCAAGATCTCAATAAAGCTCAGGCTTTGATACATAGCTACACAAGGATGACACAAGCACAAAAAATTTCACTTACATTTCAATGATTGATGCAAAGTCCAAGGTCTGACCCAATTCTCCTGCCAAATTTGCATTAGCAAGTTTCCTGTCAAATGAAATAGCTCAAAAAGTCATGATTGAAACAGTAAATTATAATAATTCTAAACAATATCATGAACCTACAATGATGTTATATTTGAGAAGACACATTCAACTCCTTGCCACTTATCTCCACATGGGTCTCCTCCAACAAGAAGCCATCCTTGTAAAGGTGGATAGTCCAGAGCAACATACAAGCTATTCATCGCCATCACTAGAAAATATAAACCAAACTTTTAACTTTGGTTGAGTAAATTGTCAAATAAATTTAAACAGTTATCTACTCTCACCAGCTCTAATCCTGTCTTATCTATTAAGAAAGAGACTTTAAAAATTCTCCATAAAGGATGCAACTTTTTATGTTTTCCTTATAATTTTCTACTTTTTCCCAAGAACCAAACATACCAACATAAAACTCAACTTAAAAAAAAAAAAGACGTGCATATTTACTCTACCATCTTGTGGATCGGTCACTCCAACAGAAAATGGCACCGTAAAAATCAGCACCAACCCAATTGAGACTTGCAAGAATGGGACCCATTTCGTAGAAGCCATTTTCGCTCACAAGAATAACTCAATTCCAAAGCTCAACACCTCGTTTTTTGTAAATATATTACCAACTTACCGGAGCAACACAAATCAAGACCTTGCTACAGAAACAGAAGTGTACAGAAAATGGCACACACAAGGAACCCTTTCTCAAATTGGAACACAACAACGCGAAAACGAAGACGGATAAAGTAAAATGTTCAAATTGGTGGCTAAAAAAGGTTGGAAATTTAATAAAGAACCGGGTTGCTGCTTAAACTTGAACAAGTACTACTTTAATCAACGAAGACCCAGACAATGAAGTTGCTGGTCTGTACAAAGCAGTGAGCAAAAAATTTCAAAGACAAAAATATGAATGAAATCTAGGACTTGACTAATTGCAATGACCCATATAGTCAAATATAGAGCAAGAAAAAAAAAGTGGTGTGAGACTGAGAGGTAAATTTTACGACTCCTCCACGGTTATCTTTTTTTATAGTAATAGAAAAAATAGTATCTTTTCTGAAAGTGATATGTCATGATATGACCCAAACGAAACAGATAATGCAAGTATTTAAAAAAATTCACATTTATTTAGATTAAATCATTTATCTTAATTTATTATCTATTAGGCACTTAATATTAGTTTTTTTTTATTTTACGAAGTCCCAAATCATTCTTAGGTGGTGGAGTTTAGGATCATCTGAATTATTTTCTTATCTTATTTTATGTTTTATTAATTAAATTATAATATTTTGTATATATCTAAAAATAAAGATATAGAAAAGTAAAGTTATGATAACCTTACTATGTATTATAATCTAATTAATTAATAAAATAAGAAATATGACATATCATTAGAATCCATTAGGAGGTAATGAAGTAAAAAGTGTCAGTTTTGGCTTGGCATCAGATTCCAGAATGCACACTCTGACTTGAACATAAAAACCTGAACAGCTTCCTCAGCCAATAAATAAAAAAGCACTTATTATTATTTAATTAAATCATGATTCAAATGAAAAAATATATATTAATTAAACGCTAATAATACAAATAAGAAGGCGCAAGAATGTTATTTCTCTTTTCCGAAGTTGTCTTTATCCACAATTCTTATTATATTTACAATGCGTGCCCTTTCCTATTCCGTAAAACAAAATTTTAACCCTTCAATTTTCTTATAATATTTATATTTATATGACTTTACTCTTAAATTTATAGTAAAATATATATTTTTATGTTATAAATAAGTAAACTCAATATTTTTAACATAAAAAAATATTCTTTATATTATAAAAAAACATATGTTAAAATTAATATCTCGTGCTATTAAACCAATTCTTAAATTGAAAATGAATTTATAGTAAAAATGTTTTATCAAAGTAGGAGGATAAATTATATAATAAACTTACAAAAATATAATCAAATTATTTTATTTATCTTGTTAACATTATTTAATTATTTTTTATCTAGTTTATATCACATAATTTTTAAAAAACTCTATTTATATTTTATTGTTAATTTTCGTGTAACGATATCAAGAAGTACATTATAAATTATTGTTTTAATTATATCACTTAATAACTTATTTATTCTAAATTATTTTGTGAATTTAATGATATTAAAAGGAATAATAATTTAATGATATGAATAAAATAAAAATAATAATTTAATGATATTTTTCATAGATTTATTTTAAATTATATTATAGTTACTAAAATTTTACTAAATTTAAATATTAATATTTAAATTTTGTTTGAAAAAAATTATAAAAATTTAAACTTTTAAAATATATGATTTAATTATTAAATTTTTAAAAATTTATAAATATATTTCTAAATCTTTAAATTGTATGCTTTATTTTTTAAATTTTATAAATACATCTAGAAATTTTAAATCATAAATTTATATTTTAATTATCAAGTTATGAAATATTTATAAATTTTTAACATATACACTTGAAATTTGTAAATTTTGTAAATTAAATTATATAATTTAAATATTTAATAATTAAATCATATATTTTAATAATTAAATCATATACTTTAATAATTTAAAAATATTGGTGTAAATTCAATTAAAATTTAAGAAATCAAATATATATTTTATATCTACAAAGATAACGATGGAAAACATGACATCTTCTACTCATCTTTCAACGAGGCTAGGCTTTTGTTGAAATAGTCTTATCAATGTTCTTCGGGCATGAAGAGGGCAAGTTCGTTAAACAATCTATTAATGTAATTCCAATATCACATTTTCGTTGTAGTATTGTGTTATTTCTTCTAAGGGTGTCCATAAACCGAACAGGATCACACCAAATCGTAAAACCGGACAGGATCAGACCAAATCGTAAAACCGGACCAGATTGGACAAAATTGAACGATTTTACTAATCAAACGGTCTGGTCTGATTTGTACTAATTTTAAACTGTTCAAACTGAACCGGACCTGTTTAATAATATATTAAAAATTTCACATTATTTTTCAATAAATTATAAAAAAATCGAACCAAATCGGAAACCAAACCGGACCAAACCATTTTATAAATCAAACAATCTGATCCGGTCTGAGTAATATGAACGGTCCGGTTTGATTAAAAAAATTTAAGCAAAACCGAATCAGACCGAACCATGAACACCCATAATTCCTTCTATCTTTTTCTAAATTTTATTATGATTTTTTTTTAAAGAGACCTGTCACCAGACAGTATTTTAATTACAATCAATATTTTATTTAAAATAATTTTATTAATTTTTAGCTCTTATATAAATACATATATTTTTCAAACAAAATTTAAAAATTATTTATTAAAAAATATACTTGAATTCATTTTAATTTTACAAATTAAATATATTAATAATTTTATTTTAAATTTGTGTATTTATAGTTGTTTGTCATTTTAAAACAAATTGGTGAAATAAAATGCCAAAATGTATTAAAAAAATATCAAAAAATAATGATAACAAGAAATAACTAAAGCGTCTAAAATATAATAATAATGTAATTAAAATGTATTAATTTTAAAAAAATAACTAATATATATAATTTGTGAAAATAAAATGTCAAAATATCATGTTATAAATTCATTATGTAAGAAACTAAGTAAAATTTAAATTTTTTGTAATATTTAAAGATTAAGAAGTGATCATTATGATTTTACAAAAAAAAATTAATACAAAATGATTTGATTTATTTTTATTTTATTAATATAATTATTTTTTTATTCTTCGTTTGAATTAATAAAACATAATTTTTTTTTCAAAAAATATTCGTAAAAAAAATTAAATTCTAGAACTACAACATGTTCAAATGAGCTTAATGTGATTAAATTATAACTTGTTGTTTCAAATTGTAGATTTTTTAATTCATATTTTATACATTAAAATATATACCATCTAATTTAATTTAAAAAAATTATGATTTAATTTTAAAAAATAAAATATAAAATATAAAAAGATCACCTTCTAGTAAATTCCAGACTATACTAATTAAAAAATAGTTAGTGATGATTTTATAAAAGGAGAGTCATTAACGTACTTTATTATTTAATATTACTTATTTTATTCAATAAATAGTATCTTTGAGGTTAAAAATATTAAAATATAATTTTTTTTAATGAAAATATAGTTTTTGAATTTTTTTGAATTTTTTATAAATTTTTAACGTAAAACCAATCAGAAGGTGCCACATGACCTGCTACGTAAGTAAAAAAACTAACTACGTAAGCCTTGTGGATGTCACACAATCAACGACAATGAATTGTAGATCGCCGCATATGTGGAGTGAGGCAACACAAGACACACGTCAACACAACATTCAATCAGAGGCACTAACGTGTCATGCCATTTGCATTCGCAAATCACATTGTGTCGTATGACACTAACTCAACATGCTTTGACTCGGAACGGTCTCCATTAACACACGTCTTGTTCTCATCCACTTAGTGAATTTCATATACCATGTGTCACGCTTTGATTGGTTGACGTAGTTAATTTTACCTGTATTTAAATATTTTCGTGTTTGACATTAACATTTTGCCGGTTATTTTATTTATTTCTTGATATAATTTAGTTTTTTTACATGACTAATTTAGTATTTATTTGTTTATACGATAAACAATCTTAGTAAAATAATTTTTATATATAATAACAAATCTATTTTATGTAACTTTTTTAACAATTTCATTCAAAATATTAAAAATGAATATTTTTTTCTATATTATTTTCAATTTGAAATAAAATAAATTATCAAGACACATGGTTTTAATTTAAAAATTAAGATGTATTAAGTCAAGTAATTACAATTTAGACTAACCTTGTAAAACAATATTTATATTTTTGTGGTCAATGGAAGAGGTATTATTATTCATATAACAAGAAATAGAACAAACACCCTAGTCCAAAATACAGAGGACACCAACGACTAAAACAGAGCTTACTCTATCCTAAGTAGCAAAACAACTATCCGAATAGAAGCCACTAAATAAGCAGCTTATACATGTGCCTACAATCTTTGTCATCCAGCAAACATTTTCAAACGACACAACACAACCCAGTATGTTTACAAAGAAGTACCAAACTACAATGCATCACAAACACTACCCAAAGCAAATACATAGAGCAAACACAGTACAGGATTACAAACCACTTAGAACCTAAACAACCCAAGATCCAAAAGCCAAGCTAAACATAAAATATCACAACAAACACACCACAGTAAAACACAAACCAAAAGAACAAACAAAATTAAAATCTCAACATCCTAACATACTAGTCCAAAGATAGATGATAAGCATCACTATAATAGCTTGAAGTTTTACTTAAAACCCCAACAGTAGCACCAACTTTCACATTATTTACATCCTCCAACTCCCCTGGAGTACTCTTCTCATCATTAGTAGACACAAGCTTACCACCAACATCATTCAAGCCTTTTTCCCTCCTCACACCCCGAGCACTACCTTGCTTAGCTTGCACCAAATCCTTAACCACTAGCAACCATTCCATAATTTTTTAAAATAGATCCCCCCCTATATGAAGCGTATGACTAGCATTCTCTACCTTTCTGCAACATTTGAAACACCAGAACTAGCTCTAGCACTCTATGGACTTGGATTTGCACCAACAACACTTTTAACATACGGAGAGGTACTCAAATTCAAATTAGCTCGCAGTCATTCACTAAAGTTTGCATGTCTCCAACCAAATCCAACATCTAGACCACTAGTAAGCATACGTCTCTTTGTTTCAAGAATTAAACAACCTCTCATACCTTAGATCAATCCAAACTATTCTAGATGAAAAGTCCTTGCTGTTCAATGTAGTTCTAACACTAGTCACAATGGCACGACCTAGATCAAACTCAATTCAAACTCGAAAAGAACAAGCCAAACTATTAGCAAGTGAAAAATGATCCACTTCCAACACATCTCTTACTGTGCCAGTAATCTTTATGATCGAAATGAGCAAAAAAAGACAAAATATATTTAGAATAGAAATAGGGAACTCAATCAATTGAGCTTCAATGAAGATCGATCGAATCTCTCGGATGTAAATTTGAAATAGAGCATTCGATCGATCGAGTTTTACTTGATTGAGGATTTAAGGTAAGAACGACAAGAGTTGATAGATCAATTAAAAAGGTATAGATTGATCGAGATATAGGTCAATCGAGAGTGTCACTCGAGTACTCTCGGATTAAAAAGCGTAATAGTTAGATTAATTAAGAAAAGATCTTGATCGATTGAGACATACAACCAGTGCACAAATCTAACATTTTTTAACACCTACTTATAATCATAACCATTAGATCAAGTAAAATTTAATTCTAATCAAATCAATCTCGAAAATATATTATATAAACAATCCAAAAACTCATTAAAGACATACAATTTCTATGAGGAACAAGAGATCAAAGAACATATTTAAGGAAAACCATTAAATGAGATTTAGAATAAAAGAATTAAAGATTGTATATTGTGATTATCTGGTTTCACCGTTTACAATTTTCTTATTTTTTTTATTTATAGTTTCTATGATTATAATTGTGATTCATTTAGAATCTATGTCTAGTTAAAATTCTAATGTAATTATGGGCAATTTAAAGTTTTAGACTATGGCTTAATTAATTTAATACTGTAATAAATTTTAGTTTCAATTCTTATTCTTGATATGTTTAAATATCAAAATTATGCATGTTATGAATTAATTGTAAAATTAATTTTTTACATGAATACGTTTATATGTAGTCTAAAATATTAATATATAATCATTAATATTCTTATTTAAATTAATATCGTATAGTTATTCTAATAAATAAAGTTGAATGATTAAATTAAAACTTAAATGATTATTTTAATTTTATACAGTTTATTCATCAATTTTTTAGATCTTAATATAAAGAAAGAATTAAAGATAATAACTGTAACTAATCCTCCTCTCTTCGCCCAAACTCTCTTAAACACCCTCTACAAGGCACAAGGATTCACAAAATGATCAATAATCACCGGACCTGCAATAGCCAATTCCATTGTCTCATGTTCCTCATCAATTAACTCCTCACACTGTTCAACCCTGTGAACACCTCCTCCATTGCCACACAATTAACTACATAATATTAATTAATTAATATTTTTATATATCAACTAACATATAAACAATTAATTTTAAACATGACATGAATATGAGTAACCTAACATTATTACCATCTTTATCTTAAGTCTTCTACAATACAGAACTAGGATAAAAAAAATTCTCCATAAACAAAAACACAATCCAAGTAGCAAAATCCAGTAACCCACCAAGAAAAAACATAGTAAACATCAAGAGAGAAAAATTAAGGAAGAAAATAGAAACCATAAATTAGGCCTTGATTTAGAAGAAGAATCCAACCGGATATTTGTTAGAAATTCTTGAACTAAAAATTAATTTTTAGTTTTATTTCATTTCATTTAATTTTCAGTTTTTGTTTTTGTTTTAAAATAATTTTCAGTATTTTTCTCCTCCATCATTGTCTATTTTTTCTTTCTCTTCTCCATCATTGTCTATTACGTTACTATTTTCTCTCTCTTCTATTATTCTCTTCTGTCACTAGTTTTCTCTTCCTATATAAAGTAAGTAACAGAAGAAAAGAGGGGCTGGCGGACAGAAAAGAAAATGGAAGAGAAGAAGAGAAAAGAAAAAAAAATTATATTGTTAATCTACAATTATCTTACCCTAATAAAGTTAAAACACTTAATAATTTATATAATAATAAAATATGATATAAATTTATTATTATTTAACCGTTATATTTTATAAAACAAATTTTTATAATTTTTTAATACTTATTATGAATAGTCAAATTATCCTAAAAAGTAATACACGTGTTTAGTTTTTTTTATTATTCTATTTAAATTTTATATTTACAATATATATATATATATATATATTTATGTATTTTTAATTTTAATAAAATAATTTTATTCTTAATTTATTATTTATTATTTTTTATCATTTTAAGATAATTTTTTAATCACTACTTTTCTAGACAAACAAGTTAGTACATATCTTATTCTGTTAGGTTTTACCTTCTTTTATTACTGGTGCTTTGCACATCTATACTACAATTTTTTTATAAAAAAATATTGTTAATTGTTTGGTATTATCACCTTCTTGTACAGGGTTTATCATATTTTTATGTTATATTTTCTCTTTATAGTTTTAATCATTTTACCGGTAAAGCTTTAGTCTTTTTATCATGCATTCAACTTTGTTTATTTGTTGTTCAGTATTTGTATATTATACTTGCCATTCTTTTCCTTGTTATCTCTTAACCTTTTATTGTTTTGTAGTGTTACAATTTTTTTTCTTAGGTGGTGCAGCTTTCAGTGTGGTTTACTGATTAATTTTTATCTTAATTCATACCTTCCGTTTACTCTAATTTATGTATAAATTTTATACTTGATATGGTTACCCTTCAAAATAAGTTCAAGCCTATTAAAAATTGTTTAAATATTATGTATATTTTACTTAAATATTGTCTGTATAGTTGAGTTTAATAGAAATTGATTTGTAACTATTTATTTTGATATTAAATATTATTATTATTGGGCAAAACTTATATTAGAGAGGTGTTAACGGTCCTAAAAAATCAGCCCTAGTAGATTTGAAATAAAAAGATTTGAATGTTAAAAATGATCTTTCTTAACCAATTGACAAGTCAATTCTAAAGATTGTCCTTCATAAGGACATTGCCAAACAATTCTGGGATTCAATGAAGAGAAAGTATCAAGGCAATGAGAGAATTCAGCGTGCTCAACTCCAAGCTCTTCGAAGGGAATTTAAGGTGTTGAAAATGAAGATCGATGAGTCATTCATTGATTATCTCTCCAGATTTATGTTGGTTGCTAATGGAATGTGAAATCTTGGAGAAAATATACATTATATCAAGACCGTGTAGAAGATCTTGTATACACTCACTGAGAAATTCAATTATATCGTGTGCTCTATAGAAGAGGCAAAAAACATCAATTGTCTTTCTGTGTATGAACTTTAGAGTTCTTTACTAGTACATGAGAAAAAGTTTTGAAGGCATTCAGGTGGAGAATAACAAACCTTAAAAGCTATAATTGAAGTGGGTAGAGAGGTAAATTTCACTTAATTAAATGAAGAAGAAGACTTACTCCTCATGTCCTATGTTGAAATGGCTACTACACATAATGAAGAAGTTTGGTGTCTATATTCTGGTTGTTCCAATCATATAACTGGACAAAAATCACCATTCAAAGAATTGGATAAAGAATTTTGATAGCTGGTGAAACTTGGCAACAATACGAGGATGAATGTACTTGAAAATGGCAGTATAAGGTTGCATATAAGTGAGGTAAATCATGTGATATAAGATGTGTTTTATGTACCTGAACTCAAGAACAACCTCTTGAGTATATGTCAACTACAGGAAAAGGGCTTTACTGTCTTGATTCAATAAAAAAAAGTATAAGATTTATCATCCACTTAAGGGACTGATCATCCAAACTAAAATAACAACAAACAAGATGTTTGTGCTGTTTGCTCGAGCTCAAGAAAAGATGGAAACATGCTTCCAAGCCACTACATCGAACCTAGCACATTTGTGGCATTATAAATATGCTTACCTCAGCCACAAAGGTCTTAGAACACTTCAGTTTAAGAAAATGGTTTGAGACCTACCTCAGTTGCCAGCATCCACAATTGTATGTGTGGACTGCATGAAAGGCAAGCAGCAACGTGATCCAATTCCTAAGAAAAGTCAACGAACAACTACTCATAAATTATAGTTGATACATGCAGATATATATGGTCCAAGTACTCCAGCTTTGAATAGTTAAAAAAGGTACATCTTATGCTTTATAAATAATTATTGGAGGGAAACATGGGTATAATTTTTTTTAGAAAAATAAGAAGCATTTTATCCCTTCAAGTGTTTTAAAATGTTAGTTGAGAAGGAAAGTAACCTACCTGTTATGTGTCTTTCGTACAAACAGAGGAAGGGAATTCAATTATGCAAAATTTGATGAATTTTGTAAATTGAGTGAGATAAAAAGACAATTGATTATGGCTTATACCCTATAACAAAATAGGGTAGCCGAGCATAAGAATAGAACGATTATGAATTTGGTAAGATCAATATTTTCTGAAAAAAGGGTTCCAAAAACTTTTTGGCCTGAGATTGGGAAATGAACGATATACATGTTGAATCGATCTCCTACAATAGCCATCTAGGAGATGACACTAGAAGAGGCATGGAGTGGTGAGAAGCCTTCTGTAAAACACTTCAGAGTGTTTGGATGTGTGTGGCACGTTTATGTTCTAGATGCAAGGAGAACGAAACTTGAAAACAAAAGTGTGAGATGCGTATTACTTAGATTCAGTGACGAGTCCAAGGGTTACAAAATGTATGATCCAAATGCAAAGAAGATCATAATTAGTAGGGATGTTGTGTTTAAAGAGAATCATGTGTGGAATTGGGATGAAAATCACCAAGGAGAAGTGATAATAAACCTAGAATGGGAAGATGAAGAAACCAGTACTAATGAAGAAGAACCAAAGGCAACTGAAATGGAGACTTTAGAGGTTGACATCGACATAACTCATACTTCTAATAGAGAAGAATCAAGAGTAAGGGAGGGCAGAGTTAGATTTCTACCAATATGGATGAAGCATTATGTTTCAGGTGAAGGTCTTTCTGAAGATTTTGAAGATGGAAAAGTTGTGAATATGGAATTTATGGACTCCAACGACCCTGCTAGCTATGAAGAAGTAGTAAAGAGTAAAAAATTGAGGCAAGCAATGGAGATCGAGATCAAAACAATTAAAAAGAATCAAACTTGGGAACTAACTGAATTTCCAATTGATGCGAAAAGAATTGGTGTCAAATGGATTTACAAGACAAAGTTAAGCGAGTTTGGTAAGGTTGAAAAATTCAAGGCACGATTAGTGACAAAAGGATACTCACAGAAGCATGGGATATAATATACAAAAGTATTTGCACCAATGGCAAGAATGGATACTGTAAGAATGGTTCTTGCTCTTGCTGCTCAGTGAGGTTGGACAATATTTCAACTCGATGTTAAATTTGGATTTTTGCACGGTATCTTGAATGAAGATGTATATATAGATCAACCAAAAGGTTTAAAAAAAAGGTGTGAGAAAGTGGTCTATAAAACTTCACAAAGCTTTGTATGGCTTAAAACAAGTACCACGAGTTTGGTTTAGCCGTATTGAGTCTTATTTAAAAAAAAGTTCAAGAAAAGTCAAAGTGAATAGACATTCTTCTTCAAAAGAAATGATGGTGGAAAAACACTCATCATCAATATATATGTCGATGATCTTATTTATATTGGGAATGATGAGTTGATGATGAGCAACTTCAAGAAGTCAATGCAAAAGGAATTTGATATGAGAAATTTAGGAAACATGAGGTTCTTTTTGAGAATTGAAGTATTGCAAAGTCCTACAGGAATTTATATTTGTCAAAGAAAGTATGCTTTGAAAGTTTTGAAACGATTTGGCATGGAAGACAGTAACTCAGTTTGCAATCCTATTGTACCAGGCCATAAGTTGCATAAAGAAGAAGGATGAGTCAAGGTAAACGAAACACAATTCAAACAAATAGTTGGTAGTTTGATGTACATTACAACTACTCGTCCTGATTTAATATTTGTGGTAAGTTTAATTATTCATTTCATAGCAAGTCCAACAAAGTTACACTATCAAATTGCAAAAAAGGCTCTTGGGGTGCTTGAAAGGAACCATCAACTATGGAATTATGTATAAAAAAAAGAAGAATTGAGAAACTTGTAGACTTCACAAACAATGATTATGTAGGAAAATTGGAAGAAAGAAGGAGTACTTCTAGGTATGTTTTTCTTATAAATAATGATGTTGTTGCTGGGTCCTCAAAGAAACAAACAATTGTAACACTATCCACTATTGAAGCCAAATTTATTACAACAGTTAGTTATGCTTGTGAAGCAATCTCGATGAGAAGAATTTTAAAAGAAATAAGCTTTGCATAAGGAGTAACAACTATCATGTGTGATAATAGCTCAATCATAAAATTTGTCAATAATCCAATGATGCATAACCGTAACAAACACATTGTTCTAAGATTTTATTTCTTATGAGATCTAACCAACAAAATGATGTTCTTGTAGTACAAATAATAAAGTTAAAGATGTGCTAACTAAGTTATTGAAAGTGGAAGACTTTTAACACTAAGTTATTGAAAGTGGAAGCCTTCCTGAGCAACTTTCTGTGAAATATCTTTGTTACATTAATTGCTAAAACATCGTTTAATTTAAGGGAGTGTTGGTTGAGCTTATTTTGGTGTCTGTGAAATACCTTTATTACATTAATTGATAAAACATCATTTAATTTAAGGGAGGGTTTGTTGAGCTTATTTTGATTGAGTGGTCATGTTATTCTTGATTTGCAGGGTTGTTGGGTTAGTTTTTTAAAACTTTACGTTTAGTACCAGCATTCAAACGTACTAGTTTGTTTTTTCTAGACTATTCTTCTAATTCAATAATAAGCATTCCTAATTAACCTATACAAACCAGAGTTTATGTACAATTATAAACATTACAAAGGTCGAAGATGACGAAGTTCGCCAAAGGGTAGTCAACAGTTATCCAATGAAATTAGCGAAAAGAAGAAACGTTTCTGATGATACAGGTAAAAGGGGGGAGACCGACCAATCACCGGTTCGAAGAAATGGTATTAGTGGACTTGGGTCAGTGAGGATCATCCAGAGTAGAGAACTGGGTCACCCAATGGTCCGACGATCGTTAAGAATAGAACCCCACGGACGGGACCCGAGTGAGAGCTCTCCCCGTAGGTCCAGGTCTCCGACCACTACAGCTAATGTGGGTTAGAGCCCTTATGCTAGAAGATCCGAAAAGTACCCGGATCGAGCTGAAAAAACATGTGTGGATACTGGATAGTACTCAGAGAACAATAGAAAATACCTAGCAGAGAGGACAAGTGGCCCAATAATTCAACGAATAATGAGTCCCCTGAAAACCCACTCGTTTCTTTAGAATGCTTCATCTTTCTATGAAAGGTAATGTGGTTTAAAAAAGTCATTAAAGTTTTAAATTTTTTAAGATATTATTTTAAATTACATATCAAAACAAAATTAAATAATTTAAAATAAAGGATCAAACAAATTTTATCAGTAATTATAATAACAATCATTTTTTAAAACATGTAATTTAGATAATAACATAATAACATATGTTATAAATTTTAAAAAATATTTTTTTAATAATATTTACAATATAAATTTGTGTTGTTAATTTCATTTTTTGTTTTTAGTAATGTTAAATAAGTAGATGAAAGTAATATTACTATAAAAAATAATTAATTAAATTAAGTGGTTTATATACATTAAATATTAATTTAATAATTACTTATGATATAAGTAATAAAAAAATTATTTTTTATTTAATATCAAGAAATTGATATTTTTATAAAAAAATTAATATTAAAATAATTTAAAATTTATACTTATAATCTAATGATGAAGTATTTTCAAAATTAGAAAACTTGTTATAACAATAATAAAAACAGGTTTGATAATAGGTTACTGTAATATTATTATTGTATTTATTTACAAATGGTGAGGTTATTGATATACTATTTTTTGTTGTATTCACATCATTGTTAATGTAAATTCTAAAAATTGATAAAAATGTAATTTTATCTTTAATACATTTGTTCAATGTCAATTAAATTATTTTTAAAAGTATTTTTATTAATTTTAAAAATTTGCATTAAATATGTTGTTGGCAAAAAAATAGTGCTATAATAACCCCATCCATAATTAGGGATATCAATTTGCTAAAAATAATAATTTAATTTTAGCACCGATAGAAATAACCCGTTGGAGGTGGGAATCATTCACCCCGTCCTGCTGATTCCTCCATTCCCATTGTCTTATATTTTGTTTAATTTCTTTATATATTTCCCTAAGTTTATAATTAAAATTAATGATTTTATTAAAAAATATTATTCTTATCATTAAATTAATGCTTTGTAAAAAAAAAATATAATAGTGTATAAAATAATAATTATTTTAATAATTATTAAAGTAATAAAATAATTAATTTGAATATAATTATTATTTTGTATTTAAAATTTAAAATTTATTATATCAATTACATAATAAATATATAATTAAAATTTTATGTTGATTTTGATTATTTAATATATAATTGAGTAAATATATTTTTGTACTACATAACTTTGAGGATTGTTACAAAATTATCATTGAATTTTGATTTATTAATTTCATATGATTAAAGTTTATAAAAATTATAAAAATATTATCGACGTCAATGAGTTAACGAGAGTTGATGATAAATTACATATACTTCGATGATATTTTTGTTACATTTATAAAATTTAATTGTATAAAAGTAAAAAATAAAGTTTAATAGTATTTTTGTAACGTTTATGAATTTTAATGTTTCGAAAATAACAAATCAAAGTTTGATAATATTTTTTTAGACATGAGTGTTTAGTACCTTTATTTAAATAAATTTAAATAAGTGTTTTTAAGTTTTTCCAATAACTTCTTTGAAAAGTTGTTAAAAATAGTAAACTTATTTTTTTTTGTTAAATATAATAAAATATTATAAAGGAAAGATAAATGTTTGTATTTTTAACAAAATATTTCTATTAAACTTAAATAAATTTTAATTATCTAATATATTATTTTTTGTATATAATGAAAGTTTTGTTTAAATTTCATTAAAACCTATTAAAGTTGAAAATTAAAAAATCTTCAAAAGTTTGAGTATTATTTTTATGGAAAAAATGTTTAGTTTAATTGCATGGCATAACCTTTTTAGAGTTCCATTTTTAACATTTTTCAAAAAAAAATATATTTATTTTTCTTACAATGTAAATTAAGATATTTTTTTTAAATGAGATGATTAAAAATTATATAATATTAAATAATTGAATCATTTATACACCATTATAAAAATACTCATATAGTTCAATAGGTTATAGTAATGATACATTTTAATTCATGTGGTATTTTGAAAATAATACAATAACAATCTCTTGTAAAAGAAAACCCCACATGGTGAGTAGAATGAAAGAAGAAAAATTTGATAAGGATAATTTAGTTAACCAATAGCATTTATTAATTAAAAAGGAAATCATATCCCAAAACACATCTCTTTTGTTGAAAAGAGAAAAGGATAAAAATGTGAAAGAAGTTGAATGTGATGTGAAGCAAAACAGAGATGATTGTGCAGGAAGTAATTGAAATTGTGATATTCTAAGCTTTTAAAGTAGATACAAATAGGGTAAAGAATTAGGAGAAAGAAGATGTCAAGAATTAAAAAATAATGTAACTTTGAAAAAATGAAGGAAGATACTTCTTTGTCTTGGCCACAATATAAGAAGAATTGCTTCGTGCCTAGTCAAATGAAAAAATAAGCATCAAGGTTGAGATAAAAATAGAGTGTTTGTAGAAGTATTAGTGTGTAAACATTACATTGATAGATCAACTCTATTTAAGGTATTAGAACTAACCTAAACATGATATTTTACAATTATAATCTAATTATCAAATTTAGGTTGTTGTTTTAATAATCAAGTCGTTGTTCTAGCAATCGGGTCGTTATCATCGAGATTAGGTTGTTGGGGTCCACATAACAGGTCGTTAGGTGCAAAAAATACTTCAAAAAAGATCAAATGATCAAATGTTCATCAGTGTTAGGTTGCAACACATGAGCTGCTTAATAAGATGTGCTCTATACAAAAAAAGGTGACTTAGGTCGCAAGGGTTATGCATCCTCTATACGTATTATACTTAACATTAACTCTCTTATTCTCAAACTTTTGGGAAGTTTGGGAAATTTTCAAAACTTTTGAATTACTAAATATTTTATCTACTCATACCAAATGTTTCCCTTCCTTCATCACATGAGTGACTTTCTTTATTACTAGTTAAATCGATACATTCAATACTCTCAAGCTACTCATCAACAAATATGTAACCTCATTCATCAATTAGGAAACTTTTTCACCATTTTCTTCTTTCTTATAATATCTACTCATAAAGGAAAAGGTATAGCCCGTTCGACTTCTTCCAAAGATGTCTGACCAGGCCATACAAAAAGTATTCCCTTAAAGGATAGGAACACTTCAAAAAGGATCTCGGGCTCAGCACACTTGTAAGTGAGCTCAAAACAAACAGAACAACCCATTGAAACCCCTATAGATCGTTACAAGGGATCTACCAAAATAGGTGGTGCTCTGATTAAGGAAGCTTTCCCCGTTTTATTGGGTAATGCCCATCTCCTCGTCATCTTTGTAAGGACTTATGCCCATCATCAAAATCCTAGCACCCACTATAACGAAGGTATCTCCCCCCAAAAAAAAGGCTCAGTAATAAGGGTGAGCCAATCCAACGAATCAAAGACAAACATTAGATTAAAAAGATGTCCACGATCTAACAACCAACGAACTGATAGAGATAAAGTATGAGTATGACATTACATCCCTATGTGAATGATGTCAATACCCTATTACTTATATGATATTGATGACCTTTCAATAGACTGTGTGCTCGTCATTTCAAAACTAATCACTAGTTGGTTAATGTTTGTAAATAGAAAGCAATTTAAGGTTAGTAAATTTAACACAAATTCTATAGTATTTAAAAAATTAAATAATATAATTAATAAAAAAGATGGGAATGATATGATTCCTCGTAGGATCAAGACATTTATTAACTCAACATCCGAATGGTTGTAACAGTAAAATATATTTAAAAAAACATTAAAAATATTTAATTTTACTAGATGCCTTAATCATTTATTTATTCTTAAAAAATTGAAAAGCACCCATGTGAGGGAACATAGTTTTTGCTTTCAAGGTTGAGTCTTTTTAGAGACTTCACAAACTAAAGGGAATGCGTGGAATTTAGGAGGGTTTAATTAATAATTTCAATAAAAATGCAATTAGACAAACTTGAGTGCACCTCTTCTTTTTTTCCTTTCTTTTTCTTTATCGTTTTTAACAATTGACACAGTGCGGAAGTAGACAGAACAGCCCGAACAACTGCAAACGTACTGTGCCTAAACTTTTGGCCCACATTCTTCATCAGGCTAAAGGACTTAAAATAATAGTCTTGGAGTTATTTAATTGTATAAGCACTAAATAATTATTTTAAATTAAATAAATAAGAATTTAAACAATATTCAAAACACATAGTTAAAAAATGTTTTCTTTTTATTGGATGATTAATAGTGTTAATTACTAATAACTCATGAAATGATTATTTTTTAAGAGTGTTAGCTAAATGTCTAAATCTTCCAAACATATTAATATTCTTTTAAAAAAAAAAAAAATCTTTATTAATGATAACCATTCTCATATATTCTAATTACTATAACCAATCTAATATTCTAGCAACCCAATTCAATTTGGTGTTTTTAAATCCGTTAGAGTTAATCACTGCTGCTCTCCTCTGTGATTACCCCAACAACTATTCAACATAAAGTGATGAGAGAGAGAGAGAGAGAACAATCCAACAAAAAAGAAGTGCCATCAGCTACGTGAGAAAAGTAATTTTGTCCCCAGTTTCGTTATGCAATGATACCATTTAGTATCAAATAATGGATAATTAGATAATCAAATATAAGTAATTTCAAACAAATATAATATCAACAATATTCGCACAGCCACATATAAGAATTTAAGAAAAGAAATAATAAATAAACAACCAAACATTCTTAATACTTTATTATGAACTACATAAAAAGACTATTAAGCCATCAAAAACTGATTTAAATCTATTTTTAAGTCAGTTTACTCAATCTACGTAAAAAAATGATTTAAAATTTTTAAGTTAGGTGTCACGTAGGATTAATTTAGAAATTTTATTTGTTTACATTAAAAAATGACTTATAAATTCAAAATCTCTTAAAACTTTTAAATAGATTCTAACTTAGAATCCATTTTAAAATTTTAAGTTAATTAGTCAGAAATATATTTGAAAATCCATACTCTCTAAACATATTTTTGGTTCTTTTCCGCACATTTTAATAATAATTTATTTTAGGAGGGTTTTAAAACCTTTTATCATTGTAATGTTTTAAAATGATTTAATTGCATGTATAATCTCTTTATTTATTGATTTTTATTTTTAATTTTTTATGTTCATTTTTCATATAACATAAATGAATATATCTTTTTTTATTGAGAGTAAATCAAATTATGTTAAATAATTGAGTCATTTATGCACCGAATGATTTTAAAAATCAAATATTAATTATTTCATAATTAACTTATAACGAAAAACAGCTCACATATAGATATACATTTTGTAAGTCCTGTTGTACTAGTGTTTGTGTGTTGGCTTCTAATGTATAAAATATGATGTCTGTTATTTTACTTGGTGTTTTTATTTTCATTTGTGTAAGGTTTGTTATTACGGATCAATAATTCACATACACACATAAATTAAGTACAGTTTGTATGTAAACATATTTACACACACGACAGAGTTGATTTTCGTAGTGTGAATGCTACATGCTCACTCATCGAAGTTTTTACTTGTAATTTTTGACGTGTTTTAGGTGCAGATATTTATGGATAGTACTCAACATATTTAGAAACAAAAAAAATGTAACTTTTTTATTACCTCGCCACCACCCTTTCCGAGGTGGCTAATGAGGTGGAAAATTTGAGTGTTATAAATACTCACTCATTTTTCTTATTTCTTACCTCTTATTTAAGAATTGAAACTCTACCAAAATTTACTCTCAAATTTATATATGTAGTCAAAATTATTTTGGAGAGGTTATATTTGTGGGGTACGTTTATTATTATTTAATATTTATATCTTGAAAGATAAGTTCTGTAATTCTTTAACACCTACGGTGGTCGAAAAAATTATCTTAAAGATATTGTTTGCTATACAAGGATTGATTTTTTACTCTATTTAAATTTTGTATTTATAATATATATATATATGTATTTATAATTTTAATAAAATAATTTTATTCTTAACTTGTTTATTCATGTATTATTTCTTATAATCTTAAGATAATTTCTTATTTTTTCTCATTTTTTGAACAAACAAATAAAAAAAATTCCAAATATTTTGGGACAAATAGATTATTCATAATCTATTATATTTATCTATTTTTTTGTATGTTTATTCTACTATATATATTCTATTATAATTACACTTAATTTTTTACATCTTTTTATTAATTTCTTTCATCATTTATTAATATTTTATTATTATTACATAATTTATTCTCTATTTCTCTTTATTACTTCATCTCTGTCATTTACTATTTCTTAATTTTTTATTTTTTTATTTCACTTTATATTTTTTTATAATTTTATAAATAAATAAATTATTTTATTTTAAAAATTATTTAATCACTATATTAATAAAATTACAAATATGAATGTAAATTAACATATTTCTATCATTTATTTATTGAATATATTTTTGATAATCTAAAACTTTCTTTAATGATTTTTAAAACTTGGGTTGTTATTTGTGTATTTAATAGAAAAAGCAAAGAAAAGATTATGACATCAAAAATGATCACTCCATTGTACCAAAATGAAAACATAACTGTAAATATTGTTGATCCTATTGTGGGTGGTCTACTATGAACCAAATGATGAGACCTTCTAGGGCTCATGCGTTAACCTAAATGTTACTAGTTTTTGTTCCCATGAACCATGTTTTTACAAAGAAATTAGAGAAGTTTAATGGTTTGAACTTCAAGAGATAAAAAAGTAAGATGATGTTTTATCTCACAAGATTGAATCTGGCAAGGTTCTTGATTGAAGAAACTCTTAATCAACATAAGGGTGAACAAGATTTTCAGGCTACTAGTACTATTGAAACATGAAAACATTATGATTATTTATGTCGAAACTATATTCTGAATAATTTAACGGATTCCTTGTACAATAAGGATAAGGTGACTAAAGACTTGTAGGAGTCATTGGATTGGAAGTATGAAACTAAAAATGTCAATGCCAATAATTTTTGATCACTCTCTTTCTTGATTATAAGATGGTAGACTCTAAATTTGTATGCATTCAAGTACATGAAATCTAAGATATCTTAACATAGATGTATGATGAAGGGATGATACTTAGTGAAACCTTACAAGTTGTAGCTATTACTGAAAATTTGTTTATTCATGGATAAGTTTCAAGGCCTACACTAAGCACAAGTGAATGAAAGTGTATTTGAAAGACTTGCTAATAAGATTCAAAGTGGAAGAAGACAACAAAGATTTTTCTAAAAGAGGGTATATCTCATCAGCACCCAAAGCTTATGTGATAGAACATGGTTAAAGTTCCAAGCATAATAATAATAAGGGCAAGAGAAAGTTAGGTAAATGATTTAAATTGGGACCTAGAAAATGAACTTTTAAGAAGTCAAGCTTCAGAGAGAGTTGCTTTAATTGTTAGAGAATGGGTTATAAAGCCCCAAACTGTAAGTTTCCAAAAAGAAATATGAACCATGAGGCAAACATGGTTAATGACATCACTCATAATATCTCCAATATTGACTTATATGTAGTCATTTCTTAGGTGAACTTGTTGGGATCAAACTCAAAGAAGTGGTGGATTGATACTGAATCAACATGGCATGTATACTCAAATAAGGAGTTATTCACTACTTTTGAAGCAATGAAAGATGTAAAGAAACTATTCATACGAAATTCTGCCACATTAGTCATTCAAGGACAAGGCAAGATTAAACCGAATATGACCTCTCGGAAGGAGCTTACATTAAAAAACGTACTATATGTGCCAAACATCCACAAGAATCTTGTTTGTTGCTCATTGCTAAACAAGCACAGCTTTCAGATAGTGCTTGAATATGATAAGGTTGTTGTGGCCCATACTAAGTCTATGTTTGGGGAAAATGATATGTATCTGATAGGCTATATAAGCTCAATGTAATGACTATAAAAGCTAAGGATATTAATAGGATTAATTCTTTTGCTTATTTTCTTGAGTTTTTCAACTTGTGGCATGGTAGACTAGGTCATGTTAATTACGATACATTGCATAGACTAATTAACAGGAAAAAAATATCTGCATTTCAAATAGATTCAAAGCATAAGTGTGACACTTATGTTAAGGCAAAAATGACTTAGTCATAGTTTCATTTGATTGAAAGGAACATTGAATCCTTTGAGTTAATCCATAGTGATCTATGTGATTTTAAATTTCTTCAAACAAGAGGTAGCAATAAGTATTTTATTACTTTTGCTCATGATAAAACGAAATATTGCTATTTGGACTTGCTTAAAAGCAAAGATGAATCTATAGAGAAATTTATTCTTTATAAAACAAAAGTTGAGAATCAAGTTAACAAGAATATCAAGGTACTACATAGTGATCATGGTGGTGAATATGAAGCACCATTTAATGAATTCTATGCACAACAAGAGTTTATCCATGAAACTACAACGCCTTATTCATCTCAGCAAAATAGAGTTACTGCACATAAGGATTGTACCTTGAAAGAAATGATGAATGTGATGAAATGATGAATGTGATGGTATTAAGTTCTAGGTTGCCATAGAATTTATGGGGGAAACTATTTTGTCAACTAACTACCTTTTAAATAAAGTACCCCAAAAATAGACATATAAGACACCGTATGAACTATTTAAAGGAAGGGTACCTTCCTGTAAATATTTTCGAGTGTGAGGGTGTTATGCTAAAGTAGTTGTACCTATATCTAAGAAGGTGAAGATAGGTCCAAAAATGATAGATTTCATATTCATTGGATATGCACATAATAGTAGTGTTTATAAGTTTCTTGTGCATGAGTCAAAGATCCAAAACATAAATAAAAACACGATAATGGAATCAAGGAATGTATCATTCTTTGAACATGTATTTCCAGGTAAAGCTCAAGAAGAATGAGACTCGTTTAAACGAACATATGAGACTATGAATAAAGATATTCAAAACAAAGAACTTAAACAAGAAGTTAAGGATAAGGTTGAGGTTGAACTCAGATGTAGCAAGAGGGCTAGGACATAAACGTTTTATGATCCGGATTTTTTGACCTAATTGTTAGAAAGTGAACCTCAAACCTATGAAGAGGCTATGAATTCTTCTGAAGGTCCTCAGTGGAAAGAAGTCATTAATAGTGAAATTGAATCCATTCTATAAAATCACACTTGGGAACTAGTTGTTCTACCTCAAAGTAGTAAAACACTAGGGTCCAAGTGGATTTTCACAAGAAAACATAAATTAGATGGATGGATTAATAAGTACAAATTTAGGCTTGTAATTAAGGGATACAAACAATGACATGACCTTAATTACTTTGATACTTATTCTCCTGTGACGAGAATAATATCCATAAGGATGATAATTTCTATCACCACTATGCAAAATCTTGAAATATATCAAATGGATGTAAAGAAAACCTTATAAATTGAGAGTTAGATTAAGAGATATACATGTACCAACCCAAGGATTTTTCATGCCTAGGGTTTTTAAATTGGTGAAGTCTTTATATGGCTTGAAACAAGCACCAAAACAATGGTATGAAAAGTTTGATAATATCATGAGGACAAATGGTTTTAAAATCAACGAATGTGATAAATGTGTATATGTCAAGGACAAAGAATATAGTTATGTTATCTTGTGTCTTTAAATTGATGACATGTTGATTATGGATAGTAATGATCAAAACTACTAAGTCTATGTTGAATTCAACGTTTGATATGAAAGACATGGGGCCAACTAATGTAATTTTGGAAATTAAGATATCAAGGATATCAAGCAGTCTCATTCTAAATCAATGTCATTATATTGAAAAAATACTTGAGAAATTCAACAAGAGTGATTCTAAAATTAGGAGAACACTAGTAGATGTAAATCTACACCTATCTAAGAATAAAAGTGAGAATGTGTCTCAACTAGAATATTCTAGAGTGATAAGAATTCTTATATACTTGATGAGTTGTATGAGACAAGATATAGCTTACGTTGTAAGAAAACTAAGTAGATATAATAGTAATCCAAGCTCTGATCACAAAAAGGTATTACAAGACTATTTAGATACTTAAGATAAACATATAACTATGGACTACACTACACAAGATATCTAACTGTATTAGAATAATATAGTGATGCAAATTGGATATTTGATGTGAAAAACTCAAAGTCTACCAGTGGATATGTATTCATACTAGGTGGTGCAGTTGTTTCATGGAAGTCCTCTAAACAGACGTGCATTACCAAACCATGATGAAATTTGAGTTCAATTCTTTGGATAAATGTGACGAAGAAGTTAAATGGCTACACAATTTTTTAAAGGATATTCCTAAATGGGTGAGGCTTGTACCTGTAATATACATCCATTGTGATAGCCAATCTGATATTGGCTGGGAATAGAGCAATATGTATAATGGTAAGTCTTGGCATATACGTCGTAGATATAATACCATTAGATAACTACTCCTAATTTGAGATTATCTCTATTGACTATTTGAAGTCAAAGAATAACATAGTGGATACCTTAACTAAAGGTTTAAATCAAGGGTTAGTTGATAAGTTATCAAGAGGAATGTGACTCAAACCTATGAATGAATAAGGATTTACAAAAGAAACCCAACCTATTTAACTGGAGATCCAAGATCTAGGTTCAAAGGGATAACCTAATTGTAAAGACTTAGTGAGATCGTTGTGGGAGTTTACCCTCAAGTCCATTCCTATGATTAAAAGAATGATACCAATAAGTTCTAGGGTAAGTTAAGACTTTAAATGATTCTTATAAATATAATACCGAGCAGAGTATATAGGTTACTTTTTGCGCATTACTTTTAAAGATAAGAAATCACCTATGTGAGTGGGGAATGAGGTTGCTTTGAAAGATAATTATATAAGGCTCAATTCTTTAGAGACTATCACAGAACGAGTCATATATTCATTGCCAAAATGAACATAACAATAAGAACTGAATTATGTCAAGAAAAACTCTTGTGTGAAGTATGACATCGCTTATATAAATGGAATAACAATTCAAGAACATTACGTCTACTGGTCAATCAGTAAGATAAATATATTTTCACAAATGAAAGTTCAAAAGGTAACACCTATCTATCCTATGCAGGTTTCAATCTGTTGAACTCTATATCCGTGTCAAATTTTGTTTTAAAATCTATATCAATTTTTATTCATATAGGAGATTATTGAAATTTTGTGAATTTATTCTTTCGTTTCTTAGAGCTCTTAATTGTGCTTTGATTATAGGTATATATATACTTGCTCTTTGTCGAACAAAAGAAGAACAAATAGATAAGAAAAAAACAAAAGAAAATAAAGCAAATGAAGAAAAAAACGAAGAAAGAGAAAGGAAAAGGTAGAGTACGAAAAAGGAAAAAAAATTTATCTAGAGTTAAGTTCTTTAAATATAGTTTAGATACTTGAAAGTTCATAAAATAATAAATTATAGTGTAAGTTTATTATTATTTAATCGTTATATTTTTTAAGATAAGTTTCGTAATTTTCTAACACCTACTGTGAGCAAAAAATTTATCTTAAAAACATTATGTGATACACAGATCTCGAATTTTTATTCTATTTAAATTTTATATTATTTAAATTTTGTATTTATAATATATATTTATATTTGCGTATTTTTAATTTTAATAAAATAATTTTATTTTTAATTCGTTTGTTCCTATGTTATTTCTTACACAAATAACTGATTTTCACATCACTTATATATAAGGTGGCGTTTGGTTCGTGGAATGGAATCGGAATCGGAATCGGAATGGAATGGAAAGGAAACAATTTTGTTTGGTTTGACCACTGGAATCAAGCTCAGAATCAGGATTATAGTGTTTGGTTTGCCACTGGAATGGAATGAAAAAAGCTGTAAATGACCTTAATACCCCTACATGCTATAAAGTTCAAATAATGTCATTTAATTACTATTTTTTCGTCAAACAAAATATATTATTGAAATCATTATTTTTCTAAATAAGTATTACTTAATTAAAAATAAATATATTATTAAAATTATTATTTTTCTAAATAGGGTTTAGGGTTTTGAGGGTTGGGATGTGTGATTTAGGGTTTAGGGATTTAGGATTTGGGTTATATTTGTAGGTTAAGGTTTAGGGTTAAAATTCTTATTTTTCTAAAAATAGTTTAGGGTTTTAGAATTTTGGATTTAAGGTTTAGGGTTTTAGGGTTTTAAGGTTTAAGGTTTAGGGTTTATGGTTTTAGGATTTGAAATTTGGGGTTTAGGGTTTTAGGGTTTTAGGGTTTTAGGTTTAGGGTTTAGGGTTTAGGGATTTGGGGTTTAGGGTTTAGGGTTTTGGGATTTATGTTTTAGGGTTTTGGGTTTTGGGATTTATGTTTTAAGGTTTAGGGTTTTAGGGTTTAGGGTTTAGGGTTTAGGGTTTAGGGTTTAGGGATTTGGGATTTGGGGTTTAGGATTTAGGTTTTTAGGATTTGGAATTTGGGATTTAGGGTTTAGGGTTTAGGGATTTGGGATTTATGTTTTAGGGTTTTGGGATTTATGTTTTAAGGTTTAGGGTTTTAGGGTTTAGGGATTTGAGGTTTAGGGTTTAAGGTTTTAGGATTTTAAGATTTGGATTTAGGGTTTTGAAATTTTGGGTTTAAGAATTTGAGATTTAAATTTAAGGTTATATTTTAGGTGAGGGTAGAATTGGAAAAAAAAAAGTTTAGATGGGAATGGAATAATGATTACCAAAGGTGGGAGAAGGAATTGTGATTCTTTCTCTTTTAGTAATCAGATTCTATTCCGCTCTCCGTTCCGTCCAACCAAACACGCAAAATGGACGGAATCAATTCTGATTCCATTCCATTCCCTCCAACCAAACGTGGGGTAAAGGTGTTAAAAAATGATCAAAAACAAAAAGTCGCATTGAGATTTTATAGCAACTATTCCTTGTAATTTTATTATGTAATTATATAAAAAAAATTAGCACATAAGTATACTCTAACGTTCTATATTTTTTTGGTAAAAAAAGAAAAAAAAAACTTTATTAGATAAATGTAATTGAAAGTGTATGAATTCTTTTTATAACGATATAGTTAAATTGTAATAAAAAATAATATAAAATCTAAATGTTATCCATCCACTATTATTATTTAAAATTGCATGCCCCAACTAGTTAAACAATATTTAAAAAAATCTTTAATTGAAAGCTCTATTGTTGGGCTGCTATAATAAAACGTTATAAATAGAATTTTATTGCATAAGCTAATTTCAAATATGAGAGTAAGAGAACCCATTACTGTAGCCGTTTGAAGGTTGAGGACAAAATAACGGTACAATTTAGAACAACTTTAATTGTAAGGGCATGCTATTGTTTTGTCTCGTCTCTCTGTTTCGGCTTTCTCTATCGCTTAGCTCCTATAGCGAAAGAGTTGAGGTCGGCAATCAAATATTTTGGAACGTTATGAAGCGATTTTTTAAAGATATTATTAAAACTTATAATTATAAAGATATTATATCTTTAAGTTTAACATATATATTTTTATTATTTAAAAAAAAAATTGATATATTATTTTATATTAAATTACATTTATAATTATTTAAATTTGTTTAGCATCAAAGATCGATCAATTAAATTTTATTTAATTTTAATAAATTATTATTTTTATTGTTATAATTTTTATATGTATTATTTTTATTTTTCAAAAATAAAAGAGAACAAAATATCCAATAATGGAGATGTTGTGAAGTTTGTGGCAGACGTTTTGGTACCTTCCTGCTATTTAAGTTAAAATATTAATATTATTTATGTTATTAAGGAAAAATAATTGTTCATTTCATATCAAATAAGTCAAAGTTTAGTATTTTAGGTAAATGAAACATAAAATTGATGCAATTATTAAAAAAAGAAAAAAATGATTAATAAGTTATATAAAAAATAATTAACTACTTGCTAAAAAAATTGTAACTTATCCAGGTAGTATATTATTATTTTTTTGAAAAAAATAGGTGATGTTTGGTTAAAAAGAACGTAAAAAAATTAAAATTGATTCATTTCATTTATGTATTTGGTTGGATTGAATAGAGGTTACAAAATGAAATCAATTACTACAGGAGAATGAATCACAATTGATTTTTTCCTTTTAGGAATCATGATTTTATTCTCATTTTAATTTTTTTTTTCAATTTTATTCTCACTTCAAATATAACCCTAAACTCAAATCTCAAATCCGTAAACCCTAAATCTAAATCCTAAAACCCTAAACCCTAACCAAAACTCTAAATCCTAAATCCCAAAATCCTAAACCTTAAAACCTAAATCCCAAAACCATAAACCCCAAACCCTAAATTCCAAAACTCTATACCCTAAACCCTAAACCTCAAATCCCTAAACCTTAAACTCTAAACCCCAAATTCCAAATCCTAAAACCCTAAATCCTAAATCTAAAATCCCAAATTCTAAAACCCTAAATCCTTTTTAGAAAAATAATAATTTTAACCATAAATCTTAACCACAAATATAACCTTAAATCCTAAATCCCTAAACCCTAAATCCTAAATCCCAAACCTCAAAACTCAAAACCCTATTTAAAAAAATAATGATTTTAATAATGTATGTTGTCTAATGAAAAAATAGTAATTAAATGACATTATTTGAACTTTACTAAATGTAGGAGTATTAAGGTAATTTATAGTTTTCCATTCTATTTCAGTGGCAAACCAAACACTATAATCCTAATTCTGAGCTTAATTCCAGTGGTTAAACCAAACAACATTGTTTCCTTTCCATTCTGATTTCAATTCCGATTCCATTATATGAACCAAACGTCACCTTAGTACGTAAACAACAATACTATTTTAATTTATTTATTAAGTTATATAAATTTAACCACGTTCTGCATCCGTTATGGTTTTAATAGAGGACAAGTTTACACACTATAATTAAATATCTACGTGAAAAAATATATACAATAATGCTCAAACTTGTAACCTCTCATATATTAACCAAAATATGATACCAATTTGATTAATCCATGATGGATAAAGGTAATATATTCGACGCATAAAAGATGTAAAATTTGAAACAATCGTATCATATTATAATATTTGTGTCATATTTGTTTCGTGTTTTTGGATTAAAATTAATAAGATCTTTAAAGATATAAAAAATTATTAATTAATTTTTTAATTGATGTGTTATCAAATTCATATCTTATTAGACATAACCATTTAATATACATATTAATTTTCGTTTGTCATTTTAATGAATTTTTTTGTCAATATGTTATCAAACTTGACACCAAAAAATTGAATACATAAATATTTTATGAGTGATTACTTTTTAATTAAAATATAATCTTAATTTTTTTAATAAAATATTATTTGGTGTGATTAATAAAAAATTATGAATTAATTACATAAATATATAGTATGTTTTGATAATGTTAAGAAATATTATTTATTTTTACATAAATTTGAATCTCTATACCTATTGATATCGATTTTTTTTAATACTAAATAAAATTGTCTTTCATAGATTTGTAAGATAAAACAAATTGTTAAAATCTCGAAAAATCTTGAAGGATAATTGTTGGCCATATGATACTTAAATTAGTAACATGATGAAATTTTAGAGAAAACATATGGTTTGTTTTTGATTAAGATGAAAGATGATATTTAGTTTTGATTATATGTTATACGAGATTATCACTATAACATCTTAGACATTTATCTTTAATTGTTTTTTTAAATAATTATAAAACATTTATTTATTCATTCAGATTTTCTTTTTGTTATATTTACATAATGATTTAGTATTTATTAAGTTTAATTCATAAGTTATTTAATTGCCAATAGCTATGAATACTCTTTCTATTTGGAATATACTAACTACTAAATTACACTAATGTAAAAAATCATTAAGCTTAAAATAGAAAAAAGAAAGAAGAGTAAGTCATATTTCTATAACAATCACATATTTTATATTAACTTATTTTTATTTATTTATGAAATTTAAATTGGTTTAGAAATGTGGTTTTAGCATTGGCATATTTGTAACAGTAATTTATATTTCCAAAGCCTAATAGCTTTATACTTTTTTTTTCCTGGAAATATACTCTAATTAAATAGTAATTTTTATTTGCTGCCATCTACCTGGGTTACAGCTCATAATCATTTTCTCTGCGCCACAAAAAAAAAACACTATTTGAAGAAAATGAAAAATATATCATATCACAAATATATTACTATTTTAATCAATATAATAATTTTTATTTAATGAAATTAAACAAATTTTATTATAATTACAGATAATATTGTAGCAAGTTATTTATGATATATCTTAAATTTAATATACAAAACATTTTTCTTAAATAAATAAAGTCCCTTTGAATTGAAAACAAGTAATAAAAAGACAAAATGATGTACCATTATTGAGGCATTGACGTTTCAATGGCAAAACAAAAGGCTTCAAAATTCCAAAAATGCTAACGATACATGAGTGTCATTAAGCTTGCCAAGTTTTTAAAATTTGATAAAACTATAATTAAGCTGATTATCGATACAAGCCCTAAAATAAAATACCAATGTCGGTTTCCTTCTATGGCTATCGAGTTATATGTATGTAACTAGGGCATAAGGGCATGTTTGGAAGTCATATTATAGAAGTGATTTCAAGCATACTTTTTAATCAATTTTCCATTTTTATTACTCTTTTTAATTTTGAAAAAAATTACTTCTTAAAGATGCTTAAATGTGGGAAAACACTTCTCTAAAAAGCTGTCAAACATCTTTAAAAGTTTATTTCAAACAACTTTCAGATTAGAAGAGAAGCAATTCCAAGATACATTTTAATTTTTTAGGACAACTAGGATCCGAAGTAGAAAAATCTGAACTAAAGTATTAAACAGATTAACAATACAGACATTTGTAATAAATGGTCTGAAAATTCTGAAACTTGATTTGTTAAAAACATAGCAGTTTAGTAGAAGAAAGTACAGAACTACATATCAACTGAACAAGCATTGCAGTCACATTGTAAGTATCCAAATCATAATTTGAAAGTGTGAACTCCATCCAAATTTTGAGCTTGAACCATCTAAAAAAGGCACTCTCTGGCTTCCTTCAACTTAAAAACTGATTTAAGACAAGACAAAGCCAGTATCTGCATAAATTATATGTACGGAGTTACAGAATAAACATCTCTTGATAGCAATCAAAAGAAGAAAATGAAAAATTCAAGTAAACTGCTCAACATCTTCCTCACACAGCAACTTCTAGCTTAATAAGCATGATTTAAATATGATCAAGAATTCATTTTCATGAGTTTGTGTTTGTTGTGGAATTTGAGGCAGGATTAGGCAATGAATTATTTTGATGATGAGGCTTTCAAATGCTTCGTTCTGGAGGACAAACAACAGGTTTAGGGTGCGCAATGAAGGTCGGAATGTTATCTCCAGGCATTAACACTGATACTCCACTGGCATAAACTGTCATCTGCATTAAGTAATAATGCAATTGAAAGAACAAAACTTCATAAGAATGATATTTTTTTTAAGTGTTATCAAAAGCCACCAGAGCATAATGAAACTAAAGAGGAAAATTTAGAATGCAATAAACACAACTTTGAAAGAATCATGATATGCCAAATTCAATGCAAGTATGTCTAATCAGCATATGATAAAGCGCACTTGTATGCAGGTCACTACATACAAGTGCTTGTTTATTCCTTGGTTGATACTTGTGAGTCTTCTTTAGTAGTGGCCGGTCATTTGCAGCATTATGCTGCAGCTGCCACAGAGCCTCACCGTAAAATGGTTAGCAATAGACATAACTCATCCCACAGAGTGAAAATTCAGAACACAAGTACACTTTCCACTATTTGAAAATCTACTGGTCTGATGAAAATATGTATCCATCAAAATACATAGATAAGAGACAGAACTCAATTCCTTGTCTTGTGAGTTGAACCGTGTACATTCAGCATTGATGATGATCCTCACTGCTCATCCAAGAGGAGAAGAAAGGTGGTGAAGAGAAGACAGCTAATTTAAATTGAAGCCGTTTGAAATGATAGTTTAGTTTGAGAATTTGATTGTGTTGAAATGAAAAACAAACAAGTCCTATATTGATAAAATACTAATAATAACATGAATTTATAAGTGTATGAGTATGTAGAAAGTCATGACTTAACTCTCTCCAAAAAAGCTCTAAAAGAGAAAAAGTTGTCATGAACTTATAACCAGCACTTTATTGGTTTCTCTGGTCGATGTAGGACTCCTCAAAAAAGTCAACCCCACCCAATTGGATTAACCTCTTTAGGATGGAAGTTCATTTTCTTGTAAAAATGCATGATTAAAAAAAAACTTCAAATAGAATAGTGACACAAAATTTGATTGATACAACAAGATGATGGATATATCATTTCTCATTCCAATTTGGTTGGATTAAAGAACCTATTAATAAAAGGATGCTTGCATCAGGGAATCAAACTAGGAAATTTGGAATCATGCACAGTATTAATGGAGCTCTCAGATTGAAAATCACAGAAGATTAGTAAATTGGATTTCTACAAAATGGATTTATTGTCCAAATAAATCTAAAATCCTCACTACATGGGTCAGATCAAGCAAATTTAGTTTAAACTCTCTAGTTAAACTAGTACCATAGAAAAGCATGTGATTATAAGTTCTAACGCAAAGGACAATCCTACATATAATAAATATCCATCACAATCTCAATTAACTTAATAATTTTTGTTATGGGTTCATCTCAAACCTCAAGTATAAAGCCTATATGAAGGCTATAGAGAGCTGTAAATAAAGAGACAAGAAAGCAAGACATATGCTCAAAGTGAAAGAATGCAGATAACAGATATCCCCAAGCCATGGCTCTGATCATGTTGGGCATCGTAAGACAATGGTAATGATTGACCCGAGACAACCACCAAACAGATAGTGAGTGCAAAGATGACCTAGCAGTACACTCCCAAGACAAGCATTTGGTTGAGACTAGAGATAAAGTACTCAACAGACAACTAATTAGATGGGCCCTTGCCTACAACATTCACTATGACTAGACAGCAGGGCTCTTTTCAAAGTCAAAAAACACAACGTTAATAAATGAAAAATGCTATTTTGTCATAATTATTTCTAACACAAGTTATAAAACATAGATAATTATTAATTAAAATAATAAAACTCATTCTTTAACCTTATAGATATATTTTTTTCAAAATATAACAAGTGTCACTCTCATAACAAATTCAACATTTCACGTTATCAATTTAAAATTAATTAATACTTATATATATATTACTAATAGCATCTCCAAAAGGAACTTTTGCATACTCTCACCGTACTTTCTATTTTAGTTAATATGAATTGTTTTAATATTTTTTGAATTTAAAACATAATTTTTTTTTTCTAATTTATGTCAGATCATCAATAAAAAATAATACATAAAATTTAACTAGTAAGTTTGGGTGATTAAAAGTAATAAAAAGTAACATTTTTAGTTATTTCGACTAAAAGTGGAATATAGAAGCTAGCATAGCATGGTTGAGTTTCTATAAACCTAAATTTTAATAAAAACAAGGAATGAAATGATTCAGGAAGAAGGTCTTTTTTTTCTTTCCTTTTTTTTTATTTTTGATATAAGCCACTAATGAGAAATATAGCAGAAGTTGCCCAGAGTTTTACCCATCAAGTTTATAACTTTGAACTCTTACACTTCAACTATTTGGCTACGTGAAAGATGTTTAGTGTGTCATATACTTAAGGTTAACTTATCATGTTAGTCTCTAAATTTTATAATATTTTACACTTTGGACTATTAGCTTTTTTCTTAATATTAAATACATTTAATAAAAATTTAAAAATTAAACGTGTTAATTTTTTTTAGTTAAGCGAATTATTTAATTCATTAACTTTTAAAATTTAATATATTTAACTCATTATTTTTAAATTTAACTATAATTATTATATTTAAAAAATGATTGATCGTGATATTAAAAAAAGAAAAAAGATTGATCTAACAAATTGTGATATTTCATAGAATTTAGAGAAAGTTAAGCCTATAATTAATAATGGAGGAGGATGATCTCCTTAGAAAGCACCAGTAAAGATGAAGATGTACTTGGAGTTTGAGGATAGCGACAAAGAAAAGTGAAAAAGTTCAGACCAAAGTCAAAAATGGAGTGCAATGGGCCATAATTAATTTGATGTCTCCGTGTACTTAGTTGACTGATTTCATAGTAAATGATGATTTGTTGATACAAAACGCAATTAACATTAATGAAACAGAGAATTAACTGAGAAACGTTGGCAACTTTTCAGAAAACTTAAAAGAGAAATATGGTAAAATAAAAACATCATAGCTGAAATTAGAAGAAACCAAGCTAATTAATACCACTAAACTTAAAATTAAGAGCTCATAATACAACTGAGTAATTAATTCAAATAAATGAAATTTTTACTTTTTATTTTAAAAAAAATAGAAAGACATCACTGTAGTCTATACTCAAAGCAATAATAATAGAAAGCTAAGTAGAAAGAAACAAACTTTATTCAAGGAGGAACATTATTTCCACTTTAGGCAGTTCTTGGAAGTAGAATTTTCTCGAGAATCAAACAGAATTCAAACAAATAATGAAATTTGAAAAATACCCATAATTTATTTGAAAGAAAGAAGAAATGGGATCTCTTACTTGAGGTGATGGGTGGCCAAGTTTGGCATTGAACCCCAATTGGGCTTCAAGATCTTCATGGTTCCGGCGATCGGACGGCGGCAATGCAGGTGAGTTAGGTCTAAGAAATCTTTCAAAGATAGCCATGACTAAGAACATTGCAACAAGAATAGCCGTAGCGACAAACCCAAAAGACACCGCATTTACAGAGTCATCAAACTGTCTATTATGTTCGTCTCTACTCTGTAAATCTAAAGGAGCTCCAATAGGTGGCCAACGAAAGCTAGGTTCTTTCAACATTTTCACCCTCCAAATTAAGCTTGAACTGAAAAAATAAATAAATTAGGCTGAAGTCCACACCATTTTTGAGTAACTTTTCATGAGAATGGGAGAGTTTGTGACTGACTATTTGAGAGGGTATTGCAGTAGTAATTTATAAAGCTTATAACTTATACACCAATACCAAATTGGTGGTGTATTTAGACTGGTAACTTAGGTTATGAGAAAGAGTTTGAGAATGAGAAAAAGATAAAAAGAGAGCAAGGTGGGCTATCTTTGCAGTGAGGTGGACCTCAAGTTAAAAAATATAGCTTTGGAATTTGTATAGCTTATTGACAAACTAACATTGTATAATTCATTCCGTACCTACTTGGATACTTGTTGATGAAAATATAACTCTGCGGAATCAAAATTTAAATAATTTGACTTGATTCGATATGTTTAAGTTTATTAGGCTTGAATAAGATTTGCGAGAGGTATTATTACCTAAATAATTTTAGGGATGAATTTAGTATGAAATATTTATACTATGATTTCAATTCAAACCCAATAAATATAAATTTTATAACAAGTAAATTTACCAAATACCATCCAAATAATATAATATATTTTATTTATATCACTAAATTATTATTCATTTTATAATATATAATAATTAATTATTATATTTATTTCATTTATATCGTTATATTACTATCTATTTAAACGTAAGAAGTTATATAGTTAAAAAAATAGATTTAAAATAATTAAATAGGATAAATATTAATTTTATAAAATTAAAGATATACAATTTATTATTTATAATATAAGTAAATATTTATATAAATATAATCAATATTATATTTTTTGAAATTTTACATTTATTTTAGTAATAAATATTTTATTTGTACTTACATAAATATTTTTCAATTATATATCCTATCGTATCTCTTTTATATATATAATTATTATTTTTAAAATAATCTTATATTAATATTCTTCAGTTTTTTAATCTCAATATAACTTATATGGATATATTGAAATTAAAAAAAATCATTTTATTTGCATGAAAAACTTATTTGATAAATTATAAGTCTAAAATTTATAACAACAAAAATACACTCTAATAATATACAACGAAATTTAATTAAACAATATTGAGTTTAAATAATTATAGTTTAATTTGAATAGTATATAATTAAATAACATTAAATATAAAATAATATATCAGATGCTTTTAATATTAAAAATATACGAATTAATTATAAAAACGTACTATTTTATGGTCAAATTTTTAAAAATATTATTCTTAATGAATTTTAACAACATATATATTTATATTAATTATAGTTTGATATATTAAAAATGATAATTTTATTTGTTTTAAAAAAAATATTGTACCACACTAAATTCGTAATAAATTTTTAATGTTTATTTTAAAAAGAAACAATTCCCTGCAAAATAGTAATGGAAATGCCTCCATATTATCACAAAAAATTATTATTTTTATAATAATAATAATGTTATATAAAATGTATATATTATTCTTATTATTAATTATGCTCTAATATTGTTTTTAAATTATAAAATTACCATTAATAAATATTAGTTGCGACAAAAATAATTTAAATTATATCAATATCATTACACTAATAAACATTAATAAAATATGTTAAAAAATTTAGACCAACGATCATATTAGTTTTGATATTTTTTTCTTAAATAACATTACACAATTCACGTATTTTGAGATTAACACTTATTTTATATATACATTTTCTATAAAACATATTTGGTGCCACTCAACTACAACTAACATATTGCTTTTACATGCAATTTTTATATCCCTTTTTATAGCGAAATTTTAACATTTTTGATTTTTTTTGCTACATGAAAAGACGTAAGTCTTAATCTTCTATTCGATGGTCTTTCTATATATTGATAAATGATTCATTCGATTTGATTGCATCTTCAATTTTATAAAGATCTGACTAATGAATTAAATTGTGAGTTAATTCATTGTTATAATGCACAATACACCTAATAGAGATCATGGAAAAGTGATAGAGTAAAACTTCATATGATTCAATAATATCTAAAACTTCTAAGCTATTGTCCCGAAGGCATTCATTGTTAAAAGTGTTAATAATATTTTTGTTATCCCTATCAATAGATGCCAATCAATGTTTAAAATTAGGAGAAGAGTATATTGAAAAGCTATATCCTCAACTGTCTCAATTAAAGAGGACATAACATATTTGGTCCAAGCAAAACAAAAAAATCTATAACGATAACATATTAAAACCAATAGTAAAAATTTCATTATACCAAGTAGCATCAAAATTAAACTTAAAGGCATTTGAAGGAGGATTTTTCCATTTTGAAGAAATGTCTATGTTATTCTCAATATCTAGTTCATGAAGTATGCAAAAATGATCCAATAATAAATTTTTGAATTTAATAATCCATATAGAAATATAATGAATAATGGATTAATTAGATAAAATATATTATTCAAAAATAATCTTATTATGTAGCTACCGTATCTTTTCCATCGTAATGACAATTATAAGAGTAAAAAGTTAACAAAACAAACCATAAAAATGAAAGTTTTTTGGTTGAACGAGGATAAATCATTAGGATAAATATTCAATTTTTCCACAAAGTTTCATTTCAAATTCTAATACCAATACCTCCTCCGTGATTTAAGAATATCACATCTGATAAAAATATGTTTTTTAAATACAATTTTTCTATGGAAAAAATGACAGTTTAAATATGTAAAAATGATGAAATAGTCGATCTTTTTTTGCACTCAATGCACTATAAATGATCTTTTAAATAAGAAATTTGTGACGCTCATGGACCTTGTCCTTCCATAAAGATCTCTAGAAACCACATTGATTCGAAAGATTTACTAGAAAAATTTATAGAACCATTAACAAATTGTTCAATAGAATCTTTTTTGTTCACATATGGTGACATAAATTTACGAATGAGATAAATAAAATTGAGTCCAAAAAATTTAATTAATAAATGCACGTTCTAATATAAAAAAATTAATTTTAATACAAATTACACAACGAATATATCAAGCAATGAAAACTCTAACTAAAATGAATAGGTAAAGTTTGATTCTATAAATTAAGAATTCAAAGATATTTTCAAACATTATTTTTTAAAACATCTCTGGCCTAAAAAAAAAGATATTTCTAAAAAAAAGAATCTATATACTTGACTAAAACATTTTAAAAAAAGAATCTATAGACTTATTAAAGATAATTTATTTCTAGATGTTTTAAAACATCTGAAGTATTTTTTGAAAGTATTTTTCATTTGAAATCTTCAATTTTTTTAATTAATAATCTATCATAGTAATAATACATAAATAATAAGATTTATTTGAATTTTTTATAACCAATTTTTTTTATCATACTATTAACTGAAAGATAAATGTCAGTTATCGGACATAAATTATGAATGAAATTGATAGGAATATTTTAGAATACACATCTGACGTTTCTGTTTTATTCATTGAATACTGTTAAACTTATTTATGTACTTTGACGTTATATGTGACTAGAATTTCTGACATTTAACATACATGAATAAGTTTAATAACGTTGAGGTACGAGTGGACGGCTGGTCTATTTATTGAATACTCTAGAACTGGTCCACAGACTGAGCAAACTAATTTTAAAGGAAAAAAAAACACAATCTAAATATTTTTTTCTAAAAAGAAAATAATGCAATCTAAACTTTAAAAGAAAAAATCTATTGCAACCTAATTTTTTTTATTTATACTAATTCAATCCTCAATTTTTATGTTATTAATTAAATGAATTATATTTTATTTGTATAGTTAAGTTATTTTTTTTTCATTTTTTCTTAAATTAATAAAACAATATCACCTACATCACACATATCTTATTAATAGTCAAATTAAACTATTATTTATATAATAAAATAATTATTTGCACTTGGTTTGATTTTGCTAATATTAAGTAATTGTCTTTTTTTTAAAATAAAATGTTAAATTTATCAAACTAAAATTAAAAGAAAAAATTAATCCAATAAAATATTTATCAAAATAAGACAGAATGAAATGAGTGAAGGATATTCCGGTGTCAAATTGATATTTTGATCTAACGTATTATATCTTCGTTGTTTTAACAAACAATATAGAAATATGATGAATATTTATTTGTTTAAATGATATGGGTTATTTAATTTTTTTATTCGTAAAAAAGGTACCAAACAATAATAAAATTAAATTTTTCATCTAATTTTTGGTTGTAACGAAATAGTACATAGATATATGTTTTTATTTTTCAATAAATATATATATAACGAAATAATTTTTAATTGTAAATTAGTCAAATATTTTAATAATTTTTTTGATTAAATTTAAATTAAATTTTCATTGTTTAATGTATGACTTTAAATATTAGATTATAAAAATTTTGTTCAAGATTTATTGGAAATTTTGTTTAATTTTGAAAGAAATTTTTTTCTTAAAAAGTTTGAATAATTTTTATTAACTAAATATTATTTTTATGTATATAATTATCGAAAAATATAAACATATATGTGATACATATAATATTTCATTATAATTAACAAAAAATGGAATGAAAAGTTAATTGTGTCCTTACTCGACACATTTTTCACCAATAAAGAAACTTAATTAATAAATTTTTTATAAACAAAAAAAATTAAAAATACTTTTTTTCAAAACAAAAGTAATAAACAAAATATATAATTTAAACAAAGTAACTATTTAAGGATTTTACCTTAAAACAATAAACAATAAACATAATAATAAGAATATGAAAAACTCAATTATATATTACTTAATTTCTAAAAAGATAATGGACATTTATTTGTATATAGTTACCTACATACTATCTTTATTAATTAATCTAGTTGATTTATTGTTGAAAGTTTATAAGATTTTGACTTTAGTAACTTAGAAATGAGGTGAATAGGTTATTTTTAATTTTTATCAATTTATAATTTGATAAACTAAACTAAATGGTTAGATATGCAATCATATGTAAAAATAAAGTGTGAAAACAAGACAATAACACGTGATATTTTTAGGTGGAAACAACCTATGACACAATCATTACCTAAGAGAAAAACCACTAGTCTACCGAATCACCTAACTTTCCATTATGAAAATCAAATGTTCTAGTACAAACTTGGTCTTATGTTACCCTCTTAGGATACTAGCTCAATGTACTTTACTTACGAACATTTGCTCTATTTTCACAATTTCTTCAATACCAACGTTTCAATAAATTCATTTTCAGTATATATTAAGCCTTGGCATCATATTCCCTTTTTTTCACATCAATTTTTTGCTTCTATTTTTTTTTCTGCTTCGGTAACGCAACACCCTTTACTCTATATATAAACTTAATTACGTTTTATTGTTTTCAGCTTTTTCTTCAACAACTTTGATTGTTTTTGGCTTTTTCATCAATGATTTCGATTGTTTCTATAAATTCAATTAAGAGACTTTCTACTCCTTTTTTTTATTTCGGTAAGTTTTTTTTATTTATTCGAACACACATTAACCCTAACACTATATATATATATAATGATTAACCAATAGCGTTAGAATATTTTGGATTTTATTATTTAAGGTCTATTCAAAGTCTTAATAAAATAATATTTTTAAATCACATCTTAAAGATATTAAGACACTTAAAAAATATTTAAGCACAAAAAAAAATTAGATTTATAAACATGTATTGTTAAATGTATAAATACAATAATATGTGTCATAGTTATAAAATATATACCTGAAATATAATTATCTAAAACTCGAACATTTGTTTGGATTTTCTTAATAGATTTGATAAGAGACATAAAAACAAATTTATAAATAAATATTTTGTTTACGAAAATAATTAAAACTTATTTTCTAAAAAATTGTTTCAAATCTAATCTACCATCCCTACTTTTAAACGGTCAAATTATGTTATATATGTTTTAACTTATTTTTTATTAAATAAAAAGAATAACAGAGTAAAAATCCAATTCAAATCCATGTTAATGGAGATTAGAAATCATACCACCCGTAAGCCAATTCTTATGTGCACAACTTAACTTACTGTTAATTTGCTCTCAATATTTCATTCATTTGTCGATAAATTTAGAAAAAAAAAACACGTGAACTTTAATTTTACGTGACTGTTGTATTTTATATTATATTTATTAATAAAATGAACGAAAATTTAATGAAACCAGTTTTATTTAAAAAAAAAAAAAGAATTCCCTTACATGCATGAGTATGTCCATTCTAAAATTTCTCTGTCAGTTATTTATTTAGTTTTTTTTTTATCTAAACAAGATAATGTTCCTACTTTATGTAAATTTGCATTGGTCAATTTTACTATCACGATTCATGTGACCAGTATTAGTTACCTTTATGATTAATTTATAGAGAAAATACCCTTAAAAAAAATTAGTCTCCTTTTTATTAGAAAGATGAAGAAAAACATAGGGTCAAATCACAAAGGCAATTAAGCATCCAAAAGATGAAAAGATCCAACAGGTTCATGGAATATATTTAATTTGCATTATTCACAACCAAAAAAAAATATTTAAAAAAAACAAAAATACCATTTTTATGTCCCACTGGTGTTCTTTAAACACATGAATAAAATAATTTTATATATTTATCGTATTTGTTTGTATAATTACACGCTAAAAGTTGTAAAATTGGACTTTGTACGAAGTGGCATCGGTGTGAATTCTACTGTACATGAGAAAGACTCATTTATAAAGGGAAAATAAAATAAACAAACTGTTATGCAGTATTTTGGAGTATATATATATTAATGGAAGTTTACTTTCTTTATTACATATTTTATTTTTTTATTTTTTTAAATAAATAATGACAATAATTTTATACTTTATTGTGATAGAGTGACATATTGACCATATCCTACTTTAAAATGAATTATTTTGTCCAAGCGGATTAAGACCTTCTGTTAACTTTAAAAGTAATCATATTAAAATATAAGTGTCAAATGTTTATTCTGATACGTGAGATTTTTTACACATGTTACCAAATGAATGGACAAATTCTTAGTCTATATAAAACTTTAAGTGTTATTTATTATTTTTTATACTTATATTAGTTACTCTTTTTATTAAGTTTTAGATTTATGTTTTTTTTTAAATTAATATTTATATTAATTTTACATTTTATTAATTTCAAGTATCACTACTACTCAAATGAAAAATTTGAGATATTATTCATCATTCTTAAACTACACTAATTATATTACTTACTTTTTTATTAAATATATTCTAAAAAATAATTAATTTTATATTTTATTAACGAATAATCACTTCCCAATAATTTCTCATAAAACTTTTTCTATAGGATCGAAGAATTAATGAACTTCATGTGCTCATCTATAAATTATACTTGTCGTTTTGTCGTGATGTGCCGGGTATATTCCACCTGTGCTAAATTGAGCTACTTCTACTACTATTTTTTACTGTTTTTAATTTAAATGATGAGTATAAAAATAAAATCATTACAAACATTATTTATAATATTTATTAAAATTTATAATAAAAATAACAATTATTTAATTAAATCAAAACTTTACCATTAAACATTGTTAATTAAATGCATTAATTAGGATAATGAAGCATAAAAAGAATATATACTCCAAAATAGAATAATTTATAGAAACTTCCTTAATATAAATTAAATATTACAATCTCAATTATAAAATACAAAAACTAATAACTCTCTACATATTAAAAAATTACTCAAATATATTACAATAATAACCAATAACACCTAGCAGGTAAAAAAACACTAAGAAAAATAGTAATCATTCTAATACTATTTAAAGAAACATCTCTCCATAAACATAAAAAATAATAAGATACTTCATGCTTAAACACCTTACAAAAATTCATTAATTATTTAGAATGAAAATTATCAATATATAATTCCAAAAAATAATTTAATTTACAATTAATTTATTTCCCAAAAATATTCAAAAAAACAATCAAAAATTTCAAAAAAAAGATAAGAACATGTGTTATAAGTCTATTTATATTAGATTTTTCAGTTCACTAATAAACTAAAACGAGTAATAATGTATCAATTACTACCATTTCATCAAACTAGTTATTTCTAATACAAACATAGAAGTTCCCAAACTAAGGACACTTGTATAAAAGAAATTCAATACAAAAAAAACTTTGTATATTAAGATGTTAAATGTTAGATCAAATTTATATAAATTCAAAAAAATTAATGATTTTACTCAGATCAAAGTAAACTACCAAACCAGTAAAGTCATTATCACTTCTCATAATAACATTGCTTTCCTCGAAGAAAGTGGTGAAAAAATTACCAAATTTAAGATAAATTTTAACAGTAATAATATGAAAATTGGTCAATAGATAAGAAAGATATTCTACTTCTATACTAGAAAAGATACCAAAGATCACAAGTGTATTTACTACATCAAAGATCAAGAAGATGAAGATATATTATCATCAATGTTATCCAAAAGATTTTTGGTAAAAAAATTACAAAGAACAACAAGGAGAAAGAATTATGGTAAAAGATGACAAAGAAAAACGATGTAACATCTTTAGTCAATAACATGTGCTACTAAAAAACAATAGTTGAAATTGATAAGCCAAAAAGTAGCAAAACAAATAAATTATTAAAATAAGGATAAAATAATAATTCATATATTTTAAAGAGTGATTCTTTATGATATGAAAGTAAGACTTATTTTCATTTGAAAATACATAGAAAAAGATAAATTACACAGTTTATAAAACACATGGCTTTTAACATAGTAACTCTTTTTGTCCAAAAATTTCAACCACTTGTTATATATCTAGTAATTATAAGTGGCTAAAAATCTATTCAAGATTTTTAGTTGACCATAGAATTTTAATGATTATATATTATGAATAAAATAAAATATAGTCACTATTTTTTAGTAAGTCTAAATTGAACATCATCTATATACGGATTTAAAAGGCCTATTATAACCAAGAGTATATTAAGGTTTAAACAAAATTGAGGCATAACTAGTGTAATAAAAGAAGACAAATAGAAGTGAAGATCATAATAGATTCATTAAATTAATGTATAATAAGTATAATTTTTAAGCCAATTAATAATCTTGAATGTTCAAATATCTTATTTTGATGCCTTATATATTCCTTCATTATTTATTTTTAATAAAAATATTAGTTTGATAAATAATCTATGTTGTTTGAGGAAAAGAAAAGAAAACCAGTAAACATCATCAGTCTATGAAACATAAATGAATTGTGGTTTTTTTTTTTTTTTTTGTGTTGCACAAAAAAATGTCTCAAATTTGATTAAATGGCATGCATATAGCACATTTAAGCATTAAGATTCGAGTTTCAGTATAAGTAATATAGTTATTGTTTTTTAGAAAAAAAAATCTAAAATTCATAAAACTTCCTAAATTGTTTAAGGTAAGATAGATTATAATATTACATAAACTTATATTTATTTTTACACCTACATTTTTTCCTGTTCATTATGAACCAAAATTATTTTAAAAACTAAAATTAAAATTAATTTTTTTAGATAATATTGATATATATTACTATAAATATAATTTCAAATGTGTCCTTAATCCTTATCATTTCTCTTAGGACATGTATGCTAATTCGAAAAAAAAAAATCAATCGAAAGTTGATTGATGATGATTCATAATGTATAGGAATAAAAATATTTAGAGTTATTATCTTTAATGTTATTTACTAATATTTTTTATAATAAAAAGAAATAGAAATTTGATTCCTTTGTATGTAAAGGAAATATGCTGAATCCAAATAGAGAAAAATAGAAGGCGTAACTTTAACAAAAATATCATTTAATATGAATTTTTGATAATAAAATAACATCATTTAGTAAAAGTATTAAAATAACTACCCTTTGATGTGAAATGAATTTTTATTATATTTAAAAATTAAAATAATAATTGAAGTGATTTTCTTTCATTTTCTTAATATAAAAAATAAAATAAAAAATTCAATTGAAATGTACCTCATTTCTTCATTTCCATTCCCCCTTTAACAAACATACCTTAAAAGTAAAATAATTACAATACTCATATATCTTAATTAGAATTCCAATCTTAAAATTTTGAGATATATAAGTAATCTATATTTGGTTAAGATAAAGATTAGTTGTAAAAATAAACGATATTTTGAATATCAAGTGCTTTGATTGTTAAGTTACTAGTCTAAAAGGGCATTTTTGTATTAATTGTGGGTGATGTATGCTTTTTTATGTCCATTGAAAATAGTACATTAAAACTCTATTGTATATATTATTTATACATAATAAAAAAATTACTGATTTGTGAAAGCATGTATGGACAAAACTATTAAATAAGATTGAAAAATATTATTAATAAATTCGTTTATATAATAATAATAATAATAATAACTAAAATTTTAGTATTTTGCTAGGATTGCCCGTGTGAAGATCAGTGGTCAGAACTCAGAAGACAAGGACCAGAACTCTCTTTTGCTTTACTGGTTCACTTTCTCTTCCTTTGAGAGAGAGAGAGAGAGAACCATCAGTCTCAGACCATTGACCACTTGAAACCATTTATTGGGCTTTGTATATAAATGGGCCATTTTTGCTTTTGAACCGAAATTGAGAAAAAAGTGGGCTCCATTGTCTCTTCTTTTGGCATATGGGCCAGAGTAAGTTTCCAAGGCTTGCACTCTTTTTAGGCTTTGTCATTCCAGAAATGTGTGCGTACTAGACACTGATTGGACCAAATTAAGAAGCATCATAATTTCTTGATGAAGTCATGTAGATGAGGAGAATAGGAAATTAAAGGGACTTTTACACTTTGCAGAATTTAAAGCCGTGTTTTCAGATTTATTGAAGAATAAATTATCAAGTATTTCGCGTTTGTAGTTCGTCATTGTGAGGAAAGTGCGCTGAACATGAGTTCTAGCGTTGTGTTTTCGAACACTATTTATGGGTCTTGTAGTTAGTATTATCTTAATTTGTTTTGAAGTAGTTTTTATTTAAAAAAATATGTATTAATTTAATACAGTTTTTATTTTATTGGAGTAAATACAATTTTAATGAATGCCTTTGAGTTCTTAAATAAATGTTTTAATATTTTTTGACCCATTAAAATCTTAAAATGAGAGTCAAAAAATATTATTAGATCATGTATTTAATGATTCAAAAATAATGAAAAAAAAATTGTTATAAAAAATCATTAACATGCGTGATAGTCAAAGATGTGAAATACTGTATTAATAGATTGCATGAAAGAATCATTAACATTAGTTTTAAAATTCATGTGTATTGGATATATGTTTTTTAAAATTATTATAAAAAATTAACCTTATTAAATTAATATGTAGAAGACTTTAAAAATATGTGTGTCTTGGAAAATATTTTAGTTTTAAAGACTTTAAAAGATTGGCAATTTTTATGAGTATTGATGAATTTTTAGTTAAAATTATATACCAATTCTGCCTCAGCTCAAAGATTTTTTAAGGATTTTTATTTAATTTTCTTTCTTCAAATATTATTTTTCTCTTTATTATTATTTCAACTATTTTAATATAAGTTAAAATAAAATGACTAATTTTTTTAGGATTTTAATAACATTTGTATAGAATATTTAAAATGTATAAAAAATTTAATTGAATACACCTATATAAATTATATTTGATTACCATTTAATTTTCTTGAATGCAAGAATTTACGAAAAAAGTTTTAATAACCGTTAATTACAAAGATTGAGAGAAAGCTTTATATAATAATGTTTAATTTGAGTAAAACTCTTATATAATTCTTTTATTTAATGTACATAACATGCAAGATAATGATATGTTTCAAAGCTTCTAAGTAAGTAAGTAAGTAAGTAAGTATATTATTATTATTATTATTATTATTATTATTATTGGTGGAGGACCAACATCAAACAATGCCTTTGGAAAAGGGAATTCTTGTAGTGGCCTTTTACACCTACAATTCGGAGCATTGTAGCATGTTTTGTCACTATTAAGCAAAAGCATATTTCTTGAGAAAATGTACGTTTCTCGTTAAACTTAAACTGTTATATCAATCTATCAATAAATAATTTCTTATTTGAAAAAAAGAAAAATCTCATATTCTTCTCTATTTTAGCAATTTTTTTATTTTTCATATGTCAATACCCATTCTATTAATTGAACTCCCTTGTTCAAATTTCCAAAAAAATAAAAAATGAAATAAAATTAAATTAAAAAAAAATACTTTAAAAACATTATTTAAATATATAACAAATAATCATAAGTACTATAATTTTTCTTAGTGGGGTGTTGACGATATCAATAAATAGTATAATATTTTTTTATTATCTAGATGTTAATTAAAAATAATAATAATAATTATTTTTAAGATTCAATGTGAAAGAGAAAAATCTATATTAAAATGATAAAATAAAAGAAAGTTTATGACAAAGTGTCACTGAAGTCATAAAAATACTAAAAAAAAAATTAGTGTAGAATCTTAAATGATTCATGACACTATGCATTAAAAAAATTATATTCATTATTAATATTTTATAAATGAATATGAATATAAATATAAATAAAATTATAATCATAAAATTATAAATTATTTATAAATATTTTATAAATAAATACTTTATTATTTAAAATAACAAGTAAATAAAAACTTAATACTGTAAAATTATTAAAGAATAATCATTTAAATATATTTTTTGTGTTAAAAAATAAATATTTTTAAAATACCAATATCATTCACTGAAAATTTGTCATAATATTATTAAATAAACTTTTCGGTAATCTTCTTACTATTAGCAAAAAATTATAATGATCCACCGAATAATTACATGCATAAATTGAATCTTTAGTCAATTTGAAAATTTATCACTAATGATTTTGAAATTTAACATATTTTTACTTATGCTCCTTTACGTTGTAAAAAGAGCTTTAACGCTACTAAAATTTATAGTTAATATTACTAATGTTATTTTATGGTTAACAATATTAACTTTTTATATAATAATATATTTAAATTTTTTATAGCTTTGATACCAAATTGTTGTCTACTATTTTATGACGCTGGTTGTTAATTCTTGTATATTATTATTTAAAGATAAACATTTAATTTTTTTTATTAAAATATTATTTTAACTTTATTTTTATGTTTATTTTCATAAAGACTCGTGATTAGTTTTTTTGTTTCATTTTTTTATTTATCAATCTTATAAATGTTATAAACCAATTGTAAGTCTGTTTGTATTTTGTATGACTGCATGTGTTGTTTCTCATTGGGTTTGCTCTAATCTTCTTTGTTGTATTTGAAGTATGTGTGTTTTAAAAGTTATTATTTTTGATAAAGATTTATGTATTGTTCATGATTTTGAATATTATGTATTCTTGTTCTTTGAGATTAACATGTTATATTTTGAAAGTGTTCAAGAAAATGCACTTGGTCTTGAACTATATAACTCTCAAAATGAGAAACATGTAATCCTAAATATGTTCACAATTGTGGTAATTAAGGAGGAACATTAATTACCATGAAGTCGATTAAAAATATATTGTAGTCCTATAAATATTGATAAGTGATTATCATTTAATGAGATGAGTATATAAAATGTGTATTTTATATATTGAACATGACCTAACTAGATGAAACATTATATGGATTGTGTTATGTGTCAATAATGTTTTCATTGTGTCTTTAGAATCTTAGATATAAGATGTATAAGTTTTTCACATGAGAAATATATAATGTGATTGTTATTTAAATATTATCTTATAATAGGAATGAATTAGTAGTTTGTCGTGTACAACCTTTGCGGAAAAAATCTATATGTTAATATTATCATTGTCCTTCGACTTTGAGTTATGATATTATTGGCCCTATGGTAAATTGGAATTATATCGCATGTAATATAACTGATGTAGTTATAATTATAATTCACTTGAAATACCAAGGAAAAGAATATAATGCAAAAGTGACACGATATTATTTTGCAAATTATTCATAATATCATATGACAAGGATAAACACAAAATTAGTGGATCGAGTAAATCATTACTATGTCATTTGGAAAACTATAATGTAATGATAGAATCACTTATAGTCAATAATATAAAGTTTTATATTATTGTCAAGATGATATAGATCATTTATACAGTCACACCAACTGAAGACAACTGGAGAAGATGTTCACTAGTAGTGCTTGCAAGGGGCGCTATAAGACCACCATCGCACTCACAAGGTGCAAGATGATAATGAATGAATCTGTCTCAATGCACTTTCTCAAAGTACATGGTTATTTGGAAAAATTGGAGAAATTTAATTCTTCAATACCTGAGGACATTGTTGAGGATATAATTCTTGGGTCTCTTCTATATTCCTATAAGGATTTTATCATGTATTATCACGTGCGTGAAAATAAAATGACATTGAATGAGCTCCACAATGCGCTCAAGATTGTTGAGGTTGACATGGGAAATACAAAGGAGAAATCTTTCCTTTCCATCACACCAAATAGAAAGAAGATTGCCAAGAATAAAGGCAAGGCAAAGAGCAAGACAAGTAAGGCGTATTCCTTGCTCAAGGGCAAGAGTGGAGGGGTTATGCGAGCACCTCCAAGGGAAGCAAGAAAGGAAATGCTCCTAACTCCAACATGGAGTGATTCTATTACCACGAGAATGGACATTTCAAAATGAATTGCCCCAAGTATAAGAGTGACTTGGATGAAGGCAAGGTTGAACATAAGCGCCATAAAAGGTATACTTGTTATTGAACTATATTTAAATTTAGCCACAACTATCCCAGATTGGGTAATGGATACCGAATCATGTGCTCACTTAGTCTCTAATGTGCAGGAATTAAGGAATAAGAGACATCTCTCGAAAAGAGAAGTTGTGTTGAAAGTTAGAAATGGTGCAAGTGTCCCTGCGGTCGCTGATGACACCATTAATCTTCACTTATATGATGATTTATGTTTAATTTTAAAAGATGTTTATCATGTTTTTTTTTTGTATTTTGAAACATTAATTCTGTAGCATGCTTGGATGCAGAAGGATTTTGTTTTGTAATAGATAAGTCACGTATGATTATTAAGAAGGATGGTCTATTTTATGCAAATGTTGTCATTTCATATGGATTATATTTGCTTGATTTAGAGTAGGATAAACTTGTATTGAATATCAGTAACAAGAGACTCAAGATGTATCATACAAATGAGACACTCTTCTGGCACTATCGCCTTGGTCATATAAATGAGAAACACATAAAGAAATTGTAGAAAGTAAATCTTCTAGATTCGCTTGATGGTTAAGCAATTGAAACATGTGAATCTTGTTTAACTGGAAAGATGATCAAATCATCATTAAAGAAGAAAGGTGAAAGAGCGAGTGGCTTATTGGAATTGATACATTTCGATGTATGTGGTCCAATGAGTACGAGTGCAAGAGATGGTTATAGGTACTTCATTACCTTCATAGACGATTATAGTTGATATGACTATGTGTATCTTATGAAGAACAATAATGATTCTTTTGAGAAATTCAAAGAATATAAGAATGAAGTAGAAACAAGAACATAAAATATCTTCTCAAATATCTTTAATTGCAAAAAAAATTAATTATTCTTATCAAATTCAAATTCAAACAATCACAATTATAATATATTTTTAGATTTAAATCTATAATTTTGAAAGATAATAAAATTTGAAACTAAATACATAGTGTTCTCAAATTTAATAATAAAAAAACTATAATTATTAAATTCAAAAACACAAAAAAATTCATGGATCAAAAATAGATTTGATTCTCAATGATATAACATAAAGATGCTTTGATACCGCTTGTTACAAAAACAACTTTTAGAGAAAATCATTACCTAAAAATAACCTAAGAACATCTATGTTGTATCAACAAGTATAAAAAAACAAATATATGAATCTGAATTCATAATTAGTAATTAATTTTTATAGTTGAGTGGTTAGTTTTTAGATCTATATGTTTTTCTTAGAGAATCTATCGGTTTTTTCTTTGATTTCCCCGATGATAAAATGTTAGATAAAATTAGAATATAACCTTAAGGACCATAAACACAATATATATAGATAATAAATATTTATCTATTTTGATCAATCGTTAAAATAGAAATTAATTTCAAATCTCGTTACATTAAATACCCATACCATATTAAATACATTAAATTTCAAATTACTCAAACATTATTATATTACTTTTATATGGACTCAAACTTATATAATATTGTACAATCATATAATTATTTGTATATAAATACAACAATAGATTAAGTATCTATAGGGCAAAATTGTACATTCATTAATTTGAGGATCAAACATTTCTGCAGATCAAATTCCTGTAGCACTAGTCAAATTTGATTTGGCACCTGCCACCTGCCACCTGCCACCTGCCACCTGCCACATAGATCTTGTTTTCCAAAAAAAGTAGAAGCAAGATCATATCTTGGGATTTCTAGCGATGCACAATTGGACCATTGCTCTGTTTTTGCATTATACCTTAGTACTTTTGATTGGACCTCTGTTTCTATTTCTATTGTATTATTGGGCTTTTGCTTTTGAGATAAAAGTCCTCCAATTATGCAAACAAGGTTACCTAATGAGACCATGCCAAAGCCCTTTTAAGATTTGGTTTTCATTTAGGTTTTGAGTTGTACCAACATGTGTCCATACGTTGTTTACTTGGATTGTAACATTGGATAGAACAATTTGGCAGGTGGTTCATGGCTGTTAATGATTCTTTTGAAGAGAAGGCACCAAGTGTGATGGAGATGGGAGGGAACCCATTGAAGTGTCTATGGAGGGAGATTAATTTGGTGGTTTTCAGGATAATGATAGTGTAACTTGGCTTGTGGCTGTAATATAATGTGATCAAATGGGAATATAAAATAGAGAGTGGTGAAAGCTTTAAAGTAGCCTAGTGGAAATAACAAGAAATGGTTTGTTTAGTAGGCATCGATGAATTATGGTTCTAAAATAATAAAAAATGTAGTTGATTTCCATTATATTTCTTGTGTAGAAATTAAGATAAATTATAAAGGAATAATTGTACCCAATCCATTGATTATTATAGTTAGGGTATTTACTATTATACTAAGAAATGTAATTGATTTCCATTATACTAATTATTATTTTAAAATATTTTTTCTCCTTCTTTTAACGTGTTTTTTTTCATTCTTTTTATTTTAAAAAACTGTTTCATTAATTATTTATCTTAAATTTTTCTTTGTAAAATGCAATTAAAAATAAAAAATAAATAGAAAAATAATTATTGAAAATGATAGCAACATTCAATTAAAAAATTGATACTATAGAATCTTTGATTATAGTTGCATGACGCAGGTACAAGAAGAGGCAAACCAAACACTAATCTAAGTTACACTTCAAAAAATAGAAGCTAAATCTAATATGTTGTTAAATAACATATGTGAGTAATTCAACTCTTGTATTATTAATTAATAGGTAATCACTATGTTAAAGAATATTAAATTTTATTTGATAAAGAGAATGTTTGTTAAAAGAGTGAAAACTAAAACTTTTAGACATGCGGTTGGTCGTAGAATAAGAAAAATAATTCAGAAAAATACAACATTTTTAATAAATTTGTATATAATACATTTTAAGGAGAAAAATATGAAGTGAATGATATGATAATGATATAAAAGTAATAAATGAAAGTTTGATGGTAAATTTATAATAACTCTCGTAATTTAGTAATACAAAAATCTATTTAATTAATAATGTATTAAGATTTACTACTTTTAGAATTTGAGTATAAAATAACTATTAGTATATTAATAATATTTGTTTGAATACTAATAATTATATAATAAAAAACAGACTGCAGCTACAAATATGAAAAAGTATATGGCCTCGGCCTACGTTACAAATGGACCGGCCCTGATGTTATAGCACTGGACCTTTAAGCAAACATGTTTATTAATGAATGAAAATTTTCGATTCTACTTACCTTCTTTGAAATCTCAAAATACATATTTTTAGTTTATATAATTATGACAGATATTTATATTAAGTTAAGTTTTTAAATCTTTTAATAGATGTATTTAGATTTATTCTATTTCATTTCTTATAAAATGAAAGAAAAGAATCTTCTATAAAAAAATTACGTGGTAAATCAATCATTGTGACTATAAATAAAAGATTTAATATAATAAATATTTACATAAAATAATAATAAAAATATAAAAGTAACATATTTAATAAATAAAAAAGATAAAAGTAATGTATTATTAATTAAAATACATAGTTTAAACAAAATATAAACATATACATATATTAGAAAGATTAATATAATCTTAAATTTAATTGATTTAGGATTTAAGAGTTTATGATTTTAGGTTTAAGATTTAAGGATTATGATTTTAGATTTAAGGTTTAGAGTTTAAGTAAATATTTTTCTTATTTAAAATATACATTTTAATTATTGAATTCCTATTTTGTTAATTTTATTATAAATAATATATATATTAATCTAGAACTCCCCTAGATACCTATTATGCTATATAGTTTGGGTTTGTTCATTATTTTTTTTTTGTCATATTATATTCTTGCTTTTTTTTTTGCTTATTTTAAATATTAATCATTTATTTTATCTATTATATATGTAATAAATTTGTACAATTAATAAAAAATAGTATTTAAAATATTACATATTTTTTTAACTTGTAAATTAACAATGTGTTTGATAAATTAAACAAATAAAAAATAAGATAAACATAAATCTTCAATCCTTATCACGTTCCACGTTATTCGTAAAAGGATTGTAACTTTAGATTAAGAGAAGTCTTCAATGAAAAACTATTTTTTGCAAGAATTTGTTCCTTAAGACTTGTTAAAAATGATTTGGACTCATAATCGTCCATTCCACATTCTAGGCACTTATCATAAGGTTCTTTCGTTGCCACTTGCCTTAAACCTCATATAAAAAATAATCATTTTTCCCCGATACAACTATAGAGATTTTGGTGAATATGCTACTATGATCTGCCAAACAAATTAGTTATATATGACAAAATTTCATTCTCTCTCCTTTGCTTCATAGATATAGAAACTTATAACAACATATTTATTTGTATATACTTAAATTCTTCACAAAATAACATTTTAATTTATACATAGAAGGTATATATTTAATTTATATATATTTTATAAATTATGTACATCATATACATACATTTTATGTATATTTTATGTACAATTGACATGTTATTTTAAAACTAATTCAATTATTTATATATTGTACATGTTATTTAGGTCTAGACTCACTTTAACACAAATTATCAATTTGATAGTCTAAAGGTACACTCCATTGGGCTTAACTCCAAGCTCACATCTTAGACTTGAGCCAAATCAACCTAGAGATTTTTGATCCTTTGAAAATCTTTCACTCTTTGTCTCACAAAATGCTAAGAACTCACTCGGGTGATTCTAATAGTTCACTTACAAAAATAATATTACCTTTGAATACAAAACATATAAAGAATATTGCATAAAGATTTAAGTAATTTGGGTACTAACACCTTAATCCACGGGAGTGGAAGAAAAATAATCCACTAAAATCAATCAAAATATTAAAAGATATAAGACTTAACTCAACACCAATAGACAAGGACTTAACACACCTGAAGACACAACACTACACTTCTCTTAACTCAAGCACACAACCATCTCATAGAAAACTAATAGTTTACCTAGAGAAATCTTAAGAGAACATAGAGAAAAACTAGATAGACATGAGAAGAGAAGAGACACAAATGAACGACGTGCCTTAAGAGTGTGTATGAGAGGGTTTAAATGGTCTTTAGTAAATTACAATAACGTTTGATGACTTTATGAAAGTAGAGTTATTAGTGTACTTTTTTACTTAATATTTGCTCATTTTATTCAATAAGTAGTATTTTGGAGTAAAAAATATATTAAAATATGAATTTTCTAGTGAAAAAGTGGGAAAATATATTTTTGAGATTTTTTTATGAATTTTTAACTCAATATCAAGCAGAATTTTTCATACGGATGACACGAAAGGAGAAAAGCTAACCAAGAAAGTCACGTGGACACAATGAAAGTGAAGAGGCCCAATCATGTAACGTCACATGTATTGGGTGACGTAGAGCCACACCATGTGTCAATATAACATTCATTCCAATTTTCACCACACTTAATAGGCCAACCACACATTGTCACCTAATTCGTCCATTCTTTCTACCAGGTTGCCATGTAAGCCGTAACCACAAATCATATCACATCGCGTTTTGCTGACTCAATCTCGTTGACCAAGACTAGTCCATTGATGAAGATAACATAAGACCGGCATCAAGTTAGCAATATCGATCTTGCGATTACTTTAGTTTTATATTTATAAAACTCTCGCAAGTGCATAAATTATTTTATAGAAAATGACAAGTATACTCCCAAGGTCAATCTAAGGAAGGAGTATATGTGATTTTTAATTTATTATTCAAACTTTTAAAAACGAAATTAAATTTTAAACATCCTATTACGATATTTTAATTTTCGTTTCCTAATCTAATGACATAAAAAAATAAACAAAGATATGGATACAATAAACAATAATGCAAATTTTTATCATTCAAAACAGTGAATTATTTATGGATATAATAATTAAGTTAATTATACTTGCTTATTTTATTTAAGTTATTAAAGATAAAAATTGATATTTGTTGATTTTCTATTTTTGGTATGAAAGTGTTCTTAGACGGGACCCAAATTATTTTGTTTAATATTAATTAACTAATATCCTTAGGTGGAGCCTATTAATTAATTAAGTATTAAATTTAAGCTTTATTTCTAAGAAAATAACAAATCATTTAATCATAACTTTAGGAGGAGTCAGTTAATTAGAATTTATTCAAGGTGTCTAAATTAAATTTAAAAATTTAATTATCCAAGTATCAACTTTAAAGTTTTAAAGTCATTACTGAAAATATGTTGTCAATACATTTTCGAATAATAGTTCTTATAAAAAACTTTATTCAAAAGTTTTACTCTAACTACTGAGCGATTGTACCAATAAATAAAAGAGCACTATTCTAAATCAAATTGGATAATTAAACCTTAGAATCTAATTTTCAGATTTAAGTTTGTAATGAAAAATAATATGTTTTTCTCTAACATCCTCAATATAAAATATTTAATAAAAAAATCAATTTATTTTATATAAATGTTTTACATATTTAATATTTTGTAAGAATAACAACGTTATTATTATATGTTTTGCTGGCCGTTTGTAAACATGATATAATAATAGCGTTGTTATGCTTGCGAAATATTAATTAGGTAAAAATCTATAAAATAAATTGATTTTATTTTTATTCAAGATTTTATATTAAGAATGTTAGAGAGAAATATATTATTTTTTATTACAAACTTAAATCTGAAAATTAGATTTTAAGGTTTAGTTATCCGGTCTGATTTAGAGTAGTGCTCTTTTATTTTTTGGTATAATCGCCCGGTAGTTAGAGTGAAGCTCTATTTCATAAGTTTTTATAAGAATTATTATTTGAAAATGTATTGACAATATATTTTCAGTAGTGGTTTTAAAACTTGAAAGTTAGTGCTCGGATAACTAAATTCTTAGGTTTAATTTGGACATCTTGAATAAAGTTTAAAATGTCTAACCCCACTAAAGGTAGCATTTAAATGGTTCATTTTTAATTTCTTAGAAAAAGGAATTAATTTAATTAACCAAATTAGTTATCAATCCCACCTATATGTGTTAATTGATTTGTTTAGTTAATAAAGAATATCTAACCCCACCAAAGGTGGTATTCATATAAAAAAGAGAGAATAAATAAATATCAATTTATATATTTAATAACCTAAATAATATGAGCAAGCATAATTAACTTAGTTATTATATTCATAAATACTCCACTATTATAAATGATAAAATTTTCATAAATATTTATTGAATATTTATCTATGTTTATTTTTATGTTATTAGATTAGAAGCGAAAAAACCCAAATATCGTGACAAGATGTTTAAGATTTAATTTCGTTTTTAAAAGTTTGAATAATAAATTAAAAACAATATACATTTCTTCCTTAGATCGACCTTGAGAGTATACTTATCATTTTCTATGAAATGATTCGTGCACTTGTGAGAGTTTTATAAATATAAAACCAAAGTATTGGCAGGATCGACGATGCCGGTTCTGCTCATCAATAGCCAGGAATGTTAAATTTAATCACAGATAAATTAAATATAACATATAAGAATAAAACATAAAATACCTATAAAGAATTTATTTTAAAATTATACTTCAAAAGAATCCTTACAGAACTTTGATGTTAATTATGTTGCTGGAAAACTTCCAAACAGATTTGCATTTTCATTTATCGAATCAAAAACTAGAAATCTATAAAAGTATAACTAGTTCTTCTTAAAAGATAAGAACTTTAAAACTAAAAAAAAAGCTTTCTAGAGAGAAAAGGTTGAGAAAATTTTGTTTTTTTTACAATGGGGAATATGGTCATTTTATAGGTGAATAAAATGCTAAAAAAGTGGAAAAAATATCTTGAAATGGGTGTTGGATACGTTATAGATAGGCTGGCATGTGTGTGGGCATAGGTGCACATGGTTGGGCACTAGCGCCGATAGAGGGGCGTCAATCTTAGCATAGCAGGTACTGGCGCGCGTGGGACTCAACATGGCAGGTGATGGTGTGCGCTAGCGTTGATGCGACTCAACATGGTAGGTACCAGCACGTGCGGGAACGGGAGTGGATTCTTGGCATGAAAGATGCTAGCGTGCGCAAGACTCGGTGGATACGCGCATGACTTGGCAGTTTTACCCATTTTGTCTAATTTTTCCATTTTTTTGACTTTTTCTAATTTTTTTCTCAACATAATTGTAATGTATTGTCTCTAGTGTTTTTCTTCGAGTCTTTAAATTATTTTTGAAGGAAAATACCTGAAAAACAATAAAAGTACCCGTGATTCCGAAAAGATAATTTTATATAAAAAATATGATAAAATTATACAAATATAAATATATTTAATCAATTAAAATATTTTAAATCATGATAATTTTAGTGATTTTTAAGCTCTTATCATCCATCCATGCCACACTTTGCGTGCTGATTCGCCTAGTAAATCTTTCATGCCATATGTCGCGTTTTTATTAGACAGTGCTAATAATTTTCCCTTTTTCATCTCAACTCTTGATTTGAAACTAATATGACAATCCATATTTCACTTTAGCATAATTTAACCCTTTAATTGCTCCATAAACCCTAATGAGACAAAAAATGCATAATTTTTATTAGATATTTAAGAAAAAAATAGAAAAATATTTAAAAGAATATACAATTTTGGTTGAGATTTAAGAAGAGATCGGTGCTATAATTCAAGAGATTGATTGTATTTCTTCTTTACCTATTTTCTTTATCAATTTTTATGTATTTTTTTTATAAAAAATATGAGTTTTAAAAACAAAATTATGTCAATTTAATTTATTAATCTAAGGATCTTATGAACCTAACTTTTTACATGTGATGATCTAACATTTTACCATCAATTATGATTTCAATTTAATTATATTATTTAATATATTTTTTATGCTATTAATTGTTTGGCTAATAATTGATCTATATAGGCAATTAAATATATTTGACAAAATTATTTAATTGTTTGTCTTGATTAAATAACATACATAGTTTCTAGATAAAGATGAATGATTTTTATGTATGTGATCCATAATTTATGAACTTAATAAGTAATATGCAATTGACATGAGAGTATGATTAGGTTAATTACTATATATAGTGTATAGTTCACTTGAGAGAGAAATACATGCTACAATAGATTCAATTAATCATGTAATTGATTGATAATTTTATTGTAGAGATTTTAGTGATTAAGATGTTTAAAAAATTAGACGATTAAGTATTTCTAGATATTTTCTCATATATCTTCTCAGTTGTCAAATATGAGTTAATTAATTACTGTTATTTATTTTTAGTTTTTTAAATTTTATTTTCTTACAAAATAAAAAAAAATAAAAATTATATTTGTTTTTTCGTTTTAAAAACTAGTTTTTAATAAAACAATTTTCATGGGAACGATCCTATAATGGATACTAAGGATAGAGTTATGAATGAATATGCAATACTTATGTTGGAATGACTGAATACAAGTATTACAAGGTGAAACATTCAAGCTAATCATTTTGAACTAAAGATAGTGATGTTTCATATGTTATAAATAGTTGGACAATTCAGCGAATTATCAATATAAGATCCTTATTTACATCTCAGATTATTAATTAAAGTTGTAGATTCATTTAAATTCAATAATGTGATCGACAAGGTATTCAGGCTTAGATTATTCCATTACTCTTTGTAATACCGTGCTCGAACTTGGCTAAACTATTTGCCACCTAATGAGGAGAATACAAATTCTTTAATAGGGATGATGAAAGACTTCATTAAGTCACTAAATATAAAAGTGTCCACTTAAGAGGCACCAAGGTAAACTTCCAAGTGACACAATTATAAACCCAAGAAGAGAAGGTAATAAGCATTGCATTTCCATAGCCTTGAGGAGTGGTAAAAATTTAGAGGAGGAACATAAGACTAAAAAAGATGAGGAGGAACATAAGACTAAAAAAGATGAGGAGGAACAAATAGATGAATAGAACATTGGAAAAGAAATAATTCAGAAAGAAAAGTAACATCTACAAGCCCACTATTCCTTTCCTTCAAAGACTACAAAAGCAAAAGTTAGATACACAATTTTCAAAATTCTTAGAGGTCTTTAAGAAGCTACACATAAATATATCGTATGCAAATACACATGAACAAATGTCTTTTTATGCCAAATTTTTGAAAGACATCTTATATAAGAAAAGAAATTTGTAGTGCTATGTGATAACTGTATTTTATATAGTTATTTTCACATATTTTATTAATTAAAACTGCTATGTTCTTAATGTTTTTAGTTAATTTTAGTTTAATAAATTAATATTTATTGTTTTTTTTATTTTAATAAAAAAATTAAATAATTTGTATCGAAAACGTACTTAATTGCAAATATATATCCAAAAATATAATTTCAAATAAAAGAGTATTTAATTACAATTTGTAAAAGTTAAAAATATAATTTAAATTAAAATTGGGCTTAATTTTAATTATTGAAAGTTTAAAAATTTAATTTAAATTACCAAAATGGCTATATTGCAATTAAACAAAGTTTAAAATGTAATTTGAAATATATTTGTGGGTGAAAATACAATTAAATAAAAATAAGTTTTCTGCGCAGGTGAAGAATTCCACGCGGCATCATCCACGGTTCAATGTGGACCGTCAGATCAACGCAGAAACGGTTAGGATGGGCGCGTGTTCTTCAAACCCGACCAAGAAGAGTGGGAGCAGGAATTCACTTCACGCGGCGCGGCGCCCGAGTGGGGCCCACTGGCTGCGCAGACTGGCGTGCAGGGTGGGTCCCACATGTCGGCTGCGCAGAATTCTCCGAGGCGCATCGCTCACCGTTGGATCCGTTGAACGGTCCAGATTGCAACACGTGGGTCCAGCTGTCGCGCACCGAGCCGCTACCCGACATGTTCCCGTGCGTTGCGCTGCATCGTTTTTCCATGAGCCTGACCTGCACGTCCAATGAAACGCTGCCACGTGTCTCTGAATTGCTCGCAGCCAATCACATGGTGACACGTGGCATGCGTATAAGAAAAAAATATATTTAGAAACACGCAGGATTGTTTTCACGCGTGATAATTTTTTATTCCCCCCCATGTATTCGTGTCCCCCGCTAATATTAAAAAATATATATATTAAAAAAAGGAATAATTAAATAGTGGGGGATATATTTAACGGGAATTTTTTCATTTTGTACGCGTTTTAGTTTTTTCTTTTTTTTTGCAGAATTCCTCTCTTCTTCATTTTCTCATTTTTTCTGTACAGAGAGTTTTTCTCTCAAAAATTTGTGAATGATTTTCGAGTTCTTCTACCTATTTTGATTATTTCCTCTTAAGAAGTTTAATTTTTCCCTCTCTGCGTGTCTCTTTTACACGCAGAAAATTTTATTTTAACATTTTTGTTTTGTATTCTCTTAGGGAAATTACAGAGAAAGAGGTTGATGAAGAAGAATGAAATGGAAGAAATTATTTTTCATTGAGGAATCCTGAAAGAGTTTCTCCTAACTCATTTTCTTTTAATTTTTTTGTTTCTCTGCAATGTTTTATTTTTGTGGTGTTGTAATTTTAATTTCTGCTATGAACTAATATATTCGTTCTAGGATTGCAGTGTTACGTAAATTATGAAACTAGAAGTAATTATTTTTGAATGATTTATAGAACTGTTTTAAGTTGTTTATTTTATCTGCTTAAAATGTTTTTAATAATCGGAAGATTAATTAACTGATATGTGACATTTAAATAAACTTGAAAAAGGAATTTATGTGGGGTGCTCGGGATAAAATAACGCATATACATAAGGGATAGAAATATACTTTTATTGTATGTGTAACTTTTGAGAACTCAGAACTTAATAAATCTGATTGAATTAATTCTCATAGGAATATAGTGAATCATTTTAACTGGATGTGTCTGTATGGAGCTTGAAAGAGATATATGGATAAATTAGGAGTTCTTGGTTAACAACTTAAAACAGAAGAACATAAATCAAGAAAGAATAAAATATTCAAGTGAATTAATTTGGGTAAACTGCAATCCTAGAATTTTCATAAAAAATGTTAAAAAGAAAAAAAAGTATTGATTAAGTCAAACTGCATAAAATTATTGATTGTTTGAATAAAATTAGGTTTAAATAATTTTAGTAATTAACAAGAGTTTGTAACATTTCTCTGTGGGAACGATAATTTATTTATCATATTATTACTTGAGACCGTGTATACTTGCTCGTTTTTTGTGTGTTGTAAAACATACAACACTATGCTTACTAGAAAATTACCCCAAAAATTAAAAGAGATGGGTAGCTTTGACATTCCTTGCACAATTTAGAACATGAATTTTGAGAAAGCGCTATATGACTTAGGTTCAAGCAGTAGCCTTATACCATTATCGATCTTCAAGAGATTATGATTTTGTAAAGCCAAGCCCACTTCAGTAACACTAAAAATGGTAGATAGATCAATTAAGTGACCCCAATGTGTGGTAGAAGAGATGCTAGTAAAAGTAGACAAGTTCATATTTCTAGCGGATTTCATTGTACTAGACATAGAAGAGGACTATAACATTCCTATCATACCTGGTCGTCCATTCTTAGCAACCGAAAGAGCACTCATTGATGTACAAAAATATTAGTTTATAATAAGAGTGCAAAATGAACAAGTAACATTTAAAGTTTTTAAAGCATTTAAACCCTCTATTATTGATAATGCTAATGAATGCTTTAGGATAAATAGTACTGAATATGATGATAACTTTAAAAAATATGTTGAGTCATCCACACTTAAGAGTATTATACATGTTGTTGTGAACAATGAAGTAAACTTACCAAGCAACAACTCAACCTATTTTAATTTTAAAAGTATGGAATCTATGAATGATATGTTGATTGTGTAAACTATTTAGAGGCTACACCTTACATGTGTATACCAAATGTGGTTGCAGAGAGTTTTGAGATATGATCTAAGCTTAAATCATCTATTGAAAAGGCCACAAAGGCTACATGTCACACCCTTACCCTAATGTCCTTAATCAAATGGGCAAGTAGAAGTGTTCAAAAGAGAGGTGAAAAGGATGCAACAAATACAAAAATTAGATGAGCTACGATGGAATGCTTAAAAGAATGCCAAATAGTATGAAAATAAAACAAAAATATGAAATGATAATAGAATTAAGCATCATGTTTTTAAACCAGAACATAAAGTATTATTGTTTGTGTTTTGTTGGTAAATAAATGTATAGAGCAATGGCGTAACAAGGTTGAACAGTTTTAACCATAGATGTGGTATCCGAGGACTAAAAAAGTTTTCTTTCCTTTTACTTTTTCATATTTATATGTACACATTGGAGACAATGTACAATTTAAGTTTGGGGAGTGAACTTCACTCTCTACTTTAGTTTTTAGTACACATTTTCAATTTTTGGGAATTTTTTATTTTTAGGATGTTTTTAACCATAATTTGGGTAGAAATTGATAAATATATGGAAACTAAATACATGTATGCTTGATATGAAAAATATGAAATCAATGATAAAAATTGGTTGTCAATACTAGGATAAGGAATGTAACATGCTCATTAAGATAATTTAATCATATGATATACTTGCTAGTTTTGATTGGTTTGATTCAAATTTTTATGCACATATTCATGATTGATTTTAATGTTTTTACTGAGAGAAAATTTATGGTGAGTTATACAAGGTGATGAGATTTACCATGTTTTAGAATCTATTTGGTCATCCCTTGAGGTGGAATTCTAAATAGTATTTGATAAGAGAGATGATTTAGGACTTATTTGAATTGATTGAGCCTTTTAAGTTAACAATTGATAATATCTTTAGTTATCCATTTGAGCCTAACAAAGAACATTTGCTATCTTTAAACTCAATTTTGTGCCTAACCAATAAAATTACCTTTACCTTTGCACCTTTAACTCGTAATAAAAAAAATCATATGTTGTGCTATCGAGTGAGGTGAAATGTAATGCACCTTATAAAGTTAAAAAAACTCACAACGTAATTATCCCTCTGAAGAAAAAGAAAATAAAATTGAAAATATTTTTAGGGGTGTTATGAAGTTATTAAAAAAATATGTGGAATACAAAAATATGAAAAGAATAATAAGAGAGTGTACACTAAAATATCACGTTAAAGCTCAATTGCAGTTAAAAAGTGTATGATAAATGAAAAGAAAGCTAAGGTGTGGAAAATGTATAAATGTCTTCATTCATCGACCCTCACCTAAGCCTTACATTACAAACATATAAAGTCCTTATTAATTTTTAGCTAAATGTGTATTTATATTTGTGGAGAGGGATGTGAAAAATATACTTATGAGACTTGTTCTAAGATTGAATTGATTAGCATGCTTATATAGTTTGATTTCATGAGTGCATTGGATGATATCATATACAATAAACACTAAAATTAATTAATCAAAAATATTACATATCCTTGTATTGATGGAATGTTGATGGATGAATATGTGAACCTCATTGTCATAAAATTGTACGATTTTTGAGGGGGATAATTTTTGCTAAATATGCATGTATTAATATATATATATATATATATGAATATACTACTCATGTTATTTTATCTAATTAGACTTAGCTTTGCTTGAGGACAAGCAAAGAGTTAAGTTTGGGGGTGTGATGAATCTTTGAAAGTAGAATCATAAGTACACTTTTTTGCTTAATATTTTCACATTTTATTCAATAAGTAGGATTTTGGGATTATTTTTTGCCATGCGTCATCACCTTATTCATCCATTTTCCCCCCTGAGGTGCCACATAAGCCGTAATCAAGAATCACATCACACCACATGTTGTTGACTCAGTTGTGTTACCCATGATTAGTCTACCCATGCCATGCATCGCGTTCTCACTCACCTAGTAAATCCCCCATGCCACGCGCCAAGTATTGTTTTTTCTATTCAATCATGTTGTTAATTTTCCTTTTTCATCTCAGTCTTTGATATGAAGTTGATCTAACAGTCCATATTCCACCTAAGCTTAATTTAACCCCTAATTGCCCCATAAACCCTAATGAGCCAAAATTACATAATTATTTATCAAATTTTGGAACTAAAAAGAGAGAAAAATACAAAAAAAAAATTCAAAAAAAGATACAATTTTGGTTGATATTCAAGAGAAGATAGGTGGTACAATTCAAGAGATTGATTGTATTTCTTCTTCTTCTCCTTTCTTTATCAAAATTTGTGTTTTTTTATGAAAAGTATGAACTTTATGAACAAAATTATGTCTAGCTAATTTATTAATCTATGAGTCTTATGAATCCAATTTTCTACATATGATAATCTAATATTTTACCCCAATTATGATTTCAATTTAATTATATTATTTAATTTAATTTTTGTGCTATTAATTGTTTGATCAATAATTAATCTATAAAGGTAATTAAATAGATTTGAGAGAATTATTTAATTGTTTATCTTGATTAAAGAACATGCATAGTTTCTAGACAAAGATGTATGATTCTTATGTATGTGATCCATAATTGATTAATTTAATGAGTAGTATGTAATTTAATTGACGTGAGAGTATGATTAGGTTAATTACTATATAATGTGTAGTTTACTTGGGAGAAAAATACATATTAGGTTAGATTCAGTTAATTATGTAATTGATTGGTAATTATATTGGGAGATTAAGTATTCTTAGATGTTTTCTCATATATCTTCTTAGCTTCCAAATCTAAGTTAGTTAATTACTGCTATTTATTTTTAGTTATTTAATTTTGTTTTCTTAAAGCATAAAAGTACAAAAAATATTATTTTTTATTTTAAAAATTAGTTTCTAATAACATAATCTTTGTAGAAACGATATTTTATTATCATTATATTATTTACTATAATACGTATATTTGCGTATTTATTGCACACAATTCGTGTTCAATCAATGCCCATGTTTAAGCCATCAATTACACGTGAACCATGGTTGAAAGTCTTGCCCAAAGTATTGGTATAGATATGAAGCCTAATAGAATCACACGCATTTTGGGCCCAACGTGGCATATTTGAAGTAATATGAGATTACTATTTTACACTTCTCATAGAAAATTACTTAAGTATCTTTGTATGCTCAAATATCCATTTTGATTTAGGTGGCACAACACGACAAAAAAAAGAGTGGCAAGGTCATCCTAAATTAGGCATAGATAACTCAACAGATTTGTAAACTTGTTTGGCTTGTGACTAAGCCTCCAAAGTCACACAATCATTGATTTAGCTTTAAATAATGTTAGTTATGCCTTTAGTCGCACAAACTAATCCCCTAGCCACATGAGCCAAACTCATAGATAAGTTGGTTGCATATTTATTGCTCTTGCTTCACATAATATACTTGAAAACACGTAAGTATACGTGGTCAATTGGACAAGACATAAATAATTTAAGAACAAAGGTTATCATACCTATGAAGATTGTTGATAATTTATACTAGTAATTATTAGTTTGTAAATGAGTCAATTAAGTTAACAAATGAATATAACAGATATGTGAACATGGAACTATCCCCATCACTAGCCTACAATTCATCTAGTCATGTCATGAATCAATATTTAGTTTTTTAAATCCTAAATTACTCTTGTAACCTATAATTATTTTTGAATTATTAACTTTAGCTTTAGAAATCTAGGTCCAGTTACGACTTCTCACATTTTATTACTTTATAATTGATTTAGAATACCATCATAAATAAACTTAAATATTAAACAACTTAAAAGAATTTTTATTAGATTTAATTCATTCATTACATTAGGATCTAAAGAAGAGATGAATAAACTAAGCAATATTAGAATAATCATTTATCCTTTAGCAAAAGTATTAAACCTTACTTATCCGCGCAGTCACAAGGTATCACTTTGAATAAGAGTATTGATGATTACATACTAAAATCTTAGACTAGACATAAATATATTCATGCAATAAACAAGTTGGCCACCTAATTTAAACCATAATCTAGGGTTTGAAATTACTCACAATCACATTGAATACTTAGCTAGATATCAAATTTATAAAATCCACACCAATAACTAAATATTTCATAATAAATAAGAGAAAGGTAGAGAAAATAATTTGAATGAATCAATTATTGGAGCCAAAGGAACCAAAAATATCAATCTTCACTCATTCTTGAATCTCCCTTGAAAACTCTTATAATATTGTTAAATATGTATTTTTTTTTCTCTTAATTTTCATGCAATTCTGATACTGGTTGTATTTTATGGGATATTGTTTTGTATTTATAAGATATAAAAATTGAATCATGATAAGTATGATTATTGGTATTCTAGTGGAGATAGGATTAATGTAAACCACATGTCAAAATAATAGGATAAACTACAATAAGAATAAATTGCGATGAGAATAAGATGCAATGAGGAAAAACTTGACATTCTCTTTTATTTCTCCATATTTTGTTTATGGAGTAAAACCTTTTACCTTTCATCCCTACTTGTCCCTAGTTTTTGTATTTTTCTTTGTACATTATTTATCTTAGGGGAATCTCTCTTGATTAGATATCTCATTCCTTTCTTTCTTAAAACAATAAATTTAAATTTTTTGATATCATCTGGATTGCCTAGCATGTAGATCATTAAGCAAACTCAAGTATTAATATTTGTTAAATTTATATATTTTCTCCTTAAAATATACCTATAAGAAAAATTAAAAGAAGCCTTATGTACGAATGTGCAAAATTGATAGGAATTAACCCAGTCCAAAATAATCAAACCAATCCAACCCAAAATTTTTAGTTTTGAGATTTTATTGGTTTGGTTTAGTTTGACTCTTAATTTAAAAAAAATGATTTATATTGAGTTGGTTTGTCTCTTATCGATTATAATTTTTATTTTTATTATTATTTTATACAATTATTGCTCTAAAACATAGACCTTGTAACCCACACACACAATATGGTTCAAGAACTAAGAGACACGGTGCAAGAATTGACAACAAAATTGAAATCAATTCCTAGAAATTAATATTAATATTTTAGGGCTTTAACTCAGTGGATATTACTCACCAATGATTCAAGATGAAGAAAACACCACAAGGTTTGCAAATCGCTTGATAAGTTGGTTCGGAGATGAACATGAAGCATTCAAGCTCTCAAATTTGATTTGAAATCAAAATGTATCAATGATGAATTGAAAGAGGCAGTAAGGGCTGCAAATATTCATATACAATAAAAAATCCTAAAATAAAAAAAATCTCCACCACTATTTGTAATCTCAAAATCATGAAAATACATATAAAAATATGTGGGTCGCGAAGGTAACAAATCCATGATGCATCATTGGTGCTACTACCTAAAACCCAAAATCAACCTGAGAAACCATGTTGCGATGACCAAAAACCCCTACCGCGTCACACATGGCCTTGCTTTATATTTCATATTTGCCTTTATCTCATTGATTGGCTCCCTTCATACCTTGTGCTTCATTTGTGACACTCCTTGATCATAATTCAACTCTTGAATAAGTCCATTCAAGGCTTCTTTAAGTTGCTTCACTTTTGATCTCATGATTGATCGACTTGAAATTTATCATAGTATGGTATTCACATTATTTCCCCTCTTCAAAAGGATTCGACCTCGAATCATTACCTGCATAATCAAAAGGAAAAATATTAGAAACATTAAAAGAAGTGATAACGTTATAATTACCTAGAAGATTTAGTTTGTAGGCATTGACATTAATCAGTTAAGCACTTGGAATGGTCCATCTCCTTAAGGTTGTAACTTGGATCTTCTTTTTTCAAGGAACCATTGTTTCTTCATATGTACCTAAACCCAATCATTGAGTTTAAAAATAACTCTTCATCATCCTTTGTTGGCCTTGGAAGCATATTCCTTGTTCTTCTTTTTAATACTTCATAAATGCTTTCATGCAACTTCTTTAGCATTTCATCTTTTCTTATACCATCTAAGTCAGTTCTTTTTGAAACGGGCTAGTAAGTGAGATTATTATAGTCTTGCTTGTGGAGTAATTTACCCTAATTTCAAAGGATGTTCCTTTCTTTTTAGTATATTTGACTCGACATTACTGCTCTTTTCTAGTTAAGAGCTTCTTTATTAAACTATTTTTCAGGTAGAATGCTAGGTTGGTCTACCATCCTTGTCGAAGATAGGGATGAAAATTTCAATGTTATTAGCGACACTATTGTGATAATGTTTTTTTTATAAATCCCGACATCGAAATGGGATGTCTATATCTTTTGGCCAAATTTTCGTGAAAATATTGATAATATTGCTAAAATGTAGATGAAATATCGTCGTTTCTTAAATGTCTTTTTTTGTACAAATATTATGGATATTTTCACTAAAATGTCAAACAAAATATCAATTCTTAATTTATTTTTCTCTTATTTTTCTTCTTTTTTTTGAGTAATTATTCCAATTCAATTTTTTATCACTTTTGTAGTAGATAATATATTATCCTTATTCTTGAAAATGATAAATCTTTGAACATATCTTATTCTTTAAGATTTAATCTTGCTTTCTGTATTTTTTTCAAATTTTTTTTTGTTAAGTACCATTTTTCATGAGAAATATCATGAGATGTCTTTTGTTTATATTTTTACTATTTATTGATTTCCAATTATTTATTGATTATTGATTATTTATGCTATTTGTATGTATAAAAGATTACTATTCATTTATGTTAACCTTAACTTCTATTAAGTTTAGGGTATTTGTGACATTTTTAAAACCTTAGAAATATTTGCGATATTATTTCAAAACTTGTGGGTATTAATTGATATTATCCTCGAAAGGATACCAACCAAGATTATAAAAATAAGATTATTTAGGTATAATTTAATTCGTACATGAATCACATAAAGACTTAATTATAATTTTATAGTCAAGTGGTAAGTATAAAATGTCACGTTTAAAAACATAAATTCAAGTATTAGTATTATTATTATACACATTATATTTAAAAAATATAATTTTTAAATTTATAGTATAAATTTAAATTTTTTATATTATTATTGTGTACAAAGGATGCTTTTAAAATCTAATTTTTACAAAAATGGTGCTATAAAAATCAATTTTTTAAATTTATTCTTAAAAAAAATTATTAATCGGAATTTTATAGTGAAATAATAGGTGTAAAATATCATATTCAAAATCATAAGTTCAAGTATTGATAATTTCATTATATATATTACATTTAAAGATTTAATTTTTAAAATTCATAGTATAAATTAAAGAAAAACATAGTCATGATTTCATAATTAAGTGGTAAATATATAGTATCACATTTAAAAACATAATTTCAAGTATGAGTATTATTATACATATCATATTTAAAAGTTTAATTTTTAAATTTATGATATAAATTTAAGAATATAAATAATATTTTAAATTTTAAATTTTAAAATATTTTTAACTTAGAAAAAAGAAGAAGAAAAAGAAACAATCGGACGATGGGAACGTCAAATTTTTTGAAAGCTAACGATGAGTTTATATACTTAATAGATATTAGGGGTGTTCACGGTCTGATTCGGTTCGGTTTTGGGTAAAAAAATTAACTAGATTGGATCATTTATATTACTCAAATTGGATTAAACCAGACCGTTTGATTATTAAAAATATTGAATTGACGGTTTGGTCCGTTTTGGTTAACAGTTTGGTGCGGTTAATAATACATAAATATAATACACCTAATGATATACCTTTAATTAAAATATGAGAAATTTAATCAATGGTTTGTGAGAAATAATATGAAAATTTTAATATATTATTAAATTGGTATGGTTCGATTTAATCGGTTTAAAAATTAATATAATCAGGATGGACCGTTTGATTTATAAAACCGTTCGATTCGATCTAATTTTTAGACACCCTTAATAGATATGACAATTCCAACATTAGTCTATCACACTTGAATACACGTTATATTTGGCAATATGGAAAAACATCATCTATGTTAATTTATTTTCATCGAGTTTTTAATTAAATATAATAAAATAATATATACCTATTTTTTATTTTATTTTTATAATAATATATACAATAAACCACTTTAATTATAAAAAAATTGGTCAATTTTTTAACTTAAATAATTAGTTTTTGTCTATTAAAAAAATATTTTTTTATTAAACAAATGCTTTTTATTAAATCATAATAAGAATGAATATGAATTATACTAATAATTATAACTATTGTATCAATTTTGGGTAAGTTTGGTAATAACTATTGGTCGGTAACAATTTTTCTATAGTTGAATTACGTTATTTATTTTTTAACATTTATTTAAAAATATATTTAGTTTTTAAAAAATAAATGTTAAAATATTTTGTACTCTATTATATTATTTAAAATATTAGACATTAATTTTTATTTTTGAACTATTTAACACATGTTTATAAGTAAAATAAGAATATATAAAAGTCAATTTAATTATTTCAAGTATTGTGTGATTTATTATTAAAAATATATTTTTATGTAATTATATGTATATAAAAATAATATTAATATATGTTCGATTTCGATTAAGCATAATTTCGATATTATAATAACCATCATCGCCTTACATCTTATCAGTTACAGTTATTTTAAAAAAAATCATTAAATTTTTACGAATAACTATAATTTTTACTATCTATAGTTAAAATGTCTATCCCTAAATCATAGTTTAATCAATAATTAAATTATGAAATTATGATGAGTATGATTATGATACTGAATATTAGATAATGAAAATTGTTTTAAGATTCTTCCAAATGCAATGTTTAAGTTAAAAGTTTTGAGTTATTTTTTTTATTTTAATTAAAATTACTTTATTACATATATTATTATCAATATATATATATATATGTTACATATATTATTTTGTTATATTTAACAAAAAATTAAATAAAAAATTTATTTTAATAATTTATCTATTAAAATATTATTTATTAATGTCAAGCGATTAAAGTTTGAAAAAATACGAGTCATTAACAAAAATATAAATAAAATTTAATATAAAAATATTTAAAAAATAAACAATAATAATATTCTAATATAAAATTATTTAAATACATATTTTTATTTTTTAAAAAATAAATAATAAAATAAATAAATAATAATATTATTATTAAAATAAATATTTTAAAAATTATTTTCTTTATATTAAATATTATTTTATAATTATTAAATTATCGAGTTTATAAGGTATAGTTAACCCTTACTCACCTCATCTTCTCCTCTCTATTTTTCTTCTTTGACTATATTTTTATTAGTCTTTTATGCAGCATCCAAATATATCTTTTCTTTATGATTTTTTTATATTGTTAAATAAATCATAGGTTTTTTTTTTTGTTTTTCATCAATATTTTAATTTAGTGTGATATTTTCTTCGCTTAGATATTAATGTGAGGTGATCTTTTATCAAGTTGTTATTTGTTTATGCATTTTTTTAAAAGTTTGGTGTGTTTATTTGTTAGATCCAAGTATGGATGTTACGTATTTTTAAAATAAAATTTTAGTAAATAGAAAAAAATAAAGAAAAACTTAAAACTAAATATTTGAACTTGTATTATTATTATTTTAAAGATAATAGACTAAATTGTCATTAAAAAAATTAATAGACTTAAATAATCAATTCTAAAAAACTAATGAATTGTACAATCATTAGCCTAAAAAAGAAATGGTTTAATAGTATGAAATAACCTTAATTCTATATAAAATTTTATTTTTAATCACCTTAGAAAAAAATATTTATTTTTCTTAAAACATAAATGAATATATATATATATATATTTTAATACTTTATAAAAATAAATATATATATTTATTCAAGGAAACAAAAGTAAAATTACTTTAAATATTTGATTATATATATACGCTAGCTAGACAGAAAATAAAATCAGTGTCATCTCTTCTATTAAAATAAAAATAAAAATTCAGTGTCTTCTCGTTAAATCAAACTCTAAATTTGTTTTCTTTAAAAGTCCATGAATAATATAAAGCCCAATTCCCAGTCAACACAACTCAAATGCAAAATATAGACGTCTACTATAGAAATGGGAGCGGGCCTTCTTTATCGTTATCCGTACACAATTTAAACTATATGATCGTATTTTCAATAAAATCTTTACAAAATATATTAAAATCTTAATGAAGAATAAGGAACTAAATAAAAATATAGTCTACGTAATACTTTAAGTATTAAATTTTAAAAAAGAATCCTAATATATTATAAATTTTAACATTAAAATTTATAAAAAAAATAAAATAAAAATTGATTATTTAAAAATCAATCATTAGTATAAGACATTGTAAAACATTATGTAAAAAGTTAGAATTACTGTTTTATTTCTTAAATTTTTATACGTTTTTAATGTATATATTTTTTAAATTTTTGTTCCAAAAGAAAAAAATTGTAAAAAACCTAAAACAATAACACAAATTTTATGATGCTAACTAATAAATACATAATTTTTTATATTAAATAAATTTGATAATTTTTTTATAAACTAATTTGAAATAATTATAATAAAATTATAAGATTTATATTTTTAATTTTTAAAAGAACAAATACATAATCTAAAAATAAAAGATAAAATATTTAAGACATTATTAAGTACTAATCTGAGTTTAATATAATTAAATTTTAAAAAAATTAAAAACATATATAAATAAATTAAAATATGATATATAGTTTGTAGAATGTTTTCAACGTAAGGAATAATGTATTGAAAACTTAATACTATTTTAAGTTGTTATTATTGATTATTTTTTGAGTTACTATTTATTAGGAAAAATGGTAAGAATATCCTATTTTTTTTAGTATATAGATGTAATTTAATTCAATTTTTTTTAAAATATATTATTTAATCATTTTAAATATATAATTAGTGATAATTACGAATATTTTTAAAAATACAGAATTATTTAGTAAGATAATTTCTCAGTCTACTGAGTCTACTCAGGGACCCTCTTTTGACCATCATGTTTCTCTCGCGTTACGGTTCCGTTATTTCCGATTACGTGTCACCCTCTGATTGATGTGTTTTCTTTCACCGTATTGGTATCTGTATCTAATCTGTGCCCTTCTTACAGTTCCTAATTATAGTCTCTCTCACAGAATGAAAATTTAAAACCCTCTGGTTCCGTTCCGTTGCCTGGACTTCCCGAAAAATATCTATTTCTGGTAAATATCTACGACTACAAATTATCAATCTGCTTACTTTCTAAGTACTCGCTTCTTTCACACTCCTATTATTTTTTTTTTTTTTTCTTTTGAGAATTCTTAACCGAACCTGAAAAGTGCTTCTCGTGTTAAGCCCCAGTAGTTTTGATATTTGAAGCGAGAGCGAAGAACTTAGGAAAGCGCTTTTCGAACTACGCCTTATTAAAAAGTCAGTTGGGAAAATAAATCGAAGACATAGAGGATCCCAAGTCAACCTTCTTATTGGAGCCTAGGGTTTAAGGTGAAGGATTTCTTACGAGTTCTCTCCTTGGCTAATTTTCTTGTACAGAAGAAAATTTATTGTGGAATTGTTCGTTTTGGATGGGAGGATGGAGTTTCATATTCAATTTGAGCTAGTGGTAACTGTTGGAAGGTTTTGGGACTAAGAGAGATTTAGAGAAATGTTATAACGATTGTTGTTATGAAAGATATGTTTATTTTTGTTCATTTTGCTGGGGTAAATTTTTGTGATTATTGAATTGGTAATTGGAGGATCAAGCAATTGTTGATTTATTTTAAGTGTATTATTACACTATGGACATCGATTCTACTGGGGATATTTCTTCTTTGGATCCTGAACTGTTGCAGCTTCCCGAGTTTTCTCCGTTGGCATTAAAACCGAGTGCTCAAATTGCTGAGCATTTGTTTGCTCAATTTCTTTCTCTTCCTGATACGTCTCGACTGGTAATTTATTTCTTATTAACATGACCTCTCATCTCTCCATCTATATTTGTTTCGATTGTGTTATTAATTTGCATTTATTGTTCTAAAACTTATGTTGTTACTTGATAGCATAATCGCTGTGTTTGCTTATGATGATTTTGAAACAAAGGAGATTCTAATGAAATGGTGAACAATGTTACACGCTTTTAAGAGAAGAATATATTGCAAATATGAATGTAGAAAACTTGAAGGAAGAAAAAGGAATTTAATTAATGGAAGGAAAACTTGTACCATTTACAATGAGTAGGGTGTTTTAGAGGTCATTTGGGGTAAGATGTTGCGTCTAGTGCTGCAGTATACTGTCTGCTCTTGGTTCTTCTGCTTTTCATTACAAAACATCAAAATTATAGCTATCTTTTGAAATTGTTGGGAAAATATATTTTCAGCTACTGTCTCATGCAACTTATCTGGCAGGTGAAATCGTTAATTGATGAGGCAGCAACAGGCACGCCCTCTAATGCCGTTGGCAAGGCTAGTGCAGCTGGAAGCAACTTGTTACCTTCCATGTTTCCTGCCACTAGCACTCCTCCCCTTTCTCCTAGAAGTTCCTCTGGTTCTCCACGTTTTTTGAAGCAGCATTCCAGTCCTTCTCTTGGATCTCCACTAAAAGTTGTTACTGAACAAGTGCGAGAAGTCATTCCTCAGGTTGAACTTCTTTCTGTCAGTTGTATGTGTGTTGGTGTGTAATAGACATTCAAGCTTCAAGGTTTACTTTTGAAATTTAGCATTGTATATGTCATATTTGCAGTGTTTAGAACTCATACATTTTTTCACATAATATATTCTCACAGTTTTACTTCCATAATGGTCGTCCTCCTTCGTGTGACCTAAAAGAGCGATGTCTTTCCAGAATTAATGACCTTTTTGATAATCATCCAGATGGATTGCGAATGCATGGTAAGATATGAATTTGATCTCTGTTTGACTCTGTCACACTATAACCAGGAAAAAACTTTCCTGCTAGCATTGTTATCCTTTCCAAGTAAAAAAGAAGAAAGAACTTACAATATCTTGAAAGAATTACCGTGATCTTTGTGTCTGCAGAATTCAGATCAGTTACAAAGGAAATATGCAAATTGCCCACATTTTTTGCCCCTGTTCTTTTTTGGAAGATAGACACTCAATGCAGTGGGATAGTTACAAAGTAAGCTTTTATTGGCCCCTGTTCTATATGCAATTCTCCTTTTCTCTTGTCTCTCAATTTTTTATGCAACTACAGTTTTGCAACTTGTAGTGTCAGGTCTCTCAAAAATGTATCTTTTTTGTCTTTTTATTAATATGTTATCATTTGTGTCTCCTTGTTGGTTAGTTATGTCTTTGTTCTTCTGTTTGTAGGGATGATCTCATTAGATACTGGGTTGATGGAAATATGCTTACAATGGACACGGCTACTCTTATATTTAAATTTCTCAAGAAACCTAATTGCAGTTACCTCACTCAGGTTTTTCTTTAAATCTGGTTCATCTCTCAATGGTCATAATTGTCAGTTTATAAAGTTACTTTGGCCTTCTTATTTCATTTTTACCTGTTTGTCTTTGATTCAGGGAGACTTTGAACCTATTTTGAGTGAGCTATTGGAGACCCATCCTGGCTTGGAATTTCTAAAAAGTGCACCCGAATTTCAGGGAAGATACGGTACGTACTTCACTAATTGGAGAAGTAGGTGCAATCTTGATTATTCACGATTCTTTGAGCTATTTCCAAGTTTGGTTTCCTCAGTCTTAAATCTAAGTGCAAAAACTGCTCATGATGTTCAAATTTGTAGGAAAGATGAAGTTAGATTATTTTTGTAGAATCATCTTCCAAGCTATTGCTGTCGTGATTTGACATTTTAGTGTGTATTCTTAAGTAGTAATTTATTTGGTTTGATGAGTTCATACATCTTAATCATTTGGCTATTGCCAAAGATACTAGTTTATGACACCCTGCTGTTTAGTTGAACCAGATTATATGAGAAATAGTATAATTGAAGTAGAATTTTTTAAGGTACCCATGCAGCATTACATTATTCTCTTTCCTCTTTTGTTGCATTTTTACTGACTATTTGATACCGGCCTGGTTCATTCTCTCCAGACTTGATTCGGAGCCATTTTAGATAATTGACTGCTCATTGCTTTAGTTCCTCAAACAAATAGGCATGCTCTATGCATCCTTGTTCAATAACTGATTTTTCTTATATATACCTTTTTTTTGAATTTTGTCCAGTTCAAACAGTCGTATATAGAATCTTTTACCATATCAATAGATCAGGAAATGGCCGTCTTACACTCCGGGAGCTAAAACGTGGAAATCTAATAGCTGCAATGCAACACCTAGATGAGGAAGAAGACATAAACAAAGTTCTAAGGTTTATTTGCTAGTATTGTTGGTACATATATTATCTTAAATACCAAATTATATCTTGTTCACTTGCAAATATGAAAAATTGCTGGCTTTTTAACCCCACCTGGAGGGGTGATTTTGCAATGTGTATCTATTGAAATGCACAACTTTCACACCAAAATTGTACAATTAATAAAGGGTTTAGTGTCATGTGATATTTATCAAAATGCATAGGATTTATTAAGAGAATTTAATCATGACTACAAGACATGCATTATCTTTGATCTACCATTATTGTAAAACTCAAAATGAAAACGAATGGTGAGGAACACTTGGTGTCTTTCGTTTCTTTTTATTTTTTTTATTTTTTTCCTTTTTTGATTTTATATTGGTCAAGAATTGAGGAGGGATATAACTGTCGCTGTTCTTATGCCAAACTTCAGGTACTTCTCTTATGAACATTTTTATGTTATATATTGCAAATTTTGGGAGGTGGATACGGACCACGATTTCTTGATTGACAAGGAGAACCTAGTCAAATACGGTAACCATGCTCTTACCTACAGGATTGTAGACAGAATTTTTTCACAGGTTTGTATATCTGATAGTTTCCATTTCAAAGTTTCTAGCCTTCCTTCTTTGTAGTAAAACAAAGTATTTCCTTGGGTCTGATTTGATTCACTCCAGGCTCCAATGAAATTTACAAGTAAGGTTGAAGGGAAGATGCGCTATGAAGATTTTGTATATTTCATGCTGTCAGAGGAAGACAAGTCATCTGAGCCCAGCCTTGAATATTGGTATTTGTTGCTGTTATATGCTTATCCACGTTTTCCATTTGCTAAGTACCTCGATAGAAAGAATCTTAAGTTACTAGACAGTGACAATGGGGTCCGTTTTCAGTATACTGAAATCTCAAATGTTATAGTTGGGTTTGTCGATATCGTTTTTCCATTCGTGAGAAATTCTTCAATGACTTCAGAAATATTCAGCAATAATTCTGATAACTATTGAGAGGTTTTTATGTATCGTCTTGCTCACTACTTCACTTTTATGATGCATTTCGTGACTTATAATAAACTGAACATCTAATCTACTAATCCATTGCTTTGGAGATCCTATATTGAACCAAAATAAAGTATTAATTACATTACAGACTATTAGAACTATTGATGTACTTGTCTTGAAAACAACTCAACAATCATAATTAAAACTTTGGGTACAGTTTGTTTCTCTTGAGAAAGATATCCTTTATGCTGTTACATTGAGTTTTGCTCTAAAGGCTTTTATCTTATTGCCCTTCTTTTTCATGCTCGGCTCCATTTGGTAATTCATTTTTCCTGTTTCATCTCAAACCATTGCTTTCTGCAGGTTCAAATGCATAGATTTGGATGGAAATGGAGTTATCACATACAATGAGTTACAATTCTTTTATGAGGAGCAGCTGCATCGAATGGAATGCATATCCCAAGAACCTGTTCAGTTTGAGGACATTTTATGTCAAATAGTTGATATGATATCACCAGAGGTGAATTTTTTTACTCCCAAGAAATAGGATCTTGGTTCCTTTACATGTTAGAGAGGATCAAAACTGCGTTAACATAACCTTGCTTGCAGAATGAAGGTTATATCACACTACGGGACTTGAAAGGATGCAAACTTTCTGGACATTTCTTCAATATCCTTTTCAATCTTAATAAGTTCATAGCTTTTGAAAGCCGTGATCCATTTATAATTCGTCAGGTATTTCTTAGCCTTTTAATTAAGAGGTTTTAGACTGATCAATGCAAATGTGTTGTCTGGAACTATAATAGCTTAAATAGCTTCTGGTGTACACAGGAAAGGGAAGACTCCACCTTGACTGAATGGGACCGCTATGCACATAAAGAGTATATTAGGCTATCAATGGAAGAAGATGGTGATGTAGAAGTCTGGGAGGGATCACTGGAGGCTCCTTTTTAGGTTCATTGTGGTGAGTTTTCCTCCTGGGGTTAATAAATGCGGTGGTTTCACCCTTCAATGTATTACTTTCAGGTTACTAAATCATGCAACGGTATATCATAGTTTAATCGGTTGACTTTATATTGGGACACTTTTTGTGTTTCTGCAGCTGTCTAAATGGTTTCTTGCATGTTTTCTGGAAGATGTGTTTTTCAACTATCAACCATTGATGACCGACTGGGTGAAAACTTGGTGCAATCCCCTAATGTCTTAACTTGCTGCTCACATCTGTCCAGTAGGTAATATTCTTGCCGTCCATTGGAGAAGACTGAATTGCGGTAGTTCTTCACTCTTCAGCATATCAGTGGGGGAGAAATTTCCTTCATGAAAATGCAGAGTGGGTTTAACTGTAGGCATTGCAACCATAGTTTTGCTTCATTGCTGGAAGGTCTTTATTTGCTTAGTTTCTCAACCTCTTTTGTTCTTAGGGTGAAGGTGGCCTGTATATCTGTATGTAAGAAGAAAAACTTTTGGTTGGTTTCTGATCGGGTGTCCATACTCTTCATTTTCTTTTCCACATATTCAGAAGAAACATTGTCTTATGATGCACTTTCTTCGAGCAGTTCATTTTTCATCACTGCCTTCTATGTTTAATTTTATCTCCCTCCAGATTTTCTAAAATAGTGACGGAAAAAAACAATTAAATTCATTTTTGCCATTGTTTATGACTTTTTTAAGGGTGGTATTAAAATGAAAAAAAATCAGGGAGGTTATTATAATAAAACAATGATGGAGATGATGCAATTGCTTATTTTTCAAATTTGATTTAGTTTTTTGAAAATTTCAGAAAGCTTTGCAGTAATTTTTTGCTTTTATTATATATTTTACCAAATATTACCTTCATTAATTGATACAACTTTTTTGTGCCAACAATTGGTATTCATTTGAAACCAAGCTTTCAAGAAATTTAGCAAATACAACTAGAAAGATCACCTAGAAAACAAAGGTATAAGCTAATAAAGATAAAAATATAAGTCGTTTCTAGAGGGCACTAAAGTCATGTCATAGCTTCAAGCACTTTACCTATTTCATGTAAAACATACATCCAATATTTTTTCTTATAGGCATAAAAGCTCCACCATACGAAATTTGGATTGAACCAAGCTAGCTACACACAAAAGGAGAATAAAACTTTGGTTACGTGAGATTTGTTAAATAGAAAATAAAAAGGGAAAACAATATCCATAGATTATGTACTGATGGGCTATATGTTGAGGCATATCCACGAAACCAAGCCTTCCCTATAATGCAATGTGTTTTTGTGTTCCTAACATGATATTTTCTGAACATTCTGAACATAAGGAGGTACGTTCAACGCACGTTATTCGTATTTAAAATTAATTTATTTTTAGATAAATTTTTAATAAAAATAATATAATTAATATAAATATAAAATTTTAAATAATATTATAATTTCTCTTGTAATATAACTTTTTTTAAAAAGTATTAATAAAGAGTATGATTCTATGAAAGTAAATTTATCAATGTATTCTGCTTAATAAATACTATTTTTATTCAATAAGTAGTACTTTTAAGATTAAAAATATTAAAATATAATTTTTTTAGTGAAAAATGATAAAAATATATTTTTTTGAATTTTTTTTATAGATATTTTATAAATTATTTAATATAGGATTAAGGATGCCTCGTAAGCAGGGGTTGACGAGACAGACCATGTGGATGCCACACGAGCTAAGAACGTCAATAAAAGCACACCGCGTGTATCATATGATGTAGGGTCATGTCATGTGTTGGCACAACGTTCGTTCTAAGTTTCAACTCACGGTCAACGGGCATGCCATACGTCGTCACTCGATTCATTCGTTTATTCTATCGAGACACCACGTCATCTGTATCCACGAATCACAGGGTGTCACGTGATGCTGACTAAACACGTGTTGATCATAATCAATCTACCTATACCACACGTCACACACTGATTTACCCAATGAACCTCTAGTGCTATTAATTTTTTTTATCTCAGCCTTTAATCTAAAGCTAATATGATGGTCTAGATTTCACCTAAACCCAATATAACCCCTTCCTAAAAATCCTAACAAATCAAAAATTACATTTTTTATCAGTTTTTGAAGCCAATAAAAGAGAAAAATACAGAAAAGTTCAAAAAAAGATACAATCTTGGTTGAGATTCAAGAGGAGATTGATGCTACAATTCAAGATATTGATTGTATTTATTCTTTTTCTCATTCTCCTTTATTTATCAATTTTTATGTATTTTTTTATGAAAAATATGAACTTTATGAACAAAATTATGTCTAACTAATTTATTAATCTATGGGTTTTATGAACCCAATTTTTTACATGTAATGATCTAATATTTTACACTAATTATGATTTTAATTTAATTATATTATTTAATATGATTTTTATATTATTAATTGTTTGGCCAACAATTGATATGTAGAGACAATTAAATAGTTTTCAATTAAATAGTTTTGATATAATTATTTAATTATTTATCTTGATTAAATAGTATGTATAGTTTATAGGCAGAGATACATAATTCTTATGTATGTGATCCACAATTAATGAATTTAATGAGTAATATATAATTTAATTGACATGAAAATGTGATTAGTTTAATTACTATATGATATGTAGTTTAATGATAGATGATACATATTAGGTTAAATTCAAGTTATCATGTAATTGATTGATAATTATACTAAAATAAATTTTAACGATTCTCATGTTTAGAAAATTAAAAGATTAAGCATTCTTAAATATTTTCTCATATATTTTTTGAGCTATCAAATTTGAGTTAATTAATAAGTGTTATTTATTTTTAATTCTTTTAATTTTTCTTTCTTAAGTCATAAAAATACAAAAAGATATTATTTTTATTTTTTTAGTTTTAAAAATTAGTTTCAAATAACACAATCTTCGTAAGAAAAATATTTTCTTGTTATTATATTACTTATCGTGATATGTATACTTGCATATTCATTACACACAATTTGTGTCAATCACGTATGTATATATACGTCTTTAATAATTTAAAAGAAACAAAAAAAATTAAACAATACTAAAAAAGTTAAATTATTAATTTATAAAAAGTTAACCTAAATTATAATATTACAAAAGTAAAAGAGATAATAAAATTGACAAATAACCTCAAATTTAAATTATATTTATGTCTAATTTTATTTTATTTTAAATAGTATATTTTAAAAAAGTAGTTTAACATGAAAATAAAAACTAATATTTTATGATGCAACTAAATTATAAATAATGATTCAGACTTTGAATGTATTATAATTGTATTAATTGTTAATTACTACTTATGTATTTAATTTTAATATTGAGCTTTTTAATTTTTAATTTAAAACATTATATACTGATAAAAAGATTGAATTTGATTTTTATGTCTTTTTATTTGTTTACGAATCGTTTATAACAATATTAACAATTAATCGTTAGACTTAACAAAAATATATTGTATTACTTTTGCATGAAATAAGATATGATTAATAAGATGAACATGGTGATTATCCGAATTAATTAACCATAATTTTAATGTGCAAATCTCATTCTTGCAATTGTAAGTATATAATTCTCCATGTACTATTTGATTTAGATAATAAAAATAAAAATAATAGTAAATATTTAAAAAATTATTTATGTATAATTTGGTTTATATGAGTTGATATATGTGTTATTTGATTTGTATATCAGTTAATTTATCACATAAAAAAATACATTAATGGTAATATATGGTGCGTCATGTCTAAATGTGTAAGTTTAAGTCTTCTTATTTTTATTATATGCATTTTTCTCGTTACAAAGTATTGCTTTAAAAGTCAAATTTTTTAAATTTTAGTAAAATTGTAGTTTCATATATGTTATTATAATTATAAGTATATAACTAATCATTTAGATGATAAAAATAAAAATAATAATTAATATAAAAAAATATTTCCTTGTAGTTTTGCTAATTGATATATGTGAAGTTTAATTTATCATAAAAAACCAAAGATACATAATTACAGTAACATAATTCAGTAATAATTTTCTGTACATCATGTCCAAACGTGAAAGTTTTGTTATTTTCATTGTATGCATTTTTTTTCGTTACTAAGTGATATTTTAAAAGTTAACTTTTTGAATTTTTAATATAAAATTGGGGTTAATTTCATAATAATTTTGATTTTTTATCAGTTATGTTTGGTAATGATTTATGATTTTCATTTTCATTTTTTTAAAAAATCACTACCAAAATATGAAACAATTCATAAATTTTAAAAAATAAGATTTTTTCATTTTTTTTCATTTTCATAGGACTTTTTTTTATAGAATAAATCAAATCTTACCATTTATGTATTTATAATATTTAAATAAATTGAATAAAAGCATAAAATTTGAAAATAATAACAAAAAAAATTCTTAATTTTTAAGTTTATGAAAAAAAAACATAAAGCATTATCAAATAGCTTATAAGTAGTTTTTGATTTGTTTTTTTAAATATTAATAAACATATTGATGATTATTTTTATAAAATATTATAATTTTTAAAATCAATTATTTAATTATAAATCATAATTTTTATCAAACAAAATTTTAATTTATCAAATACATTGATAATTATTTAATCAAATATAAAAAATTAAAAATCAAAAAACAAAAAACCATTACCTTGTTAAAATAAATATAGAAAAAATATTCTAGAGGTCCAATACATTATATAAATTTGACACTTAAATTATGGATGATATATTAAACTTCAATTAATTTTGTAAAATATGATATTAAAATTTTATTTTAAAATGTTAATTTTAAAATTTAATGAAAATCTAATATCCCATTTTAAAATTTATAATATATTAGGGATGTATTAGATTTGAAAAATGAGAAGATTTTTGTTATAATACTTTACAAATTTAATATACTTATTATCTGGAAATTAGTAAACTAATATATACAAATTATCAAAGATAGTGGAACATCTGGACACCGCGTGCATATAAATATACTACCAGCGGTGTCCTCCTTACACATTTTTCTTTGCATCTTTCTCGTATCTGTCTGACCGACTGTCTCTTTCTTTCATTATACGCGATTCGCTCATCATCCACAGCATAGGACAACATGGGATTATAACATATTGACTTTTGATATTCTAATTTCTTCAAGGTACAAAGTTGTTGTGATTTCATATGGGGGGAATTAAGGTTAGAGAAACTTTAATTTTGTCGTCTTCTTTTTTCCTCTAATTTTTTTTTGGATCTTTTGGAAAGGCCTGGTTAATTACCAACCCCACCTATGGTTAATTTTCTGTGTATTATGTTTATTAACGCAAATGATTTGAAACTTGAAGAAGGATTATGTGTTTTGTCATATATTCTAGATTGAAAATGCGGGAAGCGTCTATGAAATTTGAGATTTGGGTATTACATGGAGATTTTGGAAATGGTGATAAATGTTTGTATTTTTTGATATTCTTATAATTTTCGTAATATTTTGTTTAATAGTTTCTTAATTGATTGAATTGGGTTTTCGGGCAAATGGGAAAAACCGAAATGATTCATTTGGGTATTTATTTTAACATATACGATGCTTTTTGTTTGGCAGAGAATGGCAGCGTTCTTCTTGAGAAAAGCTTCGACAGCTGAATTGGATGTTTTTTACCCAGTTAGACCAGAATGCCAAGCTGATGTTCCACCGACCCGTTTTAAGCTTAGGGTATGGATATTTATGTTATTCATTTCCATTGTTATTTTAAATATTTTTATATTCTTATCTTATGGGAAACTTTCTGTTAATTTTGACGTAATGATTCACTTGGGGGAGGTATGCCATAGATAGTTTCTTGCCACTTAAAATTTACAAAGTTGAATTTGCTTGTTATTGATGTGTGAATATTGTTCAGGGAATTTATTTTGATGTTAATATCTTACAGAACACACAGTCATGCTTGTGTTATCTGCTTTGACAGGCTGGGAAAACTCTCAGTGCAAGAAGATGGCATGCTGCCTTCTCCCAAGATGGTCATCTGGATATAGCCCCAGTTCTTAGACGGATTCAACGAGGGGTAATCTTCTTTTTTAGGTCATTTGAAACATGTATTAATTCTTTCCATTTTTACCTGGCCATATTAGGGGGCTTTTCGATGTTTATTTTTTCTCTGTTGCTATATGGAAACCTTAGAACCGTAAGTTACTATAATTGTTCTTTAAAAGATGTCTTTGGATTGAGAATGGATTTTTTTGAGATATATAGTCTATAAATATTGAATACAAGTATCTTGGAGGTTGCTCTATGTGGAATTCAGATAAAACTTAACATTCAAATATTTTAGATTTGGGTTTGGTTTTGAATTCTCCTCGCTGCACCAAGATATAGTAGATAATCTCCCCACTTCAAGATACAATAACTAGCATCTAATTCCAGTTCTGTATTTATTCATTTATTGTTCATAAATTTGCACTTGTTTATGTATAATATTTTTGATTGTAGCTTCAGGGGATTTTCTGTGTGTGGCTATGAGCTTTGAGAGAAATAATCATATCCAAATGTAGCCATTTTGAATTATTTTAACTTTCTATCTTGCGCCAGGGTGTTCATCCTTCAATCAAAGGGGCAGTCTGGGAGTTCTTGTTAGGCTGTTTTGATCCAAACAGCACCTTTGAAGAACGAAATCTTATCCGGCAGCGCAGGAGGTAAGATATGGTTACACAGAGAACATACATTTATCAGTAGGCTCTAGGTTCTAAGCACCAGGAGGAAGAAAATCATTCTCTTCTCAGTCATTCATCATGATAATGACGTATTCTATTATTTCTTGTGTCCCCTCTCCAATCTTTCTCAGTCACAACCCAATGAACAATTTGGCGAGTTAAGTGCTATAAATGTTCAATCTTGGTTGATTTGTTGGGGAATATTCCTTTGTCTTCCTTTAAATTCTATTGGAAACAAGCTGGTACTAGTTAATATTGCAATGCCGTTTTCTTTCTCTTCCTTGTTTTTTATTTTATTTTATTTTAATAAATAGATTTGTTATATCACATTCTCCACTTCAGGGAGCAGTATTTGAAATTGAAGGCTGAATGCCAAAGGATGGTTCCAGCTATTGGTAGTGGAAAGTTTATTATGACTTCTATTATCACCGATGATGGCCAGCCAATAGAAGATCCCAACGGTTATTTTGGAGAGAATGGAGTTGTGTTAACATCCTCTGCTGCTGGATCAGACAAAAAGGTGATCCAGTGGATGCTTGCATTGCATCAGATTGGTATGTATCGTTGCAGAACTCCATTTTCTTTTTTAACAAAATTAGAACTCTTGCCTGTCCTAACTTCACCTCTTGGGTCTTACAACTGAGTTACTATCTGCCTCTTGATTTAGTTGTCTTTATGTGCCACTATGTGAAGACAGACGAGGAAAAAAAGAGAGTTAATCTTGTAAATTTACTCTAATTTGTATTGTACAATTAAAAAGTATGTAACTTAAGCATGGAAAAACCTTTTAGTATCATATATATATGTGCCTTGATAATATATGAATGTTAAACGTGGATATGGGATGAAATATGAGCCACTAGTCTTGTCCTATTGGCTGAAATTTTGTATTTGGATTTGTTTGTAAGTACTATATTGGCTCTCTCTTTATCAATAGTGGTAAACTCGACTGGTGAAATTTGACTTTCAGGTTTAGATGTGGTTCGCACGGATCGATCACTTGTCTTCTATGAGAGTGAGACAAATCAAGCAAAGCTTTGGGATATCCTGGCTGTTTATACTTGGACAGACCACGATATAGGTTATGTCCAAGGTGACCTGCTATGAATCTTATCATCATTCTCTGTAACTGAACCAATTGTCACTATCAGAGACTAACTGGTAGTTCTTTTGAGCAGGAATGAACGATATATGCTCACCAATGGTTATTCTTTTTGAAGATGAAGCTGATGCTTTTTGGTGCTATGAGCGTGCAATGAGAAGGCTGGTATCAATTATCTATCTTTTGTACTATCTGTCTATCTTTTTTTTAGAGAAACAGGGACTACTTTACTATATTATAACCTTAAATTCTTATATGAAATGTGGGTATCCCATCATATGGGTTAGCATAAAATAATTTGTTGATACAATGGAATGGAGAAACATTCAGTAAGTCATTTCGATGATTTTATGCTAGTCTTAAATATTGCTCGGTTTATATCCTTGAATTTCCTCTGCATTTATTTTGTTCTGACAAAGGATCTGAGTTGTAGATTCATTATACAAATTCAAAATTTTCCGTGGATGATGAAATATATGTTATAATTTAAACACCAAGGCACAAAACAGGCCCAAACTAACATTGCTAAACAGTGAGGAAAATAACGTGGGTAAACATTGAGGCATCTTTAAGTGACTCAAGAGAAGATATTGATGGATGTGGAAAAGAATGAAACAAATCCAACCTTATTTTATGGTATTGATAATCTCTCTTTTGTAGTTAGGTATAGAGTTCACCAAGTGATTACTATTTGAACATGATACGGTCAATTGAGAGAAACATGTAGTTGGGTTGAGCACTCTTGAAATTGTGATTTTAAGATGCATAATTGGGACGTGTTTAATTTTTCTTATGCTTAGCTGTTTGTCTGACTTTTTTTCCCTCTTTTCTTTTTCTTTGTTTGTATCGACTATAGCGAGAAAACTTCCGGACTACTACTGGTTCAATGGGTGTGCAAACTCAGTTGAGTACTTTATCACAAATAATCAAAGCCATTGATCCTAAACTTCATCAACACCTTGGTAAGCATATATTTGTACTTTAGTTGTAATCCTTTTTGGTTCATTCTTGTACTTTGCTTGCATCTTTCTTGGTCTACTAAATTCTATTTTCTTTGGCTTGACAGAGGATCTGGATGGTGGACAGTATTTATTTGCATTTCGGATGCTGATGGTGCTTTTCAGGAGAGAGTTCTCTTTTGTGGATTCGTTGTATCTTTGGGAGGTAAGAGCAAACTGCTATATACTAATTTTGAATATTTATTTTCTTTTTCTTTTTTCAGTAGTCAGTTATGTATGCCAATCAATAGCTTCTTGCATTGGCACACGGGGTTTTAAGAATCTTGATGCAAGTTTCTAAATTTTCTTTTAATGCCGGATCTTATTCTAAGAGAGTAATATAGATTGGTTTCAGCTTATGTGGGCTATGGAGTACAATCCAAAAAGTTTCTCCTCATTTGAGGGGTCAAACAAAGCTGATACCGGTAGTTGTCCTAAAGTAGACAGCAAACTGCTGAAGCAATGTGGAAAGTTTCAGAAGAACTATGTAAAGACTGGTTGTACGGATCATCATAGTAATGCCTTCGCAGTTTTTCTTGTTGCAAGTGTTCTTGAGACTAAGAACAAGCAACTTTTAAAAGAGGCAAAGGGTCTGGATGATGTTGTTCAGGTTGCTCTCTTTCCCGACATTTGTCTATCTACTTCATAAGTTGCATTCCTCCATCTTCATCTATCTGACAGTTTGGTTCTGTCTAGATCATAGGTAACACAACAAGAAGTCTGGATGCTAAAAAAGCATGTGCAGAAGCATTGAAGATTCACAAGAAATACGTGAGCAAGGTACACACTTCAATTCTTCAATACTAAAGCTTCTATTCCGTATTAGTTGATCTGTCTCTGTATGCATAAACAAGTTAAATAAAACTTTGTACTTTCCATTAGACCATGATAGTATTTTATTGTGTAGGCAGAACATTAGATTTGAAACAAATACTAGATTTTTGCATTATTCTTCTTTGGAATACCTGAAGGACTTGATATTCTCTGTTCAAGCAGCAGAACCAGATGCCTTAGATAAATACCGAGCATCACCTATCGGATTTCCCTCCTACTTAAATGCCAGTAAATGTCTGTGGCACTCAGATTATGATGACATGTCGATGACAAGCTTTGAACAGAAGCTAAGGCGGCTTTTTTTGGCTTGGATTTTCATTTAGGTTTTGGCCTATCTCAAAGAAACCCCCGTGTTGATTACTGATATCTAGATTTTACATTTTGGGAAAGTTGACATCAAAGAAACACCCGACCTATATCCGCATTAAGAATATTTTGTAACTAAGGTTTTGAGCTTGTATTGTTTGCGTTTCCGCCTCTCTTTTGGAGTAAGGGAAGGAGGAAAAAAAATCCACAAATTTCGTTATGTATTATTTTATTGTTATCTTCATAAGTTATTGCAATAATACTAATTTTACACGCATTTTTAGAATAATGTGTAAAATAATTTGATAAAGAAGTTAATAATCTAAGCCATCTCGAATTGTGTATAATGTATATATAAATATATGTATCCAAATAAGTAATATAATGATAATAAAAGATTTTTTTTTGTAGATTATGTTATTATAAATTAAAAAGTAAAAATCAATTTATTGTGTTTGAGAAAGAAAAATTAAAAGAATTAAAATTTATAGTAAGTAATTAATTAACTTAAAATTATCAATTAAGAATATATATAAAAAATATATAGGAATATTTAAATCTCTTAATTTTTTAAGAATGTGAATTAATAAAATATTTTAATATAATTATCAATTAAATACATAATCAATTGAATCTAACATAACATATATTTCTGTTTTAAGTATAATACACATTATATAGTAATTAGTTTAATTATATTTTTATGTCAATTAAATTATAAATTATTTATTAAGTTAACCAACTATGTATTACATACATAAGAATAATACATCTTTGTTTAAAAATTATACATGTTATTTAATTAAGATAAATAATTAAATAATTCTCTTAAATTTATTTAAAGGTTAAAAAATTAATAACATAAAAATTAAATTAAATAATATACTTAAATTGAAATTACAATAAGGGTAAAATATTATATCATCACATATAAAAATTAGGTTTATGAGAACTCTAAATTAATAAATTAATTAAACATAATTGAATTCATATATCTCATATTTTTCAATAAGAAAGATATACAAATTAATAAATAAAAGAGAATACGAAATAATACAATCAATCTTTTGCATTATAAAAACTCTTGAATCTCTACTAAATTATGTCTTCTTTTAAACTCATCTCTTTTCTCGACAACTCTAAAATCTGATAAAAAATTCACATATAAAAAATTGGATTCATAAGAATTTTAAATTAATAAATTAGTTAAACATAATTGAATTCATATATCTCATATTTTTCAATAAGAAAAATATACAAATTAATAAATAAATAATATAATCAATCTTTTGAATTATAGAAACTAATATTCTCTTGAATCTCTATTAAATTATCTTTTCTTAAACTCATCTCTTTTCTTAGTAGCTCTAAAATCTGATAAAAATTATGCAAAAAATGGTTGGCCATTTCTAATGAAATTATTGGGCTAAATTAGACTTAGATGGAATCTGGATCGTCAGATCAGTTTTAGATTAAAGGTTGAGATGAAAAAAGAAAATTAAATAGTTCCGATCAATTGGATCACAAAATATGGCAAGTGAGGAACATGGAACAAATCAACATGTGATGCGTGGTGAAGCAGAGTGGTATTGGTCAACACAGGTTGAGTCAATGACAAGTAGCACACCATGATTCCCTTATCCGAATTGTGTGGCATTTTAGTGGAATGAATGGGCAAATCCTATAACGAAGCATAGCATTTTCGTTGATTTCTCGGCAAAAACTCGGAGCGAATGTTGTGACGACACATGACAATGACTACATTAGTTGGTACATACGGTGCATTCCAATTGGTTTCTCTTTGCTTGCGTGACATCCACATGTCTTATCCTGATTGTCTCTATATTAAAAGATTCATAAAAAATCCATAAAAATTCCAAAAATATATATTTTCATTTCTTTTTATTAGAAAGTTCATATTTTAATATTTTTAACCCTTAAAATACTACTTATTGAATAAAACTAATAAATATTAAGTAAAAAAGTACACTGATAACTCTATTTTTATAGAGTTATCACACCCCTAAACTTAACTCTTTACTTGTGCTTAAGTCAAGTAAAGTCTAACATGATAAAATAACATGGGTTGTAACTTCATAAATATATATTTATTAATACGTGCATATTTAGCAAAAAAAATATTCTCTTAAAAGTCATACAATTTTCATTATGAGGAGATTCACATATTCATCAATCAACGTTCCATCAATACAAGGGTACGCAAGGTTTTTGACGAATTGATTTTTGTGTGTGTTGCACATGATATCATCCAATGCATTCATGAAATCAACTTACATGAACATTCTAGTCGATTAAATCTTAGAACAAATTTCATAAGTCTATTTTTCACATCCTTTTCTACTAATGTAAATATACACTTAGTTAAAAATCAATAAGGGTTTTACATGTTTGTAATGTAAGGCCTAGATATGAGTAGATAAATGAAGAAATTTAGACTTTTTTCACACCTTAGCTTTCTTTTTATTTATCATGTAATATTTAACTATAATTGAACTTTTATTTGCTTTTTTAGTGTACTATCTTATCATTATTTTCATATTCGTTTATTTTGTAACTTTTTGTAACTTCATAATACCTCCAAACTTATTTTTTTTTAGAAATGAATCATTATGTTGTGAGTTTTTTTAATAGGGTGTATTACAATTAACATCATCCTATAGCATAACACATGATTGCATTTTCTTTTTGTATAAGCTAAAGGTAGAAGAGTAATGATAATTCTTATTGGCTAGGTTTAACATGTAGCTTAAAGATATGAAAGGTTCTTAATTAGACTTAAATGAGTGACTAAAGATATTAATAATGGTTAGCCTAAAAAACTCAATCCATCCAATTAAGGTATAAATCATTTCTCTTGCTCAATACTATTTAGAATTTTTCCTCGATGGATTATAATCTAAAACATGGTAGATTTCATCAACTCGTATAACTCATCACAAATTTTCTCTCAATAAACACATCAAAATCAATTATGAATATTTGCATAAAAATTTGAATCAATCTAATCAAAACTAGTAAATATATCACATGATTAATGCAAGTATCTTAACGAGCATGCTACATTTCTTATCCTAGTTATGGAAACCAATTTTTATCAGTATGTTCATATGTTTCATATCAAGCATGCATGTATTTGGTTTTCATATATTTATAATTTCTACCAAAATCATGATTAAAATTATACTAAAAATTAAAAAAATTCTAAAAATTAAAAATGCATACTAAACACTAAAGTAGAGAATGAAGTTTTCTCCCTGGAATTAAATTGTATACTATCCCTAATATGAAGTAAAATGAAAGAAAACTTCCATAGGCTTAACACAACACATTTGTTGTTGTAACTGCTCGATTTTATTGTGTCATTTCTCTCCACATTTATTTACCTACAAAACATATAAAATATAAATATAAATAAAATAACGTTGGGTTATCTCTCAATCAGTGTCATGTTTAACATTCTTGACTAGACGATCATATCAACTTTTAAGGTGCATCCACCAAGGTTATCACAAATGTTTCATTTGATAATTTATCTTCATGATAGTGCTTCATTCTATGTCTATTAACCATGAACTGCTTTTTATTTTTGTTTTCAAATTCAATGACTCTATGGTTAGTTACCTTAGCGATGGTGAATGGACCTAACCATGTACCCTTTAGTTTGCTCGGAAACAATTTGTTAAGTTGTAAAGTAATACTTTATATTCCGGTTCAAATATATGGTGCATAATTTTCTTGTTATTCTATCTTTTTATCTTTTTTTGTAAAGCTTCGTATTCTCATAAGCATTACACTATAGGTCATCCAATTAATTTATTTGTAGCATTCTTTTCTCACTAGTTGCATCTATGGACATATTCAACTATTTCAATACCCAATATTCTTTGTGTTCAAATTCTAGCAATAAGTGACATGCCTTTCCATAAAACTAGCCTATATGGAGTGGTACCAATTGGTGTTTTAAATGCAATTTTGTACACCTATAAAGCGTCATCCAACTTAGATGATCAATCCTTCCTAGAGATATTCATAGTTTTCTCCAAAATTCTTTTTACTTCTTTATTGGACACCTCCACTTTCCCACTTGTTTGGGGATGGTAGATGGTATAGTCTTTATGCTTAATTCTATACTTGGCAATAAAGACTTAAAGGCTCTATTGTAAAATTAACTACCTCTATTACTAATAATGATCCTAGGAGTTCCAAACCCAATGAAAATGTTTTTCTTCAAAAAATTTAGGACAAAATTAACATCACATTTAATGCTAGCTATGACTTCTACCTATTTTAACATATAATCCACTTCTACAAGTACATATTGGTAAAGTTACCAAAGGATGAAGAGAATAGTCCTATAAAATCAATGCCCCAAACATCAAACAGTTGCACTTAAAGTATACTATTTAGGTGTGTCTTATATCTTTTGAAATATTACACATCATTTGGCATCTATCACACATCTTTACATAAATAAAAGCACCTTTGAATAATGTGGGCCAAAAATAACCAGATTGAAGTAACTACTGTTTTTGAGCTCCCAAAGTGACCTTTATAGTTTGAGCTATGACAATGGTAAAGAATACTTCCAACTTCATCATACGTGACACACCTTCTCAAAATACCATCACTACATTCTTTATAGAGGTAAAGGTCATCCCAAAAATATTGTTTAATATAATGGAATAATTTCTTCTTTCGTTGCCATGTGAGGTCTGATGGAAGAATGATGACAACTAGGAAATTTGCAATGTCTACATACCATGGGATTTCTATTTGAGCTACTGAAAAAAGTTGCTCATCTGAAAAAGGATTCCACAATCATCATGTTTTCATCCATTTTTGCTTCCCTTTTTCAGCTTAGATAGTTGGTCTACTATCTGATTTTATGTTCTTTTTTATCATGGATTTTCAAGTCAAATTCTTGTAAAAGTAGAACACATCTCATCAATATTGATTTGACATCCTTCTTTGTCATGAGTTACTTTATTGCAAAATGATTCATGTAGATAGTCACTTTGGTTCCAACCATATAAGATCTAAATTTCTCAAAGGCATACACAATGGCAAGGAGCTCTTTCTCTGTAGTATCATAATTCATTTTAGTATTATTTATTGTCTTGCTTGCATAATATATGGCAAGGAAAATTTTGTCTCTTCGATTTCCAAGAAAAAACCCAATAGAAAAATTACTTGCATCATACATCAACTCAAAGGGCTTACTCCAATCTAGTGTGACTATAACTAGTGTTGACATTAGTTTCTCTTTAAGCACTTAGAATGCCTCTAAACATTTATCATCAAATTTGAAAAGTATATATTTTTTCAAAAGATTGCACTAGGATTTGGAGACTTGGGAAAAATGTTTTATGAAATTACAATAATAGACTGCATGCCCAAGAAAACTTCTTACTTCTTGTACACCGGTAGGTGATGATGGTTTATCAATCACTTCTACCTTATTCCTATTCACCTCAATACCATTAGCTAAGATTTTATAGCTCAAGATTATACCTTCATGTATCATGAAACGACATTTCTCCCAATCTAAAACCAAATTTGTTTCTTCACATCTTTGTAGCACTAGGGAGAGATAATGTATACATTCATCAAATGTGTTTCCAAAGATCGAAAAATAATCTATGAAGATTTCTAGATGATTTTCCACCATGTTTGAGAAAATAGCCATAATGTATCATTGAAATATCGCAAGTGCATTGCATAATCCAAATTGCATTATCTTAAAAGTAGAAGTTTCATAAGGACACATGAATGTGGCATTTTCTTATACATTAAGTGCCAAGAAAATTTGATGATAACTAGAGTATCCATCTAGAAGGCAAAAGAAAGAATGCCCAGTAAATCTATCAAGCTTTTGAACTATGAATGGGATAGGGAAATGGTCATTCCTTGTAGCTTTGTTCACTTTACAAAAATCCATACATACTCTCAATTCCATGACAATCCTGGTAGGTATTAACTCATTTTCCACCAAAATGATTCCTCATTTCTTTGGTATACATTGAACTGTGTTTACTCATTCACTATTTGATATTGGGTAAATGGTGCTCATGTCTAAGCACTTGAAAAATTCCTTCTTCACCACTTGTTTCATAGTGAGGTTTAATCGGTGTTGTGCATCCCTGATGGGTTTAGCTACATCCTCTAAATATTTTCTACATACACATAGATAAGCTTATGCATTTTATGTCAGTAATATATCAACTTATAACTCTTTTGAAGTTCCTTAGCACCTTCAATAGTGCTTCTACTTGCTTAATACTTAGACTAGTAAAGATTATGACTGAAAATGCCTCGTTATCACCTAAAAATTCATAACAAAGATGAGCCTTGAGCTTTCCACAAACACATTTGATACACACATAAGAGGCATGTCCTTCAAAAAGTTCACACAATCCACAATATCAACCATTAATTCCATAATTTCAACATTAAAATAGGTTAGTTTGTTTTATGGTGAATCTATGTCATTGTTCATAGTATCATATGTTACAGTTTTAAGTGGGGATGGTTCAATAAGTTTTGACTACCAGTATGAATATGTGTACCTATGTGAGTGTCATGGTATTCACTAGCATGTGTGTTCACAGAATTAACAAGCACATACTCTAAAGCATCTTTAGGGCACATGTTATAAAGCACATAAGTGGTTACTTATCAATTACATCTATTTGAAAGCAATCACTAGCATTATCAGCGTGAGAAAATTTAATTTCTTTAAACATATTAAATGTTACTTGTTCATCTTGCATTTTTATTATAAGCTCACTTTTTTGTATATTAATAAGTGCTTTTTTGATTGCTAAGAATGGACGATCAAGTATGATAGGAATGTCATGGTCCTCCTTCATGTTTAGCACGATGAAATCTGTTGGACAAATGAATTTATCTACTTTTATAAGCATATTTTGTACCATTTCTCTGGCTCTTTTGATTGATTTGTCTATCATTTGCAACATTACTAAAGTGGGTTTGACATTACCAACCCCTAATCTCTTGAAAATTGATAATGGCAAAAGGGTAATGTTAGAAAAGTCATATAGTGTCTTGCCAAAATAGATGTTTCTAATAGTGCAAAAGATGTTAAAACTATCCAGATCTTTCAATTTTAATGATAGTTTTCTCTCAAAGATGTCACTAAAACCTTTAATCAAGGTTATTGTTTCATGATCTCTAAGCCTCATTTTCTTTGATAGTGTATCCTTCATAAATTTGGCATAAGACGACATCTGTTTGAGTGCATCTACAAATGGTATGTTTATGTGCAGTTTCTTGAAAATTTCTAAGAATTTTGAAAATTGCATGTCTCACTTTTGCTTTTGCATTCTTTGAGAAAAAAAGGAATGGTGGGTTTGTAGAGATTGCTTTTCTTTGGCTAAATTATTTCTTTTTCAATGCTTTCTTTATCCACTAATTCTTCTTTATCCTTGTTAGTTTCATGTTTCTCTTTATCATTTTTAGTCTCATCCAAAATTTTATTATTCTTTAAAGCTATGGCTTTACAATGCTCCTTACCTTCTCTTCTTGTGTTTATAATTGTGTCACTTGGAAGGTTATCTTGAAGTCTTTGACTTATGGCCTGGGCAAATTGCCCTATTTGGGTCTCTAAATTCCAAATAGAAGCCCTTTGAATGGATTCTAGGAGATCCACTTTTATATTTATTGATTGGATGAAATTTTTCATCATCTCCATTAAAGCATTTGTGTTATCCTTAATAGGTGGCTTCTTTTCTTGGGTTTATGATTATTGTGGTTGTTGAAAACTAGGTGGTAGAAATTATTAATGGTTGAATTTCTTGTTGTTGTTACTCCAAGAAAAATTTGGATGTTATCTCTATCCTGGGTTATATGTATTCGAGTATGAATTATTGTTTTGGGTCACATTATTTATATAACATGCTGATTCAAGATTATTTTGGACAATTGTCAAACAAATGAGCTCCACCAGATTCACTAGCTGGTTTTTACTCGTTGGCAAGTTTTGATCCTTCAAAAGATTCACTATAGATGACACTTGAGTTGTAAATGTTGTGACATCATTTACCTCATACATTCCGGGTACTTTTCTTATGGTTGTTATTATATATATTGGTCATTGATAATTATTGTTAGTCATTTTCTCAAATAAATCATAAACTTGATTGTAAGATTTGGCTAGCATAGCTTTATTAGCAATTGCATCAACAATGGTTCTTGTTTTAGCATTGAAACTATTGTAGAAAGTCTCCATTTGGATCCAATGAGGAATACAATGGTGACGACATTTTCTTAGTAATTCTTTAAATCTTTTCATACTTCATATAAAGAATCCTTTTAATTTATTGGTAAGAGGTAACATCATTTCTAAGCTTGACATTCTTTTTTGGAGTTTAGCCAAGCTTAAGCACGGTTCACAAAGAGCAAGAAAATAATCTGAACCTAAACTCCTCCTCGGTCATACTACTAAACTTGAATACATCCCCAAATTCAATAAACAATTTAAGATGTAAATGAAGACACTCTGTTGGTAATCTGTTGAATAATCTAATTGTTTGCATCATTTGAAATATCACTGTTTTAGTTCAAATTGTTTACCTTAATGTTTCGCCTTCTAATGCTTAGATTCAATCCTTACAATATAGAAAAATTCTAAAAAATATATGTTTTCATAACCTTTCACTAAAAAGTTCATATTTTAATATTTTTAATACAAAAAATACTACTTATTTAATAAAATAAATAAATATTAAGCATAAAAATATATTGATAGAGTTATCAATCTTTACTCAAATAATACAAATATTATGTAAAGTTTGTATCTTTGTTTAAAATATTATCATAATTATTTTTGTTATTGTCACAATAAAAGTGTGTGAATTGTATATCATATCAATACAATTAATTATATTTGAGTGTTATTATTATTGATAAAATTATTATTAATAAATAATTTGTGATAACAACAATTTTAGTTATAGTAATAATGTTAAATTTATTTTATTTTCTTAAAAATTACACGAAACCACCTCATATAGTTTTTATAGAATCTAGGTTGATGAGAAAGTCTTGGGTGGAAAGTGGTGGTACATCTTTTGAGTTTAAGCCGTTTGTTTTTTAATAAAGATAAATTTTTTTCAAGAAAAGATGTGGCATCAACGGCCCAAAACAAGGGGTATATTGCTTCCGACTGTTTTGCCCTTGTTTAGACGAAGCTCGCTGCATATCATTGGGCGGACAACTCACTTGAAATTAATCTACCATTTAGTATTATTTTGAAAATACAAAGCTTTTTTTAACAACTGAAGTTAGTATTTTAAGAAAATTAAACTTTATGAAATTATTGTGGTATATTAAATTGTTTTTATACTACAAGCTATTGTTATACAATAATTTATGTTTCATGTAATTATTATAGATCAAGAATAAATAAATCATACCATTTTAACTAATTATTATCAATCATATTAATTATTATACAATAACAATTTGTAGTGTAAAAAATATATTTTAAATTAATTTAATATAAAAACATGTAAATTTATGAATAGCATAAAAAAGGTGTGTAAATTTCTTTAAAAAAAAAGTTATGTATAGTATTAAATAAATATAAACAATATATCAAGGGGTGGTTATCTGTCCCAATTTTTTTTTAAATGCCACTTCATATCGACCAATCCTCAATAACATGTGGTAGAAAGGTGGGAAAAAATTGTGTTAAAAATATGTAAAAATCAAATTGATTATAAATATTTAAAATTATATGACATTGAATAATAACATAGATAAACATATCCTTATACCTGCAATTTTGTACATAAATATTGTGTTTTCTATCAATATTTCCCGTTATATATTACAAGAATTTAAGTGAGATAGATACAAATTTGTTTAAAAATATTTTTTAGTAGATCATATAAGATAACTATTGATTAATTTAATATTTTTAATTATAATTTAGATGTATTTAAAAAATTAAACTTTATATTCTATTATATTTTTGATTCATATTTAAAAAAAAAATTTCATCTTTATTATAAAAAAATAATGATGATAATAATAATAATAAATAATCTCAAGAGTAAAAAGACCCCTAAATACATTCTAACTTTAGCAATTGTCAACATTCTTCTCAAACCGAAGATTAACATGTATTTTTGGTTTTGCTTTATTGGTAGAGACCCAAAATTAATTAAATAAATAATAGCCACCAAATCTATGAATTGAACGTTTATTTTGCTTTTAAACAGCATTTTGTTTGTTTTAGTACTCTATCTAGCTTTTGAACCCCTTCTTCTCTTTCTTTATGAATTTAATTTCTTATCTTACAAAGAAATTCAAACACTAGTCGAATTTAAATTATGGGAACTATGAAAAACTTGTTGTAGCGAAAGAAAAACAAAAACAAAGAAAAATTCCATATACATATTTTTTTCAAGAAATATATAATACTTGTTAATTTGTTTTAAATTCAATTTCCCAATTAAGTTTACCAAAGAGAGTGTTGTCTTAATTGTTCAAATGTCGAACAATAATACGAAGATGAAGGGCCTCTTGAAAGGTCTTAGATACATCTCTCAAATATTTGGTACCTACTTTATTAATTAATTTATTTTTTCAGTTTCTTTATGAGCATTAATTATAATGAGATTGATGTCTCTCTCTCTCTCTCTCTCTCTCTCTAATCTTTATCTTCAAATTAATTAATGTTCTTAATTCAAATGAAGTGCAACCTAGTTCTTTTGATTGAATGTTTCTATTTAAATTACATATAATTATGTGATTATTTTGTAGAAAACGACCAAAAAAATAATGACATGCAGATTGGTTTTCCAACTGATGTAAAACATGTAGCTCATATAGGATGGGATGGTCCATCTGTAACTTCCCCAAGCTGGGTAATTTTTTTTTTCTTTTTTTTATTATAATGATTAAAAATATCAAACCCAAAACTTTGTTCTTTTTATTTGTTTAGTTTCAGTTTCATTTGTGTAATTAATTAGCATAAACCAGTATAATGTCGTACTTTGCTTCAGATGAACGGATTTAAAGATCCAGAGGGATATGGGAATGGTGGTTCTGGTGAAGCTAAAGCTGATGGTACCTTTAAATTGGCCTCCCAAGGTAAGATAACTACTTCTTTCCATTATTATACTAATACTGATTACAATTACTTTAGTTAATATAATAGTAATGAAATGATTTTTTAATCTTATATTTAATTACATTTTAAGGTTATTATTATATAATAAAAATTTCATTAATTACAAAATAATTGTAACAATTGCCCACAATATGGATCCTCCTGTATCTCTTGTTACATTAATCCCTAAACCTATGTATCTCTTGTTACAATTCCTAAACCTACAATGTCTTTAATCTTGTATGACAAACAGCTTTTCTTAGTTATGTACACAAACTTCATTTCTTCCTTTTTATTTGGGCTTTGAAAAAAATTTCAACCAGTATGTTGGACCAAGCAAGAGTATCATCCGAGTTTCTACATTTCTTTCCATGTACTAACTCATTGCAATTATGTCATATTATCCATGTTAGCTAGGTAACAAAATTATCCAGCCTATTCAGTAAAGCTACATATATAGCCACATACTATTCCATATATCTCTGTAAATTGCAAACTATCAATTTGTTCCATAAGTGTTTTAAAAAATAGATTTGTACCATAATTTTCTCGCACCATTACACCTCCATGTAGCATGAGCTCCATCTTCAGGAACACTATTACAAATTGAGAACCAAGGATAGTCCACAACTTTCCTTTTAAAGATATTAATATACATTGGTAGAAATCTCAGCACTAATTCTGCTTATCAGTATTACTATAACCAGCCCCCATATCTTCAACTATGTTGAACAATCTCCTTTTATGCTCTGTTATGTTAGCCAATAGGAGCTTTTAACATAAAGATATCTCTGCCATAAAAGAATTTATATGTAATGTTTTTTGTTGAAACTATAGTAAAATATCCCAGTATAAGAAAGCCAAGGATAACCATACCGTAATTTTTCACATAAAATTACGGTATTATTAAAACATATTTAAAATAATTTTGACATATTACATGATATAAGTATTATATGTGAAAAATTGATATAAATTTATATGATATTGACATTATATATGCATTCCCGAGTAGAATTATTATTTAAAAAATATGTAGGTTCACATCGGAGATCAACAAGATCCTCATCAAATTCTTCAGGGAGAGACGGTGACATACCGCAATCATCAAGGCGGCAACATCCAACAGGCAGACGAGGTGGTGGAAGTGATTCGCCGGCTAGGGAAAAGTCGGAGAAGACGAAGAGGCGTTCCTCGAAGAATTCAAATAGGGATTCAATGGATAGCCCCAAAAATATGACACGAAGATCCCTGGAATATTCAAGCACTGGAAGTGATGTATCAGCAAGAAACCCACCAGCCATCCCAAAGAAAACCAGGAGAAAGAAATCTAAAGAAAATTGTGTTGAAGGCTCTCCAAAAACAAGATCAAAAGCCCAAGTTTCAGACCAACTAGCCCGCTCTGATTCTGTACCTGACCCATTTGAAAAACCATTTATATAGAAGCTTAGGATATAAGATCTTTTTCTTGAAATCCTTTGAGATTGCAATTGGGTGTTCTTTAGTTTATTAGAACCCTTTTTAGTTGGAAACTAATTTTTTATTTATTTATTTGATTAAAATTATTCATGGAGGCTTGTATAATATCTATGGATCACTCTCAATTCCTTTTCTTCTTCATTCACGTAATATATTATTATTTGTTTGTTTATGTAGGCTGGAACGAGAAGGAAGATTTTGTTCTAGTTAGTTCTCTATAGTTTCACAGAAAATTGTAACATTTGTTGAGAAAGTAAAAGAAAATTAAATTTGAATAATGAAATTTTGACTGAAAATTTATTGTATTAGAATATACAGAAAGGAATAACATTGAAGTGTTCTTTGAAATAAGGACAATGCATGTTGCCTTGTCATTTCTTCTCTTGTAGTTCAAATAGCTCAAAATAAAATAATGAATGTATACAACAATTCCCCAAAAAAACAAATTATATTTGTAAAAATCAGCACCACGAGGACCATGCTAGCTATTTTAAGTTACAAGAAGTAAAATAATGAAGAAATTACCAAATTTGAAAATGTTAAGCGAAAAGTTCATGATGATATAACATAGAAGAAATAGAAACTATGATAATTATAGTTACTCTTTTCATTGACAGAACTCACAGGTTACATTTTTGCCAGTCACTTTAACATCCCAAATTTACTTTTTCTACTCTTTTGTTAGACCCAATAAAACTATATTTAACAATCTAATCTCACAGATCAAAGTTCAAAAAAAGAAAAATCAGATACGATGAAAAGGGGAAAAAAGATAAAGAAAAGGAGGGATGTGGTTTCTAATATTCCTAGGAATAAAGAGAAACTAACATACGGAAGAACACTAAACAGATGGGCAAGAAATAAACATCATGAATTGGAGAAACCCCATTATTGAGAAGAGCAGGGTTGGGTCTATGAGGTTTCTTGCACATCTTTAATTGACCTAAATTTCTGGTTTTGTTAATTGAAATGAAAGCTGCTTCTTCAACACAAAGTTCTGGATTATCTCCCAACTTAAGATTGTGTCCAATTTTAGAAGAAAACTTGGCTGATAATAGGACTCTACCACTTAAGTTGTTATTCTCCAAATTAATCTCATTCACAAACTCCAAAAGCCCAAATTCCTCAGGTACTGTCCCTTCAAGCTTGTTATTGTCAAGACCCAGATAACAGAGACTTTTCAGATGTAATCCCATTGAAGGAGGAATTTTTCCCATCAGTCCCATGTCTGAAAATCCTATTCCCAAAATACCCTCAAGATTTTCCCAAATTTCTGGAATTTTCCCTCCCAGTTTGTTGCCACTCATAAACAACTCTCTTAATCTGGGCATTTCAGCTAAAAACAGGGGGATTCCAAAGTTACCAAAACGGTTGTAGCTTAAATCCATAAACTCCAAGTTTTGTAAAGATTTCAAACTCTCTGGTATTTTACCTGAAAACCCATTAAAGCTTAAGTCCATCTTAAAAAGCTCCACGAGGTTACCCATAGCTTCTGGAACACTTCCTTCAAAGTAGTTGTTGCTCAAATCAAGAACCTTCAGTTTCTTCAAATGAGCCAAAGTCACTGGCATTTCACCACTTAATTTATTTCTCGAAAGCGTAAGCTCTTCCAGGCTGACCAAATCACCAACCACATCTGGGATTTCCCCATAAACTCCATTTCCGGTCAGAACAACCCTCCTCAAACTCGTGAAATTACGAAGAATTCCACTCAAAGACCCAACCAAAGACGGATTATCTACCAACACAAGCTCCTCCAGAGTTGAGGCATAACTCGGCTTAATATCAGGAACCAAAACGCGCTTCTCAGTAAAGCACTTGTAGAAGAAAAGCTTCCGAAGATACTTGAAAGAGCTAAAGAGAAGTGGACTGAGCGTAGAGTTGGCAGAACAAGGTGGGTTCGGAGTATAATCCGAGACAAACCCAAAACTTAATTCGGTGACATGAACCGATTCAGCCGAAGAAGGTTCGTCATCGTCGGAAAAGTAGTCACAAACGACGCCGTGGGGAGCAGAAGAACAGAGATCATCAGTGAAGAGAGAACGCCAAAGAATATTTGAGTTAATAGACTCAAGAACAGAGTAAACCGCGTGTTGTTCAGCTGAGTTGAGAACGGGAAGGTCTTGCCCGAGCGAAATGGGCAAAAGGGTAAAGAAAACAGTGAGGAAAAGTAATGAAAAGAAGCTAAAAGTGAGATTTGAATGAAACAGAGCCATTGGCAAAAGAGAAGATGAAGAGATAGATAGGGTTGTTGACAAAATGAGTGGTAAGTGTAGTTAATATATAATAAGAGGAAAGATTGGAAATGGGAGAGATAAGAGAATAGAGAAGGACAGGGATGTTGGAGAATAATGGTGAAAGAGTACTGAGGGAGATCTCTGACACAGAAAAATGCAGAACAAGAGTGGTGGAGTGGTGAGTGGTGGTGGGATTGTTGCCAGAATAGTTACTACTTGGTACTATTATTGGTTGTTGGTCATGGTAAAAAAGTGTGAACTCTTTTTTTATTTTTTATTTTTTTTTACGTGTTATTTTCTTGTACTCTTTTCATATTCTTTTGTAAGTTTTTTTTTTCTACCTCGAATTTTGTTAAATTATGAAATAAGTAGCATTAATAATATTTTTTATTTTTATTTGTATCATTTTTTAAATTAAAATTTAATACATATTATTAAAAAAATAAAAAATATATTATTAATACGGTTAACATTAATTTGGAACCATCGTAGCGTTAGTGCACTTCTTTTCATAAAAAAATCAAATGCACGTTTATTTATAAAGCGAGAAATATAAGTAAATTTATTTATATATTACTTTTATTTAAAAAATATGTTTTTTAGGTACATTTGTCTATTAAACAAGTAAAAATGAGAAAAAAAAATTATGAATTCATTTATCTTGGTTTATTTGTAAAGTCGGTTAGGTAATTATTTAATAAATTTTGAAAATATATATGATAATTTTTTACTCAAAATTGATTATATTTATTTAATTAATTAATTAATATATTTATTAAATTAAATTATATGTTAATCAATAATTAGTGTTTGTTAAGAAATTTAAAAAAAAATTAAAAAAAATAATTTTTTTTTATATTTTTTAATATCCGTCCCAAACTGTAACGATTTTTGAACGATTTCAAATACAGATATATAATTCAATTTAAGAAAAATTATATTAAAAATCGTCCCCACTCGTACCATGTCCATCCCTAGAAACAAGCATATAATAACAAATATATATTTTTTATTAAATATAATCCAATAATAATATAAAAAATTATATGTTTGTAATTTTTGATAGGTATAGATATATATATATATAAATAAAATAATAATTAAAAAATTACATAAATTATTTTGATTAAAATTAAATAATTTTATTATTATTTAATGTATAACTTTGGATATTAGAAAAAAAAAATTGTTTAAATTTTATTGATTTTTTTTAAAATTTGAAAGAAAAATTTCTAATTTTTAATTAAATATTAATTTTTTAACTATATATCTATTGAAATATATAACATATAAATAACAAATATGTTATACTATTATATTTAAAGAAAAAAGAGAAATGGAATAAAAAACTTACTTGGTACATATTTTTATATTTTTTTTACAAACAAATAAATTTAAATAATATTTTTTTATAAAAAAATATACTTAAAAATATATGTTTTAATCTATGATACTAAACAACTATCTTTGATTTCGAGAAAGGGACCATTACACTGTTCACACTTTTATAAAACTATAAAGTATAACTTCTAAGCAATAACCTTTTAAGGGGCATATATATTATGTAAAAAATAATGGAAAAATAAAAAAAACTAAATCCCTAAAATTTATGACATTTTTTTCAAACTATAATATGTAACTTATAATCAATAAATTTTTAAGCAGCATTTTATGTAAATATATTATATAAATTACTTATTGTGATAATTATTCAAATATGAAGGGATTATTTCCAAAGATTTTAATTTAATAAAAATTAAAATTTTGAGTTAAATTTATCAAATTTAAAACATTAAAAAATAAATTATATAAATTAAAAATAAAGTAATAATATTTTAGATTATGAAATAAATGAATTTATAAGCCTTAATATAAACCTATAAAGTATAGCTTATAAGCTATAACCTTTTTAAGTGGTTACTATGCAAAAATATCGATATTATTTTAAATTTGTCTTAATTATAAAAAAAATTATTACTATTATAATAAGAATAAATAAAAAATTTATTTTATCCTTAATATTAATTATACATTAATATCATTATTATTAATAAGAATAATTTATATTTTGTTAATATTACTTAATACATTATTTTCCAAGATGAAAAAAGGAAATTCACGATTAAAAATTAAATAAAACTCTAAAATCTTCAATATTTTAATTTTATTTTTATTCACGTGTAAAAGTAATTTTATTTAAGTTATTAATATCTATTTTAATTAATTTTAATAAGAATGATAACCCTAAATTATTAAAATTTATTAAAATCGATATAAATAACCTAAATAATACTTAAAAGTACCTTGCAATTTATATTATTAAAAATGTTAACTGTATTACTGGATCAACTAGAGGAAGAGATGGAAAAGTTCAGTATAAAATTTGTTAACGTAAACCATACTCGCTAATATGATTATTAACTCAATGATAGAAGAATTTACGCAAAACTTAATGAACAAAAATGGAATCCAGCCAGAAAAAAATTGCAGGCAAATTTTCCAATCAATTGAGATCTTGTAGCTCTTTATTTCTAACCAAATAATTATTGAAAATCTGGGGAATCCATTCATGTTCTGGATAATAGCTAGGAAGCCTTTAATGATTATTTTTTTAATAATAGAAGCTAGTGTTTTTATTTATTTAATTTTACATTAAAAATAATAATTTTTTTTTTCTATATTATAAAGTGCTTGTTTCGTGTTATTTTGAGATATCATCAAATATTTCTACCGCAAAAAAGAAAAAAAGAAGAAGAGCTTCTTAGGAAAACCCTGACAAAAGAAAAAGATAAAGAAACACTCGAAGACAAAGAAACAAAAGTTAGAAAAGTGTATGTCTGTACAGTGTAAACTTCAAATCGTAAAGGACGTAGACTAATATAAATTGGTAATCGGAAAAACAAAATCAGAAATGACAGATTTTTCCTCACCCCTAACAGAATTTAAAAGGTACTACTAGCTAGCTGTCTAAATCGTACAAAGTGTATCAGTCCAAGCGAAATGGAAGGGTAAAAGAAAATTCATATCTACCCTAATATATAATTTACATTGAAATAATTATATTTAACATAATATATATATATAAATAAATTATAAGGTTAATCATAATTATTATAAAATTGTAATATATAAAGTATTAAAAAATATTTATTTTTATTAAAATATGTGATGAAATATTTTTTTAGATTAATAAAATTTTAATTTTTTAATAATTAATAATTAATAAAAAGAAAAAATAATATTATTAATTAAAAATATATTTTAGAAATAATGAATTTTAAGAGCGGTTATTCGTATTTCGTAGTAGTGTTACTTGGGAAACCGTAAAAGTTAACAGCCGGCGAAGCCGACATTAACCTGCGGAATATGCAGCCCCAAGCCGACAAAATCAAGCCGTAGTTGCCGACTTGTCCAATGAAAATGACACCTAACTAATCACACATCTGACCATACTTACACAAGTCGTGTTCTTAGTGGATTAGGAATCAACTCTTCTTCTTCTTTTCTTTTTTTTGGCTCAAAAGGAATCAATTGTTACAAGGGTGGGTTATTTACGCATTTGGTTTATGTAAATTTTTGAAATTGATAAAAATAAATTTTATTTTTAAGACATTTTTTTAATGTAATTAGTTATTTAAAATTTATATTTTTTATAATTGTAATATATATTTTATAATAAATATTAAAAAAATTATTGAATAAAAAATGATAATATAATTTGAAACAACATTCAAACCATTAAACACATTATATATTTAAAAACTAAATTAAAACTAATAAATTGATGTAGTAATAATATATATGTGAGTAAATATATAAAAACATTTCTTAATAATTTCATATTACAACTTGCGTTAATGTTTTATTATCGTAATCGAAACAATAATTATTTAATAACAATAGATATTGAAATATAATTGTAAAGATTTATCATATAAACAAAAAACTAACTTTGAGTCATTTTAAACCTAAATGTTCTTTATAAAACTAAATTAAATAAAGCATTCTAATGATACAAACAAAATAAATTTTAAATAATTAATTCTAAATTAATAGACACAAATTACATAGAGTAAAACCTTTCTAAGATGAGATTGTCAATACTCATCATCTTACTTGTTTTAGATCAAATATTATTTTTATGTAATTTGAATATGTAATTTGAAATGAAAGAGGAGTGAATATTTTGTGAAAAACATAAAACTAATATATTTAAAAATTATACTAACAAAAATAACATTATCAATACTAATTTATATTAGAAATTTTCAAAGGTAACATGGAATTTCACAATTAGTTCTCTCCGATCATATGGAACATAAAGGGGCCCACAACTCTTTTATGAAAATAATTTTTTTTAAATATAATTATTTATAATTTTTAATTTTTAAAAATAACACATTTTATATTTAGATCATATATTTTTTCTTTCATTTTTAAACAACCACGTTATTCAATTAGGTTAAAAATAATTCCTTCCACCCCAATCCCTACACAAGTAATAGAAAAAAGAAAAAAAAAAGGATATACAATAAAATCCTAAAAACAAAGAAATGTTCTTCTAAATATTTATTTGTGAATTCTAATTCATGAAAATAGTCTATTATTTTATATTAAACGTCGTCTAAAGAAAAGTCATTTAAATTAAACTATGATTATTTAAATTTATTTAATTTTAAACTTCATACAATTTGATATTATTAAATATTATTACAATGTTAGTTTTATTGTTATAAATTTTAGGGATGTAATATTATAAATATATGTTTTTTTTTCATGAATGAATTTAAAAATGAAATTATATATCTAAAGTAGATTATACCATATAACTAAACCAATAAACGGCTTTAACTTAGTAAATTTGTTTTACAAAAATCCATTTAAGTCCACTTGATTAAACAAAAAATAAAAAATTTAACCCTTTATTTCATGAATATGTCAACTTAGATATTTTGCAAGAGAAATTATATTACGGGCCCTGAACCATTATTGATGTAGGGCTGTAGGCCAATCAATAATCAAATTTTGCTTTGAATTATATGACTTTTACAATTTGTAGAACACCACAGATCAGATGGGAGGTTGTAGAATAGGGGCAGCTAAAGAGGAAACAGTTGATGATAATGGTGAGACTTGGGAGGCAAAAAGTTTTATTTTTATGTGAGGAAAAACTACCACAATGACAATGTATGAGTATACATCGCTTCTGGACATGTTTGGTTGGTACCCATTCCTTTTCAAGGACAAAACACAGATTGCGATATACAAGTTCAAGTATCTCTTAGAATATCAAATCCCAAGTAATTGCATGAGGGATATACAAAAATACAAAATGATCATAACTAAAACAAACTGCAGTAATTCATACGCTCCACTTGAACGTGCTTCTCTTAAAAGTGCTTTCAAGAAACTAGTTTTAAGATAAGCATTCAAGTATTTGAGATGAAAATATTAAAAGTGATTTTAAGTGACACTTCAGTAATTTTTTTAATAAGAGAACCATTCAAAACTACTACTCTCAAAAGTAATTATATAAACTTCTCATAAAAGCATTAATATTGCTTCTCAAAAGTTTAGAAGCACTTCTTTTGAATATTGCAAAACAGTGTTTTGGGCTAATAGGAAGCCGATACAAAAGGACCCCACATATCATGATTGCAATTAGCAGCAGTGAATAAGAATGAACAGTTATTGCCCAGATATACCCGTCATTACAGAACCATTGAAACTCAAAATTTCATCCAAATAAATTTGAAAACATAACTAGAAATTATTGACAGTTATTATTTGGAAAAATTTCTTGAGCACCAGTTCTTGTTTTAGCTCAAGCCATACGCTCGTGTATTTCAATAGTAAAAGCACGATTGGTGCACAATGCTTAGCCAAAAAAATAATCATTGTCAAGATAAAACAATATGAAACGTGGGGATTTCCTTATTTGTATGCCTTCACTGCTTTCTCAGCAGCATCATCCAGATCTTCGGCAGTAATTAAAGCCATGCCACTTTCCTGCAGATTCATTAATAAGTACAAGTAATCATTCGCAGTGCACTCTACAAACACTTACTATCTGGACAAAAATATAGCGCTTTTCTAAAGAATCTAGAATAATTTTCATTCTCATGAGTCATTAGTTAACAATAACCTTCAAAATTCTCTTTCCTTGGTCCACATTAGTGCCTTCAAGACGAACAACAACTGGAACTTTTAGAGCAACCTGGGACAAAAGACCCAGCCAAAGTTGAGACCTAGAAAAACTAGCTGCTAGCAATTCAATTGTTTCGAAATAGGCCAAATGTAAAAATAACCAACAATTTCCTTTCAATCAAAAAATTACCAAATTATATTAATTTGAATCATATTTATTCAAGTTAGAAAATAATTAGCCAACAAGAACGAAGAAGGTTTTCTTTTTACAATTCTTTTTAATGTAGATGATGGCATGTACAAAAATTCGACAGGCCTGAAAATAAAAATAAATCATATGTAAGCAGAAACAGGTGCAGGGGTTCTCACATGTTTAGCAGCATTGACAATGCCATTTGCTATAACATCACACTTCATAATTCCACCAAATATATTTACCAAAATTGCTTTCACCTTCTCGTCAGAAGTCAAAATCTTAAATGCCTCAACCACCTGATGAAGAAGAAAGAAAAGACTTTTAGCGGGCAAGTAACAAGTCAAATTTTTAGCAACTATCTAGGTCGTCCACTTAGAAAGAAAAAGTACCATACCCAACAAGCTATAATGAAAAATGAATAAGTACATGAGTGTGCATGCCCCTTAACATTTTACACATACACACATATAATCTTACTTAGATGCATAGAAATGAATACACAAAAAGAAAAGAGTACCCTGGTATAAAAAATAATAATTAATTAATTACGATGTCGACTTTAAGAAGGAGAACAAATGGCTGTGCGCATAAAATCAATAATACAGCATATTTTTCTTGTATAATCACCTGTCCTTCAGAAGCATTACCACCAACGTCCAAGAAGTTGGCAGGTGTTCCACCATGAAGTTTAATGATGTCCATTGTAGCCATTGCTAATCCTGCACCATTAACCATGCAACCAATTTCCCCATCCAAGCCAATATAATTCAAGTCCGCTTTGGCAGCCGCAACCTATGAGAAGGTAAAGAAATGTGATAAAACACAACCACGTTACTTGTTATGTGAGAAAGATACAGGACATTGTCTTTTTTTTTTTGGTCAAAGGATATAGGACATTGTCAGTGCTAACTTTTGCACGTTAGTGCAACTGTATATATTCATTGGTTGTTATTTTCACAAATGCTCATGATGATAGTCATCCTTCACACTCATTTCTCTATTTCAGCCCTATGTCTTCTCCAATAAGAGCTAAGAAGAGAACAGCATACTTTGCAACAAAGGTCAAAGGACAGCGGACTATATGCACTTCGAATATAGTAAAGGTAAAAAAGACATGGAAACCAAACCTCTCGAGGATCCTCCTGTGATGGATCTCGTAAAGCGAATATCTCTTTCTGACGAAATGCAGCATTATCGTCAAAGTTCAACTTTGCATCAGCAGCTACCAGCTGGTTATCAGAAGTTTCTGCAATTGGATTTATCTGTCACAAAGAAATAATGTTCAGGACCAAGATGGTAATAGAAAGCCTAAGTCCTAACAGTCAAATCTTGGAATCCGAAAGGTTACACTCACTTCTAACATTGTGCAATCGCACTCTATGAACAACTTATATAATTTTTTCACTTGCTCAATTGAATCCTTTCTATCAGCAACTTTGAGAGCCAAACCATCTACCACCTTTGCAGCATCTTCATCAGTAATTCCTTTGAATACATCAATAGGTACCTATGAATAAAATCCGATATAGGATTACATTAATAGCAATAATATAGGAACAGAAATATGTCGATCTGTCTGAATAGCAATATCAAAAACAAAATAACAAATTAAAAACCTTTATTATCATCTCCGGGAATTTTTCAGCAAGATCTTCAATGCTGGTCCCACCCTTTCTGCAGGCAATTATAAGCTGCAAGGCAGGTTAAGCAAATATAAAATAATATTACCTGTTAAACAACCATTTTGCTATAAAATAAGATGAAAAGCAATACAGATAATACTAGTTCAGATGACATACTGGACCAGCAGTTTTTCGATCTAGAGTGATGGCAAAGTACATCTCGTTGATAAGAGATAACTTTTCACACAAATACAGCTGTAAATGTTTAGAGGGAAAAAAACTAAAGTTATTAATTGCTAGTTTGTTGGTCTTAAAGTACTTGAAATTTAGACCGTCAGAGAGCAAAAAGAAGGCATATAATTTAGAAAGTTAAGAAAACGTACAAATAAACGGAATTACATGCTTGGAAATATTTTCAAAAACTCTTAAAACACCATGATAGTACAACAACTAGCTGATCATACTGATAGAGATATCCATGATTGATCATAATTTGATCTGAACTATTAAAATTAAAAAACACAAATATGTGAGCATTCAAATTTTTATTTTAATTAGAAAAATCCTGAGAACAGGCATCAAAAACGTATTTGGCCTAATAATAGGTTTATATGATACAGTAACAAAAAAAGGAAGCAAAAAGTACAAGCATCTCAAGTATTTCTAGACATATAAGCATATTACATAATGGAAAACCATGTCAACCTTGCTAACAACTTTGCCCTGAGGTCCTGTCTGCTTCGTTACAAGTATTTGCCCGAGCATCTTCCCTGCAACACAAGTATAGAGTTAGGAGACATTTTTTTGGGAGGGGGGGACTTTAAAAATAGATGGCAATGCCACAAATTCTAAAATGTATACACGTTGAATTAAATTAAAGTTGTCATAGCAATGACCAAACAGATAAAATACACTCATAAACAAACAAAAAAATATTGACCAAAAAAATCATAAAAAGTATGGCGGCTGCCACAAATAATAACTGCATCATATGCATTATTTAAAACCATCAACAATGTGACTTAGATGGATTAGCCCTAAAAATAACATTATTCTGTTTTATGAGAGCCTTAGTCCAGTTCAGATTAAAAAACGTGAATGCTTTTTAAATTATAAGAGAGGTACAGCAAGACTTGTTCAACAACCAGACAATTTGATGTAAATATGAAATCACATGTCATTTGTTTTCTTCAACGACCGATTTCAACTAAAATGCACAAGAGCTAGCTTGTCTCTGATGGAAACAACAACAGCAAAAATGTAAGACCAACCACATCCTATTAGAAAATAGACATTCTTCGGTACCAGCTATGTCTTCAACCTTGTCCTTCTTGATAATATGAACACCACCTTGGAGACCACTCTTAAACGTTCCCAACCCTCTTCCACCAGCCAAAATTTGGCTTTTAACCACAACCTGCACCAAAGCTATAGTTAGCAATGATCTAATAACCGACATATAAAACATATGAATCTTCATTCTGAAATAAACAAGGGTAGGATTAACACACCCTCAACCCCCGGACAATTACCTCATTTTGGTTAGCAAATGCATCCTGAACTGCCTTTTTCACTTCATCCAGAGAAGAAACAGCAACACCCTTGGGGACATTGATCCCATGTTTGCTCATCAACTCGGCCCCCTGTTTCCAAAGAATAGAAGGGAAAAATAATCAGAAACAAAACTATTTTCCATAAATTAAAAAGTAACATAGACTCCAGTAATTCCCACGATTGAGCTAACACAAAGATCTGCATAATTTCTACAAGGAACCGAAAATAACATATAAATGATCCATAAAGAGAAACATCTGAAAATTAATCCTCCATCAAAATTAAGCACGGTCTAAATGTTCTTTTTATTATTATTTCAAACTATAAGCACTCATCTTGTGTTGATTGACAACAAGAGTTTGGAGGCTTCCATTCCCAGATAGTGGATTCCCGTTGACCATGTGGCAAAAATCGCAAAACTCAGAGATCTCAGAATTTCCATCAGAAAAGCAACAAAGTTTGACATAAACCTCAAAATGGATTTTAGTTTTCATTTTCCGAAATTTTTCATTGCTACCAAACATAAAAGAGCATAAATACACAAATATAAGTAATGGATGAAGTGAAAGTGTTGAGTGTGAAGATAGAAATGAAACCTGATATTCGTGGATATTGAGACGGCGCAGCTGTTGTTGCTGCCATTTTCCGGCGACAAAAAGAGAGCGAGATACAAGCTTGTTCAGTAGTCCTCTTACCATTTCCTCTGAAGCTTTGAGACACAACCCTATAAGAGAGAGAAAATTCAAAGCGAAATACAAAGGGCTAGAGAGAGAATTCCGTAAGCAGAGGCAATCGGGTCACTGAAATTGATCCCTAGCGTCCCCTTCTTTTCCTTTTCTTTAATTTCAATATTCACCCCCACATTTTTTGTTTTTTTCTCAAGCAGATTTTTAAATCTCTTACCTGTCCACTTAAATCCTAGGCGTTAAAATTATTCCTTAATATTGTGCAATATATATATAAATTATTTTTAAATAATACTAACATATATCACAACATTTTAAATATAAAAATAAAAATATTTATACATTTATATATTTTTTAAAATTTTACTACAATGATATATAAATTTATTAATACAATAACTTTTAAATCAAATATTTTCTCTAAATTCCTTTCCTTCTTATTTGTAGAAGGCATTAAATTTATATTATTTATCCATTAAACTAGTTTATCTTTCTTATAATCAAGGGATGAGAAACATTATAAATAACTTGAATATGAAAATTTAATAAATAAATGAATATTATTTTTTATTGTCAATTTGTTTACTTCTATTTCTTACACTTTATTAATGGTATAAATAATGAATCATTATTAATCTTTTCATTACTTAGGATATATAGAATTATATTATGATTTTAAAGCTTTAAATTTTAAATAATTGAACTTAAAGATATTAATTAAAGGATTGAAATATAAAAAATTTAAATTTAAAAATGATAATACAAACGTTAAAAAAATTAAAAAAACAAAATCTATTAATTTTTTTTTATATAGAACTACTTGACCAAACAAATTCAAACTAAATTAAACTAAAAAATTTGTTTAGAATTAGATTGATTTTTCAACTTTATTAATTCAAATTTATTCTTATTTTCTAATAACATATCACATATTAATTTATTTTTGATTTTAGTGTAAAACCAAACTAACTCATTATGCTGGAGCAACATGCATTTATAAGCAAACAATCCAAGGTCCATCACTTTAAGGCTATAACAATAAATATAAATGAAATCCTAGAATTAAAACTAATTTTTTTAGTGTATTTTTTATGTTAAGCTTGTCTTAAGTATGTGTTTGGATGTTACGAATCGAGGTATCTCATGACTTAGGGGGTGAATTAACACGGGGTGCTTCGAGGTATCTAACAAAGGATCCAAGACTAACGTTTAAGGAATAAGAGGTACATGACTCAAGGTGCATTACAACGAGGTACATGACCTGGTTAAAGGACAATAAGACATGTATTGTAAGGGTATATGAGCATGACCTCATCTTGGGGTGCAACACTTCGAGGTAGAAGAGCTTATATAACCCATTTGGTGGATCTACTTCTATGTCTTTAATCTCTCTAAAATCCTATATCAGTTTCAATTCTTCCAAACAATTGGTGCCTGTTATGGAGTTTCGAATTATTTTAATTTATTATGAAAATTTGAGACCTTTCATTTAGAAAACCAAAAGAACCATCACATGTCATAGACAAATTCACCCCTGTCAACATGATCAGCCACTATACTATCTCTAATTCAAAGAGAAGCAACCCTCAAAACCACCCTAAGCACCTCATGCATCAACTTCCTAAAAGGGACCCTACTGAATATACCACGCAACTTATCTCATACCGCACCATAGATTGGGGTATAACTCTATTTAGCCATTAGCCCTAGAAGTTAGAAGATCATAGATTACAAAAACAATCCCACGCGTTGTTAGTTCAATGAGTGTGAGTTTTGAGGACGCATCCTTAGAAAATGATGCCAAGATGGAAAACATTGAACAATAAGTTACGAAGCTATAAGAAGTTTTCATCAAATCACAAAATGACAACGAGAAATTACGCACACATTTACCATAAGAGAGTTATTCAGAAGAAGCCAAAAGCTTCTTTCGAACTGTAATAGTTACACCACCCCTTAAACTTTCAGGCCTTACAAGGACTCATAAAAGGTCCTTCTCATGAACAAAGAAAGCATCATCGTCTAGAACCAAGACTCACATATAGATAACCCACACCCATAAATCCATCATAAGAGCCGCTTTATGAACCCTACTACCACAACTAAGCCACCTCTCACCAACCTGAATTATGTGACCTAGACACTATCAAGTGGGATGAAAAATGGAAAAACAAAATGGAGGAAAAATTGGTTGATCAACTCAAAAAGTAGGGTATGGGATGCCTTCTAAATACTGAAGTCATATGTGATCAATTATTGGGAACTCTTTTCTTGGATGATATAGAATTGATAGTTTCACTACCCAAATTCTCCTTTCCAAAGTGTCCACCATATAAGAAAATGAAAGATCACATAGCTCATATAATACATTTTAAGATGGCTATGGCACCAGTATGTGTGGTAAAAAAAAAGAGACGTCATGTTTTGTAAGATTTGTGTCTCTACTTTCCAACACATATTGAAATGGTTCATAGAGCTTCCTTCTACGAGCATCACTAATTTTAATCAATTGTTAAAGGCTTTCATCACAAACTACACTTGTAAAAGCCTATTCAAAAGGAGTCACATTACTTGTTCTCCATCATCCAAGAAAATGGGAAACAATGAAATGAAGAGGTTCAAAATGGAGAAAATGAAAACCTTATAACTCTATCATTATTGAAGCTTTTAGAAAGGGAATAAATAGAGACACAAGTTTATTTATGGAGCTAACCAAGACCAACTCGCGTTTTCTTGGTGTGGTTTACAAGGAACTCCAAAATTTTGTCTATAGAGAGAGAGAGATAAAACCTTTCAAAGCTTTATTGTCTAGACTATCAGACAAGTCCACCACAAGCAAAAGTTCGTGGGAAAAGGAAACCGTTTGTGGATAAATGTCCTAACCCACCCCATTTCAAGCCAATAACAACACCCAGGGGAAGACCAAGAAGGCTAAAGACTTGGGTAAGGACTCTTTCTCCTTTTAGAGGACCATCATTACCAATGTCATTGGCTACGCAGTACAAAAAATGGAGAGAATGGACCAAGTGAAATGGCACAACCTATAAGGGCTCCTCAGAGAGACCCCAATAAATATTATGTTTTTCATAAGGACACTATTCATTGCATTAAGGATTGTAAACATCTCAAAATAGGATATTGAACAACTTTTGTCAAAAGGACATTGGGAGACACAGTGGAAGGAAATAGAAATAAAACTCTGAGACAAGAGAATATGGGAGGTAATTCAAGAAAAGACATGGCTCCTCATAATCCACCTCAGAGAAAAGACAACAAACATGCCCAATCACCCCAAGGGGAAATTTGTGTGATTCATACCATCCATAGTGACCCAACCATGTTGAGACCCACTCATAATTCCCAAAAGAGGTATGCTAGGGAAGTAAGAGACACACACTAACTAGTTTATACCTTGATACATGAAGGTCTAGTTTTTCCAATAGTTTTTGAAGGGAGGGAAACCTTACCATCTCATGATGACTTTTTAGTGGTCATAGTTAAAATTACGCATTGCGAAGTGTATAGGGTATTGGAGGATAACGATAGCTCCTCAGATTTTTTGTACTTATCTGTGCTTCTCGATATGAGGATAGGCTCAAAAGAGATTACTTAATAACAAATTCCATTGGTAGGGTTCAATGGTAGCATCACCATGTATGTAGGTACAATACGACTCTTTATCTTTGTAAAGGGAACTATTATACTTAAAAAATTATTATTTTGAATACTCCATCTCTTACAACACAATATTGGGAAGACCCTAGATTCATAATATAAGAGCAATTCTATCCACTTATCACCAAGTAATAAAGTATATGATGGTGAATGGAATAAAATAAATCAAGGGGGATTATGAGAAAGCGATGAGTTGTTACAATAACGCTATGAAGAATGTAGTACCCTCATCCAACTTAAGATAGTAGTTAAAGGGTGGTCAATGTAGAAGACCTACTAGTACACACCACCTACATAACCAAATATTAATAGTGGCTATTGAGGACTATGAGGTCATCCATATTGGGGCATTAGAGAAGAGAAATTTTTAAAGATTAGTTCAAACTCTTAATTGATGCCAAAAAGGAGTTCGTTGGATTTTTGAAGAGAAAATTGGACGTCTTCCCTTGGAAGCCAAAAGACATGCCTGATATTAGTCCTAATATAATCACATACAAATTGAATATGGATCATATCAAAAAACCAATCCAATAATGGAATAGAAGGTTTGTAAGGAAAAAAAAGACATCATAAAAAAAGTCAATGCTTTCAAAAATATAGGATGGGTTCGAGAGGTAGACTAACCCACATGGCTCTCGAATATTGTCCTAGTAAATAAAGCTAGGGATGACCACCACATATGTGTGGATTTCATTGATGCTAACATTGATACCTTGAAGGATTGTTTTCCTCTACCAAACATTGATCAACTAGTAAACGCCACTATAGGATTCAAAGTAATGAGTTTTATGGATATATAATCAAGTTACCATCAAATCTAAATGCACCCAAGTGATAAGGAGAAAACAGAATTCATCACATAGGAAAGGACCTTTTGCTACATAAGAATGCCTTTTGGGTTGAAAAAGGCATGTACAACTTATCAGAGGTTTGTTAATAATATGTTAAAAAAAAGATAGAGAGGAATATAAAAGTGTATGTAGATGATATGTTAGTCCAAACCAAAGCCACAAAATATCATGTTTTTGATCTAGAAGAGTTTTTTGCCATCATAAGGCATTATGAAATGCATCTCAACTCTAAGAAGTGTGTCCTTGGGGTAACATTAATTAGGCAAAAAATTTGGAGTATCTCGTATCTTCCCAAGGAATTGAGTCAAATCATGATAAGATTACAGCCCTTATCAACATTAGGTCTCCATGGTGCATTAAGGAAGTGCAATAATTGAATGAAGGTATAACTATATTAAGCCATTTTTGTCCCCATATACACAAAACAATGTTTACCCTTTTTCCAAATATTGAAAAATAAATAAAGATTATTTGTAGAGTGAAGAGTGCAAAAATTCATTTTAGTTTGTAAAAGATTAATTGGGAAAAGCATCCCTCTTAACAAACCCTAAGGTTGGTGAATTTTTGTACTTGAATTTGGCATTTACCTAGAAAAAAAGAGTGTCGCCCTTATGGTAAATAGAGAGGGAAGACAACAACTGATATACTACATAAGCCACATTTTGACTAGAGCATAGCAAAGGTACCCATCTATAGATAAAGCGAACATCACCATAAGAATGACTTCTAGAAATCTAAGACATTACTTCAAAGCTCATAAGATAGTTATACTGACATTTCACCCTTTCAGGAATATTATGGGAAAGTTAGAATAATCAAGTTGCCTATCTCAAATAGCCATAAGTTGAGTGAATTTGAGATACATTACAAGCCTGTAATCATCCATCAAAAGATAAGCTTTGGTAGAGTTTTTTACAGAATGGATAAAGAATGAGCTCATGGATCAACTAGGCAATGCACTCGATGAAGTGGTATCTATGGAAGTACATATTCCTGATTTATGGATGATATATATGAATGGAACTTTTATTAGCACTTTGTTAATTGTGTTTATTAAAAGTAAAGAAAGTGTGGGTGCATAGCGATTCAACTTAGTCATTAATTAGGTCAATAACAACTTTGAAGAAAAAGAGAAATAATGAAAAAATAATTGAAAGAAACAAAAAAAATATCTACTTTGAAGTATTGAGATCAAGCAAGTACCCCTAGAAGGAAACACGTATACTGATTTACTTGCAAGTTTGGTAGCATCGATGAGCACAAAAATGAAGAAAGTGATCCTAATGTCATGCATAATAGGTCCTAGCATCCCGATGGACCTTAAAACTTCCACTCCACCTATGCTTACTAGCATCGCTACCGCTTCCTCGTCCATATTTAGGATACCTCATTCAAGGGATTCTTCTCACGAATAAAAAGTGTAAAAAATTATAATCAAGACAAAGAATTACCACCATTCTTTAAGAAGCCCTTTACCAGAAGTATTATGGAGAGCAATGTCTGAAGTGTTTGCCTAGCCAAGAGGCTCAACTCATACTCAGAGAGCTATATAAGGGACATTGTAGGCAACATTCCGAGGGAATGACACTTTCACAAAGAAACATATGATAGGGTTATTATTAGCCCAGCTTGCAAAAGGATTATAGTGACCATGCTTGAAAATGCAATAGATGCCAAGGACATGATAACATACTACATTTATCCGTAAGCGAAACGAAAGTCATCGTTAACTATTGGCCTTTAAAAAGTGAGGTTTATACATATTTGGTCCCTTACTATCACTCCAGGTCAGAATAAGTTCCTTATTGTAGCCATTGATTATTTTTTCAAATGAATAGAACCCAATCCACTGTCAAGAATACAAGAAAATGATATGCAAAAGTTCATTTGTCATAACATAATATGTAGATTTGGTATACCACATGAATTAGTTCTTGATACTATACAGTAATTTATCACCCATAATTTGACATCTTTTTGTCAATAACTAAACATCAAGCTATCACATTCTATCTTATATAGGAAATAAGCCAATGACAAATTAGGGTCCTTAAACAAGACATCAATCAACATCTTACATAAATAACTATAAGAGGCACAAGGACAATGGGTTAATAAATTACCAGGAGTTTTATGGGCCACTCGAACAACCCCAAGGATGAGAACAGGAGAAAAGCCCATTTTCTTTGGTATAAAAGATAGAAGCCATCATTCCATCAAAAATACAACAACCTACCTTATGTTTTGATCTCTCTCAAGAAGACAATGACGACTCTAAAATAAAGATCTACTAATTACAAAATAAAAAAGAGAGAATTCATTGATAAGAATAAAGGCACAAAAATGAACAGTCTAACGATCCTATAACAAATTGGTCAAATTTAAAAACTTCAACGTGGGAGATTGGGTCTCATGTAAGGCTCTTAGTAATAAGATAGAAACTAATTTTGGAAAATTTGTAGCGATATTTGAAGGCCTTTATATGATTCTTGACATTACCTTTAGAAGGTCTTACAAGATAGAATGAAACAGAAAACAAGAAGACTTTAAGTAAAGTGACGAACAATGGAAGAAGTACTACTTTTGAATAGACATCATGTATCTTGATGTATTTTGAACCCATCAATGAAGCTCTTCAAGGAATTTAAATTAAGAATTATTTGTAATATAATAACACAATAACACTAATGTAAGGAGGAAGAAGCCAATGGTCTACTTAGGATGTGGGTGTAAAAGGCATATGACTCATCCCAAGAAAGGGTTGTTAGTTCACAAATGTGAATCTCCTGTTGGGTTGAATAGAATAAGTGAAGAATTTAATGTTTGTCTTATTTTTTTCTCTTTACTTATGAATAAAATAACATTATAATCGCTATATATGGAGGAGGAGGCCAAACAGTCCCTCTACTTGAAATGCGGGTGTAAGAGACATATAGCACATCCTAAGAAAAAGGTCGTGAGTTCACAAATATGGACCTCCTTTTGGGTTGAATAGAATAAGTGAAGAATTTACTTTATGACTTATTTCTGTCTCCTATCTTAATAATAAAATAATGTGATAATCCTCATGTACTGAAAAGGAGGCCAAACAGTCCCCTTACTTGAGATGTGAGTGTAAGAAGCATATTGACCATCCTAAGAAAAAGTCATGAGTTTGCAATCCTCTTTGGGTTAAACATAATAAATGAAAATTTTACTTTTCAACTTATTTTTGTCTTCTGTCTCATGAATAAAATAATGTGATAACCCTAAGTAAAGAAGAGAAGGCCAAATGACCCCCTCATATGGGATGCATGTATAAAAGGCATATGACTCATTCTAAGTAAGAGTATTGAGGTCACAGAACCTCCTCTTAAAAATAAACCAAGAATGGTGACCCCAAGTATATATGGAAGAGAAGGCCAAAAGGTCCTCATACTTGGAATGCGAGTATAAGAGGCATATGGCCTATCCTAAGAGTCAAGTTCACATTAATGGACAAAAAAAATTAAAACGGATACAAAATGAGAAAGTTTTATTTCATTAAATGATTACACTAACAACATAAGTATATATATTAACATTCATCTCTCTTGGAAACACTTAAAGGTCTTTACGTCTCAAAATAACTCATTTTCCATTGATCAACCTCTTGGCATAAAAGTTATTATTCTTCACTCACCTTGCTAAGTTTATGTCTCAAGGTGCCAAATTTTTGGTGCAATTCATCTAACTCAGTAATTAAATTTTGATTCTCCCAAAGAATTGCACCACATTCTTCACTAATGAGATGAACTTCATCTTGAAGACCCTTGGGTTTTTACAATGCTTTTATATAAATGGCATGCTTAACTTTAATGTCTTTCTTGACAGATTGAACTACTTCGTATAATTATCAAGCTAGTCTCTCAAAGTCATGCACAATAGAAATTACCTACAAAAGCAAGTATAAATAATCAAAAAGACTAGTGATAAATAATTACTCAAGCAAGCGGCGCTCAACCATATGCCAAATTGAACCTTCAAATTTTCTTACGTGTTACCACCCTAATTTCCTCTTGCTTCTAGATTTCTACTTTAGAGTTAGAGTATAAGGAGTATGAATGTAACATAAAGGGGATGTGACCCCTGATACTAAGACTCTAGTTTAGTAATATTTTCTTTCCCTTGGCGGGAAGGAATCAAACACAACGTGCCAACAAAGCTAAGAAGGTAGGATTGTTTGCGATTTGTGTGGCAGCTTGGTTATTATAGTAGAAGGGCATAGCATCACCTTCATGCATAATTCACATAAAAGTGATCTAAACCATGACATTTCATATTCTGGGTGCCAAAATGATGATATAGATTATCTTGGGCCACTTTATTACCAAAAATACCATTCTCAAAAAGTAAAGGAAGGTTCTTATCATGACATACCACACAAGGTACCTCATTCTCATCTACAAGAGTTGTAGGGCTTTACATATACATTTTTTGGATTTTTTAGAGGCAAATCAAGGTGTGCTTTCACTGGGTAATCTTATAACACTAGGTCTTAACTCGTCATAAACAAGTGAAAGAGTTACCTTGTAAGCACGGTGAATAGGGCACTATCTATCATCTCTCATAAAACAAACATCCAACTCAATCAACATAGGACTCACCTCAATGAATATCACATCTTGTTTGGAATCAACCTCATTTCCATTAGAGGTCTACGTCCCACCCCATAAATGGGAATATGAATCACCTGGTTCAAACATGAACAAACATGGTTCCTTGTTACTCGTGTCCATAATAAAGTTATTCATGAGATCCTCAACATTAATATTTGTGAATTCCATAGGTACGTGGTGCTTGGACTAAATTTCTCAAATAGATGACAATAATAACTAAGAAAAGGATTGAAAAATTGAAAATCACAAAATCAAGAGTTGGATTTCTCTCAAGCAAATAACAAAAATATTTACAATTTTTTGAAGCCAAATGACTATAAATACACTTACAAAAGTGGAGCATTCAATTGAAGAAAAAAAGAGAACACAAGTACAAAATAAAGGAACTATTAGGCCTTTTCTTGGGTCTCTTCTTGGGTTTAAATTTTTTTTAGCTAGATCTCATGGGCTGGTTAGGAGCAAATGAAGCAATAAGTGGTGTAGCTTTGGGTGTTCCAGAAGGAGTAGTATGTGAAATTTGAAGACCCCATACATGACTCAAAAAAGTAGGAAGAGAGTGAGACTTCATAGTTTGTGCCCTAAAATTGGTCATGATAAAAGATACCCCCTTATGATATCCACGAGTACAGTTTTCTTTAACCTTGGCCATCAGATCATTTAATGAGGCAACCTGTACTTGTAAGGATTCCATGGCTTCCTTAGCTTGTTTAGCCCATTCTTTAACTAAATGAGCTCATTCCTTGGTTATTTTAGCCTGTTCTTCCACCTTTTTGGCCAATGTGTCTCTTTCCAAGGAAAATTTGGAAACAACCTTTAAATTTTGTGTATGATCCACCAAGTCATTTTCCATGTTAATGGTTTTGGTTTCTTAAGCTCTAAGGCAATCATCCTTCTCTTCTAACACCTTATCTTTCGTATTGAGGGCATTTTGGAATTGGGAAACTAGTGCTTCAACCTTGTGTGCATGGGCACGATATACACTATTAGCAATTTTCCATTCTTTATTAAGGACACAAGCTACAATGAAAATGAGGTTAGAATTATACAAATTGGTAAAAATAAATTCAAGTGTGCAACTACATACCTCTAACATACGACTCAAAGCCATCTCCTTATGTGTTAAACTATGATCTCTTATAGCCAGTTGAACATAAGCTCAGTCTAATTCACCCCAAAGTGGTGATAGATGTCCAGAAGCACCTCGGGTTTCCCATAGATGCCATTTTTGAAGATGGTCACCAGGGTACTCTCTACTTGAATATTTTTTAGATGTACGTCGTTTACATGACATATATCTAGTTGTAACATGGGAATAGAGGTAGTCTCTACTTCATGGGGAGGAGAGTCTAGTCTCATTTTCTTGGAGGCCGAGGGTTCTACAACAAGTTTGGTCCTTCAACTTCCTTTGCTAGGAGCAAGGCCATCCCGAATGGGGAACCTTCCTAAACAACCAAGGTCCCCATCTCAAGGGAATCATTTTATAGTCGCTTAGTGGATTCAATCTCGATCAACTTATCAAGCCCGAGGCTTACCACCAAGTCATCAATTCCAATGTTGGTGAGATCTATACCTACATAATAAAAATGAGGATTAAGAATATTTGAAAGGAGTAACAAAATAAAATATAAGTACCCTATATATAAACTTAATGGTCCAGATTGGTAGTTCTTCCACACCCAAAAGCCTTAAAATAAGGTTCAATAAGAATATCCTTGTAGGTCACATGTAAGAAATTATACAGCTCACGACCATACACCTTTTCCTTCCAGTCATGTCCAAGATGGAATATCATCTTCTAACCTTGTGGCATCGTGGCATCAAAGTTATGGTTCTAGGTGGCACGTATTGGGACCACAAGATCTTCATCTCATAGATCACTGATAACATAGAAGTACTTGTCCATCCTTTTGGGTTTACTGTTGGGTAGGTTCAAAATGAGACCTTGGAGAATGATGGTCGAGATGTATACCCTACCTTTACTAATCCTTATTCTTTTGTTACAATAAATGACTACAACTAGACTTAGAAGAATTCTCCACACATTGGGATTGATTTATGGCTGACAATGTTGTTTCTTTTTTCTTTAAACCTTTTGAGGAATGGTGATGTGGATAGGAGGGGCAGAACCTGAGGTAGAAGCACCCAATTTATCTTTAACTACAGTACTTGTGGATGTGAAAACTTAAAATCCATTGGTTTTAGCTTCAATATGACTCGAGGTAGTCTCATAGGATATTTAACAAGCCTCTCTAGAAATCCTAGAATGCTTTATGTAAAACCGTGTGGTTCATTGCATTCTCTACCTTGTTCTTGATACCTCTTGATAATTGAAGTTAGGATGTTATCGGTCATGTGGTATGGGTGAACCTAGGTGGAACCCCGATAGATTGGGAACTAGGTTGCTCAGTCATAGATAAAAAACAAAAAAAAAATTAAAAGAGGTAAAGCAAAGCACCTGAAGACAACGAATTGCTTTTTCTTTTTTAACAAGCTGAAATCCTTACAATATAGGCTAAAATACCTCAAACATTGGCTGAAATTCTTCAAATATGACCTAAAATTCTTCACACGAATTGGATTTCTCTGAAAGAAGATTTTGGAATTCTAAAACTTAAAATGGAAATGCATTCAAAGATGAGGTTAAGGCTCTTAATATACTGGGTAAGGACCTAGATTATCCATGGAAAGCCAAAAATGTTTATAATACAAGAATTTGAAAGGTTTGTATCCTCAAAAGAAGTTGAATAGATTACCCTAAGATGTTTAAAATATTACAATCCTAGAGGTACCTCATAACCACATGATATCTAACCACGGATCCTAGTTCAAGAGGTACTCAAGGTACAAAACCTGAGGTATATGAGGTGTAGGACCCGAGGTGCATTATAACGGAGTACATGTCTTGGTCAAATGATAAGAATACATGTATTGGACGGATACATGGGCATTATCTCATCCTATGATAGTAGACTTGACTTTGTGTCAGTATAAGTCAGATGTTGTCGTTCCAATGAGGTGACAACACTTAAGGTATAAGAACATATATATTGTTGAAAACGTCAAAGCCAAAGGCCAAAGGCCTAAAGGCCGTGCCAAATAAAACAAGCTCTCTCTCAAAGTTGTATTATTTCTTTCATGTTTTCATTACAATTCTATAGCTATATATAAGGAGATTTACTAATTGAATTACTATTTGAATTAAACATTCATTGATTTACTCATTGAATTAAGGATTCCTTATTTTACTCCTTGAATTAAGGATTTCTTGTTTTTCTCCTTGAATTAATCCTTAAATTAAGGATGATAACTCCTTGATTTACTCCTTAATTTACTCCTTGAATTAAGGTTCTTGATTTACTCCTTAAATTAAGAAGTTAACACTTCTTAATTTACTCCTTAAATTACTCCTTAATTTTATCTCCAATACTCCCCCTCAAGCTGGATCCATAAGGTTTATGGATCTAAGCTTGCACAGAAGTTGTTGAAACTGATGAGAAGCCAAGGTAGCAAATGTAAAACTAATAAAAAAAATGTTGATTACAATAGCAAAAAAAAAATATTATTGTTGTCGATATGTGACCTTTCCTTTTACCACAATACTTCCCCTCTACATTGGGCAGGTAGGAGCTACAGGAGAGATTTAATCCATCATCGCCAAGAGCTTAGTTTCAATGTGGGACCTTTCCTTTTACCATAATACTCCTCCTCCACATCAGGTAGGTAGAAGCTACATGAGAGATTTAATCCATCATCGCCAAGAGCTTGGTTTCAATGTGGGACCTTTCCTTTTACCACAATACTCATCCTCCACATCAAGTCGGTAGAAGCTACAGAAGAGATTTAATTCATCATCGCCAAGAGCTTGGTTTCAATGTGGGACCTTTCCTTTTACCACAATACTCATCCTCCACATCAAGTCGGTAGAAGCTGCAGGAGAGATTTAATCCATCATCGTCAAGAGCTTGATTTGAAAAAAAAAATAGAATAAGAAATCGCTCTGATAGAGTGTCAAACACACTTTGAGCAAAGGAATAACAATTTTTTTAAGAAGATCAACTTGCTCTGATACCATGTTGAAAATTGGAGTTGAAAACGCCAAAGCCAGATTTAATCCATCATCGCCAAGAGCTTGGTTTCAATGTGGGACCTGGTTATGGATCCAGCTTGAGGGGGAGTATTGGAGATAAATTTAAGGAGTAAATTAAGGAGTGTTAACTTCTTAATTTAAGGAGTAAATCAAGAACCTTAATTGGAGATAAAATTAAGGAGTAAATTAAGAAGTGTTAACTTCTTAATTTAAGGAGTAAATCAAGAACCTTAATTCAAGGAGTAAATTAAGGAGTAAATCAAGGAGTTATCATCCTTAATTTAAGGATTAATTTAAGGAGAAAAATAAGGAATCCTTAATTCAAGGAGTAAAACAAGGAACCCTTAATTCAATGAGTAAATCAAGGAATGTTTAATTCAAATAGTAATTCAATTAGTAAATCTCCTTATATATAGCTATAGAATTATAATGAAAATATGAAAGAAAGAATACAACTTTGAGAGAGCTTGTTTTATTTGGCAAGGCCTTTAGGCCTTTGGCCTTTGGCCTTGACGTTTCCAACACTAATTTTTCAACATGGTATCAGAGCAAGTCGATCTTCTTAAAAAAAAATTGTTATTCCTTTGCTCAAACTTCTACCGACTTGATGTGGAGGAGGAGTATTGTGGTAAAAGGAAAGGTCCCACATTGAAACCAAGCTCTTGGCGATGATGGATTAAATCTCTTCTGCAGCTTCTACCGACTTGATGTAGAGGAGGAGTATTGTGGTAAAAGGAAAGGTCACACATTGAAACCAAGCTCTTGGCGATGATGGATTAAATCTCTCATGTAGCTTCTACCTACCTGATGTGGAGGAGGAGTATTATGGTAAAAGGAAAGGTCCCACATTGAAACTAAGCTCTTGGCGATGATGGATTAAATCTCTCATGTAGCTCCTACCTGCCCAATGTAGAGGGGAAGTATTGTGGTAAAAGGAAATGTCACATATCGACAACAATAATATTTTTTTTAAAACAAGCTCTCTTAAAGTTGTATTATTTCTTTCATGTTTTCATTACAATTCTATAGTTATATATAAGGAGATTTACTAATTGAATTACTATTTGAATTAAACATTCCTTGATTTACTCATTGAATTAAGGATTCTTTGTTTTACTCATTGAATTAAGTATTCCTTGTTTTTTTACTTGAATTAATCCTTAAATTAAGGATGATAACTCCTTGATTTACTCCTTAATTTACTCCTTGAATTAAGGTTCTTGATTTACTCTTTAAATTAAGAAATGCTTAAATTATTCCTTAATTTTATCTCCAATATATATGAACGTATGCAACCTATTTAAAGGATTTTGTTTCTCTCTCTCTTTAATCTCCCTAAAACTCTATAGTACTGTAATTCTCCAAAACAATATGAATATACACAAAACAACGAAACACCTTTTATTACTTTTTCTTAACTATTTTTTTTTTTTTTTTTGGAGATCATTGGTTATTTTTTTATGTTATTATTAATAGGAAGGTTTGTATTCGTAATTCATGCATAGAAAATAGGACCTGTTGTGCTTCATTCAAACTCTAAACGTCTCATTCGAAATATCACAAGACTCCTCGAATTTAAAACACTTTCAATTTATACTTTTTTATTATTGAAGCATAAGAACCATAAGTTTCTTTAAAACATTTGTTACACTAAATAGTTTTTAAGGTCAAACAAGCAATTTTATGCAAGAAAATTTGTATTAGACGCAATGTGATGCGTGAAAGAAACATTACAATTGACATGATTCACATGATAGAAAAGCATTATTATGGTCTCTGACTTTTTTTTTTCTTCTCTTCTTTTTTCCTTAGCTGCTTTGGTCTATAACTTCCTATCTTCTTTTTAAACATTCAGTCACCCACCTCGCGTTACATATTTAATTTATATTAACATTTGTTAATTACCCACAAATTTATATATTTTTAACACATCATTTATATTATGTTACGTAATAATGTTATTTAAAAAAAAGAATTATTTTTTTATTTTTAAAATAATTTTAACACAACAATGTGAGACTTCTCTTCCTAATCTCTTCATATGGTTAGTCCTGGTCCTATATTATATCCTAGACAACTACTTTGTGTTTACAGACAGGTACTAGCAAATTTTTTTAAATTGATATTCATTAAATATCAAAAGATATAATTTAAAATATATCAATAATCAAAATTATTAAACTAATACAAAACCTTATTACACACATCGAAAATCTTGAGTTTTTATTTTTGCTCTATTATAAATTTCTTTAATAGATTATTTGACTTATTCAATTCACATATTGATTGTTATTTATAAAAGAATCTTGATACTATATCGTAATCTTTATAATATTTGATACTATAGATCTAGATAAAAATTTAGATTGATAATAAAACATAAACTTTACAAACATAAACATGACATAGATCAACATAAATAAATATCGAGACGAAACAAAAAATCTAAAGTTAAATATAGGTGAAAAAAAAACACAAATATTAGTTTTTATTCAATATTATCCATTCTATCATTTTCTTCCTCTTTTATTCTGTTTTCCTATGACTTTTCTCTAATCCGTAATCATATTTGATAAATTATTTATTGGAAAGTAATTTTATAGCAACTTAATACATATCCTAATCAAAATATCAATGCTGAATTGGTCTCTCACCGACCAAGAGTAAATGCTAAACCTCAACTCTTTGGTGAATGCAATGTTAACACATGAGACTTGACAAGAGTAGCATTGCTCTTTCTTATGATTGCACTAGTTATCACAAAGGATGGAAAAAATAAAGTTAGGAGAAACCCAACTCTTAGAAAATGTATGTTAACAACCAATATATGTTATACATGTTCCAACGGATTAAGTGGTTTACATAGCAATAAAATGAAACCCAAATCTTGAATTTAAAGCAGTTTACAACAGAATGACTTTGACTTTTGGAATATTAAACTCCATCAAAAATATACATTCAAGGTCTGAGTTTTAGACTCTGAATAATACTATTAGAATCCACCTTTGGGAAGAACTTGTCGTCATAATGCATACAGTGGAGAGAGCTTTGTCCTATAAGTTTTTGGCATTCTTAATGAAATTCTTGTCCCAACTTCACAGGGATGAGCATTTAGGAAAGCAGTTTCCTGAATAGGAAGAAATCTAATATCTTCGTGATTAGGATCCATGGTAATTAACCGTGAGTGTCATGCTTGTCGCCTACATTTCAAGGGCAAGGGCAAGGAAATTAATACAAATGAAGTAAATTTAAGGCAACATTATCAATGCTAAAATCTAATAGAGCATTTTTTGTAGGTTCGAGTCGAGCACCAATTTTCCACTAATAAGGTGAACATATAGCCCTAGCATCAATCCAGGAGGGCCTCTTTGCCTTGTAATAGAAATGAGCAATCATTTGAACCAATTCCTCTGCTGTTCTAGATGCTGCCATAAAAAGAAAAAATATTGCATAGTTTTGAGGCAAGCAGAAACTTCAAGATGTCACATCCCAGAAAGAAAATCCTACTTGAAAATTGAAACCATGAACCTTACCTTTCTCCTTGTACAAGATTCGGTTTCCTCTTACAAACAAAATCTGAGGGCCTTCTTTGACTTTAAGAGCATATGCCAAATCTTTCTCAATATTGATATCTATCTTCACTGCCTGTTGCCATGATATTTGTGGTGTTGCCAAGAGCAGATACATAGAACATTAAGAGAAAAACAAACTCCAAAGGAGCTGGCTAGCTCAGCAAGTATGACAAAAGCACAAGTAAAAGAGCAATAAACTTATTAATATTCATAATCCGTAACCGTAAGAGAACTTTCTGAATCAAATATACCAACTTCATGGAATGGAGGTCGCATAAAACTCATGATTCAAGAATACAATTGATTTTAGTTCTATTTCCTTGAAATTAAATTGGCAAGGAGTGACTCTATTCAATAACACATGTTCACAATCACAAATTTGCAGATAAAAAACAAAAATCATGAAGTTCAAGCTGAGAAAGGACTAAGGAGAAGTCTGGTTACCCGAGGAGGCAATCGGTCTTTGGCATCCCAATAAACTTGAAGAGCCTTCTCTAGCTCTTTTAAAGCTTTCCAGTTATCAGTTGCCCTGTAAACACCATAACATAGTTAGGACTTCCTTCAAGCTTCAAATTAAATCAAAATTAATCCCCTAACTTCCAAATGTTTTTGTTCCTTCAACTCAGCTCTTCCTTGAAACACACAAAGTTAAATCATCTAATAGGTGGACATTTTACCGGAAGCATTCTTTTTTAGATCTCCCAAATCTTATATTGCTAATAGTTTTCATATTACCCAAAATTCTCAATGACGTTAGTTCGTAGAAAATCAGCAAGCATGGTAATTTAAAATGCAACAAAAATTTTACCAAGTAAACAAAATAGCTACGCAAAAGACTTTTATGCCTTAAGAGCATTAGAATCTTAGCATCACATATAGTGTAACAATCAACAGTAGTTATCATTTGAAGCCTATTTCATAACGCTCTAAGCTCCGAGCAGAGAAGCACAAAATTCAGTCCCACCTCATACAACTCCTCAACATGTTAGCTCCCAATATATCCAGATCATCAACAATCAAAGATAGAATAATACCATAAAAAGAGCTCCCAATAACAGTCTAATTTCTCTAATTTGATAAAATAGCTACGACAACTTTAACAAGAAGCTCAGCAAATTCAAAACAAACCCACCTGTTATATCTTTCAAAAACGAGAACAACAAGTGGGCTGGGATGAAAAGCAAAAGTTTCCCACTCCAAACAGTTAATCTCCTTGACCCAACTATCGTCAACCTCTCCTTCCCAATCAATCTCAACTCCATCTTCACCCACAATATTCTTGATCGGATGTTTTTCAAAGTACTCCGAAGCTCTAACACCCCAACCCACATCGGCATCTAATGGCCAACTCTGGCTTTCTTCCTCAACCACCATCTTCTTCTTCATCACATCACCAACACCACTCTCCTCATCCACATCATCTTCCTCTTCTTCATCACTAATATCAGACTCACGATCATCTTCAACTCTGTCCTTCATTATCTTTTCCACATCATCAAACGCTTGAGAATTCTGCTCTTTCATGGACGCGAATGTTCGCTCTAGAGAGTCGCGAACGAAGTCTTCGACAGCAGCAGCTTCGCTTCGACGACCACGCCTCGGTTTCCTGGGGATTGTCGTTGGAAAATTCTTGTTTGGGTCATCTGTATCGTTCTTGGGGACTTGGGTTTTCAGTTGGCGACGAGTTCTTGATTTGGATTGGGGTTTGGGAGTGGAGGTACTGGGTTTAAGGTCGGGTTCTGAATCGTGATTCTTTGAGAGAGCAAAGCAAGAAGGAACAGCCTTTGGGTTGCGAAAGGAGATTAGAGGGAAAATGTTTGGATTAGGCGGAGTACAAGTTTGAAGGAAGAACATGCTTTCACTGCTTTAGCTCAACACGCCAGTTGTATGAGGAATTGCCTAAGGCACGCTGAGTGCAATGTAGTAACTAGTTAGTAAGTAACTAACTAGTAACGCCGGACATGTGCCTTTTTGTCTATGCTCTGATAGTTGCGACACGCGAAAATATATATATATAGTTTTATTATTCATGTTATCGTTACGATTTTTATCATATAAATTTTGAACGTAAAATTGATTTTAAGTATTAATTAAACATAAAATTATTACTACGGTTATTTTGATAACCTATCTAAAATTAATTATATTTAATTAATTTATTTATATATTTAATAAATTAAATTATATATTTAAAATTAATTAGTGTTTAAATTAATATATTTAATTAATTAATTTATATATTTAATAAATTAAATTATATATTTAAAATTAATTAGTGTTTAAATTAATATGTTTAATTAATTAATTTATATATTTAATAAATTAAATTATATATTTAAAATTAATTAGTGTTTAAATTAATATGTTTAATTAATTAATTTATATATTTAATAAATTAAATTATATATTTAAAATTAATTAGTGTTTAAATTAATATGTTTAAGAAAAATGGTTTTTTTAGATATTTTTTAATAATCGTCCTAAATAGTTATTCATAGGTTTTATCTCAAAACTCTAACATTTTCGGATACAGATTTTATAATTTAATTCAAGAATAATTATATTAAAAATTGTCATCATTACTGGTAGACTAATATACATATAAAAATAATTGAATTAATTACCTTTTATATTTTTAATATATTTGATTTGTTAAAAAATATACTTATAATATAAAGTTTTATATTCTTATACTTATAAGAAATTATGAATATATTTATAATAAATATTTATAATTTTGAGATTTTAAATATGTTGTTGGTATGTTTGTAATTCTATAAATTTTATAAACTTATTTATAATTTTATAAATATTATAAAAATATTTGTTATAATTTTAATAGAGGGTATAAAATATAATTAATTCATAACAATATGATCTATTTTGTGGGTTATTTTAGCACGTTTCATTTCAAAATCAATTTTAGAAAAAAAAAATTATAAATATAAATTGATTATCTTACTATAATTTATAAATATTTACCAAAAAAAATCTATAATTTGTAAATGCAGTTTTTCTTTTTTATCTCAACATAATGCTTTAATTTTAAAGTATTAGCAAATTTATACCCAAAAATTTATAAACAAAATTAAATATATATTCAACAATAAAATTTGTGTAGACATAAGTTTAAGAGTAATATTTTTGTTCAAAAACTTAATTGACGAGTTACGATAATTTTTCTGTTTTTAAATACGTATATAAAATCATTTTTATTTTATTTTAAATATATATTTAAGAGTACTTATGGGATAAATAAGGAAAGCATCATTATAGGTTATCTTGAGCAATTTTTTCATAATTTAATCAACTCTCATATTATTATGCGATTTCACAATCTCACGTGAGTGGGTGACACTTTTAAACTACTCATATATGACGATCAACGGGCATGTTGAGGTAGCAAAGAGGCTATTCACTTCCTGGTTTAAATATCTACAAGAATAATACTGAAATCTTTTATCCAATATTTCAAGATTATTCCCTTATTAAAATTTTATTTTCAATCGTATCTTAAATATAAAAAATCAATGAGTATGGGCTTCTAAGTACAATGAATTTAATATTTAGAGTAAAACTTTGTAATTTGAAAATCATTCCAATATTTATTATTTAATTTATGATGATTAAGTGTTTTAATAATTAGAACACTAATGCAATGCATAAAAATGTTTTTAATTAAAAAAAATTGAATTTAACTCTACATTATCCAAATATATATATGATTTTTACATAAAATAATAAGAATATATAAATTAAAAATTGGAATAGAAAAAGGTGAAATTCAAACACAACTTGTTTAACACGGAACATTCTCATTGATACAAAATTTAGAGTTTCTTGGAAATTCCTACTACATAACATAATTAATGATTTATTTTTAAAACATAAAACCCATTTTAAAACTTTAAAAGGGATTTTACTAAGGGTAGTATCAATTTACTTTTATAAATAGAATATATTAATCATTTTTATAAAATTTGTATATTTCAATAACTTATTATTATATTTTTTAATATTTTAATCATTTTATGATAATTTTTTATTTTTTTAATTATTATTTATGCAAAAACTCAAATTAAATTGAATTTAAACTTATTAATGTTTAAAGAAAAAAAAATTAATCAAAAAAAGTAAACAAATAAAATGATTAGAATCAATAAAACTAACCTAAAACAACTAAAATATATATAAATAAAATGTATATAAATATATCAATAATATTATTAAAATATGGTAATTCAAAATAAAATAATAAATATATTAAATTTATATTATGAATTTTTTTTTTTACTTCTAATTATACTTCGAACTCGGAATTTTATTAATTTTTTCCGGCTTTTTGTAAGTTCTCATAAGCAGATGCGAAACTGACCTTTAAGAAGGCTCATATTGAATCAACCATTAAACATTTTATTTTAAGTTTTAAAAATATATTGTTGACTCAAGATATAATCAACAAAAATACAATTTTTGGGTCAATTTTATCTTATGCTTTGTTGAATGTCAAGGCACACAAGCCAGTCATGCTTCCCATTTCATGTGCGTTTTCACCGAATTGTTTAATGTGCTTGAGTCTTTCAGCGATAAATTATAACCAGAAATTCAGAAGAAGAAAAAATACTGACTCCAAAAAACTCTTGCATACTCTTTAAATTGAAAGCAACAATTTTGATGTTGCAATTCATACATTTGGATCAGATACACATTTCATAGTCACAAACTTACAGTTCTCAGATAGAAGTTAGAACTATGAAAGAAGAAAGAGAGAGAGAGAGAGAGGAAGGGGGGGCTTTTCTTCCCTACACTCCAACATCTTTTCATCTATGAACAACCCCCAATAAAGTACCCCACGTTTCCCAACCAGGTTGCATTGGATCACAACCGTAGAAATTGAGCAAGTTGGGCTGGATTGATGATGCCAGGTAAATGGGCTCCACCTCGGTTCAATAGATTTGCTACTTCAACGTACCCATTGAGCTTTTCCTCAACCTGAAGCTCACCTTCCCCTTCTATACTCTGCTTCACCTTCGAATCTGAACAGGAGGACAAACCCTCGACGGTTTCACTTTCAACTGGGTTCCACCGTTGTCCGAAAAGTGTTCCTCTCGTTAGAAATTCATGAGCTAAATACCCAGCTAATAGCTGATTTGACGAAGAAACCGAAGAAAAAAGCGCTGAATCGGAGTCCCGGTTCGAACCGCTCGGTTGAGATTGAACCGGCGGCTTAAGCCGTTTTGGTGTTGTTGACGGTTCAGCTTCCGTTGTGTCTCTGCGCTTGTTTGACGTTAAAGCTCGACGAGGAGGGAGACGCATCGTTTTGGTATTCATGATTGCTTATTTTCATGCCACGTCAGCAAGCGACGAAAAATTAAATCTACCGCAAAATTCAACAGTTTGAAAGAAAGATAATGATTTCTGTTTTTGAAAGCAAAGCCAAAAACAATAAAGAGGGAAGAATAAAAAAAAAAAACTGTCAGAATCGGAAAGATAAAAAATGCTGCTTCATAGATCCCTTTTCGAACGAAGGCAAAGATGATAGAACTGATTTTCTAATTTTTAAAAATAACAGTAATAAAAACAAAATTTAGAACTGGAAGGTTAAAAAAATTAAAATTGATTTTAAAATTATATAAAAAAAAAAAGTGCATGCCGAGAAGCAATTTAAAAAAAGACTAAAGACTAAAGAAAAACGAAAAATTTGATTAAAAAAAAAAGGGAAAATTTGAAAAATGGAATAAAAGAGGCTATAGAGATGGAAACAGAGAACTGTAGATGGGAAAGGAAAACTGCTAGAAATTGAATAGGTGAGTTTAGGGAGAGGAACCAGGGGAGAGGTGGTTGTGAACATTTATAGGAGGAGGCATACTTGATTGACCTTGATTTTTCAATTAATTACAGAAATACCATAATTGAAATGGCAGATATGCCCTTAAATTGTAATGCTCTTAGTCACATGAAATAGGATAAATGTGAAATTTAGGCTTGGGAATCCGTATTAATTATTAAATATTTATTTGTTTTTGTATTACCTATTTATTAGATGGAATTCCTAATTTTAGTATACTTAGGCTTAGGCTTAGGCTTCTTCTATACTATATCAAATTTTAGGTGAATGGCTTGTGTTGCCGTGAGGCTATGACTAGTGTACTCCATTCAAATATTTTTTAACATTTTCCGTTAAAAGTAATTTTAATATTTCATTTTCTCTATTAATCAAAATAATCGACAACTTTTTTTTTTTTTGTATAGAATAATAATTGAGAATCTGTACTATATAGAGATTAACCTAAGAATTTATTGATACTTAATAGAGCAGCAATTTGCTTTCTTGAATTCCCATTTCAAAACACATGACCCATGCCTTAAATGTGCTTAGCAAATTGTGAGGAAGAGCTTTTGCGTGATTCTAAGTGCATTCTCTTAATAAGAAATATTAACTAAATATAAATTTACAATCGTATATTTTTTTTATCAAATTTAACACATACCATGACATAAAAAAATGCTTATAAAAATATACATAAATTTAAGTGTTATAAATATTTTAATTAAATATAATCTTCAATTTAAGACATCATTTTTTGGGGTCAAATTTAACACATATCATGTTATAAGAAAAATGCTTATAAAAATATAGGTATATTTATGTGTTATAAACATTTTAATTAAACACAATCATCAATTTTTGTGTTAAAAAACTTTGTGAAATTACATTGAATAAATATCTTAAAATTTGTAATGATAAAAATAACATATTGATTATATTTTAACATTGAATGAGCCTAATTATTTTAAAATTTCTCATAATAAAAATAACATATTGAGATGTTGTTCGAAGATAAAAAAAAAAGGAAATTTTTGTCTAGGAAATCGATTTTATCTAATCTCTCAGTATGTTTTACTCATCTAGTTAATTTAATTTAATTCTTTCTGCTTGTTAACAATTTCCAAAAAATATTCAAAAGTCTCGTTCAACAATTAATTGAAAACATTCTTATTCATTAATTTACACAAAAGTATGTAATTTAACAAAGCAAAAAAAACATTAATATCAATGATTTTAATACTACACAGGTTCATACAAGTCTTTCAATCTTTATATTTACCTACCCTTAAATATTTCAAATCTATCATATAATTTTCTCTTTCAATAGCAAATCACAAGATTAAAATAATCTAATTAATGATCGGTTAATTATAAGCAATAAACTCAAAAAAAATCAAACAAACATAGAGAGAAATAATTCAAATTAACATGAAAAATCAAGTATAATTCGGAATTAGATTACATCTTTTTCCTAGAATAAAGAAAATTTAGTTCATGCTAAAAATTAAATTCAACATAAACGAATTCACCATAATTTTTCTGAGAAGAATTGAAAGGAGAATGATTTCTCTCCAAAGTCTGCTTTTGGTTCCTCTGTTTCACTCTCCTATACTTTCGTCTCTTCACTACCTCTCATTTCAGTGCCACTTTTCGTTTCCCTTTTCTCCTTTTTTAAGGGTTAATCTTATATATATAAATATATATAGTCAGTCTGCATGAGTTTTTTTCAACGTTTTTCACTTCTTCTTTTTTAGTTTACACATTTTAGAGTTTTTTTTTTCTCTATTTTAAAAAAAGCCCATTTAATCTTCTTAATCGTGCATGCCTCTCTGTCAAGATAAAATCAAACCCAATATTCTATCTCTAGACGATATGCTTCTAAAATTTTGAATCTTTATTTTTTTCCAAATCTGCAATAAAATTTAAATAACAATAATGAAGTCTAAAATCAATAAAATAAATAAATAAAATTATACTAAAGTTTAAAGTTGAGAAATGATAAATTATGCAAGTTATCAAACACCTTTAAACTTATAATTTTATTTGTCCTTAAATAAAAATAAAATAAAATAAAAGATAACTATAGACAATATCAACTAGACCTCATAGAGAACTACATTACTTATCAAGCCATGATCTAAATTTAAATTTCATCACTAGTAACTTACTCTTTTGACCTCGAAGATAACAGGAAAATCAATCAAAAAATTCAACAATTTGTCAAGCAAGAGTCATTTACTTCAACCTAAAACTAAGTCTTAAAGTGTATGTGTGAAATAGTTAATTTAACTTTAAACCACCAGTAAATTTAGATAAAAGTATAACAACTCAAATCAGAAGAATTCTCTCAAAACTTAATCAAATAAGTCTAATTTTTAGAAATTATCTCCACCAAAATCAGAGATCAAAATGTATTTAATCAAAGTTGTAATGATAGGCCACAAGGTGAGGCTAAGAAATAAATAGATATGAAAAATCAAAGCAAAAGTAGGAAAATACTTGGTAGAAAGAACAATAAAAAAAGTTATCCATAGGATTCATGTCATAGCTCTCTCTCGACAATATGCTCATACTGATGACAATATTGTTATTATACTCAATAAATGGAGTGCTTTTTTTAGCCACCTTGATACTCATAGCCTTTTTTTTTATTTTCAACAACTTTAACCTTTTTTTTATTCTTACTTTTCACACTATGATCAAATAGAACAAACATAATGTAGATTATTTAATTTGAACTAAATTTCTCTTTAAATGCAAATTTTCACCAAAATATTTTCTCAAAATTTAAGGTAAATTTATGATTTTTCAGACTTAGAATGAGAATGGTTTATGTATTTAAAAGAACAAATAAATCCTTATGTAAAATAAGGCTCAAGGGGGTTGACCATGGGAATACACCATTCAATGATGACGTGATAATCAAGACGGTTGGAAAAGCTTTTTGATTGAACAAAAAAATTGCTTAGATTTTTTCTCTAATGATTGGTATCAATTGGGATTTCGCCTCTAGAATCCATTAACGGATTCTAGAGCAAAGCAAGATTAAACTTTTCTCACCTAGTTAATTCAACACATTTTCTTCATAGACAAAATGGATTAAAGAAAAATTTACTATATACTCAATTATTTTCAAGGACAAAAATTTAAATCAAATTACCCACAAAACTCTACTTAACATAATAGCATATTTTGAATTTTTTTCTTAAAATCATCCTCAATCACAAATATCAGAGTCATATCAAATTCAACCATACTCAAATACATGTATCCTCATTGTAATTCAAAAAGTGAGATAGATTGACGAAATGAAAGGAACTTTCCTAGTTTTATGGTGGACCCGTATTAGTTTGTAATTTCCAACTATTTATTACTGCAAAAAAACCCAACATCAAAATCCAAATTATTCAAATAAATAAATAAAAAAGTTTTATGGGCTGTCTCCCAAAAGCGTTTGTTTTATAGTCTATGACCAAATTTTTCAATTTTCATCGATTAGGATTTCAAAGAGGAATAAATGCACAATTCCTCTCCACTTGTTCTCTATAATAGTGATTCAATCTCTCAAAGTTAACTCTGAATATATTCTCTGCCTTTTTCTTCCAATCTATTGCTCCAAAAGGGTAAACTTTTTCAATTGTATAAGGACATGTTGTCCATCTTAATCTTAACTTATTGGGGAAGAGTTTTAGTCATGAATTGAAGAGAAAAACCTGATGTCCTGGAGCAAACTCATGCATAAAAATCTATTTTTCATGCCATTTTTTTTCATTCTTTATAGATCTTTGCATTTTCATAAGTATCGTTCTGAAACTCATCAATCTCATTCAATTGAAAAAGTCACTTTTCCTCTGCTACCTTCAAATCAAAATTAAATTTTTTTACAAACCAATAAGCTTTATGTTCTAACTCTATAGGGATATAACATGCTTTTCTAAACACTAATCGATAAAGAGACATCCTGATAGGTGTTTTAAAAGCTATATATTATGCCCACAAAGCATCATCAAGCTTCTTTGCCTAATCCTTTCTATTAGTGTTAATCGTCTTCTCAAGAATATTCTTAATTTCTTGGTTTTAAATTTTAGCTTGGCCATTAATTTGAGGAGGGTAGGAAAGTGTTATCTTGTGCTTCACACCATAATTAGAGAGAAAATTTTCAAACAACATGTTGCAAAAGTAAGTCTATTCATCACTAATAATAGCTCGTGGAGTGTCAAATGTTATGAATATGTTCATATACAAAAATTTGAGCACTACTTTTGCATCATTTGTTGTTGCAGCAATTGCCTTCACCCACTTTGACACATAATCAACTGCTAACAATATGTAAACAAAGCCAAAAGAGGGATGAAAATGACCCATAAAATCAATTTTCCAAACATTAAATAACTCAATCTCTAAGATATTTTTCGATGGTAGTTTCTAAAACCTTGAAATATTTTCCATACGTTGGCATCGATCACAAGTTTTCATCAAAGTATAACTATCACTAAAAATAGAGGGCCAAAAGAAACTACTTTGAAGTACCTTATCTACTATTCGTGTTATTCCAAAATATCCTCCATATGATGAAGAATGGTAATGATGGAGAATGGTTTGCATCTCCTCTTTAGGCACACATCTTCAAATTATTTGATCATGGTATCTTTTGAAAAGCAAAGGCTCATCCCAAAGATAATATTTCACATCATGCAAAAACTTTTTACATTGGAGGTAAGTAAGATATGGTGGCAATACCCTACAAGCTAGGTAGTTTAAAATATCACCATAACAAGGAAGCTTGATCTCATATGCAAACAAGTACTCATTATGGAATGCTCCTTAGATCACTAAATCTAGTTTTACTTCCTCTTGGTCCAACCGAGAGAGATGGTTAGCTCAAACTTCCAAAAGAAATTCTTGAAGAAGAAGGATCCAACGAATCAGCTTAGGCTTAGCATCCATCTTTCCAAACATTTAGCTAATTGAAAAGAAAAGAAAAATATTGTTCCAAGATCAAATTAATGGGAAGAAAACATCTAGGAAATCAATTTCACCTAATGTCTCATTATGCTTTACTCATCTAACTAATTGAATTTAACTATCTTTGTTTGTTAACAATATCCAAAAAACATCCAAAAGCCTCTTTCGACAATCAATTGAAAATATTTTTGTTCATCAATTTACACAAGAGTATACATTTTAACAAAATAAGAAAGAATTAAGACCAATGATTTTAATACTATACAGTTTCATACAAGTCTTTCGATCTCTATATTTACCTACGTTGAAATATTTCATATCTATCCTATAATTTCTTCTTTCGATATCAAATCACAAGATTAAAATTATTTAATTTATGATTTGTTAATTAAAAGCAATAAACTTAAAATAAATCAGACAAACATGAAGAGAAAAAATTCAAATTAACATAAAAATTCAATCATAGTTCAGAAATAGATTATATCATTTTCCTAAAATAAAATAAAAATTAATTCATGCTAAAAATTAATTTTAACATAAATGAATCCATCATAATTGTTCTCGGAAGAATTGAAAGGATAATGATCGCTTTCCAAAAATCTGCTCTTGGTTCCTATGTTTCGATCTCCTATGCTTTCATCTCTTCCCTACCTTTCGTTTCTGCGTTGCTTTTTGTTTCTCTTTTCTCATTTTTTTAGTGTTAATCTTTTATATATATATATAGTTGAGTTGCATGAGTTTTTTCCAATATTTTTCTCTTATTTCTTTTTGGTTTGTCCATTTTAGTGTTTTTTTCTCTATTTAAAAAAAAAACCGACCCAATCTCCCCAATTCGTGCATGACTTTCTATCAAGATGAAGTCAACCCCAATATTCTATCTTATTACTTTTTGTTTATTCTATTTGAATAAATTTTCATTTAAATTTGAGAGTTTTTAGACAATATGTTTCTATAATTTTGAATTTTCATTTTCTTTAAATTTGTAACAAAATTTAAACAACAATAATGAAGTCTAAAATCAATAAAAAAAATTAGACTAAATTTTAAAATTAAAAAGTGAGAAATTATGCAAAATTATACGAGTTATCATGAACTTTTTAAATGTCGATATTCAATATAAAATATTTGAATTATTGATTATTTTATAATAAAAATATATAATGTTTATGATTATATTTTTTAATGATTCTTATAATCTTATTTTCTCAACAAAAAAAAAGTTGTAATATTACATATTATATTTTTTAATAATAAAAATGATATTTTTAGTATAATTTAAAATTATTACTTTTGAAAAAGAACGAGTGTATCTTATTTTCAATCTGCAAAGTAAATAACTTATATGCAAGTATTAATGTGAGGGTACAATTATTTATAATTTTATTTTAAATAATATTACGCAACCCAAAATTAAATCTTCTCATTATTTGCAACTATTAGCCATCTACTTTATTGAAAATATACGAAAATAATTATTTATTATACGAACATGTGATTCGCTTAAAGGTAAAACGGGTAAGACTTTCTAAAATTATTTAAAGTCTAATTTAAAACTACACTTGTTATTATTTATTGTTGAAAATAATTGTCAAATGATTTTAATTAGTATTCTTGACTATTTACTGCTCTTATTTTATTCAGAAATTTCATGGTTATGATTTTTTTAATAGGATATATTATTTTGTAACTTCGGGAAAAAGGAAGAATGTATTATTCATGACCAAAATTAAGGCTATATACATCAAATTAAAAGTGAGCCATCTTAGTAGTTGAGATGTTCACAATCATGTTCGCAATGTCGTAATCAACGGTGGATCATGAGAGTATACTCAATAAGTATAATATATATTTTGTTAATTATTAAAAAATATTATAAATAAATAATAAATAATATTAATTATGAGCAAAAAAAAAAGTTAAAAAGTTGTATATACAAGAAATAAAACTACAAAACTAATATTTTTAAAATTGATAATAATAAAAATAACCTCACTTAATACTAATTTATATAGCTTTTAAGTTAAGATAAATGTATTATTTTTACTGGTACATGATTTATAGTATATTTTATATCATTTTCTATAAGATTAAAAATAATATACTACTTTATAGGTAAAAATAAACATTTAAATTTATTATTTATGTACTGCTATTAATTTGGATCCCTATATTCTCTAATTAAATTCAGTACATCTTTATCTTATAATTTGATCAGATTAGTACCTTATATCTCTAATTCAACTAGCTTGATTTACCATTTTTTAATTTTTATGAATTTTCATTATAAATAATCGATGAAAAAGTTGCATCACGGTGAATAACTAGTTATAGTTTTGATATAAATCTTATTATATATTTGAATATTTAGAGATAAAATTAAGAAGTGAATTATTGAGTTTAAGAGAACATGTTGTTTAATGAATAATAAGAATCGATAAAAAAGTGAGGGAAAGGGTATTAAGACACCTAATTTTTTTTAAATAATTGTATAAAACAAAAATAATAAATAGATAGAGTCGGTTTGATGAATTTAAAAATAAATATAAACAATATCAATTATTTTTAAAAATTAAAAATCAAATTAAATCAATATATTTAAAATTTGAGGATTAATATAGCTTAATGCAGAAAGTATAAGACAGAAAACATAATTAATCCGCTTTTCAATATTGCTCTTCGATGTCACTGAATAATATTTTTTATTTTCTTATTTATAAAAAAATAACAAATTACATTTTGCACTCTTTAGAGCATTCTCCGCTAAATTTGTCTCGAAAACATATTGCTACTAAATTGACCCACATTCCATCCAAGTTGACCAACATCAAAGTTACCGCTTGCTAGATACGTGTAACGCGTGTTCACTTAGCGTATACATGGTATGGTTTAGCAACACTCAAACATATACATGTTAGCCCTTTCAATTTCTTATAAGGGTTATGAACCAATGCATAGTTTTGGAGCAGTGGAGCACGCGGGTAAATAATCCGATTAAATTATTTAAAGTGAGAAATTTTATCTTATCCCTTGTTACAATCAAATAAATTTATAAATTTTATATCTCGATCGAATTTGAATTAAAAATTATATAATCTATTTGTATTTGAATTGAATTAAGTTCAATAAATTTTATAATATACTATATTCGATATAGATTAAATTATAAATAAATAAATATTTTATTTTATATTATATTTAAATATTATATATATCATAATTATATTATATTATTATTTTAATTTAAAAATAAAAATAAATATTTATAATAATTTTATAATTTTACAGATGTTTTTTATTCTTTTGATTTTTTTAGTTGTAGTTATAAATAATAATATTTGTTATAAAACGATTTTGCTCAAGGATTTCAACTTTCTCAAAGATGAAATGGAAAGTACCAGAGATTTCTAGAGACATATCGTTAGAAAAGCTTTTTTTACCAATTGGATAGATCAATAAAATAACAGTAACAGCTCCAATAGAAGTTGAATATGTAACATCAATCTAACGTAGCATACTTAGACGGAAACTAAGTTCCCAATCACGACACATATAACAAGCTACACCAAGTAAGAAGTGTAGAACAATTAGATAAGGACCACCATTGTATAACCATTCATCAAAAATATCAATTTTAAATTTAAATTTATATATATCATGTATATAACAATAATTCATAAATAAATTTTAATATCTGGTTTGAAAAAATCTGATATGTTTAAATTAAGATTGATTATATAATCAAATAAAATTAAGATGTAAAATGTTAAATCTATTTGAATCGGATTACAATTGATAAAAAATAATTATAAATATATCTTATCCATTAAACAAAGTTTGAAATCTTTGTAGCGTATCCTTAAGAAGGGAATAAGCCATTCAGCCACACCACTATAACTGTTAGTGGCACATATCAAACAGAGAGAACACACATCAAACACTCTTTTGCCTTGCTTTATATTTGATGGCCAAAATATCAGTTTAAGAAACAACTTCTATATCAGTTTAAGAAACAACTTCTATATTTGTTTAAGAAACAAAGATGAAGAAGCAACTTTTATATTTGATGGCCAAAATCATCGGTAAAGCCCCAGAGAAATAATCAACATAGAGATCAATTACCCTCCTAATATTATTAATTGCTAAGCTCCTTAATCAGACCCACATTTCTACTCAAATCATAAGGAATCTTAGACTCATGGTTTTGGTCTATCTCATTGATTAACAACGTATTTTGATCCTCAATCTTTTGAACTTCAACAAAAATCTGTAAGATCTTCCCCTGTTACCATTTCTATGTCCAGTAAATGTCTCACCCTCCATTTTTATTTCTTTTGACTCTCTATTCTCTTACTCTACCGTATAAAGATATATGAATTTCCCCATATATCTTTTCGTTTAGCTTGTCGCACAATTCCATAGGAACATAAGAAAACGTAATATATTTAGGTACTCAAATCATAGGCTGAATCAAGAAACAAAATAGACGAAACAGAGCTGAGGAATCATATCAGTTCCAGGTTTAAAAAACTAATCTGGCGGTGGAATACTATCAGGTTTTCACGAAAAGAAACAGAGCCTAGGAAACATACCGGCGGTGGTAGCTATATCGCGCCAAGGAGAGTAATCTGCAGCGATGGTGGTGGTTTGCGTCACGGAGACAGACGTGTTCAGCAGCAATTCGCGCAACTGGGGAGATTTCAAATTATGACTGTAAGGTTTTGGTGTTGGGGTACGTTTTTAGTTATATTTGTTAATCGTACATATAGTATAAGTTAAAAATATATTTAAGTAAGATTGATAAATATATCTTTTATTTTAATTTTAAATATAAAATTTTACTCTATCTATTAAAATTAACTTAAAAATAAGTACATTGATAACCGTATTTATATTTAAATTAAAAGTTAATTTTTAAATATAATTATTAAACGTATTATAAAAGAATTTAAAAAGTTACATTCAAAATCGTACTTAAAATCCTTTGTCCCCACAATTAAGTACACTTGACTTTACTCTTTTAATTTATAATTTTACCTAAAGTTATTTGTTATTATAGTAGATGGAGTGGTCGATGGTAACATAGAAGATGAGTTAGGTTATACTTCTATTTTATTAAATTTATGAAATAAAAATATTTTGATATATTTATTGAATAATTTAATATAACAATATGAGTTTTAAAATAATTTAAAAAATGATCAATTTATAAAAAATAAAACTATTTAAATTAAAAATTAAAAATAGTTAAATGTGTGAGTCCATTTTCTCTCCAATAATTTACTAACTTAATTATATTTATATTTAATTGTTTTTGAAAACATATTTTAAGTAAAAAAAAATCATCCTCTCATTGAAATATGTTTGTTATTCTATCCTTTTTTTAATTTTTTTTCTTTTCAATGTCATTTAAATATAATTTTAATCATGCATTGAATACACATGTTTATACAAACATTTAAGAATTAAGTGCAAAATTACATAAGTTTAAGACTGCACATTTATGAAATAAATAGAGGATTATGATTGAATATATTACTTTACTTCAAAATGAGGTGAAAAGTAGTGTGTCAAATTTTATTTTGGATAATAAACAAGTGAGTTCGATTTTGATCAATAAATTTTGGTTTTGGTTTTGATTTCTGATTTGGTTTTGATTTTATTTAAAATTTGGGTTTGTTTTTAATTTTAAGGTTGTGATACTGATAAACAAAATTATAAGTTTATATTTTATTAAATATTGTATTTTTAATACATATAGAAAAAAATACTTATAGTTTTATATTTATAAAGAAACATAAAATCAAATATATTAAGTATACATAACATATTATTATTTTTAATTTGTAAACATTTTTAATTAAAATTTCATGTTTTTGAAAAAAAATTAAACTAAAAAATATTAAAACTCCATTTTTAGAGTTTCGACCGGGCAACTATTATCTGATTGTGATTTTTTATATTTATATCCACTTGTTTTGATTTGCGAAAAAACATCCTCCGAATATGTTTCATTCCATTGACATTTTTAATGAGAAGCATGAGAATGAAGGAAAGGCTAAATAAAAAGTGAAGTAGGAGAAAGATGCAAAATAACACACTTTTTTTTTTTTGTTAGAAAGACCAATCAAATAAGTTACTATTTATTATTTTTTAAAATATAATATTCATGGATCACTTTCTCTCTATCTTTAATTGAATATTTATTTTTAAAAAAATTATATTAATCTTAAATTTCATTGAGTTGGAATACTACTTTTCACATATTTTAAAATTAGATATTTATCTAAAATACTCTTGTGATTTAATATATCTTCACTTATATCTTTGAGATTTAACATATTTTTACTTATAATTTTAAAATTTATAAAAAATGTTATAATTTCTCTAGATTTTATAGTTAATATCATCGATGTTCTTAAATTTAATTTTGTTAACTTTTCTATTCATATTATATTAATATTTCTATGGGTTTGTTACCAAATTGGAGGCTAGTTGTTTAAGGCTAATTGTTAATTTATGTTCTATAATTCTTGTATATTAAATATAATTATCTTATCATAATTTGATATACTAAATATCGTTATTATGATTAATTTGATGTTATTGCTTTTTATGTTCTTCTTTCTTTAAAATGAAGAATCTATCATCAATAATTTCTTTATTTAATGTTTTAAAGTTTATTATCATTATCCGTTTTCCCCTTCGTTTTCAATTAAAAATGTTGGACTAGAATGAGGTGAATTATCTAGTATTATGACTTTTAATTCCAAAAGTTATCGAATTTGTTTTCCAAATTCAATATTGTCTTCTGGAGTATAAATCACTGGTTTTACTTTTATGACCTTGATAGGATCTCTTAATTTTATGTGGATTATTGTCTTAAATTTATTTATTTTTGGATCTAAAGGATTTTCTAAACTGATTACTTTAACTATGACTAATGAAATATTTTTTAAATAAGGTTGTTTCCGGTCATCTATCTCACCATGTATTTCCCTTTCATGTTGTTACATAAAACGTGGTTTGAGACATCTAAAGTTTTTCTTATTTTTGAGATATAGATGGTATTGTCATCTAAGGTTGTGAGACTTATTTTTTCGAAATATTGTGTGAAAGATTTATATAGGTTTAGGAAATTATATCCTATTAATAAATCAACTCATGTTTAATGTTGATATATGGTAGGAATATGAAACTTTTCTCCTCCTATTATTATATATGTATCTTTTACCCCATGTTTGGTTGACTAGAATGTAATGAAATGAGAATTGATTCCTTCCAATTTTATATTTGGTTGGACTAAAAAGTGAGAATAGAATGAAATCGATTCCTAAAAGAGAACAAATTAGAATTCCTTCTTCCCTTTAAGAAATCATAATCTCATTCTCATCTCAAGTTTTTTTTTCCAATTTTACCCTAACCCGAAATATAACCCTAAACCCTAAGCCCTATATCCAAAACCTTAATCCTTAAATCCCATATCCTAAAATCATATTTATAAAAATAATAATTTTAACCCTAAACCTTAACCCACAAATATAACCGTAAACCCTAAACCCCAAACCTTAAATCCCAAATCCCAAATCCCAAATCTCAAACCTCAAAATCCTAAACTTTATTTAGAAAAATAATAATTTTATTAATATATACAGTGTTTTTCATTTCATTCTAGTTGTAAAGCAAACATTGTAATAGTGATTCATTCTTTGATTCCAATGATTAAACCAAACAAAACTATTTCCTTTCCATTTTGATTTCGATTCCATTCTGTAAACCAAAAGCCACCTTAATACCTTATTGAGATTTATGGTAGTATTATTAACAATTCTTACAATTAAATCTTTCGGTGCCTATTTCTAGTGTTTTTTTGGAAATACATATTTACTGACTACACAGATACTAACTCTTGTATCTATATACATGTAAATAATAAGTGGCATAACCTTTAAATTTTAGTCATACTTTAATGTAAGTATTAATTGGATTTATAATACTATACAAATCATTCATCTTGTAACGAAAAATATTCATATTCTGTGTCAGTTATTTCTTCCTCAGTTTTTTCCAATAGATAGATACTATAAGTATCATCTACATCGAATTCTTCGATTGGTTATAATTTCATGTGTGAAAATTCCTTTTTATGTTGAAATTTGCTTGGGCATTTGTTAGCATAAATGTCCTTCTTCATTACAGCTCTAACATCTGCATTTTTTCTTTCTTGAAGGACAATAATTCCTATTTTCATAAGGTTTATACCTCTTCCTTTTAAAATATGTTTTCTTATAGGTTTCTCTATTAAATATCTTTTTATATTTTTGAAAATCTTGTTTTTTGAATTTATATTTTTTATATTTATATTTTTGTTTATAAGATTTTATATTTCATCCATATTTTCTTGGCATTCTAAAATCTTTTGTATCATAGTAGATTTTTTCATTTTCTCATATTTGTTTATACTCCATTCTTTCTTGATATTTAATAATCATCTAACCTTTATGGCTTATAATTCTTATTTCTATAGTATTTGATATAATTTCTCTATTTCTCTGTTCACAATTTTCTGTTAAAATTTTATGTAATTTTCTAGGTAATTTTTGGAAAAATATATTTTATAAGTTCTTTGCATAGAGGGTGGTAATTTATGATAATACATTTCATATTCATAAATAAATGAATCTATGTATCATATGTCACAAATTTCTATATTCTCCATTTAGCTTTATTGATTTCATTTTCACTGAATTCATTGATAGTTTTTCCTTTATCTTCTCTAATAAATTTATTGTATATTTCATTTATTACTATATCAAAGTATTATATTCTTGTGGAAGCATTCCCTTGAATTAACAAATTTTGTTGATATGCTAAGTTTGAAAATCAAACCCTAACATTTCATGTCATTTCATGTGTTATAAGTACCCTACATATTGAAGGGTTTGTTTAGATAGTTTGAGAGGTTTGTATGAGCACACTCATACCATTAACCCATTCATTTAATAATTTTTTTCTATCTTTTATATATTCCAAATCTAAAAGATGAGATTTATAATTATCATGGAATTTGAATTATGGTGGAATACTATCTCTAGTTCCCCAATGCAAACTCCATTTTAGGTGGTTGCCTTCTTCTATTTGTGGCATGATGTTGTTCTATCTTTTATCTATTTCTTTCTCTCCTACGTGGGTCATATGTTTCTTTTTAGTAAGAAATTGGTAATGAAATTAGTTTCATAAAATTTTTTGGGGTCATATTTTTTTGTTCAAAATCAGTCACATTGATTATTGTCATATTATCTTATTCTTTGTTTGTACAGAGTTTTTCATTATAATATTATTCTATTTCTTATTTTCAGGATTCATAAATTTTCTTTCTAATTCTTTCCTATATTCCATTAAATTGGAATTATATCATTTTTCTCATATATTTTTTTTTTCATTTTTGGGAATCAGGGCATCTAATCTTCTAGGTGATTCTTCTTTTAATCTTTTTAAGGGATCATATTTATGACCTATAATTTCATTATTTCTCTATATGTTGTATACATATTTTCTTAATTCTAAACATTCTTTGTATATATCTTGTTGTAGTTTATTATAATAACATTCCTTTATTTCTTTTAGTAAATCCTTGTGTGCGTCTATTATTTCTTGTAGGTATTTTGTGTTTGATATTTGGACTAAATCTATTTTCTCTGTTAATAGTTGCACAGTTTTAAATAATATTGCTTGATTTTTTGCTACGTCTACTACGTTTTCATTTACTTCTAAATACATATTTTTTATTTTATCTTTAAACATTATTATTTTCCTAATAAACAATCATGAACTAATGTCTTCATTATTTGGACTTCATATTTTAGTTTTTTAACTTCTTCTTGGTTAGAGTTTTCTCTTTCATGGTCTATGAAAGTAAACACTGACATACTATTATTTCTAATAACATTATTTTTTCTTCTTATTATCAGGAGTTTTTCTTTATATCTAACTACTATTCTTCTGATATTTAAAAATCTATTAGTATTTATGGTTTTATTATTTTTCCAAGTTTCTTAAAAGTTTTATTTATTTCTATAAATTCATTTTATCTGTATATTGAACTATTGTGACTATTTATTAAATAATATGCTACTAGATAATGTATTGAAAATTGATGATTTGCTTCTTTCATGAATCCTTCTCTTTCAAATTCGTAAGCTATATTTAATATTTGGTTTATGTTTTTATCATAGATATTAATAGTAAATCTATGATATGCTATGAATTTTAACTTTTGGTATCTTTAATTAACATGGATTATTCCTAGTAAGACATCTTTCATATTTATTATTCTATTATCTAGTAATGTCATTTTTATTGATGTATTTATTCTTTCTCTGAAATGAATTTTTATTAATATTTGAATTTCTCATAAATGAATGTATCCAATATTTTCTTTGTCTTTATGGAGATTTTTGGATAGCTTATTTAATATATTTTATTTGTCAATTAATGATATATTATACATTCTTTTTACATTTGTAATCTTAATACCCATTTTTATATTATCTATGACATAATAAATTATGTTTTTCCTAAGTAATAATTTTCTTAACAAGAACGGTCTTTAAATCCATCTTATTCTCTAAGATTTAATTTTGTCTTTTGAATTTCTTCAAAAAAAAATATTATTACAATTTTCTATGAAAACACATAATGAGATGTTTTCATTTTCTATGTATACTATTTCTTAGTTTATTTATTCTTTTTCTATTTTATGAATATTATTATTCATTTTCATTAGATTTAACTTCTGTTATGTTTTAGGAATATTTTTGAATTTTTTGAAACTTTAAAGATATTTTTAAAGATACCTTAGAACTTGAAAATATTTTGATATTAATCCATCTTAGCTAGTTATTTAAAATTAATTTTTAAATATATTTTAATGGACAAAATTAGTTGAAAGAAATTTCAAGGAAAATATTAAGATATAAAGGTTAGAATAAATCATTCTCTTCGTTTTGATAAAATAAATGAAATGAATTATCAATGATATATAACTAATAATTTCAATTAATAACACAATATTATTATAAAAAATATAGATTAAAAAAGATAAAATTGTATTTTTTTATTAATTTTTTTTAAAAAGAATTATTTATTAATATGGACCGTTACATTAATATTAATTTAGTATCAATAAATAATTTATAAAACATTACCTGACAATATTGCCGGGATTGTACAAGTTATTTATAACTTTTAAGACAAATATTTAAAATAAAAATTTTGATTGTGTTTTCCTAATTTCTCACTAATAGGAATGCTTAAAAGAGAAAACCGAAGAAAAAGATGAGGGACGAGGGAGAGTCATTTGTAGGTTCTCTTAAGACCCGACACTGCAGTTAATATCAGTTTTAACTCCCACGGAAAACGCATTAAAATAATTCCACGTGGAAAAATATCAGCCTCCGAGAATATGGTAAATAGTAAAAAAAGACGAATTAAAAAATTACAAGTGTGTCCCGAAAAGGAATTTCGTTATGCCCAAAAGCCCCCCCCCCCCCCAACTAACAACAAACAGCGTGTGCTTTGCATCAATTTGTTTCTTCTTCAATTCTGTGATCCGTATTCTTTCTTTAAACCCCCAAGAAAGGCAATCTTCATCCTCACGACTCAATTACAAAATTCCAAAAAAACCAATAAAACTGAGTGCAAAAAGGAAACACAAGGCAAACGGAAAGAAGAAAAAGAGGAGAATCAGTCCGAAAATCCTTTGATTGGGAAAGAGAAATTGAAGTAATGGATTTTTCTGTTGATGTCTTGTGGGCTCTTAATCGCTTCTTTACTATTTGGGATAATAAAAGGTGGGTTCTTTTCGTTGGTTAATACATTTTAATTGTTTGTTGTCCTGTCAGTTTCTAGGTTTATCTAATTGTCACTTCGGTTTATTATCAAGCCAATTTTCATGACGTCGTAAAATTGTTCGGTTTAGTAGGTTGAGCTTACTATTGGGTAGCTTTAAAGTTCGCTGGGTTGCCTTGAATTTTGATTATAGATTGGGTTTTAAAGATTATGTACTGGTTTTAGGTTTTTATTGGGAACTTTGTGATTTTGATTAATGGATGTAGGTCTTTTGGCTGTGAACTCTTCTGAACTTGAAAACTTATACTTTTTGTTTATAGTTTTTTATATGATAATTATGATTTTTTATCCTTTCCTTTTGCTTTTGAAAGAGCAAATTAAGTTTACCTGTGTTTTTATTTTCACTCTGAATCATTCTTATGTAAATTTTGTTTAACTTGATTTTGGCCTCAAAAGTTTGGAATTCTGATGCTTCAGAACTTATTCAAGTGAATACTATGATTTCAGAGGTAAAACTCCTGACATAATTCTGTTTTTTCTTTATCTGTTTAAGATTTTTACTCCTAGTGAGACAGTATGAGGAATGCTAATCAGACCGGAAGGGGAAGGAAAGATAAAAACAGGCGAAGATTTGAAAATATAATAATGAAGTGTCTCTGCTCAGGAGAGCAATTAAGAGCTGCAGATGAAATCAACCCTTCATCAGACCCCCATGCAACTAATGGTTACACAGCAAGTGAGAACTCATTGCTAGCCAGTGATGTTACCAAGAAACCAGACACTGGAAACATAGAAGAAGCTGAATCATCTCTGCGTGAGAGTGGTTGTTTAAACTATGAGGTTTGTGTTTGATGCTTCTTAATGTTTATGTTACTTCGTTTGTTGAACCATACATTTTGCTCTTTTTCACAAAGTTTTTAACTTTTTAATTTTTATTACTCAAAAGAGGGCACTGTTTAACTGTGTATGACTTTTGTTATCTGCTTCTGGGCTAATATAAATAATGCAGGAAGCAAGGGCGTTATTAGGAAGATACGAGTATCAAAAAGGAAACGTAGAAGCTGCTTTACATGTATTTGAAGGAATAGATATATCTTCCATGATTCCCAAGATAAAGGTTGCCCTTGCAAGAAAAGGGGATCGTCAAAAGAGAAGTTCCCAAAATTTTGGAAACCCACCAATGTCTATACATGCTGTGAGCTTACTTTTGGAAGCTGCCTTTCTCAAATCAAAGTCACTGCATGTTCTTGGGAGATTTAAAGGTACTCTTATAGTTTCTGGTTTATAAGTCTTTTTCTTTCAGATTTGGAAGTTATAAAATTCTATTGCTCTTATGCAGAATGTGATTGTATCACATCATTTGTCTTCGTGGTTTATGTATTCTCAATGTGATAATTTTTTGCCTATTATTTTTCTTTAACTAATATTACAGTGGTTATATTCTGGTCATTTTTTAAGTTTTTCTTAAATTGTTTTAACCCAATGGGGAAACTTGTTCCCAAGTAAGGGAATTTAAAAAAAAAAACCTATGGGCAAATGCTGCTTGTGTGCACTGCATGGTAATATCAAAAGTTGCCAGGAATTAGTATCATATGATATTCTGTGCAAACAATTCACTTCTTGCCCAGTTATTTTTAACCAACATTACTGAAATGAAAGGCATCCAAAATTAGTAAAAAAAATTACTTGTCAACCAGCATTGCTTGTTATTGCGAGGATAATAGATATTTTGGTAACTATTGCAGAAGCTGCACAGTCTTGCAAAGTTATTCTGGATATAGTTGAGTCTTCGTTACCAGAAGGGTTGCCTGAAAAATTTGGCGCTGATTGTAAATTACAGGAGACTGTAAATAGTGCTGTTGAGTTGCTCCCAGAATTGTGGAAACTTGCCGACTGTCCACAGGATGCTATCTTGTCATACCGGCGAGCTCTGCTTCATTACTGGAACCTTGATGCTGAGAGAACTGCAAGGCTTCAGAAAGAGTTTGCCATTTTACTTCTGTACAGTGGAGGTGAAGCCAATCCACCTAACCTCCGTTCCCAAATGGACAGTTCATTTGTACCCAGAAACAATTTAGAAGAGGCCATACTTCTGTTGATGATACTGCTTAGAAAATTTTCTTTGAGAAGAATTGAATGGGATCCTTCAGTCTTAGATCATCTTTCATATGCTTTAACTGTTTCTGGGGACTGCAGAGCCTTAGCTAGACAAGTAGAAGGAATTCTTCCGGGGATCATTGATAGAAAAGAAAGATATCAAGCTCTAGCTCTTTGTTATTGTGGAGCAGGTGAGGATTTTGTTGCATTGAATCTACTGAGGAGATTGTTGCATAAGACTGAGGACCCAAATTGTATTCCAGCTTTGTTAATGGCATCAAAGATATGTGGGGAGAACCAAAAACTTACGGAAGATGGAATACGTTTTGCTCGCAGAGCCCTTGAACTCTTGGATGGTGGATGTGATCAGTTGGAAGGTACTGCCAATTTTCTACTAGGTGCTTCACTTTCAGCAAAGTCTAAATTAGTGGTTGCTGATTCTGATAGGGCATCAATGCAATCTGAGGGACTTCAGTCCCTGGAAACTGCTGGCAAATTGACAAGAATGAGAGATCCTATTATTCTTTACAATCTCAGTCTAGAAAGTGCTGAACAGAGGAAATTGGATGCTGCACTTTATTATGCGAAGAAATTGCTAAAACTTGAAGGTGGATCTAACATAAGAGGCTGGTTACTGTTGGCACGGATATTATCAGCTCAGAGACGGTTTATGGATGCTCAATCAATTGTAGATGCTGCTCTAGAGCAGACTGGCAAATGGGATCAAGGAGAACTGTTGCGAACAAAAGCTAAACTTCACATTGCACAGGGCAGATTAAAGAATGCCATTGAGACTTATACTCAGCTTCTAGCCGTTCTCCAAGTTCAGAGTAAAAGTTTTGGTTCTGGAAAGAAGCTTCATAAGGTCCGTCAAATGTTTAATTTTCCTCTTTATTATGAAAATTACTTAGAAAAACTGCTCTCCACATACATTGAGGGTGGAGATATTCACCTATTGAAGTTATTTCAACGCCAGGGGGAAGGGTATACATGGAAATAATCCTTGTCATTTTATGATGATTTCTATTGCTTTACAAAAGAACGTTTGTGATTTATGAAGCATCCACCTGTTTTGCCCTAGTTTTATATAAAATTGCAGCAACCAAGGTCCTTTTTTTTTCCATGACAGAGTGATAGGAATATTGTCAAACAATTGGAATTGGATACATGGCATGACCTAGCTCATGTCTATATAGGATTGTCACTATGGCGTGATGCTGAGATTTGTCTCTCTAAATCAAAGACCATCGGTCCTTATTCTGCCACTAGATTTCATCTCACAGGTAAATTTCAGATTCCAAGTGGGTTGAACATGGCTTTTTTAAGCATCTTCTTTTATGTGGCGTTTTGGAATTGGTGCTTTTAGACTATCCTTATTCTTGTTTTAGTATCTTTTTTACCTTTATTTTGAACTGAAATACATCAAATATCTCTATTTAGGTTACTGATATACTTTTTGTCCAAATTCAACAGGAATCTCAATGAATTGGGGTAACTTAAAATTATTGTTGAAATTGACCAAAACATGTAACAGTAACCTAAATAGGAGTATTTGATGTGTTCTTGTTGAGAATGGGGATCAAAATGGTACCAAAACAAAAATAAGGATTATTTAAAGGTATCAACCCTTATGGTTTTAAAACTGATGCTGTTTTTTTCTAGAATTCAAAAATTTCAAATATTTAGTTGCACCTAGAAAGTACCCCAGAATACGAAGTACAGTTTAATAACTGTTAAACAAACTTGCCGGGTTCTTCCCAACACAGTATTTTTCATTTCTTTTTAAAGTTTTTAGTCAGTTAATATATTTTCCTCCTTTACTAACTTCTGGTGCTGAATTCAATCTTTGTTCACCTGATTTGGGATTTTCATTTATGAAAATTTTAAGAGACTTGAATGCATTTGTACTTAAATTTATAGGTGTAGTTTATGAAGCGAAGGGTCTCCACAAAGAAGCTCTAAAAGCTTTCTTGAGTGCTTTAGATATTGATCCTACCCACGTCCCGAGCTTGATCTCCACTGCAAATGTTCTCAGCCACCTTGGTTGCTCGCAAACGGTGGTTCAAAGCTTTTTGAGGGAAGCTTTACGGCTTGACAAGATGAACCATAAGGCATGGTACAATCTAGGGTTACTGTATAAAGCCGAGGGTAATGCTTCATCATCAATAGAAGCCGCTGAATGTTTTGAGGCTTCAATTTTTCTTCAAGAATCTGCACCTGTTGAACCCTTTAGATAGATGAATCTTTGCGCTCAAGTGCTTTCACCGCTGACTGTATGCTCAGCAATGATATTTTGTTAAAATAGTACATTTTAAAGCACCGGAATATTCAAATAATAGGAATCGGACAATCATCATCAGAGTGGTTACGATGTTAAGAAGATTACTATTACCAACTTGTTAAATGTTTTTGCTGTAGAAGACCAAGCTTTAGGATTTAAAACACGCCTTGTTAGTGAAGCGATTTTTTGTATGTAGCAGTTGTACTGTTGATTGGTCCGTTTGCTGGTTATATTAAAAGTTGTTTGACAGTAAATGTGTTTATGACAGCAAGGGCAAAATATCCTTTCTAAGTGTTAAAAGTATTTTTGATAAATTCTGTGTTTTCAAAAGCACTTTTATATGGTATGAGAAACAAACAAACGTACTATTATTTTACTTAGCCAAGGCTCCACGATGGATTGAAGACTAATAAATATTAATGATTACTCTCTCTCTCTCATAATAAGCTGTTTTAATTAATAGCTTTGTTGAAATCAGAGTGGTAATGTTTGAAATGATTTATGTCAAATACGAAACAAATATGATAAGAATATAACTGACAAGACAAGGATTACTATTCCTAGTTGATACAAATATGACTAACAATGCATGATTGTTACTCAGTTGAAATGGTCATTTTCTTATTTCACTTGGGTTAGCACTCTCTAATTTACCAATTTGTTGGGCTTTTGTTTAAGAGTTTGTCTCGATTCAGTATTTTTCTTGTTTATTAAAGGAGAACCAAAAACTAGTTATAATGGGAAAATTTATCAAAATTAAAAAAAAAAAGATTTTTTTTTTATGATAATTATAATGACTCTAATAGCTACCTTACATATATTTAAGATAAAACACCCTATAACTTGTTACAGCAAGTTAACGTACATGATCAAATTAGTTCCAGGTAAGTCGGGGAAGAAGAAAAAGAAAAGAAGAAAAAAGAAGGAAAAAATTAAAATGTTTGTTTTAAATAAACAATGTGGTCTAGTTGTGGAATATAAAAAGAAAAAATCTTCTTGCACTAATGATTAGACAAGACCTTTCTCCTCTTTTGTTTTAAAATGTCTTGATCTTTTAAAATAGATTATTTTAATCATTTAATTTTACAATATAAGAATAATATTTTTTTATCACCTTATTTTTAATAAAAGAATTGAGCGAAGACAATATCAATTTTTGAATTTTTTAAATTAAACTTATTACAGCGATTTATAAATAATTTTATTAATATAGAATAATTTCACACCTTATCTACCATTTCTTCTTATTTTTCTTTTCTTCCTCAGTGGACAAAAGCCCAATTTGTCCTTTAAAATTTTAGCATTTAACTGATGATCACGTGAAAGTCACGCGGATTTTATCTAGTCCATTCCCACCCATTTTGGCGTCATTGTTAAAACTTAAACCATCATAGTTTTGTCGTTGTCTTCTTCTTCTTTTTTCCTCAGTAAGCAAAAGCTCGATTTATTCTTTAAAATTTATCTACTCCATTCCCAACCATTTTGTCACCATGTTAAAACCTAAACCATCTAGTTAAAAAAATGTTTATCATAGCAATGGGCATGGATACAGGCGAGAATAATTATTGATATAATTATTCTTAAATCGAATTATGAATTTCTGAAAACTATTATGGTTCAAAGATAATTTTTTATTCGTAGATAACAGTTCAGAACAGTTATTAAAAAATATCTGAATAAATTATTTTTTCAAATTTCTATATACTTATTCAAAAATTAATAAATTTTAATTATTAATTAATATATAATTTAATTTAAAAATATATATTAATTAAATAAATATAATTATGGTTATTAGTATTACCGTTTATTTAAAATTATGTAAATTTTTAAAATCTATTCTATAAAAATCGAATAGTCGGTACGAGTACGGATAACCGAAGTCGTGTTTTTTTCTTCCTATTCCTCGTTTCTTTCCATCATTACTCACACCACAAGAAATGCTAAATACACACCAGCGTTTGATTAGCATTTTCCGTTTTGAATAAATGGCACTCTAAAACGAACCCAAATTTCAAAAATGTAGGCCAAACTAAATTCAAGCAAATATCTGAAGCCTATGAGTTATATTTTTTGTGCCCAACCACCAAAAGTTCCTCATCTTTACATCTCTGTTTCTCTGGCAACCCAACCTATCGTTTGGAATTCAAGCTTAGTTTTGACTTTTAATTGGCATTTTGCACGATAGACATTGGGTTCTGCTCAAGAATTTTAGTTATTTTACCTTACAGTATTTTTATTCTCCAATTTTTCATTCTGCTTATACTTGATGTCTTTTGGTCTTCATTTAGATGCCTTAATCTCATTTTCTCCCAACTGTGAGTCTGTGCTTTTACTTTGGTCTTTATCACCTCTCTGGACTGAGTACTAATTGTTCGTAAAAAGTCTTGAATGAGTAATTAATCAAATATGAAAAGTTTACACTGGGTGTGTGAGTGTTTAAAGGTCTATTAAAAAAAGAAAAGAAAAAAAGCTTGTTATTAAAACAAAGGGTTTAGAGCTATCAAGCTTAACAGTTGTGCAAATCTTAGTACTACCTCTTAAAGGGCTAAATTATTGTATTGATGAAAGTAATAAGAATAGAAAAGACAGAAGTTTTATTACGGTAATCAATTTTTTACTTTTCATAAATTGGTTCCATACATAATACAAACAACAAAGTGTGTTATTCTTCTAAAATAAAATCAATCCCCACGACCCTACCACTATGAGAAACAATCAGTCTAGTTTAATGGTTTTTTGATTTGCAGCTTCAGTATTTACATTATGGTTGGACACATGTATATATAGAATCGTCACAAATATATTTACATGTTTAAGTATGTGTATATCTGTGTATTGTGCGTATTTTTGTACAGTTATGGCATAAAATCGATTGATATCTGATATTCCTTGTTCTCAAGCTGGACATGATGGTGTAACAGCTCCAATATTGTTGAACTTGACATTGTTGCACAAAGCTTGTGCCTTCTTTTCTCCATAATTCAAGTTGATATTTTGCAACATAATGTCTTGGCATGCAAAGCTCTTGCTGCAATCAAGTTTTATGGCCACATCCGAAGAACTAGTGCCTTTGATGTTTTGGTACAACACATTTTTCACTTGAACTGCAGATCTCTGTGAACATATAAGAATACAATACCAATCAGATTATTACCTTACCAATTTCGAGAAATAAAAGGTATGTCAAGTATGCTGCTTTTTCATGACTAGGCTTCTTTAATAGAGTGCATAATTCTTTACCTGTTCTTTGCAGGGTTCCTCTTGGTCACAATACTTCTGGTCTATAATTATGGGATTAGCGACATTTTGCATTTCAATGTTCTGAAATTTGATGTTGCTTGCACTTCCTGACCCTCCTTGATAAGTCTTGATCCTAACCCCATTTGTGGTTCCAGAAAGCTTTGCACCATTTACTGTAACTCCTGAGACATAGGCTTTGGAGTTTTCAGACCCCAAACTACCGATGCTGTAGGAAATAAACCAAATGAAGAAAATGGAGTGTTATTTATAACATAAAGAAGAAAATTTGAAATTGGTTTAGTGATAATTTTCTGAAGCTTTTGAGTTGATATATTATAATGTAATAACCTGATTCCATGACCTGGTCCGCAGGTTATGCCTGTGGCCAGCACTTTCTGGGAGCCACTTTCAATAGAAATACAATCATCACCTTCACGTATATTTAAAAGAAAATTGTACATTTGTTAATGCTTTCACATGTATGATTAATGTTTTACTATACCATTATATGCATATGCATCAAGGGAATTTGATCTAGTAGTCTCAAATGGTCTATGTGACCATCGCCTTATATGACTAGCTGGATGATTGTCACATGGATTAATTGGCACACAGACTCTAGATGCACAAATGCATCGAGTATCTACGTTCTGTTCTAATTATGATTCTCTAATGTACTATACCAGTTCCTATGACACAGTTGGAGATCTGGATATTCTGAGTATCTGTTACATGAATTCCATCAGTATTGGGACTCTCCTCTGGTGCAGTTACCCTGAGATTTAAAGCTCGAACGTTGCTGCACTTCTCGAACGAAACATGGATTTTTTGTGCATCTTGGATATTCAAATTCTTCACCACCAAGTTATTGCAATTATAAAAAGTCAGAGCCTGCATTGAAGAGGTACCATTTCTTTATTAAATAATGCAGTCTTATAATAAAATGATTCAACTATCATTCTGTAACATAGTTACATAAACTTACCGTTGGAGCTCTCTTGCAAGGCTGTAAATAAGTAAAAGAGAAAATAAGTATAACTTAAATATGAGCCTGATAAGTAAATATTCAGAAATTGCATTATGAGATTAAATAAAAGTTGATATAAATATATATGGAATTACCAGAGCTTTGTTAACTTTGCAAGAGTTTTGCCACCATATCTTGCCATTTCCATTAACTGTACCACCAATACCTTCAACTACTAAATTCTTAACATTTTCAATGAGAATCCAATGATTATTATCTTTATTGTAATCTGATCTTTCATCTGATGCTCCAATAGTTCCATGAATCTGAAATTATAATTGAATCATCAGATAGCTGCATTTACCATAATCTGAAATTATAACAATAAAAATGCATGCAAATTTGAGTTATGTACATATAGAATAACCTGCATTGTAAGATAAGACTTGCATGGACCTGCAAAACTGATAGGCTTAACCAGATAATTCTTCTGAGGAACCAAGAAAAGTGTTGCACCATTTGTGGCACAAGCTTCTTTCCATGCCACATTAAATGCCTTCAGAGGGACAAATAACAATAACAATAACAATAATAATAATAATAATGATGATAAATATAAATAAATCACTTCAATCATCAAAGTGCTAACACTAAAATTAAAACAGAACTAGATATAATGATAACGAGAAATCGAATTAATAGCAGAGGAATTATTGGTTCGTCTTGGATCAAACTAACATGATACATGCTAATTAACATTGGAGAGGGAATAATGAGGTGTACAAAAGAGAGACAAAATGCTTAATTTTGTACTTCTCACTATTGTCTCTCTCCTGTGTTGATACCACCACATCAACTTGGTTCCCGGTAGCTACTGTTTGAAGCATATTGGTTTAAGATAAATATAGATACCTCTGTGTCATCAGTTTTTCCATCCCCTTTAGCCCCAAAATCATCAACATTAAGTGTTTTAAGCTTAGTTGGTGCACTCCCCACTTTTTCAAATGTCCTCTTGAGACCTAAGAGTTGAGCTCTTAAACCTGATGAAGCCTTATGATCAACATAATTCTGATATGGGTTAAGCCCTATAGATGTAGCACTACTACTTCTACAACATATAATGTTAACAAAAGAAAGAAACATCACAAAAATTAATGATAAGGGATTTGTTTGAATCAAAACCATCGTTTCAAATGATTGAGAATGATATTGTTAATATATATTCAGAAGATATAATTAGCTTGGAATCTTATAGATGACAATGTATATTGGAAGTAATATGATGAGAATGAAATGATGTTCTTATTTATATTTATAGACAGTAAAGCTGAGAAAGCCAATTGTGGATTTGCTTGATGCCTTAATCTTGTTTCATCTATCAAATGGATAGCTCTGGCTAGCTCTTGAGAGGTATGGCATGAAACATGAGAGATATTGAGACGAAAGAATCTCTAATTAGGCAGACTCTGACTTTTATTTCCATGCATGGATATCTTATAAGCAAACCAACGTCGTTGTATATTTTAATTTAGTTTGCTACACCATGGGTCATAAATAATTAACATTTTAATTTAATTAGAAGTTCCTATAATTCTCTCTACATATATAGTTATTCAAGATTTGAGTTATCAACTGCAAAAAAATAAATAAAGCCTGTTATGTATAAATAATAAACTTAATTAACTGGTGACTTGCACATTTATATATCTTGGCATTGATTAGTTATGGTAGTTTATGGTCATGACATCACATAAAAACTTGGTTCATTGTATATCTTTTGATCATTCAGGAACTCTCCACGGTTATAACTTGTTTTATCATATTTGAAGAATGCAAATTGTTATTGTCCTAATAATATTTCGATAATTTTATTAAATAATAGTGAGATTAAAATATAATTAATATTAAAAATAAAATAAATATTTTATGTATTTTTATTATGTTAATAAAAAAAAGTAATTCTAGCAATATCATTATCGTTTATTCATTAATATATATTTTTCCAATACAAGTTCTAATATTAGCACGATTATAGATTGCAAAGGCTAATTACATCTCAACAATGTTACATGGATTATTTTCCAAGTGTTAATTTTGTATAGTCATATACAGTACATTACTAGTAGATAATAAACGACAGAATCCAACTTAAGCTTTAAAAAAAATTTAACTCATCTAGTTCAGCTCACAAGTTCATTTAATAAATTATATTTATTAATAATGTTATTTTTATAATTAAAATAATGTTATTATTAAAAAAACATAATTAAAAGACAATATTCTATAAATATTTTGTTTTTGTTTTAAATATGTGTAGTGAGTTTTTTTAAACTTGATTTAAAATTCAAATGAGTTGAATCGAGCTAAAATTTATTTAATATGTGAACTTATCTTGTTTGAGATATTTATTATATACACATATTTTCTTCCATTTTTATGATTTTTCGTATATAAAATACTTAAAATCTTGTATCTAGTAGTTCACCGATCCAAGCAATGTTTGATTTAAAAAGATATATACTAGTATTAGACCCATGTCTTATAGAGTACATTTAACATAACATCTCAGAAAGCCACCAATCCAATGTTGAAATAAAATGGTCAAAAAAATGTGCTGCTCTTACATGCGTGGCCTGTGATTTGGTCATACATACAATACATATATAATAATAAAAATAAATTTAATAATATTAATTAGTATTAAATTGAATTGAATTAAAAATTAAACAAATTTAAACAATTGTAGTTGAATTTAAACAACGTTTAATTAAACGTTAACAAATAATTGTATAAATTCATACTCTCTTTTTTTAAAGTGTGTTTTAATCATAATAGGTGCAAAATTATAAAATTCCTTTTTGGATTTTCTCTCTGGATCACTCCATATCATCCTTTTCTTTCTTAACATTTTATTTTGGTTAACTTTAATTTTTTTTTTATAATTCACGAGAGAACGTGACATAACTATGGAATGGGGAAAATCTTGTTACCAAAGTACAAGTAATCTAAAATCCGAGAGACTTCATTTTGGCATACCGCATACGGCTGCCAAGTGTCAATTCGTGGTTTCATTTTTATAACGAGTCTTTGTAAAGAGTCGTAGAGTGAAATTACTTTTATTTTACTCATAAACGGTATGGAGCTAAACCTTATTTAGTTAAATATAAATAAATTTTGAGAGATTGTATATGATGCATTGGTTTTGATCAGTGAATTAAGTGAATTTTGTATAAAATATAAGTAACATAAATTATAAAAAATTTAAAATTTTATAATAAAAATATATAAAATTTATAATATTTATAAACATTAAATTAATGTAAGATATTTTTTTTATACACTAACAAGTTATATTAACGATTAACCATCTTAGTTATTGGTAATAAACTCTGAAATATTGATGATGCTTTGAATTTGATGGAGTTGAACTTCTGAAGACATTTACGGCCAAAAATTGAACTTGTAACAGTTAAGTTGGGCAGACCTTCATCAATTGCATGCATATCTTCGTTGCTTCAAAGCTAAACATTAGATTTGAATATCAAGGTTTCTAATTTATATTGTAAATCAAGACAATATGTGTTTGTTAGTGGATTTTTAATGAGGAAATATATACAGGGACTCATCATTGATTAAAAATAAATAAAGATATATGACGGAGCTTGTTTGTATTCCACTAATTTTTTGAAAAATGAAGTTTAATATCAATTTTGCAAAAATAAAAATAAAAATAAAAAATTTAGGGGTAAAATTAAAATTTAATTGAAATAAATAAAAAATATTTTAAAAAACATATATGTGTCGGTAATAATGATCAAATTAGTGAGATCGATGGTGGTTAATAGAAACATAGCGTCACAAAGCTTGGGGCTTTTTAATTTACAATTATAGTTTTATCCCTCTAAAAAAAACCTAATATAAATCCCTCATTTCCTTTCCCTTCCTCAATCTTTCTGAGTCCTCCCTTCGTCTCCAGTTCTACCACTTGTTGTCTCGTTGCTTCTTTAGTCAGTTTCATACCACCGTCGTCGCTCAACTCATTTGTTGCAACAAATCAAGCCAAATAACTCCACTCCACTTCAGCCAGTAAATGTTTGATTTTTATTTTTTTGTTTACTTACGATGAATTTAAATATTTGTAACTTTTATACGATTACATCCATGTATAACAATCTTAATATTATATTCATGTATATTACAATATTAGAAGGGAAAATTCAAATATATTTCATGAAAATTTTACCAAATTAATAGAGAAAAAAAATTTATCAAAAAATTTGAATAAGAGAAATTAATTTTGATACATTTGAAACCCAAATACTTGTCGCGACTCATCATGTATTCGTTCATTATTATACCTTTCCAACTAGATAAACTTCTCTATCTATAACATAGGTTAAAATAAATAATTCCTCTATTCTTTTGATTATTTGTAAATTTGTATAAGGTTATAATGGAACATAATATAAAAACTCAAAATCAACCAAAACTTTTTATTTTTTTTAAGAAAATAGGAGCGAATCCAACAAAAATAAGTATGTCTATTGATACTATAAATCTTGACAAAACTCATTTCTCTAAATATCAAGGAAGCGAACTTGAAAAATGATATTAGTTTATTCTTAAAAGGATTCCAAATTTATGTTTCCCGATATGGTCATATCATGTTAATGAACAAGATGATGTTCGAAGGAAATATATTAACATGAGATCATATCAACTCAAATTAGATTTGTATCTAACTACTTTTTTTAGAAGCCAACACTGTTTGTTTCAATATTTACGGTTTACAAAATTTTCTTGGCTAAAATATTCTCCATAAAATAATAAAGTCTTTACTTTCCATGTGTTTGTTTTCGAATGTAATTCTCCAAAGCATCCAACATTCACTATTAAAGGTTACAGAGATGAGATTGTAAGAGAGTTGATAATAAAAATAGATATGATATTTTCACTCATGAAGGGGATCCAAATACATCACATAATATTGTTATGCAACAACGTCATGCTTTGAAAAATCTAGAGATACATATTGACAAAGTGATCCATGGAAAATCTTCACAACAAATAATTGAGAATCGTTTACGACTCAAGACTTCAGTAGAGACCATTAAGTGGCTCGTAAAGTAAGCATATGTTTTTAGAGGTCATGATGAATCTACCATATCATCTAATCGTGGTAACTTTATTGAGATGAACATGAAGTAATTGATGAAAATATTGCTAATGTTCTATTAGATTGTGCTCCACCAAATACAAAATATACTTCAGAAATGATTCAAAAAGAGACATTAAATATTATTACAAATAATATTTGGAAGAAAATTTACCAAGAATTTAATGATGCAAAATTTTGCATGCTTGTTGATGAGGCTATTGATGAATTTACTAAAAAGAAAATGGTAATTATCTCAAGGATATAATAGTACTAATAATATGCGTGGTGCATGAAAAGAGTTGCATATTGTCTTCAATTAGCATGGGTTATAGCATTTAAGGATGTTCGTGATGTGTGTGCTTTCATTCTAAAGTTAAACTTAATTGTTAATTTTGTTAGAGTTTTAGTCAAATGTTGCTTAGAACTTAAATTTGTAAGAGAAATTAAATCAACATAGTTGTTAGACTGTGGAGAACTTGAGATTAGAAGTGGAGATAATCAAATTTGTATTTTACAACGGCATGAAGTTACAAGGTGCAATTCTCATTTTGTTTTTGTCAATAGCTTAATTGAAGTATCTGGTGCAACATATACTTTTCTTGATATTATTGAGAAAAATGAGCCTATTTATAACATAAGGGGGAAAGTTAAATGGGTGCTCAAAGTAATTAGATGTTTTGAATTTATTTTTATTTTTCTTTTAATGGAAAAAATTATAGGCGTTATTGACTTTCTATGTCATGTTATCATTTTGTGATAATGCCTATATTAAGACAACTATTATGAGTAATATTTACTTAGACGATATACGTCGATCATGTTTCGAAAAAGATCATCTCACAATAAAATATTATTATCAAGTTAACATATTCAATGATGTAATTGGTTTTAAATTAATAAAGATAAATGAGAGATTTTTAAATAATGCAATGAACCTTTTCACTTTCATTATTTTAAGTCATTCAACATTGAAGATATTTACAATCTTACAAAGATTCAAAGTTTCAAGAAATTTCATATTTTCCAATATTGTTATAGAAATTAATTAGAGATAGGTGATCAAAGATATATTTTTTAATTGATAAAATTAATTCATTTAATATTAACTCTTCTTATATCTACTACAATTGAAAAACATGTATTTTCAATTATGAATCTTATTAAAACATCTCTTCAAAACAAAATGTAGGAAGAGTTTTTAGTAGATTGTATAATTTTTTATATTGAAAGAGATTTTGTTAAAAATATTGATTCAAATTAAATTATAGATGAATTTTATACTTTGAAGCATGTTAAAGCTACACTTAAATAGTTTTTCTACTATCAAATGTAAATACTCACAAATGTGACATCATTTTCAAGTAAAGTTTAAATATTTTTTAATTATTTTAATTTAAGTTATTGTTATTATTACTATTAATAAATTATAATGTTTATAAAATTTTAATAATTGTATTTAATTTTTATTCATATTAATAAATTATGAAAAGCTTAAACTTTAGTCACCTAACAAAAACTTCCCGCATATTGTTTTTTATTTGTTTTTTTAAGAAAATATTATATTAATTTTAAATTTCATTGATATAAAATACCTCGTATTTTCAAAATAATGAATAATTTTTACCATGTTTCTTATAAAATTTTCATAAATCTCAAATTTTTTAAGAATTTTGCGACAAAAACGACAACGATGGGTCACCAAACCACCTAGGTTCAACTGGTCGACACTAGTTGAGGAGGGACGTGGTGGCAGTGAAAATAACTTATGGGTGTTGGTTCATGGTGGCAGGGAAGGGGAGAGAAAAAAGATAGATATGTCTTTTAATGTTTTTTTTCTTTCTTATTTTAATTAAATTCATATTCAATTTCTCGAAAAATTAAATTGTACGAAATTAAACTTTGAAAAAATTAGTGGAATATATATATTTAACAAAAATACATTTTTATCTTTAATACACTTGTTATCTACCATTTAAATTACTTTTAAGGATATTTTTTTTCATTTTTAAAATTGATATTGATTGAGATGTGAAAACAACCACACAAAAAAAAAAAAAACAAGTGTAACAATATCCTCACCCTATATGTATTTAACTAAAAAAAATTAATTACTACACGAAACTGCACAAAAGGATCTGGATAACCTTTTTACAGTTCATACTTTCTTTTTTTGGGTTTGAGATTAATATAAATATTATTTATAATTAAAAATAAAATAAAAAAATACATTTTAAATAAAAATATTAACTTATTAATAATATTATTGAAGATTTAATGATAACATAGATAAAGATTAAATTTATGATTATTGTAATTTTTTTAATATATATATTTAAATTGTATATTTTAATTATTAAATGTAAATACCATATCTTGGTTTTGCATCTCAATTTTCTTGGTAAGCCTGCTCATTCATAACATTCATAATTTAGTTGGTAAGGTCAGGTCCAAATCTCATATCCAAAATAAATGCTTATTTTTTTTGGGGAAATAAAAATCTTTGACAAAATTCTGATGTATGTTTAAGAAATGTGGATTGGAACTTTTTTTTTTAAAAGTAAATGGATATTTGTTGATTATTGAATATTCAAATCCTCTCCTTCACGGGGGATGGTCCTTAAGATTGAGACTTCTGTTTAAAAGTGCATGTAGATTTCATGTATAACTTAAAAAAATGCTAGAAGAATAAGCACTACTCAATGCAAAAGTTCTAATTTTTCTTCTTCTTCATAATATGGCGTAAAATATAAAAACTTAGTCTACAATTGAAAATGTAACTGTTTCTTGGCCTATTACCGTGAATAGAAGAACATGCCTTCTAGGAAATGTAACCGTTTCCGAGACGAGATTTGGTTGGACCTATTAGTAGTTTCATTTTTGATGCTAGATGCAGTTTTTGCTCCTATTAAAACTTCAGATGTGATGAACTTGAGGTTTATATGTAACTTGCATGGAAATATACACTCCAGTTTAGAAATCGAAAAATGGAAGACAATATTGGATGAACTTTGTCTTTGGCCAAGTCATCCGTCTATACATTTTTGTATCAATGACTTAAAGTCCATACTACTTTCATGAAAAATATGATACGTATACCTAAGCAAAGAAATACATGGCATCTGAATCATCTTCAACCTCGTGTTATCCATTGCAGGTTCGGATACTAACTAGAATGCTGTCTTGTTTGATATTGATACTGTATTCTGCAACTAAGTGATTAGGAGAAGACTAGTTTATGTGCTTGCGAAAAAAGGACAAGGAAAAATCATATTGGCATGTTAGTAGCTAAAAATAAGAATGCTTCTGTAGTGATAAGTCTGGGCATAATATTGCCTTGATAAAGCCACTTGAAAAATCTTGGATCAGTGTTGTCTAGAACTCAGGTGGATCATGCATCACAAAGCAGATCTCGAGAAATTTTCCTGCAGTCATGAGACGGATTCCAGGATGAAGCCTATATGTCAATTTAAACTCCAGCAAGAACTACATATTCTAGATTTAATCTCCACTCGTCCGACACATGATTTACTTGACAACAAAAAGCTTGGCTTAACAGGAGATTGGTTCGCTTGACATGCACATGGCAAGGGCCAAGGGGCAACCAATACCACGACTATTCATAAAAATGTGTAGAATGAAACATCTTTTATGTCCCCCAAGCACCTTAAGAAGACCAAAACGAAAAAAAGAGAGGAAAAAGTACATCAATCATTCAAAGGTAGAAATAAATTTTGTAAGATATCAGCATATTGTAAATGATTGTCAAATGGAACATACTAGACGAAAGAGCACTTCTATATATTACAACCACAATTAATGTGGTAGTTTCTCATTTGATATAGCTATATGAGTCCGATTATACTTATCAATAATATTATATTACATCAGTCATGACTTATCACAAATTTGTAATAAATAGACTTTTTCTAAACGAAATTAAGGCACTGTTATCCAAATTCTTGAAGCAACTATTAGTAGTATACTTACAGTGAAAGAAGAAAAAAGATGTTACCTTATTATCTAAAGATAATGCAAGAGCAAATCAGCTGAAGGATTCTTTAGTCTGCAGCTCTGTCCCAAGTGTACATCCCCAAATACGTATCTGATCACCATGCACTTGGTTTAAAAAGTGCTATACATTTAAATAACTTGCCTAAAAACGGGGGAAGCAGGGAAGAAGACTAGAATCCTAACCTATATTCACAATACTCAGGCCATGAACACCGAGCTTTTCCATAATCCCAGTAACAGTCTCCATCCCTCAAAGGTCCACGCTTGGCTGTTTTACATCATACATTAGGAAATTATGATCAAGGGAACCACTGCCTCCCAAGCTCAACATTAGAGAGAGGTGCATGGTAGAAAAGGAAGAAGAAAAGATAAACCTTTGGTAACAAATTTTGATTTTGCATTAGGATGGATGTCATGCCACATCTCCAGCCACAGCTCCCGCATTAGAATCGGTGATCTAACAATGTTTCTGTGATTTGCTACACGAACACAAGGTCAAATTACTCTCTTTAATATCTATCATGGTCCCGTAAATGTAAATGTTAAAGAGCGTAAGAGTATAAAACAGTGGAAAGTGTTACTGAAAATTTATATATTTGAATAGTTTGCCACAAAATGTTGAAAAGATAATAATTGGAAGATTTTAATAAACAAGCAAAGGAATTAAGGAACTACGCTACTCAAAACAGAAGAAACTAAAATTTTATACGAAAAATTGATGCAAATAATTCTCAATCTTTTTGCTTATTGGCACCTTGGTACCTGATCACCTAAATTTAAGACTACCCAAACGTATTAAAATTAGACAATGGACAAAGTCTAACAGCTATTAATTTTTTTACATGTTATCCCTTTTTAATGAGTCATGAGGAACATATGAATTCCAAAATTAAAAGTTTAACCATTGTTTAATTTTATTAGATTAGATATGTAAGTGTATGAACTTAAATGGTTGGCGATTAAAAGGTCAAACCACCAAAAGGGCTATTAACCTCAATCGGCCTCAACAATAACCTGATGTACTTCCCTCAAAAAATCAATTTTATATTCAAATTTCACCTTGCCAAAATAAGTAAATTTTTTGAGATTTATTGCAATCAAATTATATAATTATAAAGCAGAAGTTTCTCCTCTTAAACCAACTCTCAAGTTAGCTCATGATGGGAAGGCTTTAGGCCCATTGAAAAAGATTCCGAATTAAAGATAATGGATCCAATATCTAACAGAGAATGAAGAGATGATGTGACTACTACATAATATTTAAAAAGTGTATGTAAGGGTTGAAAGAAAAAATTAGACTATCTCTCAAACTAAACGAGAGTTTTAACTGGTTCATAAAAACAGAGAGTTGGATCCGCATCGGAAGGAGGATCGGGAAAAGAAAGCATGCAATGTATAAAGGGATACTATTTTTTTCTCGATCTTCAAAGAAGACCGACTCCTCCTATTACTACTCCTTTAGGATACAGCTCAAACATTGTACATACCTTTATCCAGCTCCCAAACTGCTGTCCTCTTCCCTGGTATACTTTCAGAATCTTCATAATATGTTATATACTTCACCCTAGGGGACCTCGTCATATTGGCAACAATGTCTTCCTCATGATTATGTTCCACGTTCAGCTCAACTTGCACATCAGACCCATCATGCTCTGACTAGATTTAGAAGGGAAAAAAACAAAAGAATGAAAGAAAGAACAAAATGAGTGATAATAACTCCCGTAAATAAAGTTACCTTTACATGCAATGAGACTGAGACCTATCAAACTTACAAATATTTTGAATATGGAGTTGATATATCAATATTTAATTGCTTAAGTGAAAACAAAAAAGTCAAATGCATAACAAAGATCAAAAAAGAAGGACGAATGAGAAAACAGTAAAAACCCTTGAAGTTGGAACAAGAAAGTATAAAATATTCTTTAAAGTCCAAGAAATCAAATAAAAAAATCAAGTTTATTAAAGCACACTGTATCTGAGACAAACTAATAGTAACACATCATAAAATATCTTTGTTTAACACGCATACGAAGTAAACATCAATTTTATCTATTTAACGAATGTCTCCCCCCCCGGTAGGCCCTCCTTTTGCCTTCAAGAAGAGGTTTAGATTAACAGTTCATAGTATAAATGAAATATGTCTTCTACCTTAAAATATAAATCTGTACCTGAGGTGTCCTTGTTATGTTCACTTTTGGTCCAAGCCAACTTTTGCACCAAGAAAGAGAATTATATGTAACCTGTCAATGAGTCTATTAACATGAGATGGCTTGCAATTTAGACATTAAATTATAAATAATAAACTAAGCACAATAAACCTTCTATTTCGATAAATGAAAGTAATCACAGCAGCAGTCAAATATTTTTAACTTACTGTTTCATCCCCACTTGCAACCCCTGACTTTCCTTCAACAAGATTTCCAGACCTACAAGAACAATACAAAAATTTACTGCATATATTTTTTACTCGACCTTATGTCAGTTTATGTTATGTGCACTATAGTCCAGTATAAAAAACACTAACCGTGAATATAATGATCCTTCGATCTCATAAATCACATCAGTAATGATCCAATTGTCAGGGTAAGGCTTGCCACTTGGTGCAAAATAGTAGCCCACCTGTTTTGTCATTGCCGAGACAGCAATACTACATTAATCATAGCAGCATTGTGTTACATTCCGCTCGAATTGTCCCGCAAAATCCAAAGAAATGGTGGTTGCCTAAAGGATTTAGACTTTTCTACATGAGAAAGTCCTAGAGTGGCCTAGAGATGTCTAGTGAGAGCTAGAGTGGACTCAACTCAAGCCTTGAAGACTCTAGAATGCTCCAGAATATACTAGCATGTGCTTGAAGGTGCTAGAAGGGGCTGACATATTCTAGAACGTGCTGGATGATTCATGAAGGATGTAGAAGTCGCTAGAAGCTTACGAAATATCCTAGAACTTGCATGAAGGAACTAGACACTCCTAGAAGACTCCAAAGTTGGCTAGAAGGTCATAGAATCTTGTGGCATATTGTAGATAAAACTAAAACACTCTTGTACATTCTAGACTTAGAAAGATCTAGAAAGTTGTAGCATAGCCTTAAGCTAGGAGCCACACTATAAATAGACCTATTGGTCCTCATTTGTATTCATCTTGGGAAATTCTAAGATGACTTCTCTAAGAGCAATACAAGACATTCTTTACAAACTCTCTCTCTAGTTCTTGCTTTGCTCTTGAATCCTCTAAATCTCTAAATCTCTTTCTAATCTCTTTGGAGTATTTCGTTCGGGTTAAAAGGCAGGCTTAGTGCAACGGACCGTGCTAAGTACCGCACGATCGCTAGTTGAAATTTAAGGTCGTGACAACTGGTTGTTAAGCATAAGCAGTTCAAGACCTAGCAACCGTCCTAGGAGTTAATATTGATTCATACAAAAATAAATATAACATCATTCAGAACTTGCAACAGAGTAATTCTCAGAATATAGAAGTATTTTAACCAACCCATCCGTCATAAACAAGCCCAACTGCCTAAGTAATTCATAACTCAAAGAAAAATAGGTGCACAATCTATTACTAGACTATATGATAAAAAAGAAACTATTACTAGACTAACTTTTGCTTAGCCTCATACCTATGCATCACCATGATGAAAACAATTGATTAAACTCACTGAAAAATTACAACTCTCGGTTTCCCAGGTGTATACTGATATGAATTTATGAAAAATATTTATCTATAAATGGTAACTTTGAACAGCCACGTGGACAATTCATTTAACGAGTCCAACCTATAAACATGTTTGCACAAGAAAAAAAAAGAAAATAAAAATTGTCATTTTATAATAATATACAATTTATGTTGAGGAGTTTAGCTTCTAGAATGCCATGTGAAACTTTGATATTTCTTTAAAAAGAAACAAAAGCGGTGGATTCTAATATCTCGAATCCTATATATATTTTTATTCAGGTTTTCCGACTTCTTCATTAGAAGAGCATTGCATATTTATGCAAAAAATAAAAATAAAATGACACAACTAGACTACCAGTTTCCTCTAGTCATCAACAAATTGTATCAATGTAAAATCTCCGAATCAGTTAGGAAAACAAGAACATTGCTTCAATCATACATTCAGAAATATGCTTTTGATGAAAGAGAGAACAATAATACCTCTGTCTTTAAATCTAATCCATAGATGCAGAAAACATTTTTTATAGGTGGCCTGTCCCAAGGTGTAAGTGGATTTAGAACTGGATCACCATGATATGACCTGAAATAGACACAAACATTTCTATCATGGTCCTGCTCTAAAGCTGAATCAAAAATAAAATTTTTATTGTTTAGAGAAAACTTCAAATAACATTCAAGAATCTAGAACAATGTATTGGATTCAGAAAAACATAACAATGCTGAAAGTTGAAACATATTTCACATTCAACATAAGAAAGACAGGCACAAATAACAATCTGTTAACAAGAAAAAAAGAACCCACTTTTGTAATTGGAACAAGAGCCTCCGGCTGTCAGGATCATAATCCTCTATTGCTTTGAAAAGGGTTCCATCTGATATTTCTCGGGCAGAGAAAGATAACTGAGTTGGAAGACAACATTCCATGCTGGACAAATTAGTCTCAGATACACCAGTAATTGATGGATAGGCACCAAATCCTGCAACACGGGAAACAATACAAGGAAAGAGCTATGAAAACATGGTCAATAATAAGCTAGAGTGAGGTTCAAAAACTTACCTCGAACTGAAGGAATTTCGATATTTATGATATTTGTTGGCCATCCAGAAAAATTTGCCTGAAATTCCTGCTCATCACAATGATATGTTTGATGACTCCTTTGGCTCCCCCCATAGAAATGCTTCCAGTAGACACTATCTGCTCTACAATACTTTGAAAATGGCAGCATCCATAAAGACGAAGCAAATGAATTTACCATCAAGCGAGCTGTACCCTGATTCTCGCCAAAACATACAATAAGCATGTGTTAAAATAGGTATTCATAATAAATTAAAATTAGCAGTTGTAAATACACGACTCGAAGACAAATCAATGATAGTATTATCAACTAATTCAGATTGTATTTTGTTAAATCCTTACAAGGACTTTTTTCAAAGCATACAAAAATGAAAAAAGGAAAACTAAGAATAAGAAAGAGACTTGAGAAAAAAAGTTTACAAGTTCGAAAACCATTGTCTTCTCAAGTAGCAACTCCTCGATTAGGTTTCAAAAATCATTAAAGGGAAACCTCAAATACCAATTGTATTACATATCCGTGCTATTTATTATAACTTAAACAAGGCACAGTAAATTTGCTAAATGCAATGTGGTACACAATCATTAAAAGGCCAAAAGGTAGGATAAAGAGAGTAACTATTCTTTCCTCCATTGGAAAGGGATGGATAGGCATGCCATGGTTATATAAAGAATATGAAAGAAGAAAATCTTATATACAAAAAAATGGATAGATCAACAATAAAAACTCTATAAGAGAGGAAGAAACGAAGGTCTCATAATAATGTAAAGAAAGTCAACCTCTGAAACCGGAATACCAAATGTAAATCCAGATAGAGTAGCTTTTACCATCTCAGCCGCACCAAGAAATGGAGTTCCTGATCAACAAACACAGTAAAGAGAAATAAATAGCATGTATTTAAGGCTCTGGTAAGCTAACCTTTGAGGTATGTCAAATTTCATGCAGAGCCGCCATACCAACAGAAAAATAGGCATGGATATGTTCATCGAGCCATTGGATGTATCGCTTTGGTGCAATTTCAAGCTTTAGCCACTCCAAGAAATAGCGGAAGACAAGATTACCTAACGAATGAGCAAAAACTATTGAGGGGCCTCCACGAAGTTTTAGTGCTGTTTCAAATGTCAATCTGCAAATAAGGACAAATATTTGAAAATTCTGGTTACCATTAAGTACCTAGTTAAGTAAAACCATTCTAACATTCATTTTTTTTCAGGAGTACACATGCAGAATAACAATGTATTACTCAATTTTGATGACTACAGTAATCTGAATTAACAGAGATACTACAGTAATGTTTACAGTTATTGAAGTTTGCAACGTGTGCACAGGAAAAGAAAAGGAATGACAGAAACCTTAATTCAGAATCATGTACAAATTTTAGATCACAAGATCCCTGGAACAAACGATGTGAACTTTTTTTCTATGAGCATTGTAGCCGAAGATGCACTGAATGTCTATACACTACGAAACCATCAATAACAGAAAAAAACGAGATAATATATACAAACTTGAGCTTGTGAAAATAAAGGTCTCGCTCCTCGAGTTTTGAAGGCGATAGTCTCCAATCATAAGGAACAGCAATGATCGCATTAGCCTCAACACCAAACTCAATACACCACTTCACCCAATCTTTCCACACAGAAGACAGAGGACCTAAAAAACCGATCATACTTCAATCGAATTCACTCAAAGCCACCAAACATAATCAAGTATACACTTCAAATATCCAGCTAGTTCATACCTGTTATGTAGCCTGGATCAAGTTCAGTTATCGCAGAAAGTCCACTGTCGGGCCTGGACTTGCATTCACGATGATCCGTTTGATTGTAAGGATCAAGCCACATGCATTTGAGCCAACAGTTCATAGCAGAAAGAAGCTGAAAAACCAAACCCGCGAGAAAAAAATTCAAACACGGACAGTCAAGCTGAAAAACAAAGTACTGGAGCTTATTTCTTACTTTGGTGGAGTCAAGCCAAACCAAATCGAGAGGGTTGAAATCGAGAGGAGAATACGGACAGTCAAGGATTGACCATGCTCGAAGCTGAGTAGAAGCGAAGCCGGGGATGATTATGCCGGAGAGCTTCGAGTGGCTGCCGGCGAAATCACCTCCTATTACGCCGGTGACTCGTAGAAGAAGGAAAGCGACGAGAAATTGAAGAAATGACTCTCTCATTTGCTGTTGTGCGAATGAGAGAGAATGCTTTTGAGTAGAATTCAGACTCAGTAGCTTTGGAAATGAGACGCCAGTAGAGGAATTGTTATGACTATTCTGTTGAGGCCTCGGGGACTTTTTGAAGTTTTTGAGCATTGGCTAAAAGTTTTTGTGCTTTATAACCGAGCGATACTAATATCCATTAACATACTCACACGTGGAAAAATATCGATCTAGAGTAATCTGAATAAGCTGACGTCGGTTTCATATAGGCAATGCAATACAATTATAACACACATTTTATGAATAAATTAAATAATATCGCCTCAGATTTTATCACTTGAGATTAAAAAAAAATTCTTCTATTTGATATAGTTTTATTAATGTTATATTATTTAAAATCTATCACACATTTATAATATTCGTTAAATTTTTATACAATTAAGTGATTTACAGAATTTTATCTTTAAGTTTTTCTAAAAAAGTATATTTTTTGTATACTTAAAACATAGTGTACATAATTAAGTGTTTATTTAATTTAATTTATAATATATATACTATATTTTTAAGTATATAAAAAAATTACTTATACAATAATGAAACTATATTTTTAGATGATTAGTATTTTAATAGAATAAATTATATATTTTAAAAAAAATTATAAAAAGAAAATTCTTGCTTTGAAGATAATAATTATTGTTTTTTAAACAAGGATACTATATTAGTTAGGTATTTTTTGATACTCATGTTAACATTTTATTGGTAAGGGTTTAAGGATTTTATATTTTTAAAAGATTTAATTTAAATAATTATATATATATATATATATATTATCTTTTTAAATAATAATTAATTTTTTATCCATAATTTTTATAATTTTTTGTTCGTATAATATTATTAATACAAATTGATTCTTTTATCAAATAAAATATACTATTTAATTTAGTTTTAACATTTATATTTTAGGTTGTGTTTCTATATTTTCTATTAAAGAACTAATGAATTTTATATAATAAATTATTTTAAAAAAAATTATAAACAAAAAATTTAAATTTATGTGTCTTCTTAATTTATATTTATTATTTATTTATGGAAAATATTTTGAATATATCCTATAAAATTATTTAAATGCTATAATTTGTTAATACTTATATTTTTTATAATTTTTAGTAGGAAGTTTAAATCCAACCAATAGAATATATATATATTAACTCTAGCTAATCTCTAAAATGAAAAACTCAACGTGAAAGGTAAAAAAAAATCAGATTTTTTTTATTATTTAAAAAAGATAAAGACGGTATTAATAGTTAAATTGAATATTAAAACGAAATTTTTTAATGATACGAGACATAACAATGTCGATAACAAATGCCGCCGGATCAGTGGATCGTGAAAGGACAAAACTGTTCTGTTGCTTGGCCGTTTGTTTTCCTCGTGGACTTTCGTAGTTCAACGAAGGAACCAAAGGGCGGCAATGGGAGCAGAAAACGACGACCGAGAGCTACAAGAAGTTCCTTTTAGCTAGAACCTGATTTCAGTTATTTTCTCGATGGGAGTTTTGGATGTTTGTTTCTTGCGAAAACATTTTCCAACAAATTTTCGTCCATGTCTTCCAGATTCCGCTTCAGAGACCATTCCGAAATGGGTAACTTGGAGCAGTCTGAGACTGAATCTGAAATTTCGTCAGTGTCCAATGATCTTGAGGATGATTTCGAACTTCAATCTATGACTGGGAAGGTACTATTTTTTTTATAACTTGGGCTTTGTTTGGTTCTCAGTTTATTGGCTATTTAGCTTTTCTAATTTGGGTGTCGATTGAGAAAAGTTGAATCTATATGTTTGCTTTGTACTCGTCCAAGAATTAAGTCTAAGAAAATGTACCTATCTTTTGTAGGTGATACATAGTTTTCTCTATTGATTGGTGTTTTTCTTTTATGGTTTCAATCTTCTATCCTATAGGAATGTGTATATAACTCAGAATTCTCTCATTGATGTTCAGGGCATTAAGCATCTTTGTACGGAACTCCTCGAGTTAAAGGCGGCTTCTAGTGAAGAGTTTCACAAGAAAATTTTGTCTGATTACAAGATCTTTGTCAAGTACTCTAAGCATTAGAACATGTACCTTTACTTGGGAATTATGAGTAAACAAATATTCTATTTTTTAAACAAAAATTAAGACAATAGTAGAAACCATTAAAATGTATTTTTATTTCACCAAAGAAGCATATGATTTTCTATCAGTAATGCAAATAACTATCCTATTCTAACTTATCCCATTTCTGATAGTTAGTAGACATCTACATTGATAGTGAATCCTATATTGATTCAAACTCCAAGAAGTTGATAAGTACCTCACTGATTATAAGTTAATAACTATTTATAGTTCTTTGGCACCTTAATTTTTCTATCATTTTGTTCCTTCTCGATATCATTTTGGATGTATCAACGGGTCATGAATTGTGCAGAATATTTGAAGAAGTCAAGCATATGGAAGATGAGCTGGTGCAACTGAAAGAGAATGTTCAGAATCAAAAAGAGATGGTGAAATATCTAGCCAATGGAATTTATCTAAAGGTCTTAACTATTATCAATGAAGTGCCCATGATTTCTGAGCCGCCACTAACAAGCATGTTGGAGGATCATGCAAACAGACTTTCACAAAAATTGGATATTCTCATGTCTGAAAATAGGTTAGAAGAAGCTCTTGCCGTTGTAGAATCTGAGGACCAAAATTTTAACAAAATGCAGTTTGAAGAAAGATTTTCCCTTGATGAGTTAAGTTTATATAACTCTGCAATATCTGAGAGGAAAGAGTTGCTTGCTCTAAACTTGACTCAAATGGCTGAGAATCCAAGAATAGCTGCATCTGAGCTTCAAAAAGCGCTGTTGGGGCTATGCAGACTTGGTAAAAGTAATCTTGCAACTCAATCATTGCTTAAATGTTATCATTCAAGAATAGCAACTGGAATCTGGAAGCTCTGGTTTTCAAAGTCACCTTTGCATAGAGCAAATATCAAAGAACTTGCTAAATTTGTGTTTTCCATGATTTCTCAAGCAGCAAGAAAGTTTGTTATTCTACAAGGAGTCACTTTGCCTTATAAAACAATTTTTTTTTTATTGGTCTTGTGAGGAGACAAAAACATTTGCTACTTGTTTCAATCAATATGTGAAGGCAATCTTAGAATTAGGTGGGGGACTATCCATGGCTACCCACTCTTTGCTGTTTGCAATGTCGTGTTGCACTCTATTGGAAACTCAAGAACTAGTGTTGCATCCATACTTGATCAACAATATTCGCCCTTGCATGGAAGATTTTCTCCATCAACAGATAGACCATTTTAAGAGAATAATAGCCATCGTCACTGCTACTGATGCTTGGGTTCTAGGTAGATATCTCGTATCTCGAGTTGTGAACGAAGGGTTTCATTCCATGTTTGTTGGACAACAAACCGAATATTGCCTGCTTACTAACAGTGGTTGGAATTTTGTGAACATTTTGCAGGTTAGTTTAATTTATTCTTTTGATTGAAATTGTGTTAAAACTATAAGAACAAAGCATAGGTGCTTGAATGCACTGAAAGGTCAATCTAACAAATTATATCTAATTATAGGTCTAAAAAAAAGATCATTAGATAATAACGTATGGTGTGTCATTGATTGTGTTTAAGCATGCAAATTGGTTGCAATTAATCATATAATTGTTTATAATGGGGATGAGCTGTCACTGGAATTATATGCAGACTGCAGTGACATAAATACAGTATTATTATACATCTGAGCTTGTATTTGGATACATTAAACAATAATAGGACCTCTAATTTATTTTTGAAGTGCAACTTCATACCTTACTTTGTCAAGTGCTCTTCTACAATGTTTTTTCTGTTTCTTATGCGTATCTCCTTTATACTGAGGCCTTAAAGCTAGGTTTGTAGTTAGAGGTCAAGGATGTTATCATGTTGACAGAACCTTATTCTTTTAGTAATTGATGGCTCTTTGTATGTGAAAATTGAACACTGTGAGACTGAAATTTTTTGATTATCTCACTCTTCTCCTTCTTTATGTTTAGGATATTACAGAAGATGTTAGTCCATTAATTTGCCTTCAAATGGAAGGTGCAGTCCTTAATGGAGTCAGCGGCCTCTTTTCTGAGTATATTGGTTTTCTTGAAAGAGCCATCTTTCATGAAATAAAAGTTACTGAAAAAGAAGACTTGTGTATCAACTTGGCAGTATCATTGCAGCAACAAGTATCTGTTCTAGCCAATGTATCAGGTATACAGCAACTGTTTTCCAACGCAGTTATAGGCATATTAGAGGGCACCAGTAGCATCAATACCAACCAAATAAACAGTTATACTGTTGGTTACCAACAGGACCTAGATAATGTTTTTCTGCTCATTCAGGGAGCTTCAAGTCGGCTAAGAAGTCAATTTTTTGAGCGGTTTATACATAGAGTGACATCTCCTCAAACTACCACTAAAGTCTATGGAGAAATCTGCAGAAATGTTCAAGATCATCCTGGCTTGTTTAATGGTAGGGTGCCCTCTGCCATCTTTCAGGTAAGCCTGTTTTAGATTGTACTACCAAATTACCAATTGCAACAATGACTGGAAAGTAACAAAAATGTTCTTAGCAGTCAACATAACCTGAGATTTGAACTCTAAGTAAATGCATCTGTTGTTCTCTGCATGTGTACCTGTGCTGGTGTGAATTATATGCCAAGCATTTCCAGGCATTATCTTTTTAGTTTCAATTCCAGTGAATCCCTAAACTTAAATTATCGAAGTTATACCTTGAAGAAAGCTGCCGAGTTGTCCAAAATGATTTTGTAATTTGATGCATATAAAAGACCTCAATATTGCATTATTTTACTAGCTTTTTTGAATAATTATTTGTTGAATTATGGGCAAAGATAAGTTATACCGTTCCTCATTCTCATAAGTGCTATTAGTTTAATCTAAATAAACTCTATGGATTACTCAGCAAAGTGAATTTGCAATAGATTGTTATTTTGTGTTGGGACATATTTCTTCTAGCTATCTGAACAATATGCCAATTGTCTATGGCTTCGGTTGGCTATGCTTAGGTATTATTTCTAGAAATAAGGAAAATAGAGAAGCTTGCTGAAGGTGATGTTTTTGAAAGTGATTGGTTAGAGGAGCTGCTAAGGGAGCTTGTACAGGCTTTTTTTGCTTGGATTTCGCATAACAAAAACATCGTTTCTGATGAGGAGGACATTACATCAGAATGTTCCCCCAGTTTCAAGCAGGTGTGTAATTTTTTTTTCATTTCATGCATTAAAAACATTTATAATTCCTACACAACATTTTATATCCTGTACATTTACTGTTCCCCCTAACTTTTATCTGCAAGTAATACTTAGACATTTGTTGAATGTACAATTGTCCACATGTTTACAGCAAGAAAACTTCATCCTTTCTGTTTAACTTCTTGACATTGACGTCCTCATTGCTTAAGCAGAAACTATGCTTGTAGGCTGTAGTTGGTCCAACCCTGATGTTTATACTTTGCTAACTGCTTTATCTAGATTGCACTGGTCATTTACTGAACCCAATTAATAATTTCTGTATAACTCTTACAGTGGATTGACCTCCAATAACACAAAAGAATAAGTCTATCTTTAGTAATCATATAAAGGAAAAAAATCGTTGCCAGCATTGGTTGGATAGATGCTTAGAAATATGATTTGCATTTATGTGGTAAATATTAGAAGGTACATCCTGCTCTAACAGTTGTGGTCAGATTAACTCCTGATCTCATTTTCATACTCCAGTTTCACATGTTTTAGATGAGATTTGACATTATAGGCATATTGTAACTGTACATGTGAATCTGTTCATATTCCATAGTTTTGTCCATACTCATGGTTGCTTGAGCAGTTTGTTCTGGACATTCAATTTCTGGTGGAAATCTCAAAGTATGGAGGATATTTTTCCAATGATCTCTTGCTTCTTGAAAACCTCATGAAAGCGACGCTTTCTTCAGTTGACCTGGATCCTCAAAGGTACTGTTTAAACAGGAACGAAAGACTTAGCCAATGAAACAGAGATCATTTATAGAAATAAATTTAAAATCCAGATCGTTGTACTCATAGTTGGGGAAAATTTTAGATGACTTCTGTCTTGTTTGGGAATGTGGATTGTGGTCTCCATGGGACCATAGGTTGCTTTCTTTTTATTTATTAATATATTGACTAAGATTTAAAACACATTACATAAAGAAAGAACTTGTATTGCATGAGGAAATTGGACTTCCTCAAAAAGAAAGTTCTCGTTTCCTTTTTGCAGCAATGCCTATGATGAAGGGACAGTGTTTATCTTCAATGAGGTGATCCAAAGGCTTCTTGAGATTGAAAAGAGAACGCTTCTACCAAACGAACAACATGTGAGTATTGTAGGTGAGGAAGCACCCAATATGTGTGCAACGGACTTTTCTCCAACCGATTCTCAAAGTTTCTCAGAACACTTTGTTGAACTAGAGGGCAATGAAACAGCCACAGATGAACCACAAACTGCCATTGATGCAGAAACAGCATCATTGGACTCAAAACCTAGTCCTCGGGGAGGTTCACCAATTGTTTTAGACCTACATGATGATTCCAGTGATGCTGATGTTGTAGACTCATCGGACTGTTGGGTAGAATTAGCTAATACTATACATGAAGATTTAGCCATAATGGTAGATGGTGAAACAAAGATCGATGAAAAAATTAACAATGTGGCAACAGGATGGTTGTTGCAGAACATGGCTGAGGAAGCTGGCGAAACCAAGAGGCTCCAAAATCATGAATGAGACAATTGAATATTGCACTTTTCTATCTCGTGACATATATTGGACAGTGTTGAAGCAAATGTCGATTTCAAGCTTTGCAAAGAGGCAGGGGGGCTAAATAATTAATATACACCTTAGATTTCAAAAATGGGATGTGATAAATGCACCCAACTTTCTACATTATTTTTTGAATTATGATTGGTGGAGTGTTTTATTTAAATAATTGAATTAATTAAGACTAAAACTTATTTAAGTGTGATAATTTGATGGTTAAGAACTGTTATATATACGTGGCTCCATAATGTGAAGGGCATTCTGGTAATTTCTTGTTCATTAATATTTCTGTAATATTTCTTCTTGAAACCCTAATGTGTCGTAGACAAAATCAGCCAAGGGGGGTGAGTGTATCTGCCGAATACAACATTGAAGTATCTCTAATATTATTAGATCTCTATCAGCCATAACAGAGAAGGAAGAAATGGCGTAAAGCCATTTAGCCACATATATCAAATCAAATCAAATCATACTTATTTGTCCTACCCAGTCTATTATTTTCATGCGCAGAGCCCATTTGGGTGTATTTTTGTGGTTTGGTTATTTGAGAGGCTTCTTAAAGTTGTTATTTGTAATCTACATTTAGATTTTGGATTTTTAGAGTGAATTTTCTTTGGTGTGTAATAATGGGTGGATTAAACTTTTTACATTATGAACAACTTAAATTTTTGTGGTATTTATTTTTTCTCATTATTTATTATTTTATCACTATTTATAATTATTTATTTGTGTAACTAAATTTAGACTTGCATCTATTGTGCTAATTTATAACAAATTAGTATTAAAAATTTGAGTTATTTTGATATTTATTGTGATTGATTAAGTTTGCCCTTTTGGTTTTATTTTGAGCTTATGTTATCTGATTGATTTCATATTTTCTAGATTGTGTGTCTATTTACTTAATATTGAGTTTTTTGTTATTGTGGCAAAATAAAAATTTAAGAAATTCAATAGTAGAAATGATTTTTGTCTTTCACGAATGAAAATGAAGTTATATTAGTTGAAGAAAAGCTTGTTAAGGTACTTAAAGGCAATTATAAATTGTTAGAAAAATTGATTGGTGAAGAAAAATATCCATCGATGAAAAATACTCTTAGTTCAATCCAATTATCTATGTCTGATGAGGTATTACATGAGGTTTGTGGTATGAAATCTCTTGTTGGGTTATGACTTAAATTGGATAGTGTGTATGTGATTAAGTTTTTGACAAGTCAGTTATTTTTGAGACAGTGCTTATATACTTTTAGAATGTCAGAATGTACACTTTTACACGATCGTCTTAATGAATTTACTAAAATTATTTGTGATATGAAAAATGGTAATGTTAAAATTGATGATGAGGAACAGACCTTAGTTTTATTATGTTTTTTTTACCTCATTTGTTTTAACATTTTATTGATACCATTTTATATAGACAAGACATTATTTCTTTGGAAGATGTTAAAGCACTTTAAATTATAGATAATTGAAGAAAAAAAGTGTCTAATGAAAACAATGATAGTAGCAATGGTTTGTTTGTTAGATGTGGGTCTTTGGAAAATGGTTCAAGTAATAATATAGGAAAATCTAGATCTAAATCCAAAAATAGAAAAGATAATCGTAATTAGTATTGTTAAGAAGGACATTGGAAAGCTAATTGCATAAAACTCAAAGGTAAAGGAAAATTTACCACAATATATTTTGGTACTAATGATGTTGCTGGTATTACAGATAGTTTCAATTTTGATGGTAAGAATGTTCTATCAATATCTATTAGTTCTCTTGGAGATGTTTGGATTTTTTACTTGGATTGTACTGACCATATGTACCCTATATGGATTGATTTGCTTATTATTAATCTATTGATAAAGGTATTGTTTTGATAGGAAATAATGTGTTATGTAAGATTGTTGGTATTGGTACTACCCATATTAAGATGCATGCTGGTATTGTTAGGACTTTGAAAAAGAACCTAATATCTTTGGATACTATTGATTCACAAGGCTATAGGTACATTGTTAGAGGTGGAGTTTTAAGACTTAGTAAATGTTCTTTGGTAGTTATTAAAGGGCAATTGTCGTATGGTCTATTTAAGATAACATGTCATTAGTAGTGTTTCAGTTTTTTCCTCATCAAATCAAGATTCATATACTACTCACTTTTGGAATATAAGTGAGGCAATGATGTCTATTTTGAGCGAGCAAGTTTTTCTTAATAGTTAAAAAACTAGGAAGCTTTATTTCTATGAGCATTGTAGGTATGGAAAGCATCGCAATGGAAAGTATCACAAAAGTTCAGTACAATCAACCATAAAATGAAAGGTATTGTTGATTATATTCATTCAGATCTTTGAGGTCTTTCTTGTATTGTGCCTAAGGGCAATGCCCAGTATATGTTGACATTTATTGATGACTTCCCTCGTTATGTTTGGATGTATTTTATGAAAAACAAGAATAATGTGTTCTTAAAATTTGTAAGGTTTAAGATTTGAATAGAAAAATCAAACGGGCAAGAAAATCAAGCACTTGAGGACTAACATTGGTTTGAAATTTTGTGAAGACCAGTTTAATGAGTTTTGTGAAAGAAATGTCATAGTGAGACACTACACTGTGCATAATACATCACATCAAAATAGAAAGTTTTTGGTTGTGTTTCTTATGCTCATATTAATGATGGTAAGCTTGAGTCTAGGGCATTGAAATGTATATTTTTAGGGTATCCTTATGGGGTGAAGGGTTATAGATTGTGGTGTATTGAACCCAAGTCACCTAAATTTTTTATTAAAAGAGATATTAAATTTGACAAGTTTTTTATGTTGAAAAACAAAAAGGAATCTATTGCAAGTAAAGATCTTGGTGTTAGTGAGCAAGTAGAGCTCCTAGTCAAGTACAAAAGGACACTTCAGTTCAGCTATATATGGACGAGATAGATGATTCTGCTCATAATGTAGCAGAAGAGCAACATGAGCAACCATATAGTATTACTAAGGGTAAATGAACAAGAGAGATTCAACACCTTTAGAGACACACAAATACAAACTTAGTTTCTTTCGCATTGTCTATGGAAAAATTTATTGAGGTGTATAAACCTTTTATTTATCATAAAGTTGTCATTTGTAATGAGTTTGCTCAACAATTGGTTGCAATGAATAAAGAGATCGGTCATTTTATAAGAACTCTACTTGGGAATTGGTAAAGCCGCTAAAGGGTTAGAAGATTTTTTTGAAATAAATGTGTCTTTAAGAAAAAGAAAGATATACCCAAGGTTGAAGTAGCCAAGTTGAAGACAAGTGTTATTGCAAATGACTATTATTGAAGAAAGGTATTGACTTCAATGAAGTATTTTCACCCATTGTGAAACATAAATCTATTCATGTGTTCCTTGTTACGGTTGCACTATTTGACATAGAATGAAAACAAATTGATGTAAAGACAACTTTCTTACATAATGAGATTTAGGAACAAATATATATGCATCATTAAGAGGGGTTTATTGTTTCAAGTAAAGAAGATCATATTTTTTTATTAAAAAATCATTATATGGTTTGAAGTAATCTCTTAAATAGTAGTATAAACAGTTTGATTCTTTTATGATTGATCATAGTTACTTTAGTAGTGATTATGATAGTTGTGTTTATCATAAAAGATTCTATGATAGTTCATTTTTTTATTTATTGTTATATATAAGGTTTGAAATGTCGATGTCGGTGAAGATGTCGAGATATAATTTTTACGAAAATATCAAAGATATTATCGTTGTCGATTAAAACTTTTAAAAACTTACAAAAAATATGAAAACTATTAAAAATATGAATTTTTTATAAAACTTTATAAAACATCAAAGAAATCAATTGCTTATATTTTAAATTAATTTTTTATTTAATAAATGAATTTTTAGATGCTTAAAATATATATGTTAATCAATTAATTAAAATATAGTATAATAAAATATATATTCTTTTTTGCTAAATATTGTAGAATAAGTGGTTAAAAGGTTTGAAATAATTAAGTAAACTATCTAGTTGTATTAACTATTATAAATAGATAAATCTCGACAGTATGAAAATAAATTTTATTGATTATTTGTCTTTAAAAGTATTTATAGTGAGGGAGACATAATGAACCTTACCCTTCAATGCAATCTACATATTACAACATTAAATTAAAACAGTAAAAAATAAAACATGCATATAATAAGGTATTTGTCTAAAAAAGACATATATTTTATAATACTTTAAAAAGAGGCTATATTAGGTTTTATTTTAAAAATGGGCAAATCATAACTCATTAAACAATTTTTTAGTCATTTTTTTTTATCTTTTTCTAACTCTTATTCCACTAATTCTTACAGCCCCATTTTTATAATAAAAAAATATTTTTGTCTTTTTTTATCTTTCTCTAATTCCAAGGACCTCATTTTCTTAAAATATAATTATTCATTAACTTTTAATAAATAATAATTTATTTTTATTATAAATAAAAAATAATAAAATATATATACTTTTTTATAACAAATAACTTATCAAAATTGTATTATAAAATAATAATAATAATAAATTATAAAATTTTAAATTATTAAAAACTTTACTAAATAGTTACAATATTTTTTATGAAAAATTATTAACATTTTTAAAAAATAAATTATTTAAGATTAAAAAAATTAAAAAATATATTACATTGTAACAAATATCTCTAATATTATTATAATTTTAATTATTACTAAGATAACAAATATTTATTAACAATAATTATATTTAAGTATTAAAATATAATTAATTCAATATAATTTATATATTTTATTATATTAATAATAAAAATAATTATAATAATATTATATTATATTATATAATATAATATTTTCTCACAAAATTTATGATATAATGTTCTATATTTGTATTGTACCTTGTAAAAAATTAGATATAGAGGCTTCACAATTTTTTTTAATAATTTAATTATTTTTATGAATATTATTTTTATATCATAATTATAATTTTTTATTAAATATAATTATAATTATATTTAATAATAATAATAATGTATTATATTATTTATGAATTATCAAAATATTTAGCATATCATTTTCAATATATATATAAATTTATATTTATTTTATTGTAAAATAAATTATTTTTTATTTTTTAAAATAATTTTTTTAATATATGATATAATAAAAAAAATTATGTATTTAAAATTAATTATAAATTTATAAGATGTTAATATTTTTTTTATGTTTATAATAATTATGTTTTACAAAATGAAACTAATATATCTTTTTTTTTAAAATAAAATTGATTAAAATTTTTGCTTTCAAGTTTAAGGTAAGATCTTGCCTACTTTTTTAAAAAAATCTCACTTATGCCCATTTTTAAACTATTGTGTGGGATATGACTATTATAAACAAAAACCCCATATAATAACTAAAATAATTATTAAATATCAAACCTATTAAAACAAAAATAATTACTAAACATCAAACTCACTACCATCAAAAACTCTGTCTTAGAGGTTCAATGATTAGATATGAAACATTTTTATCTACAAAGACACAAGAGTCATACAGTTAAACCATTATGTATTATTTCATGATTGGTGACATAGTTTTCTATATAACAACTAGTTCATATGGGTGTCAAAACTAATTTGTAACTAATCACAATAACTGATATTTTACCTATTTATTTAATATGTATAGCAAACATGCCATAAATAAGAAAAATGAGAATATATTATCTTTTGTAAAAGTAAGAAAAAATTGAATTGAAATAATTGCTTAGAAAGAAGAAAAAATAAAAAAATAAATTAATAATTGATATTTTTGATATTTTGTTCAATATTTTAGTCACAATGTTCACAATGTCATGACATTTTAGTAATAAAAAAAAGAAATTTAAGCGACATTTTAACAATATTCTTTATAACTTTGCAACAATTTGGCTAAATGATATGGATATTACGTTTCGATGTCAGGATGTGTAAAAAAGACATTGTTGCGATAATGTCGATGATGTCATTGACTATTTCATTATTGGGTATATGTTGATGACATGCTTATTGTTTATAAGAATAAGTCTGAGATTTAGAAATTAAAGTCTTAACTCAATAATGAGTTTGAGATGAAAGATTTTGGTACAGTGAAGGAAATTTTAGGTATGAAAATTTGCAGAGATATAAAAAACGAGCAAGTTTTATTTATCTCATAAAAATTATATTGAAAAATTTCTTGAACGCTTTGGTATGAAATAGTCTAAACCTGTGAGTATGTCGTTGACTATACATTTCAGACTTTCTTTGGATTTGTTACCATAGTTAGAAGAATAAGAGAGATACATGCCTCAAGTTTCATATGCTAGTGACGTTGGTAGTTTAATGTACGCTATGTTTTTTACTTATTCAGACATTTTACATGTTGTTAGTGTTGTTAGTAGATACAAGGGTAATCTTGGTAAGGGTCATTGATAAGTAATGAAATTGATATTTCGATATTTTTGAGGCACTTCTGATTTTGGTTTGGTATATGATAGAAGTTCTAATACTAGTTGTAGTGTTATTGAGTATGTGGACTCCGATTATGTTGGTGATTTGGGTAGAAGAACATATTTGACAATTTATGTCTTCACTCTTTCTCATTGTGCTATTAGTTGAAATGTTACTTTACAGTTTATACTTGCTTTGTCTACTACATAGATAGAATATATGGAGGCAACAGAAGTAGTACATGAAGTCATTTGACTTAGAAGTTTGATTTGTGATTTGGGTTTACAACGGGATACTTCTATTGTATTTTATTATAGTCAAAGTGCGATATATTTGACCAAGAATATTATGTATCATTAACGAACCAAACAAATTGATACAATATCACTTCTTTTATGACATTGTATTTCAGGGTATTATTGTTATCAATAAAATAGTCACTACTGTTAACCAAGCCAATTTTATTCAATAAGTTCAAGCATTGCTTAGATTTGATTAATGTTTGCAGTAAATGATTTTCCTTTGGGATTTTGGGCAATGTTTATTTGGTAATCTAAGGAATTTTATATTTGAAGAACTTAATTTCATTTTGAGTTAAAGTGGAGATTTGTTATATACATTATTAGGACTCTAAAATGTGAAGGGCATTATTGTAAGTTATGGTTCATTTAGTGTATCAGCCAAATACAACATTGAAGCATCTCTAATATTATTAGATCTCTATCAGTCATATCGGAGAAGGAAGAAATGGCGTAAAGCATCCACACATATCAAATTAAACCATACTTATTTGTCTTACATCATTGGAGTTTCTATTGGTTTCATGCACGGAGTATCCATTTAAGATTTGCTTGTTTAGGTTATTTTGTGCTTTAGTTCTTTGAGAGACTTTTGAGCATTGATATTTATATTCTTTATTTGAATTTTGATAGTGAATTCTTTTTTGTTACCATGTTTGATAGATTATATTTTTTTATATTGAAAAATTAAATTATTTAAATTTTTTTATCATTTATTTTTTCATTATTTATTATTTTATTATTATCTATAATTATTTATTTGTGTTGACAAATTTGAACCTATACTTTACTTCCATTAGTATTAATTTATAACGAAAATAAATATAATAATTTGATTTTTTTTTCAATTTGAGAAGAAATTGTTTGTACTATGCATTTATGATTTATAAATTATGAATTTTTTTCCAATATTATACTTATTATCAATTATGATTCTATGATTCTCTAACCTACTAGCATGGTTTAAATTTGAATATCATTCTATAATATTTTTTTATTTAATTAAGAAAAAGGACTTAAGTATCCCTTTAAAAAAATCATTTTTTTCATAATTCTAAATTTTGACAAAAATGTCATTAAGAGTAATTTAATTGGTATAAAAGAAATGTATTAAAAACAAGAGGTTTTTTTTGTTAATTTTTAGAATTTATGATAAATGTGGTGTAAAAATAATAAAAAATGATGTATTAATAATCAAGGATGACAATGTTGACGACATTGTTCACATTATTGCGACAATATTTCTTTTTTATACATTCAGATATTGAAACGTAATGTTCGTATCTTTTGGTCAAATTATTACAAAATTATCGAAAATGTCGCTTAAATATCGTTAAAATATAGCTAAAATATCAATAAATTTTATTTTCATACTGTTGAGATTTATCTATTTATAATAGGTAATACAACTAGATAATTTACTTAATTATTTCAAACATTTTAACTACTTATTCTACAATATTTAGCAAAAAAAATATGTATTTTATTATATTATATATTAATTAATTAATATAAATTTTTTAAGTATCTAAAAATATATTTATTAAATAAAAATTTAATTTAAAATATAAGTAATTGATTATTTTCATGTTTTATAAAAAAAATCATATTTTTAATAAATTTTTTGTAATTTTTTTAAAGTTTTCATCTTAACATGTTCGTAAAAATTATACCTCCATATCTTCATCAACGTTGAAATTTCAAATTTTGCTAATAACTATGTCCTAGCTTAATACTTTTAGATTTTGTTCTTAAAAATACCCTTTTTAAAAAATTATATTTCATTAAAAACTAATATGACTAGAAATTGTATGTATTTGTTAAAAGGAGCAGTGAATTTTATTCTCATTTGTTACATGTTTCTTATTTTTATATAAATTAATCGTAATCTTTTCAAGAATTAGAGTATTGAATTACATTGACCAAATTAGAAATTTTGGGGGCGGGAATTTTTGAAATTAAAAGATACCTAATGGCAGACGTAATCTTCCCTTAGGAGAATAAATCTGAACATGATTCTTTATTTGTTAAATTCAAATCAATTTTTTTAATATAAAAATTAAAATATTAATTTTTATTAAATAATTTTAAACCATCACATTTTATGTCCAAATGGAAGGCATCCGTACGGTACACCAGTTTGTTTGAACTTTTAGAAGAAGAGCCTTAGCTCCCCGTCAAATCGTCCCGCAACGTTGATAAGATTTTCTGGGAACAGTTCTAAGTTGTGTGGTTTTATTGAATTGAAACCCAAAAAAAAATAAAAATGGCGGGCTCAACAAAATACGACCCAATGAACACTAGGCTACTGAACCCTTGGGTTCTCAATTTTCAGAAACTGGGTCTAGAGCTCAAATGCCTTCTTTGGTTCGTACCCTTTTATTGCCTCATAATGTTTATTTTTTCTTTCAATAATTGTTCTCTTATTAGTTTCTTAAAAGGGTCTTTAGCTTGTGTTTTCTGTCTCGTCTCTTTCGCAGCTTAAATTTGTTTAGTCGACCGATATTAATCCCCTGCAATCACATCTTTTGCAAGTAAGATTTCATTTGTTGTTGATATTCTTGCGTAATTTCTTCTTCATATATTCTGTTAAAAACACTTCATTTTAAATTGTTTTTTTAAATGAGATTATTGAGTTTTTTGTCAGTTCTTGCTTGCCCGGTTCAACTGAGCTAACCGCAGCATGCCCTGTATGTAAATCCCAATTCGCTGACAAAGGTTAGATTTTTGTCTCCCTAAGATCTCATTTTTCTGTAGAACAAAACATTGTATGGACACAGATAAAAAGGGGTGAGGGGGACAGGAGTTCCATAGTTTTGCTTTAGTCCTCTTATTTTCATTTACAGCACTTTAGTTCCTTTATTTTCATTTGTCTCCCTAATCATGATCCTATTTGTCTGTAGAATAAAACATTGTTTCAACACGGATAAAAAGGGTTAATGGGGACAGGAGGTCCATAGTTTTTACAAAATGAGCGCTTTAGTTTTTTTATTTTCATTTAGAACACTTTAGTTCCATTATTTTCATTTGTCTCTCTAATCATGATCTTATTTTTCTATAGAACAAAACATTGTTTCGACACGGATAAAAAGGGGTGAGGGGGACGAGGTCCATAGTTTTTACAAAATGAGCGTTTTAGTCTTGTTATTTTCATTTGGAGCACTTTAGTTCCATTATTTTTAATAGGAGCGTTTTAGTTCTATAATTTTGAAAAAAATGTCCATTTTAATCCTAAAAGTTCAAAGTTATAGAACTTATGTGCACAATTTTTAAAATTGAATTGCACCATTTTGGGTCTAAAGTGCACCCTTTTAGGACTAAAGTGTACCATTTATATAAGTCTAATGATCCTAAAAGGGTGGTGGCAGATCTGAGGCCCATGCCATACATGGAAAAGATGGTGACGATCTATAGGTGCTTGGATGCCTCCATGGGTTCTAGTTTGTTTCATCCTGTTACTTCCGGTATGCATAATATTCCTTCAGGATTTAAGAAACAATTTTTTTCCAACCCTTTGATATTCAAATATTATTTTTGAGTTTGGTTCTCATGCTCCATATTAAATGCAAATGTTGGGAGGGTTACTGATATTTTTGGCTTGTGGTAATAAACAAGATAGTATTCCATTTTCCATAGATAATGTTAGAAAATTTGGATCAAATGGTATAATCACAAATTCTCTCTCTTAAGATCTTTCTTAACAGAATATCAAAGAACAGAGAAATGTAAAATACATAACACAAAAATTATAGTGGAAACTTCAAATTAGAAAAAAACTACTTTTGTTGTCAAAAGACAAACAGAGAAAAAATTTACTATGTGAAAAATTGTTACAATTACACTCTCATTAATTTTCTCACACATCTAAAACACAAAAGCAATTACAAGTCCAAGAGCAATTTTCCACAAAATTCTCACTCAAAAACTTATTATACAAGTTTTTTTTTTTAGGATTATTAACAATAAAGAAATGAAGTCATATTTATAGCCTTCAAATTACCATTTCATATGCTAAACATTTCTTCATTTACCAAAATTAGGTTACCTAATTTTCTCTTTCTTCATTCAAACAAGGTTATGCATCTCTATCTTTCATGAATCTTTTTCTAAATTAGACATTTCCTATTTTGACTAACAAACTCAATATTATTTTTAATCAATCACAACAGATAATTGTTTTGAAGACGGGGTTTGCAAGGAAAAAGGTGTCAGAGGGGACACTCGAGCAGATATGAAGAGTCAAGAGTTTTGTCCTCAAGGAATGCGTGGATCAGATGAAAGGCATAGTGCTGTTGAAATAGACGTAAACCCAGTGATGCAAATGTCTCCAGATGGTTCATTTTGTAATGCCGGATTTTCAGATAACATCAATTTCTATCCATGCAGTGAGCATGTATGGCATTCAACAGTTCTTGCTATTGATATTGCATTTTTTAAGTTGCAGTAAACATCGGCAATGAGCAATATTACATGTCCTGTGGAGGGAGATGTTGGCAATTTCTTGTATTTATGATTTTAAGATTTTGTGTTTATTCAATTAAGTATCTTTTAATATATTCTCATTTTGTTTAATTTAGCCATCTATATCATTGTCATATGTACCACAAGGCCATATTAAAGCAGTCAAGTTGCACTCGTTATATATTGATTGCTTTAATATGTTTTTTAATTTCAGAGTTCAGAAAATTCATTGGTTAAAAGAACCAGGGGAAATAATAGCAGGACAGGGAAGCTCGGGTATGACACTTCTGCCTCAGGGAATGACAAGAGGGACATTAAAAGGCAAAAAAGATTGAACCATAAGCCAGACCAGTTGGATATGAACAGCAGTGAGCAAGTTTCTTGCTCCGAAAATTTCGCTGCTAATCCTGAGATGGGGCCAGGGCTAAATATACAACCTAGTGTGCAGGCAACTGGTGTTTCAGATGCCTCATTTGCCAATGAAACCACTTGTGCATTTTGCCAGTCTTCTAAGATTACCAAGGTATGCTCTTTCTCCTTTGTCTTAGTATCAGTCTGCTTGAAAGGATAACAGTATTAGAATTTTGGAACCTGTTTTGTTGGTATAAATACTTTTCTGCTGATGTCTTTTATTTATTACTGCTGCTTAAATTGATATGTCCCAGGCTACAGGGTCAATGTTGCATTATTCTGGAGGGACATTGGTAGTGGGTGATGAGGCCACCCGTTCAAATGTTATACATGTTCACCAAGTTTGCTTTGAATGGTATGTCATCTTTGCACTCTAAGTTTGTCACACAAAATTGCTTAATAATGTGCTACTAGATTAGCTTTTGAACTGGAAGCTGTTTCTTTGTGCTTTGCATTTGTGAAGTGCTGAAGATTCATTTTATCAAATTTGGTTATTTGCCTGTGTAGTGAACTTGTGACACAATTTTTTCTGATTTTGTTTTCTATTTTAATTGATATTAGAGAAACATATGATTGAACTTGAAAATGCAGGGCACCACAAGTGTTTTTTGAGGGTGATACTGTCAAGAATTTGAAGGAAGAAGTGGCAAGGGGTGCAAAGATCAAATGTTCCAGGTGTGGGAAGAAAGGGGCAGCTCTGGGATGCTATGTGAATTCATGTCGGAGAAGCTATCATGTTACTTGTGCATTAGAAATCTCAAAATGTCGTTGTGATACTGTGTGCACCATTTCTTTTACCTTAATATATAATATTTATATGATGCATTAATTTGTTCTGTTTTAGAATACTTTTTATGTGCTAAGTTTTGCATGATTTCTTGCAGAATGATTTTCTACTGCTCTGTCCTTCACATTCTTCAATCAAATTTCCCAGCGAGAAGTCTGGTAAACAGATGCCCAAAAAACATGTGGAACCTGCTAAAATGTAAACATGATTATTGTATCATAAAATGTTAAACTGAACTTAATGAACTAATTATGTTGAATATTTTCTTGAAGGTCTGTAAATTGTGGAGTGTATTTTTACTTCCTCGTTCTTTCTAACACCAATGCAATATGTTCATAGCATACGAAATCTGCAGTTTAAGATATTGATTCTTTAATAAGATTTTTGTAAATTGTCTGTTTGCAGAAGTTGTATGCCATGCAACAATTGGTTAGCTTCATCAAATGGAGAGAAAGAGTGGGTATTATGTGGATCTTCATTGTCAAATGAAGAGAAGGTGACTACATAATTTCATTTTCTTTGTTAATTATTTAGTTGTTTCACTGAGAATACATGATCTAATTAACTTAGCTCATAATATGATACTCCTTTATGATCTGGTTATGGAAATTCTCTTTAATCTTACAAGAGGTTACTATCTTCTTTTCTGTGTCATTAACTGTTTTTGCCCTCCACCTTTTTGCCCATTGTACAGATTCTTCTAGTCAACTATGGCAAGATCAGTGGTGCAACTGTGTCCAAGTTCTGGAAACAAAACGTTACCCATGTTATTGTAGCCACAGACAAGGAAGGTGCATGCACCCGGACATTAAAGGTTCTTATGGCCATTTTGAACGGCAGATGGGTTGTTAAAATTGATTGTAAGTTGATATTCAAGGTTTCTTATTCTTTCTAGCAATTGACTGTTTTATGATATTGACTTTTCTTTTGGTTGATAGCCACAAAGTTGAATATGTACTCTAGCTATTTGAGGGAGGATGAGTTGGATCCATTTACCATAAAATGGAAAAGAATATTTCCCGTCCATGTCTTTTTAAAGAGATATATCTAATTGGGTTCTTGCTAAGAATTAAAAGGGAAACTCATTTGACTCTATTGATGCCTATTTGTAGCTGCTTGTATCAAAAATCAACTTTTGTGCTGCTGTCGCTTATTTTCATTTTTTTATGACATGTATCACAACTGATGTGCAGGGGTAAGAGCATGCATGAAAGCCAAGTGTCATATAGACGAAGAGCCATATGAAGTTAATCTTGACAACTATGAAAGTCGTAATGGCCCCAAAGCTGGCAGGCTTAGAGGATTGAGTAACGTAAGTTTCTATGAAGGAAACATAACCTTTTTGGTACCTGCCTTCTGATAACCTGAACTAATGTTTAACTCATAATAGCTTGGAACTTGTCTGTTTGTTTTCAGATGCAAAATTTTAGGTAACCAAGATTGTTGTCGAATTAACTGAGTTCTTATTTTACTTGTAGGCACCAAAGCTCTTAAGTGGCTTGAATTTCTATTTTGCTGGTGATTTTATAGAGGATTACAAGGAAGACCTCAAAGATTTGGTTATAGCTGCCGGAGGGACAGTGTCTAAAAGTAGGGAAGAAATAGCTGTTCAAAATGGTAACGAACAGGAAGCCCCAAAGACGTTAGTTGTGTACAACATTGATCCACCAGAAGAGTGTTTATTAGAGGAAGGACTTTCAAAGCTTTGGCAAAGAGCTAATGAAGCAAAGGACGTTGCTGATAAAACTGGATCTCAAGTGATTGGTCATACATGGCTTTTAAATTCAATTGCCTCGCATGAGTTGCAGCCTATCAGTTGACCAAGCAAGTAAATGACTTTTTTTTTGTGTGTACTAAGCACGTAAGCAGTTTTGGCAATCCCTACCGGTGAAAACAACATAAACACTAACATGACATGAACATGGTACCAAATTCATACTTTTGATTAGGATTTCTAAATTCTAATTACTGGTAACTGGAGGTATGGTTATATAACTAACAATCTCCCAAATGTTTTTTTTATATAAATTTTAATAAACAGAGTAATGAGGTAAATTGTAATATTATGGTAGAAAGGCAGGTGTCATAATTCCTATGGGGGAAGAGATTTGGTATTTTCACGTAATTATAAATTCAAATGAACATTGCAATTCATTTTATACATATAAAAAACATACCATTATTCTACCTCACATACACAGGAAAAATACAACTATAGAAAACTGAAAACTGACTAGAAAATTGTTTATGGAGTCACTTTAAGCAGTAAAAGCTTCATCAACCAACTAGAGTACCATCATTGCTACAATATTGCGACCAATTTGATATTAAGAAGCAATGAAGCAACTCATTCTTCTTCTCAAGGCTTGATCATCCCCAGGTAAACCCTTCTATTGCAGAAGCCTTCTCCGACATTGTTTTCATGGTCGAGTCTCTATTAGACTCAGTGACTTCGACATTATAAACAAACAGTTTTGCAACTATGAGAAAGAAGAGGAAGTTAAGAAAGCTCAACACAGCCAAGAATGCATAATAGTAATCCAAATGAGACACATTCAGATTGTCCAAAATCCAACCCTTACGTCCATTTCTTTTCGTGAAATTTGAAACTGTTGTTAGAATAAAACTACTTAGAAAATTCCCAATGCCCAAACTACTTGTGAAATACGACGTCCCCAAACTTTTCGTGCCTTCTGGTGCTTGATCATAGAAAAATTCCAACTTTGCAGTTTCGACAAAAGAATCAGCCATACCCACCAAAGCAAATTGAGGTAGAAGAATGAATATACTTAGAGGCACAATATCATGTTTGCCTTGAGTGTTGTTTTCTCTTGCTACATGGAGTCTCTTTCTTTCAACAAAGCAAGCTACGAGCATTATAATGATATGTAGAACAAGGCCAATTCCTAATCTTTGAAGCAATGATATTCCTCTTGGATTTTTAGTATATTTTCTTGCAATTGGAACGAAACAACGATCATAGACAACGAGGCTTACCAGCATGAAGATTGTGACAAATGCTGCAAGACATGCCGGGGGGATTTCAAAGTTTGGACCCATTGTTCTTATCAATGTGGTTCCTTGTTTGATAAACAGTGTGTGCGATTGAGCTAAAATGGTGCTTGGTATAAACGTTGCAAGCAGAATTGGAACCATTTTCAGCATTTGCTTGGTTTCTTCAACTTGGGTCACTGGACATAGAATCCATGGTGATGTTGGTCCTGTCTTTACAGCTGCTTTGTCAAGGACTCTGCAGTGACTTTCAAGTGTTGTTAAACTTTGTTAAGATTTTGTCCAAGTACTGCAGCAACTCTCAAAGTTCTCCATTTCGTTTACTATTTAAACTTTTATTTTTATTCAATTTACTACTCTAATTATTATTATTTTTTAATTCAATCTTTTACTTAAATTTCACGATTAATTTAATTTATTACTTTCAAAAACAAAAATTAAAGAAGTAACATAATTAAAATTATGATTAAGGTAGTAAATTGATTAAAATAGTAAAATTTGAGTAATAAATTGAATTAAATGGCTTAAGGATTTATTGGGTATAGAGGTTATGATAAAAAAAATTCTTGTTTGTCTTGAAATGCCTTTTTTTTTTTTGGTATTAAAAGCGTTTTTATAGAGTCCAACAAAAAGAAACAAACATTAAGTTTGACTACCTAATTGAATAAAAAAGCAAAAAAACTTACCTGAATGAAAGGGTATGATCAATTCTGAATTTCCCAGAGTTTGAATATTTTTCCAAATTGAGTTCATAAAGCTCTTTTGGGTCATTTGGGACAATCACATTCCACTTCCTTAAAGCAACAACAAGTACATTAGTTATCCTAGTAATAGGACTTCCTGAAGGCAATTTGTGCCTATAAAATGGAGTACCTACCAAGAACACCAAGACAGAAACAGAAAGCCCAAATGTAGGAAGCCCATATCCAAGAGACCAGCCCACATTATCTTGAATGTAAACTAAGAAAGTGTTGGAAAATAAAGTACCAAAGAAGATACTAAACATCCACCAATTGAAAAATGACAACTTTTGGACCCTCTCTTTGGGTTCAAAATCATCAAACTGATCAGCACCCATTGTTGAAATATTGGTTTTGGTGCCTCCAGTTCCAATTGCAATTGTGTAGAGTGCCGCGTAGAAGATACCAACTTGGAAGGCTGAAGCTGGTTGGCAATTTTCTTCTTTAATTCCATTTCCACATGGTGGTGGTCTTAGTGCTGATAGCGATACTGTTAGGGTCAATAAGATCATCCCCTGTTCAGTTTTTTGAGATATTGGATTAGTTTTGAGACATTTTGTGTGAGTGCTTATTTCATGTTCTGTTTAAAACTATTTTACATTTGGATTTGAAACTGATTTCAATTGAGGGAAATCACTTTTAGTGTTTTTACAATGAAAACTTAATAGAAAATGATAATAAGAATGAAATTCAATAAAAACAATATTATTATTAGTATGTTTGATTAAAAAATAGAATCTAAATAATGATAAATATTAAAGTAAAATTACAAAATAAGAGTTTTTTAGATTTTTAAATAAGAAAAATTAAAAAATAATAATAAATAATTATACAAATATATTAGAAAAATAAAACATTTCAATATATTCATGAGATTAACAGGATGAAAGAGTATTATTCCTGTTGTTGTAATGTTTTAAGTTACATTTTATATTAATAATTAAATTAAATATAATAATATTTTAAATAATTTTAATTATTATTTTTATTATTATCAACTAAACTTTATTATGTTTCACCGTATTTAAGAAAAATGTTTTAAAATTTTGATATTAATGCTTTTAAGAGTAACGAGTAATAAATAATTTTATTTCTTTTAAAAGCAAAAAAGCAATTTAAAAAGGTAAATAAATAAAAAGAAGAAATTTAGAAATTTACGCTAGTAGAAAAGGTAAAGAATTCATGAGATGAAAGTTTGGATTAGGTGTTTGAGTTTATTAATGAGCTAAAAAAAATAATTCTGATAGTCTTTGTTGATTTTAATTCAATTAGGACTAGTCCTAATTTCTACGAAGCATTATTAATTTGTGGGTTTTTGTAATCCAACGATGATTCCCAGCTAGAAGAAATTATATAGATTATGCCTTGTGGCTCTCATTTCTTAAGCATAATCAAACACATGTTTAATTTTACCATGTGTGAATTAATTTTGCCATGCATAGTTAATTCAAAACTTGTTTGTATAAGTTATTTTAGAACTAATTTTTTTTAATTAAAAGTGAATCAAAATACTAATAAAAGTGTAGGATGAACTCAAACTTTTGAAAAAATCTATTGAAATTGTTTGTAAAATAAAGACATCAAAACAAATCTATGATATGCTAAATAGCCTATAATTGGTGGTATTTAGTACATGTATATGTGTTGTTAATTAGTTGTATTTCATAGATACGAAGAACCATAGATTCTTGATATTGGTGTTGGTTGACAATAGTATTCCTCTTTAAGATTCATCGATAAACATACGTGATGCATTGGCTTATAGCTTGTCATCATCTTCTTTTATAAACGTTTTTTTACAAGTGAAGTTGGATGATGATAACTATCTAATTTGAGAGATCGGTTACTCACGTTTGTCATAATATATGGCATTGAAAGGATTATTGATGAATCTTTGTACTCGGAAGTTTCCTGGCACTTCTATTACTTCTAGTCTTACTTTTGTCAACTGAGCTTGTCTCGATTCAATAGTAAAAGGATGGTTTGATGGTTCAATGTATTTCTATGATTGGGTATTTAAGTAGTGGTATGAGTGATCCATAATAAGGGGTTGTTCTTGAAAAGTGTCACTCAATGAATGTGCAATTCAAGATAATATATTTGCGTGATCAACTTAGAAGTTTAAGAAAGGATAATCTTATAGTTTCACAATATATAATAAACAAATGACTCTTTTTGGTTATCTTGCTTCTAATGGGGAGTCTATGAGTGAAAAAGACTTAGTTCATTATGTTATTGAAGAGCTAGAACTTAGATACTTCTCATTTGTGACGAATATGAACATGAGAGAAGTTAAACTCTTTATATACTCTGCACGGTCTTCTTGAAGGTTTTGAGAGAAGTTTGATTAAACAAAAAAGAGGTGATCAAGAGAATCTATTTATGGAAAATATGGCTTATGGAAAATGTTGAAAAATCTTCTCGGAAAAAAGAGAGTCATAACTCTTGCTACAAGAATAATGTTTATAAGTCTAATGATCAAGGTAACTCTCAACATTGGAATTTAAAAGAATTATGCAATTTTCTAGATCTTAATCAAGTTCAAAAAATGCTTTTAAGAAAAATGCTCCTACTGATATAGTACATAATCTTATTTTATTCTATGAGATCTATTTCTTGGTAAGTCCAACCAAACATTCTTGATTGCAAATTGTTTAGAATCTGATCAAGCTAACGTAAATGAGCAATTTTCTTGGATTCTCGACACTAATGCAAGTCAACATGTAACAACAAATGAAGATATATTGACTTCTTCAAATCCTTACTTTGGACATAGAGGCATTATTTTAGGTATGAATTTCAAATTCCTATTGCTAGTATTGGTAATACAATGTTAAACATTGATAGTAAATGCATGTTAGATCTTAAAGATATTTTCCATACACTAGATGCATCAATTTACTTTATGTAAATAAGCTTTGTAAGGATAATTAAGTGTAGGTTAAATTTGATTTCTCTGGTTTTTCTGTTAAGGACATTCAAACCAAGGAGATCATACTTTAGGGTCCTATTGTTCATGGACTCTATAAACTTCAAGCTTTAACTATTATTAAGGATCAAATTGAAGATCGTAATCAGATTATTCCACAAAACTCAAGAATATTATGGGTCATCTTTCATTTCCCACAATGAAAAGTACTCTGAAAAAGTTTGTTTCTAGTTCTAGTAGTACTCAGCCTATAAATTTCCATTTTTTATTATATGTTCGTTAGCTAAAAGTCATAAACTTCCATTCTTTAGTTCTCATGAATGCATTAGTACGATTCTTGGCTTGTTGTTTTTGTATTTATGGACTACACCAATTGCATCTAATATAAATGTTAGATATTTTCTCTTAATTGTAGATGATTTGCCTCGATTTACTTGGATTTTCTTATTAAATTCCAAGGATCAAACAACCTCTGTATTTATTCAATTTTAAAACACGGTGGAAAAATAGTTTGGAAAAACTGTTAAATCAATTCAAACTGATGGTAGTATGGAGTTTCAACCTCTTGTAACAAGCTTGGTAAAGGAGGGTGTAGTGCATTGAATGACTTATCCTATTTATTTGAGCATAATGAAGTGGTTGAGTCACGTCATAACATATTGTGGAAAGAGGTCTTACTTTACTCTACATATAGCTTATATGCCTATAGAGTTTTGGCCTTTTAAAATGAGTACATCTACCTATATTTTAAAAAGATTGCTTACAAAAGTACTTTCAGGGATGTCTATTTATGAGTTACTTTTTGATAAGGTTTCAAATTACAATTTGATTAGAGTCTTTGGTTGTTAACACTCTTCCTATGTAAGGGCTTACAACAATTATAAGCTTGAACCAAGGTCTACTGAGTGTGCTTCTCTTGGATATGGAATGAATTAAAAAGAGTATATATGTTTTGGTAAATCCATTAGGAAGATTTTGGTTAATCGACATGTTGTTTTTTATGAAGAGTGTTTTCCATTTTTTGTTTGTTCATATTGTTTGGATAAAACTGAAGGTACATTGTCTGTTACAACCTCGATTATAGTGCCCAACTTAGTACATGTTGCTACTTTTCTAGCTTTTGAGTGAGCTTATATATCATCTTCTGTTGCTCTATCAAATGGACCTATTATAAGTTCTCATCAAGATGAAAAATCTGGCTCTTCTCATAAACTTCTCCATTTTTTTGTGTGTTTGACATTATTGATATCATGCTTATTGTAGTAAGAAATTAGTTTCTTGTGCTAACATAGACTTTTGTTAAGTCTTCATCACTTATATATTTCTCTTTATCTATAAATGAATCTTTACAAGCCTATTTTTCTACACTAGCTACCTCTAGTGATATAAACACACACTTAATGACTAAAAGGTCCAAGGTTGATATTTTCAAACCAAAATTGTTAACTACTTCTGTTTCACCAAATGGAATTTTATCATAACTAAGGAATTGGAAGAAGGTTGTCGAATTTCCAAAATAGAAATCATTAATGTAAAGGGAAATTGATGCATTACTAGAAAATGAGACTTGGGAGCTATTTGCCTTGCCTAATGGTCATTCTTCTATTTTTTTGTGAATGGGTGTTTCGAGTTAGACTTTTGTCTAATGGTGCTTTAGACAAATACAATGTCAGGCTAATTCTCCATAGCTTTCTTCAAGAGTATGGTATAGATTATTTGGACACTTTCAATCCAGTTGTTAAGATACCAACAATATAATTTTTTTTGTCATTTGATGTTAGCAAAATGGTGGCTAGTTAGGCAGATGGACATTAACAATGTGTTTTTGCATGGGGATTTGCTTGAGAATGTGTACATGACTTAGTCACATGGGTTTGAATATTTAGATACGTTTCTTATATGTAAACTGAAGAATGCATCATATGGTCTAAAACAAGCACTAAGGACCTAGTATCACAAGCTCGGTCAAGCTTTGCTAGGCATGGGTTTTAAACTCATAAAGTTGAATGCTCTCAACATAGTTCATCCTTTTCTTTGTTTATTCTTGCGTATGTTGATGACATAATTATAATAGGCTCTTGTTTATCAAGGATTGATGCTTTTGTGAAAGCATTTGATGTTAAATTCTTTATCAAAGATTTTGGCTTGTTACGCTACTTTTTAGGAGTTGAGGTTATATATAATGATACCTATCTCTATTTGTCTCAGAGAAAATATATGAGAGAAATGATTTATGCCACCGGTTTGGATGATTTCATATCTATAAATACACCAATATGTGTTGGGAAAGCCTTTGAGTAAATCAGATGGGTTGTTGCTAGCTAATCTTTTTTAATATAAAAAGGTTGTGAATTTCTTACAATATCTAACTCTCACACGTCTTGACATTTCATTTTCTGTGAACAAACTATGCCAATTCATGGCTTGTCCATCAGAATGCTATTAGATAGCTGTTAAACGAATATTAAGGTATGTTAAAGGACATCTCAGTATGCTCTTATGCTACCTAAGTCAAATAAGCTAGATTTGGTGGCTTATTGTGATGCAGATTTGGAGTGTTATCGTAATTATCATCGTAACACTATGCCTATTATGTATTCATTATTGAATGCTTGGTTTCTTGACATTTCTCTAAACAAAAGTTTTTTCTTAAAGTAGTACCGAGAGTAAGTATAAAGACATGGCTCTTGCAAGTGTTGAGCTGATTTGGATTCAATTTTTGTTGGTTAGTCTTCATGTTAATCTGTTAGCTTATCTTACCTTTTTAACTGGTAACATTAAGGCACAAGCACTCTTTCAATATCCAGTGTTCCATGCACGTACCGAATATATTAAGATTGATTATCATTTCTTAAGAGATCAAGTTGTTAAGAGAGATTTTCACATTAAACATGTTTCCTATGCTGATTAAATTGCAGATCCATTAACAAAAGCTCTTCCATCTACTTCGTTCTTGTTCCTTAGACACAAACTAATGATAGTTTCTCTCTCATTTGTTTGAAGGATTGCTAGACATTTTATAATTAGTGTGTATTCAGTATATGTATGTCGGTTGTTAGTTATATTTCAACCAATGTATGAATGACATGTGTCTTAGATAGTTAGTAAGTTGTTATATATATTGGTAGCTATGTGTATTACTCGTTTAATCAATTCTTTAGTAAATGAATTAGTTTATTTGATCATCTTCTTCTTACATCTATGATTGTGTGAAGTGTTCGATAACCTTTCATATATTGTATATTTAAATAATTATGTATGAAAAGTCTTTGTATTTAAACTAAAAAAAATATGAAAGCCAAACATGATATTTTGGACATTTAGAGAAGAGAAAGAGAGAGTTTAATTCACACATAAATACATAAATTTTTAAATTATATAAAGATAGATTCTTAAACTTTTAAAATTGTATTTTTAAATCTTAATTTGTACATTTTTGGCTTAAATTGAGGTGTGTAAGTAGAGTACCAGAAGATAAATGGCAGAAGAAATGAGAAAAGTGTGGTAGCGGCCAAAATGAGCATCAGCAATATAAGCACCTATAATAGGAGTAACCCAAACAGTCCCAACCCAATTTGTTACATTGTTTGAAGATCTCACTGTCCCTTCATGTAACTTCCTTGTCAGATACAAAACTAAGTTTGTTGATATTCCATAATATGCCATTCTCTCAAATATTTCATAACCTAAAAAAACAACACATATATATTTAGAATAAGCAGATAACAATTAACGGTTATTACATATATTTTGAAGTTGTTAGTCAGAAACACGCAAAAAATCTTAAGCTATTAGGTTAACTCTTATATATATTATTTTATAAATATTGACTTTATGCGATTAAATATTTACAAATAATTAAGATAACTGAATATTAATGACAGAATTTTTTTGATATTATATTAAAAATTGTTATTATTAATTCTCTCAAAAACTTAAACTATTAACATAATTATAAATAATAATTATATATATATATATTACATATTACCTAATGAAATGAAATTCATTTTTAAAAAAACGATTACCTACAATGAAGGAACAAGCTTTCCATCTACCAGTTTTGGATCTCAAAACAGATCTGCCTTTGAGGTCCACCGTCCCATCTTGTGTGTAATCCTCTCTTTGTGGCTCTAAATCAGTGACTTTCTCTTCTATGTTTCTTTCCATTTTTCTTTTATGTAACTTTGCAATTGAAAAATCACATATATATATGCTAAGTTTATAGCTTCGGAACAGCAATTACTTCGTCTCAATTATTATTTTGATTGCTTTCTTTCCTTTTTTTTTTTTATTTTGCTTTCACTTTCACTTCTTTTTTTTAACATCAGCTTATATATGTATAATTTCGTCGTTTTTCTTGTTAATAGAAAGATTGACAGCAATGTTAATTAGAAGCCAGAGAAAAAGATGATAACCCTTGTCTCTAGTGTTTATTTCATCTGCCTAAGTGTTCTAGGTTTTGCCGATCAAATGTTATTCTATTTTTTGCAGGCCGTTAATTGTCTAGCTAGCTAGACTTGTTTTTGTTTCTTGTGTTTAACTTCCCTTAGAGGGTCTGTAAATACTTTTTACATATGATCATAACCCTAATTAATTCAATTGGGAGAAATCAAAATACAAACACAAATGGCTCAGAGCTTAAAGAGGAATAAACAAGATATATATCGGCATCCAAATTTTATTACTTTTGAACCATGAAATGTCTTTGTTTATAGACCTGTGCATACTGTGTCACCTCACTATACTCTCTCTCAGCAGGGGTACAAATGTTGAGGAGATTTTCAAAATGTTTGAAATAAAACACACATTAAAAAGTAAAAACTTTGAAAAGATTTTATAAATATTTTAAAAGGATGACATGAAAAGCCACTAGCTTTATTTTACAATTATATTTTTTTTTAATTTTGAGACAATGTATCCACAAAAGTTTAAGATGAATGATTATAATCATTCATAAATGTTGATAATAAGACACATTTTTTAATGAAATAGAGTTGTATTATTTTAAATCTAACTATCGGATCAAGATCTAAAAATTATAAATGAAGAGATGTAACCCAAATGAATGGATGCAAATTATTCTATAAATCCTAAAGGCTTCAAGCCATAAAATCCATTCAAAACCAATTCTCTTCTTTTTTAATTTTCTCACTATAATATTATTTTGTGAAAAAATATTCATAAGTTTTAAATATATAAATAGTATTCTAATAACTCTAATATTGAAACATTATATATATGAATAGGTAAAAAGAATTCTATAAACACAAAAAGCTTCAAGTCATAAAATCCATTCAAAACAAATTTTCTTTTTAATTTCCTCTCTATGATATTATTTTGTGATAAAATATTTATAAGTTTTAAATATATAAATAATATTCTAATAACTACAATATTGAAGCATTATTATATATATATCTTAAGTGTTCTTTAAGTTTAAGATATTTTAGGTTGTCTTCGTTAATGCATATTACAGACAACAAAAACTTTATTGTATTTTGGAGGCGTATTTGCTAAACCATAGTACATATCGTACCTTGAAGCCATTATTAAATTTTACAAAGTTCAACAACACGTTCTCACAACATTATTATAATGTTTATTCAACAATCTTAAGACAATATTAAATAATAATGACACCATCATCATCTTCACTTCATGAATTTGATGTTGATTTTGTCAAATTGGAAAGATTCGATTGAGGAAACTTTTGACGTTGGAAAAAAAACTACATTTTTTGTTAGCAAATTTGAAAGTGGTATATGTTCTCACCACACCAAAACATGATGAAAATGAAAATGAGCCAGTAGAAGATAGAAGTGGGATCAAGATGACTATAAGTGCAAATGACATATTTGCAATGGTATGTTTGATGCTGTCTTTGATAAGTATAACAACAAATATATTGCTAGTTATTACAAAAAATCTATTAATAATGAAATATGGAATGCTTTAGAAGCCAAATATATGTTTGAAGATACTACAAGTAAGGAATATCTAGCTTTTAAATTTTTTTGATATCACATGGTTGGTAATAGGAAGGTAATAGAGCAATTTCATGAGATATGTCATATTCATAATCAATTTCAACAACATGACATGAAAATGGATGAATTTATTATTGTAGTTTCTAATATTGATAAACTTTTTCTTTCATGGAAAGACTATAAAAAACATTGATTTAAACTTGTATTCGAGTATGATAAGTTTGTACTTTCAAAAGAGAAAATGTTTGTAGGAAAGTGTTATTTGTATAAAGACATGTTTAAACTTAATATTAACAGTAACATAAATGCTTATTCTTCTTATATTGTTAATTTATTTTTCTTATAACATTATCATTTATGACATGTAAATAATAGATGTCTAAATGGTATGATTAATTTAGATTTAATTCATAAATATAAGCATGATATGCATGAAAAATGCAAAATTTGTGTCCAACTAAAAATTACAAAAACACATTTTTCAAAAGTAGAAAGGACATTTTATTTATTGTAATTAATGCATAGTGATATTTGTGCTTGTTTTGTACTTCTCCCAAAACTGATAAACATTACTTTGTTACAATTGATGATTACTCTAAGTATTAATTTGTCTATTTAATGTGTATAAAATATGAGGTGTTTGCTAAATTTAAAGTCTATAAGCCTAAAATAGAGAATTTATGTGTGACATTAAAATAAAGTGTTTAAGAAGTGATAAAGAAGTGAATATTATTTCCCTGATTATAGTGAAAGTGTTGACATCATACATGAATTTTACACCTTATAATCCCCAACAAAATGGGGTGAGAGAAATTAAAAGTATAACTCTTATCAAAATGGTGAATGTTATCCTATGTAATTTTGGCCTTGGTAAGGGTTTTTGGGAAGAAGTTTTGTTAACAATGTGTCACATTTTGAGTAGAGTGACTATTAAAAGCTTGAATACAAGCTTATATGAGTTATAGCATAAATGAAAACTTAATTTATATTATCTTAAGGTTTAGAGATGTCACGTTATAGTGAGACTACCTAAATCTAAGATAAAGAAATTAGGAGAAAAATGAATTAAGTATATCTTCCTAGGTTATACTAAACATAGAAAACCCTATAGGTTTTTAGTAGTAGAACCTAATAACTCAATTGAGATCAATACAGTGATTCAATCAAAAGATAAAATATTTTATAAAAATAGATTCTCTAGTATACCAAAAATTGTTCCAAATCTTTAAACATCTCAACAAGTGATAGAGACTTCACAAAATAGAGATTAAGATTTATCTGATGAGAAAGACGATATTATAATATCTCTAAAGAGAAATGTCCTTGAGTAATCTCTAAAGAGAAATGTCCTTGAGGAATCTCCTAAGCGGAGGAGAAGTAAAAGGATTAGAAAAGAGAAATCATTTGGACCTAACTTTGTAGTATACTTAGTTGAAGGGACTAGAGACTCACATGTGAAACTAACTTATATTTCACAAAAAATAATTGAAATTGATCCTCTCACATATGAGGATGTCATGAAGTCTCAAAACATTGCATTTTGAAAACAGATAATAAATGATGAAATGGATTCCATTATGAGGAAATAATTGGGAATTAGTAGACCTACCATTATGGTCTAAATCTATTGGTTGTATATGGATCTTCACAAAGAAAATAATATTGATGGATCAATTGATATATTCAAGAAAAGATTAGTAGCAAAAAGTTTATAATCAAAAGAAAGACCTTGATTATTTTGATACATATGCACCAATTTTTAAGACTTTTACTATTAGAGCATTGGTTGCATTGACAACCATAAGTGACTTTGAGATTCATCAAATGGATATAAAAATAGATTTTTTTAATGGAGAATTTAATGAAGAAATTGGACAAAGTGATAGTCTCTAATGGATTTAGAATCCATGAATCTGAAAAATGTGTGTATGGTAAATTTCATGGAAGTAAAGATATGATCATATGCCTTTATATAGATGATATATTTATTTTTTGAAACTGATTTAAAAATTAAGTTATTTTTGTCATCTTATTTTGATATGAAAGACATGAGGATTATAGATGTGATTTTAGAAATTAAGATAATTAGAAATACAAATGGTTTTACATTGACTCAATCTCACTACATTGGAAAAATATTGAAGAAATTCAATCATTTTGATTGCAAGTCAGTAAGTACACCTTTTGATTTCAACATTAAGTTATTTCCTAATAATGTGAGAGCAGGTTCTTAATCATAATATGCTCGAGTCATTGGATGCCTTATATCTGCTATGATATTGACTATATCTGATATAGCCTTTGCTATTGGAAGATTGAGTAGGTAACTAGTAATGTTAGTTAATTACACTAGCAATCAGTGTATAGAATATTGAAATATTTAGAAGGTATAATAGATTATGGTATACACTACACTGATGATCCTTCAATTTTAGAAGGGTTTATTGATACTAGATGGATAACTGATTGAGATTATCATAAATTCACAAATGGATTGATATTTACATTTGGTGTAGGAGCTATATCATAGGAATCCAAAAAGCAAACTTTTATAATAGACTAAACCATGGCTGTTAAATTTATAGCATTGGCTTCTTATAGTAAAGTAGTGGAATGGCTAAGAAATTTATTGATAGATATTCCTATATGGCCTAAATCTATAGCATTGGTGTTTATTCATTGTGATAGTGAGACAACTCGTTCAAAGTTTTATAGCCAAATATACAATGGTAAGTCTAGGAACATTAGCTTAAGACATAGTTTCGTGAGAAAATTGCTCATAGATGGAGTGGTTATCATTAATTAAGTTAAGTCATGTGAGAACTTAACAGATCCCCTAACAAAAGGCTTTTGCAATGGATTTAGTTATGAAAACATATAAGGGATGAGACTAAATCCAACCATAAAATAAATTACTAATGATATAAACTTAGCCTAACACTTGAAATATTAAGATCTTGGATTAAATGAGAAAATGTACATCATATATTTATGATTGAAAGTATAAAAAAAGTGGTGTCCCAAAGGAGGATGTACTTGGTACGTGTAATGGAGCAATTAGGATAAGCTATTTTCTCTTAATAAACTTGTAAAAGAATTATTTGTGAAATACTTAAGTTATGCGGATATTCTTAATAAGTTCTTATGAGAATCAAGAAGTATCACCAATGGATTCATAGCATATTTCAATTAGACCAATTAATCAAGAATTACTCAATGGGTGATGAAAAAAGTATGAGCTTATTTACAAGCTATTTAGTCTACTTATACATGAAGTAAAATAATTGACCAAATAAATCTGAAACAGTAAAGTTTTATTGAGAAGCTTTTAGTATATTTTTAGTATCTTTTACATATGATATCTAATTGAGGTGATACAAAATGTGTTATAAATCTTACTCAATGGGAGACAATATTTATAGAAATAAATTTTCCTAATTTGAATGTTTACTAGGTTAAAAGTGGATTTGAAGAATAGCCCAAAAGTTTATCAAATAATTACCTATCTTAGTTTCATAGTTTATTTGGTAGGTTTAATATTTACTTTATTCTATAAGATTTTATATTCAATCTCCAACAATAAATTAGAGTTTCACATTTAAATTTTATTAGCTAGGATTTTGGAGTATATAAATACCCATATAAGATTTTAATTGAAATGGCCCAACCTTGAATATAATTTTAATGAGAGTTTTTATCAAACTTATGCAAAGCAATCTTGTAGCATTCTAAATTTAACTTATCACTCACATATCTCCCATTTTATTGAGTATGGTGTCTACCTTATCCTTCTATAATACCGAGGATTTATCTCATTATAGATAGCGGATCACGTTCCTTGTCTTCTTTATCCTTCTAACCTAATTTAGAACATTCTTAGTGAAGAGATCAACATTGATCTTTGAGTCTCACTTCTTTAGGTAAGGTTCGTATTATTTAGTATCAAAACAAAGCTCTAATCTGGTTAATATATCCCTTTATTTTTGTTTTTTATTGTTTCGTTTCGTTTTCTTATATATTGTTGCTCTAATTTATTGAAAAAGAGAAAGAAAAAAAATATTGATGTTGTTATACTTGCTATCCAAGTTTAAATTTTAAAAAAAAGGAAGAAAAAAAAATCATATTTCGATCAAACAAGAAAAGAAGAAAAATATCTTGAAAATATTTCCAAATTGAGATTACTTCTTTCCTATTTTAACTCTCCTAAATTTATTATTTGTTTATTTTCTTATTCTTATTTATATTTTCAAATAGAGTTTATTTCTTTCTTTTTTTAACTTTCCTAACTACTTGTTCCTTTCCTTATTCTTTTTTATATTTTCAAATAGAGATTATTTCTTTCCTTTTTAAACTTTCCTAGATTGACTACTTGTTTATTTCCATATTCTTATTTTCTTTCCTTGTTTCCTTTTATTCTTTTTTTCCTTATATAGATTTTCCTCTTTTTTGCATTTTCTTTTCCTTTTAAACTTTCCTAGATTGATTACTTGTTCCTTTCCATATTCTTATTTTATTTCCTTGTTTTCTTTAGTTTCCTTTTCTTCTTTCTTTCCTTTTATAGACTTTCTTGTTTTTGCATTTTTTTTCCATTAGTTTTGTCAAAATTTTGAAAACAATATATATATATATATATATATATATATATATATATATATATATATATTTCCTTCATTCTAGAATTGTGATTGATTTGTGTGGTTTGGATTGTTGCAAGGTGCTTTTTGATTGAGTTTGATTTAGTTCGAGAAATAACCAAAGAGAGGACTTAATTGAAGATTTAAATAGAAGCATGAGTGACAAAAAAAGAGTGTAAAATGAGCAGAGTATGATTAACACTAAATCCAATGGTTTTATGTAGGGGTGTGCAAAAAATCTGATCATCCAATCAATTCGATTAATCTGATCCGATCCGTTGATTTTTCATTCGATCTGATCCAATCCGATGGTCGGATTGAATGGAAAAAAATATCATCCGTTAAGTGCGGATCGGATGGCGGATTTCACTACAATTCATCCAATCCGATCTGATCCGACCGAAATTAATTATATATTTATTAAATTAAATATATATATATATATATATATATAATTATTATATATTTATTTAATTTTTTAATATTTTTTTAAGTCAAATAATTTTATGTTATGATTTATGTGAAATTTTAAATTTTTTATTTAAAAATACAAAAAATAGAGTTAATTAAGTCTATTGGTCGGATTGATCGATCATTCGAATAGTTTACGGATCGGATTGAGCGGATGTGAAAGGTGATCGGATCGGTTGCGGATTAGGATATTTCAATCCGAGCGGATGGTCAGATCAGATCGGATTGAGCAAATGTGAAAAGTGATCGGATCGGTTGTGGATTAGGATATTTCAATCCGAGCGGATGGTCGGATCGGATCAAATGAGTATAAAATCAGCGGTTTCGATCTGATGAACAACCTTAGTTTTGTGTTCTAATAGTTTTTTTCTTATTACCATATCTTCATAAGGGTCTTCAAAAAGAGAAACATGGGCTCATCTAATATTTTCAACTCAATGTAATGTTACAAGAAATGATCCAGTTACTAGAAGCCTTTTTGAGCTGATTTGGGAAAAAATATTAAGCCATGAAGAAATTGAATGAGAAAGTTCCAAACCTAGAGAACCAATGAGGCATACATATGTTGATGACTTTGATGACCAATACAATTACCATAAGTATGTAGAGGACTATGGTTCAATGCATGGAATGGGAAAATTTGTGCCAAGAGGATAGGAACGTGGAAGAGGCCACATAAGGGAAACTAGGTGAAAAGAACAAATTGACAACAACTTTAGCAACATTAAGATGAAGATTCCATCTTTCCATTTATATGGAATGGGGAAAAAGATGAAGTTGGTGTTTCATTGTCATGACTATTTTGAATTGAAGAATGTAAAATTGGTTGCAATAGCATTCATTGATTATGCTATTAGTTGGTGGGATCGACTTGTTTTGATGTGGAGAAGTTATAGAGAAAAACCCATTAACATATGGGAAGAGATGAAGGTTGTTATGAGAAAGTAAAAAAAAAAGATACTTGATAAGAGAGATACAAAATAGGGTGAAAAAGACAACAAAGTTTCCGCTGATAAAAATAGTTTTACTTTGCTTAATGTTGTTCCACCTTTGCAGAACTTGAAAATTATACAAAAGGTAGATTTTAGTGGTGTTAAGCAACAAAGTGATTTCATAAAAAATAATCAACTTTATGTTATAACTAGTTAAGAAAACCCAAGTAGGAAAGCCATTAGGTTACTATGTCATGATTTTGAATCATCGTCCCTAATACAAACTATTTACAACATCATGACGAAGATCTGAGGACGAATCTTTTTGAGGAAATGAGGAATGATAAGAATCAATGAGAATTACCAATGGATTGTTTGGGTATGAAGTAAAATGATTGGCCAAATAAATTCAAAAATAGGAAAGTTTCGTTTAGCAGTTTTTAGTATATTCATCATATATTTTATATTTGATATCTAATTGAGGTGACACAAAATGCGTTACAAAGCTTACTCAATGGGAAACAATATTATCATAGATAAAATTTTCCTAATTCGAACTTTTACTAGTTCAAAAGTGGCTTTGAAGAATCGCCCAAAAATATGTCGAATAATTACTTTTCTTAGTTTCATAGTTTATTTGATAGGTTTAGCATTTACTTTATTCTATAGGATTTATATTCAATTTTTAGTAATAACTTAGATTTTTTTTAATTTAAGTTTTATTAGCTAGAGTTTTAGAGTTTATAAATACCTATGTAAGGTTTTAATTGAAAGGAACCAACTTTGAATATAATTTTAATGAGATTTTTTTTCTTTAGTTATTTTGAGAACTTTTACCGAACTTATCAAGAGTAATCTTGTAGGGTTTTGACACTTGACTTATCTTTCACATCTCCTCATGTTTTTTAGTGTGGTGTCTACCTTATCTTTTTTTATACCAAGGTTCATATCTTGTTATAGATAACGGGTCGCAGTCTTTATTTTCCTTATCTTTTCAACCTGATTTAGATACTTCTCAGTGAAGAGATCAACATTGATATTTGAATCACACTTATTTAAGTGAGGTTCATATCAAGTTCACATATGCGAGTGTTAAGGATGGTGTCATCTCCTATGTAGTTTGGCAAGCTACTAGAGCACTCATGAAAAACCAGGATATAAGGCACAAGGTCGATCTATGTGTCAAAAAATAAAAGAGTATTGGAGATGAAGAGGGCTTATATGTGAGACATGTTCAGTTATCAATTAAATTTATTGGTTCAAAGGCTTTCCTATCATTCTACCTTGTTTAACTTGGATATGTTTCACTAAGTAAAGGTTCAAGTCCAAAAGACACATTTATTTATGCATAAGTTTTTGGAGCATGCTCAAGATAAAAAAAGTTTAAAATTGAATTTCATTTTGAAAATGGTGTGAGATTGTAGAAGAGATTTTCAAAATGTTTGGAACAAATCTCACATTGAAAATGTGAAAGTCTTGAAAATATTTTATAAAGATTTTGAAAGGATGTGATGATAAATCACTAGCATGTAGTGTGTATGACTTTCCAATTGTACCTATTCAATTTTGGCCATTGGATTCGCGAAGTGTTATGATGGTTTTTTAATGACCTTTTAATTTGATGAACTATTATGATGATTAATCATGACCATTGGATCCATGAAGGGCCATGTCATGATAGTTGATTCATAACCTTTAAATTTGATGAATTGTTATGATATTTGTTCATAACCATTCATAAATGTTGATTATGTTGATTGAGGATTGACCTACATTGACTCATGTTGACCGATCAAAAGAGGTACAATCTAAGTCATACAATCATTAAGGTGTGATCTAGATCTTTGATTGATAATAAAATATGACTCTCGATGAAATAAAGTTATATTACTTGAGATCTAATTATTGAATTAAGATCTAAGAGCTAAAAATAAAGAGATGTAACCCAAATGGACGGGTGTAAATTATTTTTTAAATGCCAAGGGTCTCAAGCCATAAAATCCATCCAAAAGAAATTCTCTCCTTTTTCATTCCTTCTACATAATATTATTTTTTGAAAAAGTGTTTATATGTTTTGAATATACAAAATAGTGTTCTTACAAGTACAATATTGGAATATTATATATATCTTGAGTTTTCTTCACGTTTAAGATATTTTTAAGTTGTTTTACTCAGGCCAAAAGCTTTATTGTATCTTGGAGGTATATATTTTCTGAACCCTAGTATATCATAGAATTAGTAGGGGAAAATAACATCTTAAAAAGAGTAATATTATATCGTACCTTGAAGCTTTTATTAAATTTTATAAAGTTTAACAAATTCTCAAAAGATTATTGTAATACTTATTCAACAATAAATGTATATGATTCACTATTTTAATAATAACATCAACAAATACAAATATATGTACGTGGTTCATTTGATGGTATGATTAGGGATGTGTTTTTTTTTCTTCCAAAATTCTCTCTTTTTTTAGAGGTTGATTGATTCAAATATATCTGAAAATTATATAAACCGACTTGGTAGGTTTTGTTGTAAATTTCAAAAATGACAAAATTGATACAAACGAACCAAATTACTCTTTTAATACACTATTTTTAAGGATTTTATATTATTTATTTATATATTATAATTTCTATTGTTGTTAAATTATAATTATATTAATATTTTATATAAATTGTATACAAAAAAAACAGTAACTATAACTTAGCTTTAAGTGTTATCTAAGGAATATTTAATTCTAATATTTCATATAAATATTAACAAGTTCTTTGGTGAAGTATCCATAGCTTACTTTGAAGTACTCTTTAAAAATAAATGGTAGTGTTTTTTATGTCAATGAATATATTTATTTACTTTTTTTTACTTTTTTTTCTTCATAAAATTATACTGTATGTTTTATTTATTTCAATTAGAGAAAACTTTTATATAGATTCAAAATTGCCATGTTAATTACATTTAAACCGATCTTGTAAATTAACTTAAAAGTCAAGTTTTAGACTTGATTAAGGTTTTAAATTTTTTAAAATTATTAAGATAAGATTAACCTATAAAATAACTAAATAACTGACCAATCTAACTTATACCCTCCTCCATTAAGTACAACCCTTAAGTATGATGATAAGACTTGGAAACATACTACGTACTTTCGTATATATATATAAAAGTCGCCCTTGCAGATCAGTACCATACTGCAATTACCAACTCAAATTATGTGGCACATGATGGATTAGTAACAGCCCAAATCCTCTTTCAATCACGAGGTTGACACGCATAAACTAAGGAGTTTGAGACATATATAGGAGGTCTATACATTCAAAAGCAAGAAAGAGAGAACTAAACTAGTTAAAAAATATAATTTAAGTATAATAAATAACATTAATTTTTCAAAAATATCCTTTAAGTGAATTAGGATTTTATTGTATTGTATTTAACTTACAAAAGATGGATTAATATTAATAAAAACAGCCACAACGCCACATCAGTAATGTGGATGATGGATTTCGAGCGAGAAAAAGTCGCTTAGAAACTGCTATGCTATTATTAATTTACACTTAACTGCTTCACCCTCTTAACAGGGTCCATTTTGTAAAACCATACGCTGACAATGACGGCGTTACAAATCATCATATAATTATAATATAATAGATAATTTATTAATCAAAATACTAAAATCTATTTCTTTTTCACCTATAATTAATAAAATACAATTTTTTTAATTATATATACGAATAACGATACACACGTTCCTAAATTCATATCATTATCGACCATTATTACACTATCCCCCCAACAAAATGAATATCCACGCACTATACTCGAAAATTAGCTTTATACTATTAAATATTCCATTTATCACGTTCCAAAATTATAGGTAATAAAATTAATCTTATTATTTTAATAAAAATTATCTATCAGATACGATTGTATTATAGAAAAAAAATCTTAAAAAAAAAAAAACACAAACAATTTAAGTTTTTGAATTTGGCTCTTCGGAGATATTCCACACAATTCTGAAATTTGGTAATAGTTAAATTCTAAAAAGTTCATTTCAAACTTACACTTTTGTTGTCTAGCATTAACATTCGTCGGATTGTAAATTACAAGGTACCCAAATTATCCTCTGTGGATATCTTTTCATACAATTAATATAATATTTGAGAGTAATAATATTATCATAATTATTTTTATTATTATTATAATAAAATATATGAAATGATAATTATATCTCAAAAATTAATTGCATTTTAGTAACATTATTAATGAATAAAGTTATCATTAATGTAAAATAATTGTAAACGATAACAATTTACAGCTTCAATGTCGAAAATCTCTAGGAAGCGGGTCACCCTTTCATGATTTATGCCCAAAACATAAAAGTGTTGCAACATAAATTAAACATAACTAATAGTTCTAAAGTTGGACAACCACAAAGTCCAAACACATTATGAAAGAGTAATAAATGAGCAAATTAATGAACTAGAAATCGTAAATAACCACAAAGAAGAAGTTTAAAGGAAAACTATCTTTCTTAGAGGAAAGGTAATGTAGATGGAAAAAATTAGCAAACACACAAAAAATAACACAGCCTGAGATAAAACTAAAACTACCCCCTTAAAAAGACAACTAAATATCTCTACTGCTCCAAGAAGATATTAGTCACAATATATATCAGAACTAACCCTTCAGCTGCCGTCACACATCAGAACCAGGTAATGCAAAGACAGCCTGCATTAGGACCAGCTCAACAAAGATACACCACAGCTGATGCCTATTAAGCCTGCCTGGACTGAGCACCGCCATAACCACCTGCAGCCTGTGAAGGGTCAGATCTCCATCCAGCATTAGAGTACCCTGAATTTCCATTTGTGTCGCCATAACCATTTCCCATATAGCCGCCACCAGTTCCTTGTTGATCCACCCTGCCAGCTGCAACACCAGCATTGTTATTTGGTACACTCCCAGCACGCCCTCCAGAAGCCCCATATCCACCATAAGGACCATAGTTTCCACCATAATTACCATATCCATAACCTTGATTCCCGTAACCAGAAGTCCCACTAGGAGATTGACCTCTAGGAGCAGGAGCACCACCACCTCCACCTGGACCACTCCAAGTAGCTGCAGCACCATACCCAGAAGCACCATAAACAGAAGGACTTTGGCTGCTCCAAGTATTTTTCATTGCAACAGCTGCCCTGCCACCATAACCAGCATTTGGGATATTTGGATTTCCATAGGACCCTCCTGGATCACCAAATCCAGCAGCAGCAACCCCATAAGCACCAACTCCATAACTACTATTGCCTCCATACCCCATCCCACTATTGGCTGCCCCATAACCATAACCTGGTGCACCATAACCAGAATATGGAGGGAAACCACTTGCGGTAGTTTGAGATTGCATGTATCTATTTCCATCAATCCGACTATCAAATGCATTAGTGCTGGAGCCAGAATAACCTTGATAACATCCTCCACGGCTACTTCCATCAGGATTCGAATCTTTAGGAAGAGCACGTTTCACCTCTACAAGCTTACCATTCAACTCATGAAAATTCCTACCTAATACTCTATCCACAGCATCCTCACTATCAAATGTTATGAAACCAAAACCACGGGGACGCTGAGTATCTTGATCATACATTATTACTATATCAGTGACATGACCATAACTTTCAAAAAATTGACGAAATTCATCTTCTGTTAGTGAAGATGGCAACCCTCCGACAAATATTTTTTTGGTCCTAAAGTTTGCTCCTCCTCCAGTGTTTCGATTGACATTAAAATTTCCAACTTTAGAGGAGGTTTGTTGTTCTTCTCTTGATAAAGCCTTTTTTGCCTCCACCTGTGCGACAAAAGTGGAATAAAAGTGAAGCTTATAAACATAAATTCGAACAAAAGTAAAATAAAAAAGATAAGGAGCAGGTTACAATCATATGTAAATAGAATAAACATACAAGAGCTCAAAATTTATCGAACAAAATTGCAAAGCGTGAAAATTAACTAGCATAATTAGCCAATGTGACATAATTAGATAGGTATTTGTATTCTTTTGCCAAATAAAATACCCTAATTCTAATATTCCCTAAATTTCAAACATTGAAATATTCAAAAATATGCCCGAGTAAGCAAAAGCTAAGCTCGAAAGCTCAAAATAACAGAAACGCAAATGCCAAAACTTAAAAAAAAAAAAAACAGTTAAATCGGCAAACACAGTAAGCGAGCAATAACCAAACCCAAGCAATGAAGCATACCAGAATCTCAAACAAATCAATCATTGGTATAAATTCAGCATTATATTGAAATAATTTGAAATAGAGTTCACAAAAGCAAGCAGAAAAAAGAACGAAAAGACTAACCACACGGCCATCGATGGTGTGCTTGTCATTGAGGACTGTATCGAGAATGGAAGGGTCGGAGAAGATGACAAAGCCAAAGCCACGAGGTCGATTGGTGGTCTTATCGCGCATGATAACGGTCTGAGTAACTTCCCCGTACTGCCCAAAGTAATCCCTGAGCTTGTCCTCCGTCGTATCCCAAGCTATTCCTCCCACAAATAACTTCCCCTCATCAAACTCCATTTAAGTTTCTCTTTCTTTCTCTGAAGAATTTAATCTTCGTCTCTCCGTCTCTGGTTTTTCACCCACGATTTGAGTGTAGTTAGAAGAAGGGGACAATATGAGAAAGGAGGAGCCGAATTCGCGGAGGAGGGAAAAGGACTAGGGTTTATTCCTCAAACGACGCCGAATGAGTCGTATTAAAAGTTAAACTAGCACATTGGAGATAGATAAAATAATAAATAATTAAATATCACTAGCACTCTGGGTAAATTGAAATACGGGAAAAACATTTGTTATTTTCGTAAAAAGAAATTAATACAAGAACATCCTTCATATTTTAATTAATTATTTAATACTCAATTTTTATAAAAAAGAGAGAGAGAAATTCAAAAAAACAAATGTGTCTAAATAATATTAAAAAATTACTTAAAATAACCTCCATAAAATTTATAACAATAAAAATAACATATAATAGTAAATTAAGTTTAATATTATACAAAATTAAATTATAGTAATTCAATTTGAAGGTGATTCAATTAAATTTTTTTAATATTAAAAACATATAAATTGTGGGATAACAAGTTTTTAAAAAGTTATTTTTATTATTTTTCAAATAATATTTTTGAAAAATAGTAAATCAATACATATGAAAAACTTATTGAAAATTAATAACTATTTAATTTAGTTTTTTATATTAATTGAATTTTATTCAAAATTATCAACAACAAAAAAATAATGACAATCACTTTGATACCAATAAGATAATACCTATTAAATTCGTATAATTGTAATCACCAAAAATGGAGAATTAATACAAAATAAATTTTATAGCCTAAAGTTGAACTTGAAAAATTTATCAACTTTAATGCATGAATGACAAACTAATAAAAAAATATTAACAGAAGCATTATATTATTGATAAAATTTAATCAAGTTTAACTAATTCATATCAAACTATCAAAACCCTTTTTATAAAAATTAATCAAATTTCATTTCACAAAATTAGCATACATATTCATATTTGTAATAATTTAATGTTTTATTGACCGACTATTGAATGGAAATAAACATATCATCTTATTCATAAAGCAATGAATATCACATCATCTTTAATAAATATGTTTTATTCATTACTAATGAATTTTGATACTTAGCTCGATACACGATTTAGTCACACATAATTTTAATATTAATTTATTGAAGAAATAGAAAAAAAATAAATACAACCACTTATTAGATATTAGTATTAGTATGACATGATATATATGATAATATGATAAATAAATATTGCTATTTAGAGTGTAAACTCTTTATTTCTATAATTATGTATTTCTAAAATTAAAAAAATTTCTTTATAATAATAAGAACGAAATTTATAAATCACCGTAATTTAAAATTTATAATAATAAAAATAATATTTTAATAATAATAAACTGAATTCAATCAGAGAGCATTCGATATTAAACATATATAAATAATTATATTTTAATTTAAAAAATATTTAATTAGATGACGTTTATAATTAAATAATATAACATATTTTTTTAATAAATAAAAATATACAAAATAAATATAAAATATATCATTTTTATAATTATAAAATTTAAAAAATTTATTTTTATTTTTTAAAATAATAATAATTTCATCCATATAACTAACTTATGGTAAGATATAAATTTTCTTGAGAAACAACATCTAAAACAAATATATTTTAATTTATAGTAATTGGATTAATACATACATTTTTATATTTTTTATTATTTAAAAATATATATTTATCTTTTTTTAAAACGTAAATAAATATATATTTTTTATATAAAAAATAAAATTAATTAATTATATTATTTATACACCAAAAATAAGAAATAATGCATTTACAAAATTGATCATGAACTCATGGTTAAGTAGTTAAGTTGAAAAGTGGGAATATAATGAAATTGATTTCTAAAATAGAAGAAATCATAATTTCTTCTTCCCTTAAGAAATCATGATTTTATTCTTATCTCAATTTTTTTTTCAATTTTACCGCAATCTTAAATCCCAAAACCCAAAACTTTTTTTAGAAAAATAATAATTTTAATCTTAAACATTAATACACAAATATAACCCTATACCCTAAATCATAAATTCTAAATCCCTAAATCCCTAATCACAAATCTCAAATCCCAAATTTCAAAACCCTAAACTTTATTTAGAAAACTAATAATTTTAACCCTAAAACTTAACCCATAAATCCTAAACCCCAAATCCCAAATCCCTAAATTCCCAACTCTCAAAACCCTAAACCCTAAACTGTATTTACCAAAATAATTATTTTAATAATATTTTTGTGTGACAAAAAAATAATAATTAAATGATATTATTTAAATTTGATTGAATATATAGGGGTATTAAGATAACATACAATGTTTTTCATTCCATTCTAATTGTAAGCCAAACACTGTAATACTGATTCATTCTTTGATTCCGGTGATTAAACTAAACAAAAAATGTTTCTTTTCAATTTCATTACATTTTGTAAACCAAACGTCATTTTAACGAAAAAGAAAACAAAACACTACTTTTCCATAATATTTGTATGTTTGTGTTTTTTAATCTATTAAATTAAAAACATTATTATTTAATTTTGTATATATATATTTTTATTAAATTTGATAAATTATATTATTTTAATAAAATTATCAATTACAAATTTTTAACAAAAAAAAAATTAATATAAAATAAAATAATCTATAATAATAATATTTAAATATGTATTTTAATTCAATAAAATATTAAAATAAAATAGTTTAAATTAACAAATATAAAAACGAATTGTGAATTTTTTTCATATCAATTGTTATTATATTATTGTTAAAGATTTATATTTTAATCATTTAACATGAGAATAATAAAATTCAAATAGAAAAATTAATAAAATAATATCATATGTTTTTAATTTATCTATTTTTATAAGTAAGAAATAAAATAATATAATTACTAATTTAATTGAATTAACCATACAAATGATTTTCATAATGTTTATTTTATAAAAGAAAAGAAAAGGAGAAAATTAAACAGTTCTCTGATGAAATAGAATCACTAATATCAACGGCTGGGGGACCTCATGAGTGTAGGCTAAAACTTAACGGTCAATATCATTTCAGATACAACAAGCTTTAGTATGCACATAGCTCAAGAACATCGCTCAAAGAACAATGAAGACATTTACAGGCTGTAATCAAACAAAATAACAATCATGAATTTTCTAACGGTCACTTCCTTTATTTCTCAATATAGAAGTTGAGAAACAAAATGCTGTAGATCCCCAAATTTCTTGACCGTTTTGTCCTTTCCCCACACTCTTGTTCTTTACCAACCCAAACGCCTATTTTGTCTCCCTCATGCCTCTGTCCCTCTCTTTCCGCAAAACACTCTCTGAAAGACAGAAACTATGAAAATTTGTTAACCCAAGTAAAAATCAAATCTTTGAGGAAGACCAAGATAAAGGAATCTTAAATGGGTTGTTTTCTTGGATGTTTTGGTTCCTCCAAAGATCAGAAACGCAGAAAGAAGAGAAACAAAGTTCAACCTAGAGACCAAGTAAGTAGGAATACAAGTTTCGCTTCGTTTTCTGGTTCTCTAATTCTTGTGTTCTGTTTCTAAGAAATTCATGAGGATAGAGAAAAACGAACTTTTTTTCTTATTTTCCATTTACCCTTTGGTTTTTAGTTTGAAAAAAGGTTAGCACACCATAGGCTCAATTAAGTGAGGGTTTTCTTTTCCATATATGTTTTATTTCTTTGGATTTCAGGTTTATTCTCAGCTACCAAAAGAAGCTTAATTTCAAATTGTTTTACTGAAGTTCATTGAGTTCTGATTTTTTATTTTTGGGCAGAGAAATGCAAGTTCCAACCTTGTGCAATCTGCTGTCTCTTCAGTACAGGTTGAATCTGAGAAACCCATTACATCGGTTTCAGAAGTCAGGTTAGTGGTTACATTTCATTCATGGGGGAAATTGTTTGTGTTAGTCATTCTGTTTCTTGTGAGAATCTACTCAACTTTAAGAATTGGGTTATGTTAAACAAATTGTGGGTTTTGATTATAGGGACAAGCCAGAGGAGCAATCCAACTCAAGTCCTAGAAAGAAAGTGACATTTGACACAAATGTTACTGCCTATGAGCCTGTGTCAACCAACGAAGACTCAGATGTTTTACAGGAGTGTGAGGAGTTTGGAAAGAGTAAAAAGGAGGAATATTTAGCCAAGTTTAGCCCAACTAAGTGTTCTTCTGAAGATAGTTCGGTTACTTCTAGCTTGGGGTCTTACCCTTCAAATCATAGGTACCAAAACTGTAGGGACAGTGACGATGAAGAGTTAGACCTTGAGGATAGTGACCTTGATGAGGATGAGGATGAGGATGAGGACGATTTCTACGATGATGATGGGGAGTTAGAATACGAGGATGGAATCGTTGAATCGAAGAGAGGAATCGACGATAAGGTTAATAATGCTTTGCAAACAGTATGTGATTTGCCTGAGAGGGAAGTAATTCAAACCGGGCTGAACTGTAATGCTAGAGATAGGAGTGGTTATGTTCACTCAGTGTTAAACCCAGTTGAAAATCTTACTCAATGGAGAGCTGTTAAAGCAAAAGGAGCAGCAACATCAGTGAAGCCTCGGAAAGAGAATTCAACATTGGATCTAGAACCAAGGATTTCATTCAGCTCAAACCCAAGTTTCAAAGCTGATCAATCAAAGCAAGAAATAGCAGTTGATGCTAGCCTATCAAACTGGTTGGTAGTATCCTCAGAAGCCACATCGGTTAAGAAAACAACAAGCATATTTGGTTTAGATTCTACACCTGAGACAGTCACATCTCAAGGATTAAACTCTAGTAAAAGTAAAGAGGATAGGCCAATTTTAGGTGCTTTGACTGTTGAAGAGCTCAGGCAGTTCTCAGCTTCATCTTCACCTAGGAAATCACCAAGAAGAAGCCCTGATGAAATGCCCATAATAGGGACCGTTGGCACCCATTGGAAATGTATGCCAAAGGAATACCAAATACCACTAGCAAGTACAGAGAAGTATATGTGAAGTAAAATGTTTGGAAATGTATGCAAATAGGTGTGTGTTGGTGAGTTGAAGTTCTCGTTAAGTTTTATGGGCATACATTTGAGGCAAAAAAAATACTCATACTACTATTTCAATGTCAGATATAAACTTGTGAAACTGTTTGTTGTTTGTGTGATGATGAGCCTGAAAATTTGTTCATTCTTCTGTGAATTATGGGTGTATATTAGCTTTGTTGGTTGTTGTAATGTTTGTTTGTCTAATGCAATATATGCTTTGTTCTTCGGACTCGCTTAACTGTCTCTTGCTTTCTGTTTTGCTTCTAACAGAAACCATCGGCACTAACAAAAACCATCGGCTGCAGATTACTAACTACTAGAAATAATAATTATTATGTGATTATTTGGATGAAAACAATCTAATTAACAAAGGAGTATATTTTAAAAATAATGAATAACAATTCTAATAAGAAAATCACAATATTATGGGTGACATTCTAAAATATGACTGAAAGCAGAATAGAAACCATTATTGCATCTTTAATTAATTACAAATTAGAATGAGAAATACAATACCTAAATGGGAGGGTTACTGTCCATTAAAAAAAATATGATAGTTATATCTTTATATTTTTAATGTAATTTTTCTGTACTTTATTTGTTTGTACACCTAATATTACTTATAATAATATATCTATTATATCCTTTAAAATCAATAATTAATTTATCGTGTAATTATAAGAGATAGTTATGAGTGATGATAATACCATAATTTGAAAGGGTACTGTAACAGTAGTAATTTATTAATAATGATGTTATTAATGAGTAATTAATAATAAATAAACATTTTTTTATATCTTTACCAAGAATAACAAAATTAATACCAACATTCATAAATAATTATATATTTAAAACATGAAGACCAAAAGAGAACGAACCAGGCATCATGGAAATAAAAGGGTAAATAAACCGCTGCTCAGACGCGGATCTATATGGGAAATCGGTGGGAATCTCTTAATTTTTTAAAAAGAAAATTTTAATAGTTTAATTGTAATATTTATAGAATTAATTAAAAATTATACATATAAAACGAGAGAGTACCTCTTAAATTTTAATTTTTAGATATTTATCGCTCAATATATTCCTATTCAAATTAATTATATTAAATTTTTACTATTAACTGTTATTATTATAATTATTAAATTAAAAATTATAAAAAAGAAACAATCATTATTATTTTATTGATTATATAAAGCTCCTCCCTCTGTAAAGTTTCTTGAGGATTGAAACTAATTTAATTTACAAATTTTAAAAATACTTATTTTACAAAAAAATAATTACTTTTTATCTAAAGCATTTGGTTTATTATTCAAGTATTAATATCTACACATTTTATCGAAAGCAAACTTGTTTATTCAAACATTACAATTGTCATTTTGGTTAATTTAATCGGTAAAGTTATGATGGGTTAGTTAAAAATTTCACTTCAAATATCAATTCTCTTATCTCACACTTAAAATAAAGATTTAATACTCTTTATTATATTAAAATCTAAATAGTGAATTATTTATTCAAAAAATACAAAATAAAATGCTTAATCTTGAATCTCTTGCACCCAAATTTTGGGTGTGACCTTAATATTGAATTCATTGAAAATTATTTAGGGTATATATTCTAATTTATAGTACAATTAATTAAAATTAAATTGAAGATGAATTAGAATGAGAATGAATCAAAATAATTGATTATTTGACTTTTTTTTTATTTTTAGAAAGAAAGAAAACTACTTATGTTATATGTAAAGTAAACACATTGTAAACACATTGGATCTAAATGTAAGGAAACGAAAGAAGAATTTTTACTAAGTAGTCCTTTTCGTTTTTTTTTTGTTCCTTATATTTATTTTTTTCCTTTTCTTTGCTTAATTTAAAAAGAAGGATATAAAAAAAATAGTACAATACTAATAAAATAATATATAACATTTTCAATAGGCTAAAATTTACTTGTATAAATATTATAATTAAATAAATACAAAAATAATCAATAAATAGTATATAAATTTTATATACAATATTATAAATAAAAGTATTATATTATATTATATTAATAAGTAAGCGGCATAAATTATCTCATTTTAAAAAAAATGCATTTTATTTCAATAATTCATTGATTAGTTATTACTAATCATATTATTATAAAAAATAATTATATCTAATTTTATAATTATTAAAAATGAGCACTTAAATCCTATAATTATTTAAAAATGTATTTTTAATCACATCAAGAAGACCAATTTTATACTAAAATATCCAATTTTAATAAATAATGAGAGTATAAGTATTTAAATCATAAATTATAAAATTAAAACATATTTTTACATATAATAATATAACTACATGAACTATATTTTCCTTATATATTAATATATTAGTATAGTTAACATTTATTAATGTTACTTTATTATAAAGGTATTAAAATTTTACCTATCTTACCTAAAGATGTTTAATTTTTTTTATACAGAAAAATACCTAAATTTTAATTCATTTTATACAAAGGTGATTAAATTAATTTTTAAGTATTTAAATTTTAATTTATTTTACATATAAGTAACTAAATTTTTATTTTGTTTATACATAAATACTCTAACTCTTATTTTAATACTTATGTATAAAATGTATCAAAATTTAAGAATATAAATAAAAGTTTAGGCATGTTTATATAACATAAATCCAAATTTGGATACTATTATGTAAAAAAATAATTCAAACACCTTTAATCAATATTTAAGATATCTTAGAATATGTTTTGTGATTAACTTTATATTAGAGTATTGCAATTTACATGAAAATAATTTTTTTATTAGTTAAATAAATAAATAAATAAAATGAATGGCGACAAGTAAACAATAGCAGAGTTGAAAAGCAAATGGATACTTTTTAAAGCTCGTAATCGTGGTCAACTATTTTGATTTAGATCGTTTAACTTTTTAAAAGCAAATGGGAACTTTTTAAAGTTATGGAGTCAGATAATAATACTAATTTCAATGTACTCCACGGACTACATTCTTAATGCAACGCACTTACATTTTTTTTATAGGAAATAATTAGAGCATGTTCGATCTTTTAATATCATTTTGTATTAAATTTTATACCATTTTAGTATAAAAATTATACTATATTTTTCTCCTCATTTCAAATCCATAACATCAAATATTATATTAAAATATACTTCTTCACACAATATAATTTTTATTTTATTTTTTTGATTAATTCCTTAACAATTATTATGTTTAATTTAGGTATTTTTTTAACTAATTTTATAATATATATTTAATTTAATTTATGCATGTAAGAAAAAAAACTTAACAATATTTTTTTAGATTTATTATTAAAAAAATAACTGATATCAAATTTAACTTAATATTATTCATTATATTATATTTAATTCGAAATTTAATTAGGTTCTGAACAACTTTGGTATAAAAGTTATACCATATTAATGCAATGATGCTCTTAGCAATCACACACAACACACAACACTTGTTCATTCACCATTTTTTTTTTGGTAAGTTATTTATTCACTATTTCGGTGTTTCAAAAGTCAATGTGTAGTTTGTGTTCTAATACTGCAATTCTTTTTCTTTTTTTAATGTTTTATAAATGATTGTCACATTTCAGCTCTGTCTGATAACTAAATTTTAACTTACATTATATGGTTAATCATTATTTATAATGCTTATTAACTATTAACTACTTATGTCTCATTTTAGAAAGAAAAAAAAAACTTAGATCACTCTAGGGTTGACACTTTTTTACAATAGTGAAGCAACATTGATTTATTCTTTTTATAATTTGGAACGTATATTATATACTTGTTTGTTACTTATTGTTATATGATTTTATTCTCAATTTTTTTATTAATCCTTATATTTTAAAAAAATTATATTGCTTTCTTATTTTAATTTAAACTATAAGTTGCTTGCTTGCCGAAAATATTGGCTGAATTATCTCCCCTTGCATAGAAACTGGGTATTGTGGGCTTCGCTTGTGGACAAGTAGTTTCCGGCACTTTCAACCCTCCGGGTATACGAGTTTTGTGACGAATCTTAGCATTTGATTTTGATTTGTGATTACAAATTATAACATGAAATTTGGAGACACCATCGACCATAAATATATAACATGTACTAAAATTATGGGATTAAGTCATGAAAATACATAAGTTGTCATATTTTAAAATGATTAATATTACTTTTCTTGTTATATTTTTTCATATAATATTTATGATTTTTTTTAGTTTTTTATAATAATATTTCGTCCATTGTTTCTATCGATGAGTATAAGGTATTAATGATTTCAATGGAATCATTCCTAAAACGAGACTTACAATCTTTTGTCAAAATCAATACATTTTTTTTGCGATTTTATATATTATCTTATAAGTAAATTTTAAAGTTATATATATTATTTTCTTTAAAACAATACTTTTTAATATCAATTATAACATATAACTAACATTTTATAACAACACCTTAACTCTCAATTTGTGTAAACAATGCTTGTGTTTATTTGTGTTCACATTTATAAACTTTATACAATATATAAAAAAAAAGTTATTTTTAACTCAATTTTTTATTTATAATTCCATTATTTTTATAAATATTAAAAAATTATAATAAAAATAATAATTTGAATGGGTTTGAATATACTAAGAGACAAATTATTTAAAGGCAAAAATAAGACAATAAAATAAAAATATATGATCAATTATAACAAATCCATTCTAATAAGACTTGATATAGACTAAAATTTTATTCTCTATCCTATTTTTAAAATTTAATATTTTTTATTATAATTTAAAAAATAATAATTAAACTATTTATTTATATCAAAACCTAAATAAAGTCTTAAATATAACAAATTATAAATTCATCGATAATTATATTATGTTTTTTCAATTATTTTAAAAATAAATTTTCTTACATTAGAATTATTTGAAATAACTACTTATAGTTTTGAATTTTCATTAACAACTATATCATTATTATAAGTTTTACAATTGATTTTTTTTTTTACTTCATGATTAAAATTTAGAACTTTTTTTAAAAAATCACAAAATATTATATGGATTATTTACATGGAAATCATCTATTTTATTTTTAATATATGCTTTTATATATTATTAATATCACAATTTATATAAAAAGTATCCATATTATATTAGTCATTTTTGTCGACTATAACACAATTAAAATGACACACTAGTTGACCTTTATCCTTTGGCGTCTGGGCCCGTTATTCCAGTATACAATTGTCATTGGTATGAATTGTATACTAATTGCTCCGATGTACTTTTCATTTCATTTTTCAACTTGGAATTTTCTTCTTCTTTCCAAATTGGGGTGCAAATGAAACAAATGTGAGGCCTATCAAGATTTTAAACATTCAGAACTAAACACCATGAATAAAATTCAAATTATTTTCTCTCTTCTTGTTCATATTCTTTTGCTTTTGTTTCTCCCATTGAACACTGCATCATCTTCAAGAACACAAGCAGAGGTTCTAATCAAATGGAAGAACAGTTTATCTTCTTCACCATCTTCTATGAATTCATGGTCTCTCAACAACCTTAACAATCTCTGCAACTGGACTGGTATTGTCTGCGACAACACAACCAAAACAGCTTCAGAAATAAACCTCTCCAATGTGAATGTTACAGGAACATTAACCCAATTCAACTTCACTCCTTTTCTTAATCTCACTGCCTTCAACCTTAACAACAACACTTTCAATGGCCCGATACCATCATCAATTGGAGACCTTACAAAGCTCACTTTGTTGGATTTGGGCAATAACTTTTTCGAAGGAGAAATACCTTTGGAGATAACCCATTTGATAGAGCTTCAATATCTCAGCCTTTTCGACAACAATCTCAATGGTACAATTCCTTATCAAATCAGCAATTTGCAAAAGGTATGGTACTTGAGCTTAGGAGCAAACTACTTAGTATCTCCTGATTGGTCAAAATTTTCAAACATGCCACTGTTAACTTACTTAGATCTTTATCTCAATGATCTAAATTCGACATTCCCAGATTTTATATCTGGTTGTCGGAACTTGACATTCCTTGATTTGTCCCAGAATAAACTGAAAGGTCAAATACCAGATTGGGTATTTAACAATTTGGGAAAACTTGTATCTCTCAATCTTACCAACAATCTTTTTGAGGGATCTTTGTCATCAAAAATTTATAAACTTTCTAATCTCAAAGAACTTCGTTTAGCAATAAACCCTCTTGGTGGTTCTATTCCTAAGGAGATTGGTTTTATACCAGATCTTCAAATTTTAGAAATGTATGAAAATTCCTTTGTTGGGCAAATTCCTTCTTCCATAGGTAGATTACAACAACTCTCTTATCTTGATCTTCACACCAATTTTTTGAACTCTACAATCCCTTTTGAGCTTGGACTTTGTAATAATCTTACATTCTTGGCCTTGGCTGAGAATGAACTTGAAGGAGAATTGCCTCTGTCTCTGTCAAATCTGAATAAGTTATCTGAAGTGGGTTTATCTAATAATTCATTTTTTGGTTCTATTTCCCCTGTATTGATTTCCAATTGGACTGAAATGACCTCATTGCAAATCCAAGTGAATCAATTCAGTGGGAAAATCCCCTCAGAAATTGGACTATTGACAAAGCTCAATTTGCTTTATCTATACAAGAATAACTTCTCAGGTGCTATTCCTTCAGAGATTGGAAACTTGAAAAATATGTCAGATTTAGACCTATCTGATAATCAACTCTCTGGTCCTATTCCTTTAACACTGTGGAATCTCACAAACCTTGTTCAATTGAATCTTTTCTTTAACAATCTGAATGGAACGATCCCACCTGAGATTGGTAACTTGACTTCTTTGGTTACCTTTGATGTCAATACTAACCACCTGTCTGGAGAATTGCCTGATACTATTTCTAGCCTTAGTAATTTAGAGGGGTTCTCCATTTTTACCAACAAGTTCTCAGGAAGCATTCCAAATGATTTTGGGAAGTACATTCCTAATCTGAAATTTGTGAGTTTTACAAACAACAGTTTGTCTGGAGAATTACCACCAGAATTGTGTAGTGGCTTTGCTTTAATGCAGTTCACAGCAAATGATAACAAATTCACAGGGTCACTACCAGATTGCTTCAGAAAGTGCTCTGAATTGAAAAGAGTAAGACTTAATGGAAACCAATTTACCGGGAACATCACAAATGTATTTGGTATTCATCCAATTCTTGAATTTCTTGATATTAGTGACAATCAATTTGTAGGAGAAGTCTCGTTGAATTGGGGAGAATGTAAAAATCTCACTAATCTGCAGATGGCTAGGAATAAGATTTCTGGTATAATCCCACCAGAGCTTGGAAACTCGACTCAGTTGCATATCTTGAACTTGGGATACAATAACTTGACAGGGGAAATTCCAACTGAACTGGGAAATTTAGAAATGCTTTATGAGCTCAATATCAGCAACAATTATTTGAGAGGGGAAATTCCAAAGAGTCTAAGCAATCTAGCTAAGCTAAACTCTCTTGATCTTTCAGCAAATAATTTATCTAGAGACATACCAAAAGAGCTTGCTAATTGTGATAAGCTGTTAAGTTTAAATATAAGTCACAACATGCTCTCTGATGCAATTCCATCTGAGCTTGGTAACTTAGTTTCACTAAGATACATGTTGGATGTCAGCAGCAATATCCTCTCAGAAGAAATCCCTGCAAATCTATTCAAGCTTACATCTTTGGAGTATCTTAATCTCTCACATAACCATCTGGTTGGGAAAATCCCATCATCATTTTCCAGCTTGGTTAGTCTAAATTCCATTGATTTTTCTTACAACAACTTGACAGGTCCAATCCCAACTGGTAACATTTTCCAAACTTCAAATGCATATCGGGAAAACTCTGGTTTGTGTGGACAAGCTGCAGGTCTTTCTCCATGTCCAGTTTCATCCAGTGGGAAGTCAACCAAGAACAGCAATAAGGTCCTTCTCATTGCTGTTCTTGTTCCCATTTGTGGCTTGGTTGTTTTGATTTCTTTGGTTGCTGTTATTCTTCTACTGCGTCGAAAATACAAACTCCTGAATGAGGAAAATGAGAATTCCCAACAATTTGAGGGGTTCGAGTCAGTAATATGGGAAAAGGAAGGAAAAATCACCTTTGTAGAAATTGTGAAGGCCACAAATAACTTTGATGATAATTATTGCATCGGAAAAGGAGGATTTGGAACCGTTTACAAGGCGGTTTTATCATCTGGTCTTGTTGTTGCAGTTAAGAAGCTGAATATGTCAGATTCTAGTGATATACCAGCACAAAATCGCCAGAGTTTCTTAAATGAGATACAAACTTTAACTGAAGTTAGGCACAGGAATATCATTAAGCTTTATGGATTTTGCTCCAAAGGAGGCTGCATGTATTTGGTCTATGAATACATAGAAAGAGGAAGCTTGGCAGAAGTACTATATGGATTGGGAGAAGAAATACAGCTTGGTTGGGCTACAAGGGTAAAAACTGTTCAAGGATTAGCTCATGCACTTTCTTATCTGCATTATGATTGTAATCCACCAGTTGTTCATAGAGATGTGTCTCTAAACAATATACTACTTGAGTTGGATTTTGAGCCAAGATTATCAGATTTTGGCACTGCCAGATTGTTGGAGCCGGATTCATCTAATTGGACCAGTGTTGTTGGCTCTTATGGCTACATGGCTCCAGGTAAGTCAATAGCTTATTTTCTAATTTCTTGGTCACTGCAATATTAGTTTTTGTTTGTTCGTTAAAATTGACTGTTTTTGTTATCTGGGTCAACAGAACTTGCACAAACAATGAGAGTCACAACAAAATCAGATGTGTACAGCTTTGGTGTTGTGGCATTAGAAGTCATGATGGGAAAGCACCCAATGGATTTGTTGGAAGCTTTATCAGCATCAGCAAAAACATTGCCAAACAATTCAGAATTGCTTTTAAAGGATTTGTTAGACAAAAGGCTACCCTCTCCAACTGACGAATTAGCAGAAGCAGTAGTCTTTATGGTGAGAGCAGCTTTGGCATGCACCCGTGCCAATCCAGAGTCGCGACCGAACATGCGTTTTGTGGCACAAGAACTATCAGCTCGAACGCAGCCTAGCCTGTCTAAGCCATTTGATATGATAACCATCGATAAGCTAACTTCTTTTCAGAAATAGTTCTCTGGCCTTGCCTATCAATCTCAATTGAAAGTAAGGGAGAATTATATCAAGTTCTAGTACTGTTTGACACCAGCGGTTGTTCCTTAATTTTAGGACCGTGCATAACTTGTGTTGATATAAGTGAAAATCAGCCGTGTCGTGATTGGAATGATCTTGTTTGTGTACTGTATAAAAGGTACACATATATACAGTGTGTTGTAGATGGAAAATTTTGCAGGTAGAAAAAGCCTAAATCGTGTTTACTTTTGTGTAAATAAAGATGTCTAAGTAAAGATATCAAATGAGTTGGGTTAAACTGACTCAGCTTAATTTATCTAGTAAACTAGTGAGTTAATAAACTGTTTACTTAAATTCGTGAGTTTTTGGAGTTGAGTTTTTTTCGTTCATGAATTCAATAGTTTGATTTTAAATAAGGTAAATTGGAATGAAAAATTCATTTTACATCTTTAATTATAAGTTAATTATAATAACGAGTGCAATTGATTTAAGCTAATCTAATACCATAAAAGGTGGTCAAAGGTTGAATTTCACTATCTAGATGCAATTTCTTTGGTCATCCTTCAAAAATAATTTAATAACAAAAATGGTGGAGCCTTAGCAATAATTGTTACATATTCAACATAAAATACATATGAAGTAGGTATATCTCTGTGTGGTGAATGTAAGTAGATAACAACCATTTTATATCTTAATGATTATGTTCAGCACATTAGCCCCATTACAACATATCGAGCCACTAGATTAAGTCATATTTGTAATTTCCAAAGTAACTGAGAAAATGTAATTTGAAGGCAATGAAAACTTTTCCCCTTGAAAATTTCTAATTAAATATATTATACATAGTAAAATTGCTGTAATTATAAGTTTACATCTATTTCTATAACAATTTGGTCTATTTTTACTAAAAAAATAATAATAATGTGCTAATCATTAAGCAAATGGTCCACTGTTTTAAGGTGTTCATTGTATTTTATTCATATAATATTATTGTTCATATCCTTCTAAATTTAAATAAACTTAGAATAAGAGATTGTGAGATAGAGTGAATATAGTTGTTGAGGTATTTTATATTAGATCATTAATAAAGTTTGATCTTTTATATAAAAATTGATGTAATTTAATTTCATTGCTTTATATAAAAATTGATGTCATTTAAAGGATTTTCACAATTATATAAAATAAAATTAGCATGTGATTAACATGATTCAAATCATGTATGTATGTATAAAAGAATAAAATGGTCCGTTCAAATAACATAACTTTTTTTTAATAAAAAAATACATGATTTTTACGGGATTTTTCCGTTAAAAAATGAGTGATTATAAATCACAAAAATCGTATTAATTTCAAATATCGAGGATAAATTTTAATTTTATTAATTTAATAATATTAAATTAAATAAAGAGTTGAATAAATCATCATCGTAAACATATAGTATTATTTAAAAAATATTTTTAGATTTATTTGTTTATAGTATATCGATCATAAGAATAATCAAAACTTATGATACAATATTTTACTATATCAAATATAGTAAAAAATATTCTAAGAACACATGAGTCATTTAAATAAGTTTCTTCGTCTTCGTCTTCGACCACTATTTTCTTATTCTCTCCAATTTTTCGTTCTAACCAATTTCATTAAATTGTATCAATTTTTTTTTTTTTTCTTAGTTGGTATTTCTCTCCTATAAATGATGTTCAAATGTTAAACTAATAAAAAAATATGAGTTAGTTTTATTATTTGATAACATTCAATACCAATAATAATATGAACATTCAATACCAGTAATAATATTCATTACTAAAATCTTGGAAACTTGTATTGTATTTTAATTGAGCTTTATAGAACTATTATTTCAAAAATAATTACAAAATGTTTTACATAACTAAAATTCAAGAACAACAAATTTCAAACCAATAACAATCATAACTGTATTTTCACTAAAAATATTCAATATAATGCTTAAAGTTCACAAATCTAACAAGCTAACAATGTGACTACAAAAGTATATCTTTAACTTTGTACATGGGTTGAGTTGTTCAATTTGTTCTAGTAAGAACTATGAGTGTTAGTTATTTTTGTAAACAAAATATTTACCTATAAACTTATTTTTGGGTCTGTTAGCAAATCTATCAATAAAAATTGAACAAATGCTCGAGTTTCAAATAATCGTATTTTAGGTATATCTTTTATAACCAAGACAGATATGATTGCATTTATGCATCTAATATCACATGTTCATAAATCTAAAATTATTTTTGGTGTTAAAATATTTATTTAAACTTGAATCAACTTATGAAATTACTAATTAAATATTTATAGATATATTTTATTATTTTTAAGATGTGTTTTAAAAGAATGATTTTTTTATAATATTAAGGTTTTTAATGAGTTTTGAAAAATGAAGTTGATGCATTGAAAGGTAATGATATCTAAGCATTGATTATATATGTATATACAACATTGGAGATATATGAGTAAAAAGTTATATATAGAAAAAGGAGTTAATCAGAGTACTATGATCATATTGATTTTTCAAAATTTTTATATGTATTAATCTATTTATTTTATATTTTTTTACATTCATATAGTTTATTTATTTTGTGATTAAGATCTTAGATATTTAAATCTAATAATTGTATTAATGATCATGATTATTTGATTTTATTATTAAATGTTAAAGAAGCTATTTTTGGTGAATTTTGGCTTAATCTTTTTGTCTAAAATTTTGTAGTTGATTTGATTTAAGTAACATATATTTTGAATCATCTAGTTAGAATTCTTCATTGTTAAATTCATTCTAGAACACACACGGAAACTTGTGTTTTTTGTGCTAACCATTTTTGCAGTTTATTTGTAAACGTATCTAATTGGCGGGAAACTAATTGAAATGTTGTTCTAGAAACCGCTCAAACTAATATTAAAAATTATGAAAATAGAGTAGGAACTCATAAGTAAAGTAAATTAGAGTAGTATCATAGGGAGGATAGCATAAGACCGAGTTTGTACTTGAATATTTGATTTTCATAGTGAAAAGTTAGGTGGTTTGGTGGACCGGTGGTTTTTCTCTTTGATCATAGTTGTGGCTTAAGTTATTTCCACCTAAAAATATCGTGTGTTATTCTTTTATTTTCGCAATTTATTCTTACACATGATTGCATTCCTGACCGCTTTATTTAGGTTATTAAATTATAAATTTATAAAAATTAAAAATAATCTATTCAGTCATCTCTAGGGATATCAAATGAAAGAATGTGGGTCATCTATTAGACCCTTACTCTTTGATGAGTATAAATACCCTTACTGGGATGCTATTATTGATGGTTGAAAAGTACCTTTGGCAACGAAAAGATGGTGTAGCAACCTTAAAGTCAAGAAAAGATTGGACCATTGAAGAACACACCCTTAGTAGGATAAACCAAAAAAGTTTAAACTCAATCTTTGTTGCAGTGTCAATGAATGAGTTCCATCGCATCTGCGACTATGAGACTGCTAAAGATGCATGTAATGCAATGACTCTTGTTTATGAGGGAACCTTCCAAGTGAAACAAACAAAATTGAGATTGCTAACATCTCAGTTTGAATGGTAGGAAAATAAAAATCCTACAATTTCTTCAAAGTGCTTGGAAAATAAATAAAAAATAAAAAAAAATACTCACTAAATCTCGAAGCAAGCTCTCTCACTCAAAAGTGTGCTTTAAAGAGTAAAACGAAAGAATAGAGGGAGTTTTCTTTACTAAGGGGTAAGGTGGGATTTTATCCATTCATCAAGTAACCCATCTAAGGGTCATACGCTATTGGGTGGCCTATGAGCTTAAAAGCCCACACATTAAGATCCTCATCCTTTCTTTGGGAAAGTGAATCTATTGAGTAATTTTTTTGACGTCGACATAATTTTCTAATTGGGAATTTGATTAAAAATCCGTAAAAACCATTCGTAATAGGATATTGTTGTGCACGTTTTGAGTGTTTTGGAAAAACAAGAAATTCCTTATTGAGTCAGTAGATAAGTATCAATATTTATTAAATATCTAACAAATAAACGACTGACATTAAAGCTCTTAATTATCCAATAATGAGATAATTAAGTAGATAAAGTTTCAATATTTAAATGTAAATCTATCACTATAGGTAAAACTCATCAGTATGTATATTATTCATTATAAATATTAATCAATGTTCACTATTAAACATAATTACTTCTACACATAACTTCTTCTTCTCTCAAGTAGACATTAAGATTTATACTCTCTATAAATATCTCCATGCATCTCTCGACATCATAAGGGAAGATACTAATCTCATTCTCATCGTTACCCAAACTTATTTAAGCATCAAATGAACAAATGTCACCACTACCTATGGTAGTCCAAGATCATAATGATGTATTCTTTATTCTAAGGAACATAAGAAGCAAGATATGTTAATAAAAAAAGGCATTAACACCTTTCATAATTTTAATAATAAAATATTTCTAAAAAAATCAAATTTTCATTCAATAACTTCTTTTTCGTAAACAAATGTACTTAAAAATAGAGATACTAAATAACATAATTAGCCTAAATAATCTAACTTAATTAAAGTTGTCAAAAAGATTGGACAAGGCCAAAGACACTTCCCTGTTTACCTTCTTCCATTTAAATTTGTTCTCTATTCTCACTTAAAATCCTTACGAAGGATATATCAGGATCCTTAACGGAGAACAAACACCTTCAAATGACGAACGTTGATCTAATTGATATTTTAAATATTTTTTTATTTTAAAGAAATTATAAAAAAAAATAAGCCAAAAATAAATATTTTATAATGGGAAAAAGGAATTTTGAGCCAATAAATAATAAAAAAATAAAAAATTATGTGAATGGGAGAAAAATAATATATATATAATAATAAATACATAATCTTTTATACTGAACAACATTAATAGAATCTTGTTAAAACTAGTTTGAGATAATAAGAATAATTACAAAATAATTATAAAATTTTAGACATTTAGAATTTAAATAAATAATGTAAATAATTTTTTCTTATATGGGTAGTGTTATTGCTACAATTTTTTATTGCTTTTATATTGTATTTAATGTCGATGTTTTAAATTAATTAAAATATCCTATTATTTTTATTATATTTTTTTTGGATGAATTGTACCATAGGCCACTTTCTTTTGTATATTTATCACTTTGGTCTATTTTAAGTGTTTCATCACAAGTCACTTTATTTTTAAAAAGAAGTAAATATATTTTAATTTATATTATTATATTTAATTATAACAAATACCCACATGATAAGTAGTATTGTTAAAAATCAACCAATTCATTTTGTTGTTTGCCAGTTTTTCCGAACAGTATTTTGAAAACAATAATCTTATACTCATAAATATATCATATTATATGCAAATTTTTTTAACAACAAATATAGTTTATAAAGCTATATGGATGTGTGTAAAAAAAATATTAAAAAAAACTTGCAAAGAAAGAAATGTATTAGTTGATTTTCAATAATATCTCTTTTTATTTGAGTATTTTTCTTTAATTTAAATATAATAATATAAATTTAAGTAAATTTGTTCGGACTTAAAAAACTATGATTAAAATTATCTATTTAAAAAAAAATGCCTGCATGCAATCTACCTGTGAACGTGCTTCATGTGAACGTGTGTGAAAGCTACCTGAGTACTTAATATCGATCTAATTATTAAACAACATGAAAGTACCAATCTTCCTTATAACTAAGAGAAATATATATTATTTTTGAAGTACATAAAATTATTGATAGCCAAATTCTTAAGAACCAGTGGATTCCCTACAAATAAAGATGCCTTTCCAGGCATAGTTAAAGAGATCCGCAAAACAGTTCTCAATGCCTCATCCTTGGCTAGAAGAGTGCTCATAAGAGGATTTTACAAATACTATTATACTAAGATCAAAAATTGACTACTCAGCTCCACTTTATCATCTAAGAGATAAAACTACACAAGCAATATGCATAGCAATATGAGATTAAAGGGACGAAATAGGACCTGAAAAAGTGGCTAGCTACAGTCAAGATCAGAGTCTTCCACAAATCAGTATCATCTTGTCTGTTTCATGCCAAGTTCGAACATTATATGGCTTATTCATCCATCCTAGGACGTTTGGATGGATGAGAACTAGACTCGCATACATCAGGCTCAGAATTCTCAGGACTTCTGTCTTTGGTGGTCTCTTCTTGCTGCTTGCTTAGATCCTGAGAAACTTCCAGGGCATTCCCAGCAGTCACATGGTCCTTTAAGGATTTAACACAGTTTCCTTTGGAAATTTCTGGTTCACCTTTATCACAGATGTCTTGAATTGCATCTAAAGATAGAGTGGAAGGGCACTCCATAGTTGAGGATGATGCCTTCAACTTGTCCATGCCTGACTTGCATTGCTTTTCAAACATCATTTGCAGATACCTCCCTTGTTCTTCTATTCGCAATTGTAGACTTCTTTGTATCTACATACAAGGAGTGATACTGATAATTCAGAGGAGAAGCCAAATTGGACAATATAGCAGATGTAAGAATTTAATTCTGGGAGAGTGCCTTACAGATGTCTGCATATTCTTTTCAAAATCTCAACAATTTTCAAGATAAATTCAAACCCAATTATACAGAGATATTGGAGGAGAAGAAATTTATACCTCAAGCTGTTCATGCAGCCGCTTTTGGACTTCCATTTGCAACCTCAGAGCTTCTGTGATTTCGATACCCCTGCTCCATCAAATGTAAAGACAATCAATACTGTAACTATCATATATATCTTTAGCTTAATAATGCAATCAATATTATAAATATCATAAAATCAAAACAAATTACATTAAAAACATTGACCATTTTATACTTGACCTTGTTCTATATGCTAGAAGTGATCTACTGGGCAGCCCTGATTTTCCTAACAAACATCTAAAACCTCTTTCCAGTCCTTTTTATTTTTCAATGAGTTGGTTTGCTCCTTCCGACAGCTCATCAAAACAGAACGAGACTATGATATGCTTTATCATTAGATCTAATAGCTAAATCCTGAATTGCATGTAAAACGATGATGCAATCATACTTAAAATAATAAACTAGAATCATATCACATGATCTCCAAATAAGGTCAGCAATTGACTCACGTTTTCAGGTCAAGAGTTGACATTTCATCAATGGGAGTCAACTTTTTATCTGTGGATCCTGCACATAAAAGTTAACAGCCTAGTCAATTCATGAATGTAATAAATTCCAAAAGTTTTACAACTACAGCAAAGAGGATTTCAGCTAGTGCAAGAAATTCCAGAAGACAAAAACAAGGTCTTCAGCAAATAAGCACCGAGTAGGTGAGCACAAAAGTACGTATAGGAAGACTGACAAATGGAAATATAAAGACAGAATTATGTTTAAATGCTAAGGAAGAAGCAACAAAAGCAATCCCACAAAAAGCCCCACAGCACCCGTCCCTAAAAAAAAACACATAAAAAGAGGCCAAACTTATTCACTCTATAGTGATACACATGCAAGTTACTCGGAGATAATAGCTAATATACCTTCTGAGGAATCTGGTCTGTATCTAGCCGTCCTATATTTCTGCAGTTCAAGAAGCAAGTTTTCCAATCAAAAGAAAATCTCAGAACTGCCTTATGGCAAACTCTCTGATGGTGAAATGCATGCTTACCTGCAAGTGACTTTTAACATGATAGATAGTCAAGCCTTCAACTTTCATGAGCTTCAATACACCCTTAGGAGTTGCTCCTATAAGTTTGTCATAATAAATTTCAATAAAAGAAGCAATTCCAGGCCACAAAAGGATTCAAGCCAAAACAATTACATACTTTCACTACCGCCAAGGTGATTAACAGCCTCCACAAAGGCCTCATGAAGCTCTGGTGTCCAACGCATGCGTGGCTTAGCTGATGCATTATTAGACAACAATGGGGTAGCATCCACAATTGTATGAATTTCACCAGATGAAGCAGGCTGCTGGTGATGAGCATGGGACTGATTAGCTTCAAAATTTGGAGATGGCTTGAGTACTTGATATACCATCTGAAGCCACAAAACGAAGATAAAAATACTAGCTGATTATCGTTACCAAAATTAAACCCCTAAATTTGCAAAGTTAGCACCATGTTTCATTAAACAATAGATAAAGGAATAAAAAGTATCCACTGTAGGAGAGGACCCGCCAACCTTTGGTTCCACATTGGTAACACCAGTGTCAACAAGAAGATCATTCCAATTGGAATTTAGAACATCATCATCAGCGATAAGCTGGTCAGCCCATTCTTGCCAATCATTGCGCTTAGTAAATTCTTCAGATGACATGATGCCACTGCAACTACTGCTTTCTATTTGACTATTTTCAACAGGGGTATTTACAGGAAAATCAAGGAAACCTGAAGGTGATTCTGTACGCCAGGAAGTACAGATTCCTTTGGCATAATTACTTGATGTTGTAGACTGAAGCAGTCCCGAGTTTGAAGAATGTGGTAATGGACATGATGCTCCATTTGCTGATGACTGGGATATAAAAGGAGTGTTCATTGACTGCTTTTCATGAGAAACAGATGAGTAGTGGAGATCAGATGAAAATCCTGAAGATGATGAAAATATATGACCAACCAGTCCATTGTTAGAAGATAATTGACTTTCATGTATTAGAGGCTTTGTACTGAGCTCTCTTTCCATGCAAACTTGTTGAGAGTCTGGCAACTTGGGATATGCCTCTTCCAAAGGGCATGGAAAAACTGGTAAAGATGAAGAAAGTGGACCAGATACCCCAATGTGAGAGAGTTGGTTTCCTCTAGACCTTAGAATGGATAAAGCAGGACGTGTCTCCATTTTTGTCCTAAAATAACAGAAGTGTCATATTTTAACCACATATACAAAATATAATTTTCATTCTTATTGTTACCTTAGCCAACTTAAGACCCACTATGACAGCCCTTTGCTCGTTCTCAATATCCAAACCGCGTTTATCAAAAATATTTATATGTATCCAAGCCACATCAATTACCACATCTGAAAACAACAACAACAACAACAAAAAAAAGAAAAAGAAAAAGAAAAAAAGAACAACAAAAAAGGTCAATGCAATACATAAAAAGGGACAAGTGAACATAGAGGTATATGCAGAGAGCATGACATGTCATTAAATTTTAAAAGCATTTTCATGCTTATGCAAGTCAATCCTTTAATGATTTTAGTTCTGCGAAAATAAATCATCCTTAAAAGTGAAATGGTATATCTATAGTTCTATACAATAAAAATAAAATAACTGTTTTATTTACTGAATACAATCCTGATTGGAAGTTTGCCTTTACCAAGGTTAGTCAAAGATCATGCACTAAAAAAAATAACTGCATATAACATGTCTGTAAGTAGGTCAAAGAACAAACGGACATCCAAATGAGAAGCGTGACCAATTATGCAAGGCTTTTTTTAGATCAAACGATAATCAAGGGCGTGGGATTTGAACCCTAGGGAGGTACCAAGCCTTCAATGTTGAACGACTGGAAATTATGCAAGAGTATTGCAATGAAGAAACATAAACCAAAATATAAAACACTAGATAAAAGTGTCAAAAGAGTAACGGAAGGTAAATGCAAACTAATCCAATCTCGTTATCTTAGATAAGGAATTATTATAATCCGAATTGTACCTTGATGTACAATATGATCAGAAGACTTAGAGACCTCAACATGATCCCAACATATTATACAATTACTCGTATAAACCTTTTTCCCCAGTCTAGTTTGGTATGATTTAAAAAGCCTCCTACAGATACCTAAACAGTAGAATTATTATATATATATATATTTATATCATATCCTTTCACATCATCTCCCCAAAACTCAGTGAGGACAGAAATCCAGATCCTGAATCATAATTACCCAATTTGAAGTTTGAAATTTTAACCATCCCAGGTTATCAAAAACTAAGGTCTTAGGTCAATCAAAGTAAAAGTAAAAGTAAAGAAGAGCTTAATTGAATTAACCCTTAAAATAATAATTTCATCATTGTAGGTGCTCTATATCACCATGATAAGACATACCAGAAGTGAAAAAGGCAATTGAAGTTCACAAAAAAGAATTTCACATAAGGTTAATTATAATCTCAATCAAAATCTTCGGCGAAAAGGAAGAAACTATATCCATTAATCTCCTCCTCTTCTCATAACTCACAACAAACTCCAAATATGATACATAAAAAGAAAAAGAATAAAGAAAAACACAAGGATTAATCTGAAAAAAAATTCATATCACACACAATTCCGATAAAATCAGAAATAAATAATAAACACACTACTATATAAAAAATAAATAACTATCAAATAGCATCATAGCAGGAAGTATTGAAGAATAAAAAATACATTATCCATCACGAAACTGAATCACAAAAAACCAAGTTCAAATCCTACCCCAAACTTTTTTTTTATAAAAAAAATCCAAAATTCAAGCCAACTCCAAAGTGGGATGTTCCAAAACGAGTAAATAAAGCCTCAGGTTCTACCACAAAGGCAAAAGCATGGAGAATTATTAATTGGGTATGTTGAATCCTTACCTAATAAACACATAGAGAAAGCAGAGCAAAAAATTGCAATCCAAAAGGGAAAGAATCGAATCGAATCGAATCGAAACCAAGAATTTCTAGGGAGAAAAATCTGAGATAACAAGCGGGTGTTTTAAAATTTCATCACCGGCAAGCCCAAGGGAACTGAACGGTGGTGGCGAACGACAGCGCTTAACCTCTTATTTTTTCCCCCCTCTCTCTCCTTGCGGGCATTTAGAGACATTGATGTGAAAACATGGAACTGAATTTACCACGCGTACCATAGCGCGTGCAAATCAAGGTCTTTAAAGTGGAAAGAATAATAGGGGTCCTACAAATTCAGGGTCTTGTGATTCGTTGGAGGTGGAAAAATCTTATGTGGCGCACGTGGGGCTAGGGACTTTTTCGTCATAACGAATATAATTCTATTCAGTAAATAGCACTCAAACAGAAAAACTGATAAATTGGAGTGGATTGAAATATTAAATTATTATAATTTCATAATTAATATTATAATTATTTATTAGTTAAAAAAATTGGACTTGAATGTCTATAGCAATATATTCCTACCGCATACAAATTACTGTAAATAGATTTTTTGATTCAGCAAATCCCGTATTACGTAGAGAGATAAGTATTAAAGGAAAAATAGAGGTAGAGAAAATAAATAAATAAAATTTAAAAATATAACTGTAAGGCTTAGCAGGTTTTTCATTAATCTAATTTGATTATTTGTATTGAATTTAAATATTTTTAATTCAAAATTGATTGATAAAGTAAAATATCTAAATTGAAAAAAATTATTTACTAATTATTGTTATATATAAAATACAAAAGATAAAATATTTTAATTTTAATACAAAGAATTTAAATGGTTTAATAATTATGATTCAATTATATAAAAATTTATTAATTTGTAGATATTATAATTCAATTAATTATTGAAAATAGAATAGAAGTTTAAAGCTTTAAAAAAATGTTAAAAATAGAGCTTCTTTTTAAGTTATAATGGATTAAATATAGAACATATAACAATTAAATTTTAAATTGATATATCTTTAACAAAAAAAAAATTATTTTTTTTTTAACAAAATTTATTAAATGATAGCCCTATTTTTAGAACTATTTTTGTTACAATTAGAATAAAAATGATATGTTTAGAAATACTATCGTCGTATTTTGAATATAAATTTTAAATTTCTTTTCTATTAGTCTTTTTTGTTCTTAAAAAATATAAATTTTCTTATTAAGTTATTGTATACATCTAACATTTATATTAAAAATTGATATTTTTTAAGTAAAAAAATATTACTATTAAAATAAATAAATATTTTATCTCGCAATCTAGAATTCTTAAAAATAAAAATAATACTGTAACATTAATAAAATCTGCTTACGTAATAATAATATCCTTTATATTTTATTGTTTAAATTATAATAACTATTTCTTATAATTATAATTTTAATAATAACTCAATATAAATTATAAAAAACTTATTAATTTAAATCAAAATAAATTATATATTTTTCTATTTTAGTTTTACTGCAAAATAAAATTTATCAATTTAATTATATCTGAAATCTAGATATTCAGTATTTTTTTTTAATTTAAATGAATTGACACATTCGAATCTATATATCTTCTCTCTTAAAACGTACACACTTCTCTACCACAGAATTTGTTTTTCTTTATTAGTGATATTTACGTTTTAAGTTTTAAATACAAACAGATTTTCCAAGAAACAATGTCTGAGGCACCCGAGAAGCCAATGTTTTACTTTTTATAAGTTACAAGCGACACAAAAAAATTAATTGTTTAAAGTCGTGTTTAGTAATCTTATTATAAATATATACATCATTTTTATTTTATAATCTTATCTTGAACATTGATACTTTTTTTTCTTTTTTGAATACATAATTATAATAAAAAGAATTTTGAAAAAAAAAACATTTTATACTACAAACTTATTGAATAAATTAAGTTACTTTAAATATTATTATGATAAATAATTATTCTCTTAATAAATAAAATTTATCTATTTTATTTATTTTTCTTTTTATACTTTTTTTTTGTTAAAAGAAAACTTTTATAAATACTATAATTCTTATTACTTTTAGCGTTATATCTAATTTATTTTAATACTTTTTTAAATAAAGTAAACACTATTTTTAATCTATTAACCATTGATTTGTTTTAATTTATTATTTTAATTAACATAAATAATATAATATAAAAATTAATAAAAACATTATTTTTAACAAAAAAAAAATATTATTTATTTACTCATATTACATATATACTCTATTTGCACTTTATTTACTAACCTCATTTTTTACATAAAATGAATATGTGAAAGAATAATATGTTTTGTTAGATAATGATTTATAAGTCAATTATTTATAAATTATTAATGAATAATTAACTATATGATATATTTAATACTAATTTATCTGGTTGTAAATTTATGTAAGAATTAGAATGCATTAATTCTTTTCATTATAAATGTTCTTTTTTAAATATATATATATAAATTGTTTTACTACATGTGAGAATTAAAATTTCTATTCAACTAATATAACATTATCTATTGGCCGATCAATGAATAAGTAATAAAACAAATGATAATAGAACTTGATGCAAATAAAATATTATTTGTTATAATGATTGTCATTATCATCCCGTCCGAAGCAATAAAGTTCTATAATTTTCATTAATTAAAATTTCAACTCAATATATATTTATAATGAAGATAAATATATATACTTATTTACTCCCATAAATTTTTAAAAATTATTTTTATCAGAATAAAGTTACAAAATATTCTTCTAAGAAAAAAGAAAAAAAATTATCACCCTTTTAAAACATATTAACATAAAATAACAAAGATAATATTCTTCGAAAAAAAAAATAGTATTATTCACACTATTTCATATCCCTACCGATTCAAAAAGAGTGTGCTAAGTTTTAATTAGTCTATATATAAATATATAGTAATCCCTAGTATTGAAAGTAAAATCAAAATTTGATAGGAATATTTATCGGTATCAAAGCTACTACACTCGGAAGATTCTCCAATATCCATGAGTCTTCATTTGAGTCTAATAAGAATAATTGTTTTTTTTTCCTATATAAAGGAAATTAATCACTAAATCAGAATATGGGAATATAAAGAGGAGAATCAAAAAGCATATAAGTAAATCTGAAGATCAAGAAAATTAAGGAGTGTCATTGACATTAAGTCAACTCTGGAGAGGAATATGAAAATATAATAAAAAGTACTATTACTGATATATATATATATATGATTGTAATATTTTAAAAATTATAAATATATTATCTTATTTTATCTGCTAATAAAATAATACTTAAATATTATTCATGGTATAAATCTACAATAAAATTTCTTATTAGTAGTACATACATATATATCATTAATTTTTTTATTAATAATATATATGTATTATTAATTATAATTAAATGTTATTTTTATCCCTACCTAAAATTAGATAATATATTTATAATTTAATGATATATTTGTTATTTTATGGTAAAGCAAATTGATAGTAGGTTAAAAATCTATATAGATTTTATAGGATTTATGTAACTAGTGGTATGTAATTTTAATTATTTATTTAATGTTATAAGGAGTAATACTGCTTGTTAATTGAATTCTTATAGTTTGAGAAAGAAAAAAAGTGAGAGTAACTTTTGGCCAGGAATGTAAATATTAAGATTATTTATTTTAATTTTAGGATTTTTGGTAAATAATTTTAATTTTAATATTTAATGTTTAAAATTTATAGTTTAATTTTCACAAACTAGATTTATATTTCTATTAAGGTGTAAGTTGATTTTTTTTATTTTTTTGATGTTCATAGTACATAGAATGATATTTTATTCACGTGGAGTTCACATTATCAAAAGGAAAATGGTGGACAGTAACGTGTTTGATATAACTGTTTTTAAATTAAATTATAAAATTTATATTTAAAATTATAACAAAATTATTACAATTTGATGATGATTTTTATTGCAGGTAATTCGAGACGACTATTAAAAAAATATTTAAAAAATCGTTTTTTAACATATTAATTTAAACTTTAATTAATTTTAATATATAAATTAATTAATTAAATATAATTAATTTCAAGTATTAAAAAATACAACTATAATCAATATAATTAATATAATTGTATCTAAATCGTATTGTTGTTTCATGTTTGATTAATACTAAAAATCATATATTTTTTATTTTACCATTCCTAAAGGGGACGGCTATAGCACCATACATAACACTCGTCTGATCAATGACCATTATTTTGCTTCTTTTTACATAAAAAAATGAAGGAAAAAAAAGTTATTTGACACGGTATTCCTATTAATTATGTAATTTTTTTTAAAAAAAATCGAGAATAATTAATGCATATGTTATAAAAGAATTAGTACACACGTATATTGAGAAGAATCGGGCTATTTAGTATTTATCTAATTATGTTATTTTTTTCATAAAAAGTGAATATTTTTATATTGGGGAGTCCCATATGTACTATTATGCAAAAGTATAAGGAAAGTTGATAGTGCAGAATCTTATCGCTTAGTGAAATGTCTCTTTCATGTGTATAATGGTCTTACTTCGACGAAGAGAAAGAACTCTATAGAGTTCTGCAAGTTATCGTAACAGTAATACCCAGCAGGCACAACCATCAACTTCTTTACTAAATGCGCTTTCAATTTGCACATCATGATAATATATATATATATATATATCACATACACTGTACATAGAATGCAAAACCAAAAAAGTCTGTCTTTGTCCCATAAACTCAAAACAGCCTTCTAATAGAGTCGTAAAGGCATATCTAATTCCATAAATCTATCAGTCAATTATGTTTTGATACTCAAAAAAAAAATTATGTTTTGGTAAAAGAAAAAAAAACTATAAAATGTTATAAAAATTATGTTTTAATTAAATTCTCTCGATAAAAAATTATATATATATTTTCTTATAATGTTATAAAATGTATTTTTAACTTCTTCGGTAAAAAAAAAAATATTTTTAATAATACTTTTATTATTTGTTTACTATGTTATATAATTAAACCTTAATTTTAAGGATAGTTTTGTATTTTATAAAAATCAGTACTTTATTATTATCTGTTACTTTTTATCATTGTGCATAGAATATAATTTAGTGGCAAAATATAAATAATGCAGGCATGAATGGCTTTTACTTTGTATAACCAAGCAGTGACAGTGAAGAGTAACAACTTGTGACACAGTTCTACTTATAAACAAATACTTCCACTAAATTATTTGAATTTGTTTCATAGAATTATAAAACACATAAGTTCGAAGCTATTAGCACAATAATGTCACAGACAATTATTTGGTACAAAAGAACACATTTTCTGGGTTCAATTTTACTAAATTAACAAGAACATAAAGAGGCAAGTGAAAGAGATTGGTTAAGACAAAGAACATATATAAATAAGTAGTAGCTTGTACAGGCTCTAAGCTTTCAAGCAAGATAATAAATGGAATTGGGTAGTTTAAATGACCTTTTGGCCCTAGGGTAACCCTCAAAGCTACTCCACTGATCTCCAATTATGCCCCATATGCGGTATCCTTCGTCCACTAATTGTTGTCTCACCCCAGCTTTGTACTGTTGTAATTCTTTGAGTTGATCTTGAAGACTCCTATTTGTATAATATAATATTATCAACTTTAATTTCTTATGCAGTAATTTCCCAATCGATACATTCTAATAACTTATTTGCTTATCTATCGGATTGAAAGTAATTTAAATAATTAGATTTTGATATTATTTCTGTAAAAGCACTTTTGAAATTTTGACAAACATTAATGATGCTATTAAGAGATATAAGTAATGCTCACTTTCGCATAATATTACTAATTAGTATTGGTTATGATGACATCTGAATGTATTTTGCCCCCTTAAAATTACACTTTTCATTTATACTAAAAGCCATTTTTCTCGCTGAAAATTATGTTCCCTTAAATGTATATAGTTCGTTTTTTTTAAACAAAAAAAAAACATCTTCAGCTTTACTATATTGTACGTTAGAATGTGTCAATTTGCTTATAGTAAAAATCGAAATCTATTGAGAAACTCCAATTTTGATACCGGTAGAGAATGCTCTGGGAGGGGACTGGATGGGGTTGGAATTATGCTTCCGCCCCACTTATCTTTAAATCATGTTTTCTTAATTTTTTAAATATATTAATATTATAATGTATGAAACATAAATTATTATAATAATTATTAAACTAATAATATAAATAATTTAAGTTCTTAGTTTTATTCATTATAAAAACTTTTTAAGAACTATTTTTCAAGCAAACATTCTTCACATAGTTGGTTTTTTTTGAACAATAACTCTAATACTTCAAAATTAAGATGTACAAGTAGAAGATGTCATAATCATGATATATCCTTGTAATAAGCTTTAAGACACTTTGCTATATCGTTATAAATAGTAAATAAGAACATAATTCTTGACATTGGCACATTTGTGATCAAATTATTTACATCATCTCTTATTAAAAGACTAATATCTTCACATGAATATCATAACTTTTCTCCTAAAAGTTTATCCAAACTCAAAATATTATTTTTCATATTAAAAACATATTAGACATTTGAAATAAATTAATATATATCATTATTAAACAATTTTCATATTAAAAACATATTAGACATTTGAAATAAATTAATATATATCATTATTAAACAAAACACTGCCTATCATTGATTCATTTAGATCCATAAACATGTTTCTTTTTATACAAATATAGTTACTCATAATGGTATCAAGATACCAAGCGTTATCTTGTGTTTCATCATTGCCTTTATGTACTAGTAACAAAATTCCCTCGTGTTAGCTCTTATCTTTCACATAGTTGACCTTTTCTTCAACTTTGGTTTTAGGTTTTTACATTTTGATAAGTAGTTTCTAAATTTTGGACAACTATAGCATTGAACTTAGGATTTGATATATCGCAAATTTGAGTTTCCTCTTCCATTATCTTGTGTTAAGCTTTCTCCTTTCCTATAGATATTGTTGGAAGGGTAGTAATTCCAATTTTGTCCACAACCATGACCTCTAACTCTTCTTCGATCTCAACCTCTTTCACAACCACGATTATAACTATTGTATCTTTGAATTTTTTTCTTTCTTTTTGACTTGAAGCTTTAGGAGTTGTTCCATGAACCCTTACTTCTTATGTCTTTCGTCATAAGCTTGCAATGACCCCAATAATTGGTCAATAATTATCTCTTCCAAATCTTTTCTTTCCTCAATCATCACCACAATGTATTTGAACTTTGAATCTAGTGAGCCGAGTATCTTCTTTATGTTCATGTCTTCAAGTTTCTCATTGTTTCCTTTCATTTGATTAGAAACGGCCAAAACTCTAAAGATGTTATCGAAAATGGGTTCAAACTCATTCATATGTAAAACTTTAAAATCACCTTTTAGTGTTTGAAGACATACCATCCTTCTTGACTTGCTCAGCTCCTTTACACTAGGTATGAAGCTTCCCCCGTGATTCCTTGGCGAATAATACACTTGAAATCTTCTCAAGATCATCATCATCTAAAGCTTTACGGATGAGATGGAGAGCTTTCTTGTCTCTTTTTGTTGAGTCTTTTAAACTATCATTTTGAACTTAAGATAGTGTAGCCTCATCTTGTTGTTTATTGTATAATTTCTCTACAATCTCCTAAACATCATATGCACCTAGTAGATCCTTCATCTTGATACTCTAATTATCATAACTATTTTTGTTGAGCATTAGGACTTAAAATGATGCCATACTATTAACCATATTTCTTAATATATTTAGTAAGGTATCTAACTTGGTTTAAACTCGATCCAACTCAATTCAACTTGGTTGTTAGCTTCCGTCAACACATGGTGTTGTGTTTGAATTCCATTTAGGATTATTTTTGTAGCATTGTATTTATCCCCTCGAGAGCTTCGATTTGATTTTACTAACTCTGATACCACTTTTTTATAATATGAAAACTTTAGAAGGTTTTAGGAAATTTTAGAAGAGAATAAATAACGAGAATATTTTGATAGTAGAAAAAACTTGTTATGATATAAAATTAGAAAGACTACCCCTATTTATACTAAAATCTTCTACTAACCAATGACAAGCATCATGTTAACACATTTTTAATCTAATGGATATAATTGATTTATTAGAATTATCCATCAAAATATCTAGTTTTTAGAATTCTATATTATTCTCTCTTCTTAAGATATTTAAAAAAATTCTAAGTTAATTAGAGTAAATTTCTAAAACTTGGGCCTATTGTATTTTAATATAATATACTCTTAATTACAATATCTAAATAAATACCTTTAAGGTCTAATATTGTTCGAACTAAATCATGTTTATTTTTAAAAGATTATATCCTTTAAAAAGCCTTGGTTTTGTGTTTGATTAGTTGGTTATAATGCATTTTTTTTTTGTAAAATATGGGTGAATTCATTTAAAATTATTTAATCCAACCTAAAAATAACACATTTAATAATCAGGTCGAGTTTGCGGGTAATATCAAAAACTACTGGCTTTATGGGGACGTACCTTAATGTGAGACCTGTCCATCCATGATATCCGGTTCTAATGAGATTATCAATAGTGGAGGATCTCAGGCTTTCCCTTCTCGAAGATATCAAAAAGACCTTAAACCCTCTATTTTTTATCTCATGGAAGAGCATCAGTGTGTGCTGAAGAGCTGGTGCCTTGCTCTCTCTCATCCATGCTTCCAAAGAGCTTTCATTCAGCTTCTCCCCACTAGTTTTAGTTTCCAAAAAATTAAGACAATAAGTTTATTAATAATCACTTAACAAAATTCCTACATAGCCTCTCTAATCCACTATGTATTACATTAGAAAACCTCTTTGTTTTTATTATTTTTTTAATTTTTGCTAGTTGGTCCTATAAGGAAATAAAAAAAAGCTTATTAATTAGATTTTAGATAATTGGACTACAATTCATGGTTTCAATCTGAGATTGGCTAGCCAGCTTGGGCTGAACTAGTATACAATCTGTGGTCAAGTGAAAAGAACATAACTTCAGACTAATTAACTGTTTAGTATTGTTCAATGGAAACCTGAGGTTAGTTTCCTACGTTGCTACATTTAATACTCTATAAAAGCGCTTTTGAATCAAACGGAAGTGCTTTCACACATTTTGTTTCGCCAAAGGGAATTCATCAAACAGATCAGTTAAATGCTGAAAAGATTCACCGGTAACTATCCATAAATTTAGAACTTTTTTCTTGAAGTCATGAAAATAATTAAGCATAGTTATAAGAACTTACCCAAAACCATGTTTTTTATGATAGGGAATAGTGGAGAGTAGAGTATCATCAACATCAAAGATCCAAGCATCTTTACCATCACCTTCCAAAGAGCAACAACTGCTTAAATACAGTTTGACCTCTTCCAGAGCCATCTCAGAATCAGCTTTGTATTGTGAAGATGTCATGTATTTCTTTATGTACTGCACACATTCTTGAGGAACCACTTCAAATCCCTTTATGTTGTTTACTTCAACATTGATCCTCCAACTCTCACAATACTTCTTCAAGCTATCACCTACAAACAACCCATTTGTCCTTTTTGTGTTCAAAATGTTCCATTCTGTTGTAACTGATAAGTCTACAAAGAAGCTTGTGAAAATGAGTGAGAGTATTATAAGTTTATTCATTTGAAACATTACAAGGAAATGAAAGAGATGTAGTGATGTGAATTTGGAGATTGGTTAAAGCCACTTAATAATAAAGCTAGGGTTTGGAGAGAGGGAAATCACATGGTTTAATCAATTATGATAGGCAGACAATATCAAGTAAAGTAATTATCGGATGAGTGAAAGTAGTGAAAATTAATAGACAAACAAACAAGACACACACTCAGATTTATGTACAATACATTTATTAACATATTTTCCTTTAATCTCATTAATATATATATATTATTTATATCATTAACATTTTTTTTTGACAAAAAATATGTTTTTTTTAAAATGAAAATCAATGTATAAATTAACATATCTCATACAATTACAAACAAATACAAAGCAATATAATTAAATATTAAATTCAGACCTCAAACAGGAGATTTTTGTAATTTGAATCAAAAAAATGTACCCAAATGGCTATAAAGTGTACATGATCCATTTACATTAATCATGTATACAATTTTGTTACATTTTTAACCTAATTTTAAAAATCTATGTATTTAAGACTCCAATTGATAATTATTTACCTTATTACAGGTAGAAATACAATAATAATAATAATATTTAAGACTCAATTGATAATTGTTTACCTTATTACAGGTAGAAATACAATAATAATAATAATTATTATTATTATTATTATTAGTGAGACAATACAAACAAATGTTATGTGTAAAGTGTTGTCCGATGTCCTCTCTACTATATATCCGCAATTAACGGATTATGTCATAAGTGCATCCAGGCCACTTATGTCTGAGGAGCTCTTTTCCACGTAGAGAGTGAAATCTGTTTCGTTAACTTTAAAGTAATTTTTGGAAGGAATTGGGTCAGTATTAATTGAGTGCATTACTAGGCTCCTTCAAGGAATTTTTTATTTATTTCAAAGATACATTATTATTTACATTAAAATAACACCTTTTATTCCTCAACCCTTTTTAAAATAAAATCCTAAAAGAACACCGATCTCGAATGCGACACCGAAGGTTTGGATCGTTGATGTTATAAAATACGTAAATATATAAATTTTACAAAAATATTGAATATATTATTATAGTGGATATAATTTTTTTGAAAAAATCATAAAAATTATAGAAATTTTATCAAAAATATGAATTTTTTTATAAAATATTAAAATAATAAATTACTTTTATTTTAATTATTATTTTTATTTAATACATATATTCTTAAATACTTAAAATATTTATATTAATCAAATTAAAATATATATAATTTTTGGTAAATATTATAAAATAACTAATTAAAATATTTGAAATAATTAAATACATTATCTAATTATATTAACTATTATAAATAGATAAATATCTACAATATAAAAATAAATTTCATTAATTTTTTTTTTAAATAGTGATATGTATATCAAATATGCTACAAATAATAAAAAAATAAAAAATTATTCTAATTGAAATTATTGTTCAAAAAGAAAAAAAATTAAAAATTAATATTTTATTCAATATTTTAACTATATTGTAGCAACAATATTCAATTTTTTTTAATAAAAATAGATATTTAAACAACATTTAAGAGACAATAAAATTTAAGAGATATTTTTAATTACATAATTTAATCACGTTTAAATATCGGGATGTATAATAAAGAGATATTGTCACAATAATGTCGATAATATCATAAACATTTTCATTTTTGGTGACACCATAATAAAAATTTAGAAAAACAATTAACCAAACAAAAATAAAAGATAAAAAATAATAGCTAATTTATGCGGTTTTGATACATTTTTATTATAAAGAAAAGTTATGCTAGCCTTACTAGAGTTTTGACGTTGAATATTAATCTACTTAATTCCAAAATTCAAATTTGGAGAAATATACTGCCATGTTTAAGTAAAATCAGTTACTTAAATTGCAAAATTATAAAAAGAGAAATCAATCTTATATAATAAAAATAAATTCAAAATATACAATTTTTTTATAGTTTGGGATAGCCAATGCTTATTTTGCTTTCTAAAACATAGGCCATGACTGAAGCTGCTCAAATATATACATATCAGAAGGGGAGTAGAAAACCCTCAAAACCCATTTTATATGACTTAAAAGGGCATTGAAATAAATCATAAAAATACACTAATTTATATATATATATATAACAGATCAATAGTCACCGGAAACCATCATCAAAGTTAAGAGAATAGCTGTGAAGATCATAGCTGTACAAAGCTGTGGTCGTTTGCTTTCTCAGAGCTTGATTCCAATGTGACTTGCACTTCCAAACCAACTTCCTCAAAACATATGATCCTCGGCAACAACCTGAAGGCACTCTTCTTTGAATGCTTCCACTTCTCTTTCCAAACTTTAAGCAATGAATTCTCCATAGGCTTGAGATGCTTGTAGCTTTCATTTTGGAGCTCCTTGTCAATCTTCAATTGTGTTCTGTTTCAAAGTTAACTGTAACGAAGAATAATCAATAATGCATCAAGAATATATAATAATTTTAAAGGAATAGAGTAGGTGAGACTTGCTAGTGTCAAAATTCCCACAACATAATTCCAAATTTGTTATGTGTCACTTTCTAATTGGTCAGAGATAATAAACATTATCTTGATAGTAGTACTACTTATTAGATTTAATGTTAAATTAATAAAGTAAGATAATAAAATAATTGTAAAATTAATTATATTATAATATTTAAATTTTTGAGTAAAAAATATTCTCATTATTTTCAAAGTCTCTCTTACTTTGGTTTGATACCATGTACCCACCATGATGAAAGAACACATGACTAGTGATGTGGATGTCAGTAACGAGGACATGGCACTTTTCAAGCACAATGTCTTAAAAAAGATGCTGGCGTCCCCAGTCTTTTTTTCTTCAGTTTCAATCTAAGTTTTGGTAATTAACTTTTTATAAAGCATAATAGAGGATAAGATAAAAGATTGTTCTTACATCAAAAGTTCTCACAATCCATGCCTAAATGAATTGGAAAGACCTGGCCAACAACAACTTGATGAACTTTACAGCTTACTATGACGTGTTTGTTCACTCTTTAGATTGATAGGTCAAAAAAGAAATTTTTGGTAGGCAGATCGTAGACTGCGGCTTTATATAAGAAAATCCAATTATCCTCTTTATTTATATATATATATATATATATATATATATATAAGTTTCAGTTTTAAAAATGTAATAACTGTTTAATATTGTGGTAAATAAAATATTTATTTATAAATTTATTTTTATGATTGTTATAAAGTTTATAAAAAAAAGTCTAATAAATGATTAAGTTTTAAATAATTATACTTTAGGTATATCTTTGATAATTACGATATATAAAATTAAATTTATACATTTAATAGCACATGTTTATAAATATGAAATTATTTTTAGTGTTAAAATATGAAATAAGATATGCTAAAATATTATATAAAATATATTTTAAATTATAGCTAAAATCTTTAGCATAAAATCTATTTTAAAAGAACTCTTATTTAAATAAGAGTTTTCTTAATTACCAAGGATTACTAATCTTATTTGTAATGGAAAAGATATTTATCAATTACATATGATTAAAGTTTTTAATTTTTCTTATAAATAAAACTCATTGCTCATTGTTTCAATCAACCATACAAGAGTATTATTCTATTCTTTTTAATTTCTCTCTTTTGTTTTACAAATATAAAATCATAATTCTTTAAACTTCTTTATTTAGTTAATCTATCAAATATTGATGGTTATATTTGATTTATTAATAAGCCTAATTATTTTATAATATTTTGATAATATGTTTTTATGACTTCTTCTTTATTTTTCTTCTTAAATTGTTAGATCAAATAATTATTTTTGTCATATCATAGTTATTTGATTTGATTATTAATCTTTACAGAATGTATTTTTATTGAACTTGTACTTGATCTTTTTGTTTTAGGTTTTACTAGTTAATTTGATTTAAGTGACATATGTTTTGAATAATCTAGTTAGGATTATTCATTATGAAATCCGTTTTAGAACATAAATGGATACTTGTATTTTTGTGCTAACCATTTTGCAGTTAATTTAGTAACGTATCTGATTGGTGGAAATCTTATTGAAACGTTGGTCTAGAAACCGCCCATGCTAATATTATAGAACATGGTCTCGTAAGTAAAGTACATTGTGAAAGTATCCTAGAAAGAGTAGCATAAGACCGAAACATTTGATTTTCATAGTAAAGAGTTAGGTTCTTCGGTGGACTAGTGGTTTTCCTCTTAGGTCATGGTTATGACCTAAAAATATCGTATGTTATTCTCTTATTTTCGCACTTTATTTTTTGCACATGATTATATGTCTGGCTGTTTTGTTTAGGTTATCAAATTATAAATTGATAAAATTAAAAATAACTTATTCATTCCTCTCTAGGTTAATGAGATCCATATTTTATAAACTTAAAAAAAATAACAAATAATATTAACAAATCATCTTAGTCATATAATAATTTAAATCAATAGTATAAATATTATCACATTTTAAAACTTAAATTTAATAAATAACTATTAAAATCAAGGAGAAAATAAAATCAAACAAAAATACATATTTATCGTTAAAATTACTTATATTAATGGTTCAAAATCGTTTGTTAAAATTATTTATATGAATAACATTAACCGAAAAACAACAACTTGTTATGGTTGCTAAAACAATTAAGTAAGCAATCTTCAATATTTAAGACAGTGTTTTTATACATAGAGAAAATATTACGGTATCTTGTAGACATAGGTGGGAAGATTTATAAATAGACAAATACACTTGTTATTACTTCGTGAGATAGCTCATATCAAGTTTACCATACCAATACGACTAAACAAATCTAAAAAATACCCTTTTTACTTTGTACTTTCAAGTTGAAGGTAGTGTTTTTTGCATTTTATGCTCCTAATCAATTGAACTTTTGTAACCTTTCAAATCTAGAGAAAAAAATTTGCAACAGAACATGGTTTTGGACATTCTCTATGATCAAAATTTTCAATATGAAAGGTTTGCTGGTAAATGATAACTTAATAAAAGTAAAATCATTAGTGTATTTTTTTATTAATATTTGTTCGTTTTTTTAATAAGTAATACTTTTAGTATTAAAAATATTAAAATATAATTTTTTTAGTTAAAAAGGATGAAAATATAATTTTTGGAATTTTTATGAATTTTTAAAGCATAATCAATTATGCCACATGGATACCACACTATCAGAGTAGATGAATCACGCAAATGCATGCTTGTAGTGTGATGCAACACCATGGCACGTGTTAACATGGCATTTATTTTGACTTCTTCTTGATTCGTCAACGCTCCCATCACGCATTGTCACTTGATTTGTTCGTTCATTCCATTTGTGTGTCATGCCATCTATAACCGCAAATCACGTCTCACCACGTGCCACTGACTTTGAAAGCATTGATTAGGACCAATCTTCTTCGCCACACATCACCCTCTAATTTACCCACTGAATCTTGCGTCACTGTCTAGTTCCATTGGTTGGCGTTGATAATTTTTCTCTTTTTCATCTCAACTCTTGATTTGAAGCTGATATGACGGTCCTGGTTTCAACTAAGTTATATTTAACCCCTAATCGTCCCATAAATCCTAATCAGTCGTAATTAACATAATTTTTATTAGTTTTTGGAGCTAAGAAGAGAGAAAATGACAAAAAATTAAAAATGAGATACAATTTTGGTGAAAATTTAAAATAAGATTGATATTACAATTGAAGATATTTATTGTATTTCTTCTTTTACTCCTTTCTTTATCAATTTTTATGTATTTCTTTATGAAAAAATAAGTTTTATGAATAAAATTTTATCTAGTTAATTTATTAATCTAGAGGTCTTATGAATCCAATTATCTATAGAGGTAATTATAGACTTGATAAAATTATTTAATTGTTTATCTTGATTAAATAACATACGTAGTTTCTAGGGAGATATGTATGATTTTTATGTATGTGATTTATAATTGATGAACTTAATGAGTAGTATATAATTTAATTGACATGAAAATGTGATTAGGTTAATTACAATATAGTGTGAGATTTACTTGAGAGAGGAATACATATTAAATTAGATCAATTGATCATGTAATTAATTAATAATTATATTGGGAGAATTTTAGTGATTCATATGTTTAAAAGATTGGGGGATTAAGTATTCTTAATTATCAAATATGATTTAATTAATTATTATTATTATTTATTTATAGTTTTTTTTTATTTTACTTTCTTGAAATATAAAAACACAAATAGAATTTTTATTTTATTTTTTTCTTTTAAAAATTATTTTATAATAACATAATATACGTGTAAACGATCTTTTTTTATCATTATATTATTTATTATAATACGTATATTTGTATATTTATTACATAAAATTCGTATATCTAATCAATTTATTACGATAAAATAACACGTCAAAGATAAGAATAGACTAATGCAAGAATTCAAATCACATTATTGTAGACTTTCTCGAGTAATAGAATGCATTAGTCTCTCGTCGGCAATCAAACACATGAAAATGCAATCTCCTAGGCAGTAAGAGAAGCTAGAACTTTCTTGGTGACTCATATGAAGTGACTTGGTTAAGGAACCCATCAAAGGAATAGTGAAAAGTGAGTCTTTATAAGGTTATTGTCATCACTGCTTAAAGGACCTTAACCTGGGTGATATATCAATAAGTAGGATTCAAGTTGAAGGCTTGAAAAGGCTGAAGCATTGTACTGAAATCACAGTACTACTTGCGTTTTAACGGCTTAATTTAAGGTTGAGTCTGCAAGAAAGATGTGTCATTCTTATTGAGTAATGCTGAAGTTTTTAATAATATTCACACCATTGCATTTGAGTTTTAGTTATCCTTTGGTTTACGACCTACACAGTAGCATTACTCTTGCTCATATGTCACTTCTTTTCCATGAACCACTACCTTTCATTTTGGGTCTCCAGAATTCGAATGCAGTGATTAAATATATTGAGTGGCGTTCAATCCATTCATAACCTTGATCAAGTCTGACCCTTACGTCCAATTTTTTTAAAGTACAAAATTTCAGTGTCTTTAACATCACTCACTGTCTGAATTTTCTACAGGAGTATCGCCTAGCATCCTACAGAATTGGAAGTGAAAGCCATGAAGTTTATATTTACTTTTTTATTGAATGAGTTTATCGTAATGGAAATTACACATTGATTGGGCAATTCTCATTTGCCATTTTTTGTGTATCACTATATACCACCAATATGCAACAATCACATGAATAAAATTGTTTAAAAGTATACTCTTATTATATAAAATGTGATTTTTTGTCACATTTTTACCTGTCATTGGTGATATACAAAATAACACATTAAAAGTGAGACAAGTGCATTCCTTTCAAAAGATAAGTGTAAATTTTTTTTAAATAAAACACACACAACAGCACACTACTTTTCTAAAACAACCAATAAAATTAATACAGAACACATCATAAATCTCAATAAATAATTCCGTTGAGCAACTGAAAAAGAAGATAGGACTACCATTAATTAAAAAGATTCAAGATTTATCTACTAAACATATCCAAAAATTCACGAAGGTCACATGTTTGTATCTTCTGAAACGAAACGAAGCAAGCCTAAAGCCCAACAAAACTGCAAATCCTCTAAAATGATATAGAAAACACTTAAACAATAGCATTGGCAGCACTTGCAATCCTGGGCCATAGATCCGCACATTCCTTTCCAATGGGGCCAGTAATGGCAGATCCTGAAATATAACCAATGACAAGAAATTTAAGTCAGATTCTAATTGCATGTAAAATATGACATCCAAGAACAAAAAAGTCAGTTTGATCACAAAAATGTAATTATCTCTAACCAGCTCCAAGTAAAAAAAAAAAAAACTCTTCACAAACAAATAAAATGACGAAAAAATTCCAAAACTCTGTCTTCTAATCATGATAGCATTAAAGAAAAACTCAATGGCCAACTTCAGGGCTCAGACAAACAGAACAAAGAAAGGGTTAGAGCTTATAGAAAGAATGTAAGAGAAAAACATTACCTTTCATTTCTCCCTTGGGGTTCACAATGACACCAGCATTATCTGCAGACGTAGTTTGATCAGAATTCAGAAACATGAATAATAAGATTGAATTTGAAACCAACGGCTGATAATGTCATACAAAGACAATACATATACAAGCCTTCAAAATTTCTACAACTCAAAAAAATGAAATCAAAAGGGAAGAATGAAACGGAAGGGAAAGAAGTTATTTCCCTTGAAGCTGAAACGAAGTTAATTCAAGAAAAATAAATGTCAAAAACATTGTGCATCTCAACAAAACATCTCACCACAAAATGAGAACTTTTTTCATAAATCAACAAAATCAGAACTTCAAGGGAAAACATTTCAACATCAAAATATTTCATAAATTTCATCTTTCGGAGGAATGTAGCGGGAAACAGGCAACACAATTCTAAGAAAAAAATATTATGTTTAAAACATGCATCATTTTTCATGATCAATATATGCTTCTCAGAATACAAATGACCAACTCAAACCTAAAACATGGCACTCAGATCCCAGTAAAGAAGTAGCCCTTAAACCCCAGCTTCCCATTCTCACTCCCCAACACCGACCCAATTAGAAACAAATTCAACATACAAACAAAAAGAAAAGACGTATGATAATAAAGATAATTAAGATTCCATTCAAAGAAGCAACCGTCAAATTCAAAAAATCCCATTTCAATGTATTGCACAAAAGATAAAAAAACATAGTTGAATTAACGCTAGTAAGAAAGTATAGTTGAATTAACCTTCGAAGTACATGAAAACACCGTCCTTTCGGCGCCAAGGTTTGCGCTGGCGAACAATAACTGCTGGGAGAACCTTTTTACGGAGATCAGGCTTTCCCTTCTTGACAGTGGCCATGACCATGTCGCCAACACAAGCCGAAGGCAATCGGTTGAGGCGACCCTTGATGCCCTTCACAGATATGATGTAGAGGTTCTTCGCCCCCGTGTTGTCCGCACAGTTCACCGTCGCCGCCACCGGCAAACCAAGCGACATCCTGAACTTGTTTCCAGCCGAACCACCTCTCCCTCTCTTCGACATCTTCTCCTACTTGTTCGCATTTCTCCAGCGTCCCTTCTTATATATGCTGATGATATACGAGCTAGGGTTTGAGAGGTTAAGGCCAAACGACGTGTCGTTTATTAATTTATCTTTTTCGTTCTTTTATCTTTTGATTTTAATTTTAAAATGAGTCTCAAAACGATATAATTCTTTAAATTAATTTATTTATTTATTTATTTGATGTTAACAAATTAATTAACTGGTAATTATTATTATTATTTTACTGATATTAAGTTTATTGTTAGTGTAGTTATTCATATCTTATTATTATTATTATATTATATTTCACTTTTTTTTACTGGATACTTTGATATTTAAATAATTAAAATTTCTTAACTTATTTAAAAATTAATGTAAAGATTAAATAAGATTCTAAAGTGATAACTAATTATATTTTAGGATACTATGAGTAGATTTTTTTCAATTATACTATAAATTTGATTTTTATCGAGTTTATCGTGCTCTTATTAACTTATATAGAGAATGATAATTTATAAAATATATCATCATTAGATGCTTTTTATGCCACAATTTTTAACATGGATCCTATAAGTGTTCCCCGATCAAATGGTTTTAAAAGTAAAATGTTTCACCATTGTTAAGGCATTATTAGTACAAACATAATACAAACAATTCAAGACTATTTTAACATATAGGATGCATCTGGGATTGAATTCAAGTGTTTTAATCCTTACACCTAAAAATCCACGTGCAAGCACTATTGATTAATATAGGACAATTGTTAGAGAATTTTATGTTCAAACTTAAAACAAAGATTATCGATGGTTTTATAAAAGACATTTGTTTCCACGTTTTGTCCCATAATTAGTTTAGGCTCATTTTGGGTCAAAACATTAGTGATTGTATGGCGGTGCTTTAGAGTGCTTTAACGCAATACAATTCTCCCGTCGTGATGGTAATGTTTCAACTCTCCTGTCGAGACCTTTTTGCTTCCACAAGAATCTCGATTTTAATTAATGGTTCGCTTAAGGGTTATTTCTCTTGCTCTGAAGGGATTCGATAAAAGGGGTCTTTGTCTTCACTTTTGTTTTGTATTGCCAAAATTTATCTAAGTAGATACCTTGGATCATTGGTTCATAATGGGTGATTTCTCTTGATTACTTCATTTAGAAGAAACCTTGCACCAACTTAGTTTTTAAATGCAGATGACATTCTTATCATCGATTGTGCTTGCTCATCAAACCTTCATGTTTTAGTTTAGGCTTTTGAATTGTATGAACACTTTTCGAGCCAATAGTTAATTTGGATAAATCTTTTTGTTTGCTTTGATAAAGGGGTATTTTAGGCCAACGTTTCATCACTTCAAGAAATAACTGAGATGCATATAGGAGGTCATCTATATCTTACTCAAGTATCAATTTTTTTCAAAAAGTTGGGAAAAAATGATGGCTTCAAAGATTGGATGATAAAATCCATGCAAAGATCTAAACATGAAAAGGACTCACATTATCTTGGTAAGGTGTAGATGTTTAATTTTCTCCATCATTCAAAGTGAGTTTCTCTACTTATTTTATATATATATATATAGTTAAAATTAGTCTTAGATGGTCTAACAACTTTCATCCGTAATTTTTTTGATTAAAAAAAACAACTAAACTTAAATTAGTCCAGATTATTTGGAAGGATTCTTATCGCATAGTAGAAAAAAAAGATTCAGATTATGAGACCTTTGTCTTTTAAATGAAGATATGTTAAGAAGGAAGCTTTATGAAATTATTATGAACTAAAGTTCAAATCTCATTAGTATAATATTTTTTTATTTAATAAAAAAAATATATGCCTATATTTTTAAAATAAAAAAAATTATATTTTACTTAGGCTATTTTTTATTATTGGTTTGTGATATAACTCTACAACCTATCATTCACCGTGACCACAAATTTGAATCTTCCTTATAATATTTTATTTATTTAATTTAAAAAAAGACTTAAATTGCTCTTTTAAAGAATACGTTCGAGGTTTTTTTTCTTTAAATTTATTAATTGTGACTAAGAAGCGAAATTCCCGCAAGTTAAGATGGTTGTGCGGAAATAATTTGGCCCCAGCAGATAATTGCCTATTTACTAAGATTTGGGTTATTCAAGTGTTCCAAGAAGCAGCTGTTCGAGCACTCAATTTTTCAAGGTCTTTTCTCCAATAAATAATTTTGTATTCAAACTGATTTCTCTTTCTTTCGTACTGGAACTCGTTGTTCTTGTTAGAACCTTGACATATTTTTAATATCTTAAAAGCTAAATATGTTAGCGTAACTCTTGCTTAATTGTTGCTTGACTTAGCACCCGTTTCATTTTCTACCTGAACATTGCGAAGGGGCATGAAGTTATAATCTGTAACTCTTTTAACCAAAAAGCCAAGAAAAAAAGGGGTTCCAATTTGAATCAAATTAAGTCCAATTGTTCTGAAGATTGAAGTACTGATCATTATATTAAACCGTGCCCAAAGAGATGTAAACATTGGCCAAAACCAAAATAACAATTTCTTTCTTGCCCCTCTTATAGGAGCACTAGTTCAAACGTCCCTGTATTACCAGGGCAATAAACAAAAACGTCTGCCTCAAGGTGGCATCAAAAGACGGGCCTATAAATCTTTGGGCAGCACAGCTTACGTGATAGCTCCATAAAAGATGGACTACCGACAGTTACAATGGGCATATGTACAGAACCAGATCCCTAAACATGAGACAAAATAGCAGTTCGAGTGGCTGCAAGTTACTAGAGCCTGCTCTTATCAGTTTAATACTGTCCGCATAATACGAGAAAGGCAACAGGATCAATCTACACTAATTTGTTCCTCTTGCCATCAAGTTAGTTCTTGATCCTGCAAAAACAAACATGATCCAGAACAGCAGCAGCAAAATTTGAAACACGTATTATCAAATTGAATACTAGCAAAAACTAAATAAATCTGCTCTCAGAATTAGAGAAATTTCAATAGAAATATGGCAAACTGATCATGCATATATCCATGACAGCAAAGATCCCATGCATATAAAAGATCAAGACACCACTCTGTTGCTTTTTCCAAGGGGAAGGGAGGTCTGGCCACAACATAGCTATACAAATATACAGCAAACCACCCCATCCCCCACACCTAGAAAGGAGGGGAAAGAGAAAAATAAATAAAACATAAAGGGTAGAAAAGCAAGTCATATAGCAAATGCATCATTTTTATTCGGTTAACATTTATTTTTGGATCTCTAAATTGTTCTTTGGAACAAAGAAGACAAGGCATCGACATGTTGTCTCCCGTCTGAGAAAGAATTCATTTTTATTCTGCACGCATAGAGAGAGAATGAGAGAAACCTGACTAGTTAGGTTTTATAGTTATATGACATGTATTGATAGAGATTAAATGCAAATGTATGAACTTTTCAAAAAAATAAAAAGAACTTGACCTTTAAGTTCGCCAGTCATATAGAATTCATTTTGCTAACAGAAAACAGGTAGGAATGGATGATCCCAGGACTTTCATGTCTCAACAAGATGTCAGAGAGAGAAAAGGAGAGCACTCACGATTTGATAGTTTCATAGTCCTGCAGAATTTACTGCCACAATGACACTGGAAGGGCTTTATTGGATGATCAAGGTCATCAAAGTCAATGCCATAATCCTACAGACATCATATGTAGAATCAGCTTAAAAGATGACAAAAAGTTACACAGAAACTAGTTTCCAAAATTACCCACAATCTCAAATAAAGTCCAAAAAAAACATAGACATTATTATGAATTGGAAGATAGAAGAGAGAAATATCCTAATGTCAGTTTGTGAGATGGATAAGACTGCATTCATCACTACTTTTCTTTTCTTTTCTTGGAATCCTCAACCTTATCCTGCTGGTAAGAGCATTATGATGTGCTTGATCTTATCTAAAGGATACCAACAGATACCAAACAAGCTATGTCAAAGAACATTTAGGTTTTTAGTCGCACTCAAGTATCCGACACCAGATCTACTCATCAAAGCATTCAGATAAACCACACAAGACAAGCATGTGCCTTGTTGTGTGGTTTGTTTTTGTGGTCAGTCCAAATTTGGTAAGTAGCAGACAGATGGCATAAAAATATATATCAATGAGGGAAATCTGTACAATCAGTTGATCTTGAAATCAATCTTACCCAAGTTAGTTCTTCCATGGCATCTACTTTTCTTGTTGTGAAAAAAGCTAGCTGCAGAGCAGAACAAACTCAATAAAGCATAATAACTTGCTAGCATGAGCAATAAGGACATTTATGACTAATTATAGACAGAAAAGGATTGATGCAAATGAAGTTAAGAGATTACATGATAGTAAAGACGATCAGGGGTCTCTATTTCAACTGGAATCTCGACCAAGTTTGCATCAAAGCATCTGTCGTAAGGTTTGTTTTGTGAGAGGGGAGAAAATATCAGATGTCAGAAACAGTATTTATAAGTGGAATATTAAACGAACTGTAGTTGACAAAAGTCATTATTGTCCATATACGTAAATTTTTCACGTGCTTCCAGTTTTCTATTTTAATATGGGAGGACAACATCACAATTTTGGTAGGGAGGTATCATTTAACAAAAAGTCAGAAACATAACAAAGGACCCGTCTTCAGCTCAGTACTACTGGGTGAAGACAGCTTCATTCCATATAAAATTGAGAATAAAATCATCATTATTTAGGTCATGTTTAATAACTATTCTGATTTGTGATTTGTGATTTGTGATTTGTGAATAAATAATTGATTTTATAATTTATAATTCTTTTGTAAAAATAATCACAATGTGTGTGATAATAATTTTTACTTAATTATTTTTAAAAAAATCAAAAGTTTCCTACAAGTTGTTTGGTAAAGCTTTTTGTTTTCTAATTTTTTTCCTAAAAACTTACAAATTAAGAAAAAAACTTGGTTGTTATTTTAAAAATAATAATTTTTTAATCATTTTCTTTCAATATTTATATATACAAAAGTAATAAGACTTCACTTACTCTCTAGAAAAAAATCTTTAGTATAAATGAAAAAAAAATTAGAAATTAGAAATCTATTTTAAAAATCTTCTTTTTAAAGGTTTATGAAAATATGAAAATCAAAATCAGAAATTGTTAAAAATCACTTGAAAAAAATCAAAAATTAGGAATCAAAGTCGTTATAAAATACACCCTCAAATAAAAATCTCCATATGTGATATTTTTGTCCAAAAGGAGCACACACCATATTTACAAAACGATTACTCCAGTAATTTTAAAAAAAAGGCTGAATAAGGCTTTATATACCTCGAAAACAATGAAATGTTGACATGAAACGTGTGCAATTCATAATCTACTAAAACCTTTAAAACTTAAGGTAACAACTTAGTCAACTCCTAGCTTGCTGCCTTAACTCTGTAAGTTCAAGCAGCAACTGTTATTACTCTGTTGTTACTACTTTCCTGTAGCAATTAGAATAATGAATGCCCTAATTGAATATAAAATACGATATTAATGCAAAATCAAAAAGTATAAATACTCGGATTCAAGTGTATCAAAATAATAATCATATAAATGACAGGTTATATAATCTAAGTAGGAAAAAAATACAACTGATGACAAATACACAATACATATAAAGCAAAAACAGGATTGCAATGATAACCAAACTAAAAAGCAATAAAAAAGCAAATTTACAAGCAAAAATTTGTATCGAAATAATACCTCTATTTCATACTAAATAACTGAACCTTATCAATACCAAGAAGAGACTATTGCATGTAAAGAATACCTGTGATTTATAAATCTAGCCACATTTCCATATTTTGATGAGTCCAAACATAGAGATTCCTCATTTTTCAAAGCTCCTCTAGAACCCCAAACAGCATCAAGTAACACTAAATAAGTACATTTCCCACTTCTGGTGTTTTGCAGGTTCCTTTCATACATCTCGATACTAGTCAGTATTTCTCCAACATACTCACAGACAAATGCACCTTTTGGCAGATCCTCCAAGGTTCTTAGACCCCATCCTTTTCCCTCGACAGTGTAAAACACCTAAACATAAAAGAGAATCAATGAGGGATTATGCATCCATACTGAAAATTATGTCATTAGTCAGAAACTGAGAAGTAGTGATTATATATACATGTCTGCCTCAAACAAAAGTACAATCCATTCTATTACGTTTGGAAAGCAATTAATTTCGAAAGAGAATAAAAAAGAAAAAAAATTAATCACAGCAAGAAGAACCATAAAGCATTTTGTATATACATCCCACCTGCAAATTGTAAGTTATGCCTTGCTGTACCACTCGGTTACCACACTGTTTATTGCAGCCACATTTGCTCCAACACTCTTTGATAAACTTCCGCTTTAAATGGCCTTTGCATGGCTCCAAACAATCATCACTCTTTAATCTTTCAATAGGGCATTCTTGACAATATATGAGAGAGGTCTGATGAGGTTCACGAGCCATAGACATGCATTCTTCAAGAAATACATCCTTCACTAAGCCATCAGATGTGTAAGGAAACACACCACTAGTTTCACGAGAACAAACACAAGAGCTAGATGCTAATAGGCAATCACCAAAGCAGGTGGCACAACAATCATCTCGTTGAATCCTAGATAGGAGAAAGTTTACGTTAGCATTTTTGAAAACAAGGCTTTGGGATATATACTGGAAGGATGGACAAGAGTAGCCATTCATTTCATCAGCCCATGAAATTCTAACCCTTTCTTCACCTTTTGTTATGTCATTCTTGTCATGTAGCCATCTCAATTCATCAAGAATCAGATCACACTGAGGCAATATCACCATAGCACTTGTGTTTGTAGATTCAGGGACATCAGATTCCCCTTCTCTATTGCCATTCTCGTGATGACTCTTTTCCATAATTTCCTCCGTGGCAAGTATGTAATCCTCTGGTCCATCTGAAAATATTGGCAGTCTTGTAGTTGAAGGAGCGTCCATCACAGAATGGATTTCAGTAGACGATGCCTGGTAAAAATGTTCTTTATTGCAACCCATAGCATCACGTACAGTAGGTTTCTTCAATGCATCAAGAGTAGGAGAGACATCTATTGATCTATTGTGTGGTTCATTAACAGAATCCTTTCCCAGTTCCAAGACACTCTCACATATATGTGTCAACACTTTTGTGACAGAAAAACTTGGATCAATGATCTTGTATGAACGCAGACATTTTTCCTCCGTCAATTTCATGACAGCATCTAGATCAGGCATTTGGAAATCAGGTCTTCCAGTAGGTGAATTAAGACTCAGAGAAAGCTTTACCTCTCCCAAGGGCGAGCTAGCAACCTCTAAGTTAGAAGAAGATTCTCGTATAGGTGCAAGCTCGCCATTTGTTTTGCGTTGACCTGGCATACCACTACACCTTCCTTCAATGTTCATACACCACGATGGAGATTCCTCACCAATATGAGTTCCAGTCTCATCATTTTCAACTGGAAAGTGTCCTTTACGTGATGGATCTATCAATTGAACAAAATCCCTTTAACAATGTTACATAAGGCCTTCAAAACTTTTAAATAATACTGCAACTCTGTTATTACTGAGTTAACAGTGAATTGTAATAGAGCTTTCACCAAATTGTTTTCCAGATTCATTAGTCTTAGCTGGGAAGTGCCCATTACTTGATGAATCTTTCAAAAGTACAATAGAACAAAATCATATAAACAGTATAATAATATACAGAAACCACAAAATAATAATGCAATCATATTTGAATTGCCACTAAAGTGTTAATGTTTTTCGAAGTTTTTGGTTATAGTTAAATCATAAACAGGCACCTGTGTCAATTAGTCCTGTTATAACATACAAAAGCAAAGCAGTTGGATGCATCGAGATTTACCACCCAAAAAAAACTATTTCAATTTTCAATAAATCAAATTTTAAAGGTTTCTTGTAATGCTTTATCTGAGAACTTGGGAATAGAAAAAAACTTAAAATGATGAACTAAAAAAACCATATAATTTACAGTGTGAAAGAGAAGTACCAGAAGGAATAATTGCCAAAGGAACCTCATATTGTGGCCTGTCACCAGAATACATGTCATCAGTGAACGGTTCATCTTTAAGCCTGATCAATGCATAAGAGTCAGGGGCGTTCTGTCTAGGCAATATATTGTTGCCTGGTTCAGCCATGGGTGCTTTTAAGCGAGCAGTATGAGATGGTCTCCCAGAACTAGGTTTCCTAAGAGCTGGAACTGGAGTTGAGAGCGAATTAGATCTTTCCTGTGGGACTGAAGAATCATAAACAGGTTGCTTGCCCTTGTTTCTGACATTAGGCTGGGGCAAACATGAACGTGGTTCCACCCTTGCATCAGGTGATTTTGTCATGTTCATTGGCTGCGGCAGGGAGTGTACAGGTAGTTCCTCTTCCTCCCTTTTAGGTATTATTAATGAAGCAGACCCCAAATTACTGTTACTAGGAGGAGTTGAAGCAGTAACCGCAGGGCCCCTTCGTAACCTTTTCAAAGGACGTACTTGGTCTTGAGGCTCTATATTTTCTTCTTCTGGATCTCTCTCCTGGTATTAAAGGCCAAAAATGTGTGTCAGCAATATAGTAAGAGAAGGAAAACAAAAACACAGCAAGCGGAATATCAAGTTACATACATCACAACCCCCAGACCTTTTCTCCATGACCTATCAAATTAAGTCAACATCAGAAAACAAGAATGAAGGACAAAGGGAATATAAAAGACAAAAATGAAAGACCAAGTACAATTTTAGAAGCTATTAAACAAAAAACCTGGCTATTATCATCCTCTTCTTCAATAATAGTGAGTGCCAAAACTCTGTAATTCTCTTCTTCAATAAACTCCCAGTTCTTGTCATACAATTTTAGAAGCCTCTTCAAAACGGGTTTCACCTTGTCTTCCTTAAACCCCATCTCCCTCATTGCACGAAAGGCATTCGAAACTCTTGGATTTGGCGCCATTTGAACACTCAGTCTCTGATTTGATATGGGTCCTCAGGTGCAAGAATACAAATATTTTCTGAAACATAACAGACATAATACACTTTAAAAAATTATACTGGTGCCTATGCTGGTCTATCCCCATATTTTCCAAGTGAACACAACCAAAGGGAAAGGGAAAAATTGTCAATAAGCTGAAATAGTAACATTAAACCTTTACGTCTATCATTGAACATTGTTCTTATACAGACGCAAGCAAAAAAAATGATCTCGATGGATCAAAATTTAACCTTGACAATGTCTCCCAGCAAAAAATGCTTTCAAATATAAAATGTACCTTCTTATTTAGTTCCTTCACTGCTAGTTAGTTAAAGAAACTTATTTTCCAAAATTATACGAATCAGCAACCAACGTTTTAAAACCTTATAAAATCAAAAATGCAATTCAAGACAAGACAAGCACGCCTCAATCGAAAGCTGAAAATCCCAAATGCATGCAACAATAATCTCACCCGAGAAAGAACCCAAACCCATAAATAAAAATTGAATTTTTAACAATAATCTTACCACGCAATAGCTTTTGAAGCTTAATTCAAGCCATCGACGTCTGAAAATCAACAGAAATAACAAAAGTCAACATGATACACAAGAATAAGAATGGTAAGAAGAAAAAAGAAAAAAAAGAAAAAAAAGAAAAATAAACACTTTTTCCAAGTCCAGTCAAATTACCTCGCAAAAGCAAAATAAAAGGGAACTCCAGAAACATTCCGAAAACGCTAATGGACTGACGAAATAATAACAACGCACTTTGAAAATTGGGGTAAAATAAAACAAATATTACAAAGACTAAAGAAATTTTCAGTCAAAACAATAATTATATACGATCAAAATGTTCTATTTTTTTGGGTAAAAAACGAAAGTGAACAAGAGATGAGAAGAAAAAACAGAGGTAGTAGGACTACGAGGTAAAAGAAATCTTAACCTTAGATTGACAGCATTTCGAGGTAAGGAAGAAGTCTGAGAGACATGAAAAAGAAAATAACGTTAGGGCTTTCAGCTTTGGATGGGTGTATCTGGGTATTTTAGGGGGAATATAGGAATTATGTTCAAAATATTATTGTAACTCTTTGATAAAGTATTTTGATTTTTTTTTTAATAGATTGGTTTAATCTAATAATTTTATCTATCATCTCAATTTATCTCCTTTTATTTTCTTTTATTCTGTTTATCATATTATTATCTCTTTGTTTTCTTTTTCTATTTTTATCTTATTTTATTTATATATTTTTAATTTATTTATATTAATATTATAAATTTTATTTTTGTTTTTAAAATTATTTGAATTTATAAATTATAAAAAAAATATTTTTAACGATAAAAAACACAAAAAATGAATGATATTTAAATAATATAAATAATTTTTATTTCTAAATAAAAGAAAAAAAATGTATATTTTTATGAATATTATAAATAATTTTTTTTAATAAAAATATAATTTTTAAAAAATTTAAATTAAATTAACTTTTTAGAAAAATTATAAAATTAAACCTAGCAAAAGAAACTAGATTATTTGGATGGTAATCCCGGGAAAATAGGGCTCTGGTATTGTTTCTTATAAATGAAACTACAGCAGACTCGGACTGAGCTGTCTCAGTCTCATTTCATTTCATTTCTGCTCCCACAGAGGTCAGAGCAAAGGTTCAGTGTGATGAATCATCGTGGTTCGCTTGGCGCATTAGGCGGGTACCATTGAAACCTCGAATACGGCTATCATTTTTTTTACTTTTTATAAATCTCGGTCATGTATCAATCAACTCAATATTATAATTTCGGTCACGTATCAACTCAATATTATAATTACTTTACATGACAGTTGTGTTTGTTTGTTAAAATGAAGTACAAATCGAAATAAAATAAAAATAATTTTATTTGATTTAATTATTGAAATAAAAAAAAATTAATATTATAGTGTTTTTTTTACTACTAAAATAAAATGAAAAACACTGTATATTATATCAATATCCCTACATTCAGTAAAGTTTAAATAATATAATTTAATTTTCATCATACAAAATATATTATTAAAAATCATTATTTTTCTAAATAATTATTACTTAAAAAAAATATTATTAAAATTATTATTTTTCTAAATAGGTTTTGAGGTTTTGGATTTAGGATTTAGAATTTGGGTTTTAGTATTATATTTGTAGATTAAGATTTAAAGTTAAAATTATTATTTTCTAAATAGGGTTTAAGGTTTTGGGTTTTGGGATTTAGTGTTTAGGGTTATATTTGTGGCTTAAGGTTTAGGGTTAAAATTATTATTTTTCTAAATAGTATTTTAGGTTTTGAGATTTAGGGTTTTAGGTTCGTAGATTTGAGATTTGGCTTTGGGTTTTATATTTGGAGTTTGGATAAAATTGGAAAAAAAATTGAGATATGAATAAAATCATGATTCCTATATAGGGGAGAAGGAATCAAAATTTCTTCTCCTTTAGGAATATATTTCATTTCTAAATCATTTTCAGCTCAACCAAACACACAAATAAAATGAATCAATTCTTATTCTTTTACATTTTCTCCAACCAAACACACGACCATTATTTTCTAAAATCTACCTTTTTTTAAGAAAACGTAATTGTTTATTATTTTCCTTTTTATTAAAGAAAGAATTTTTTATTATAAGAATTCTCTCTCCCCTATGTTTTTTACTTTATGTAATTTGTTTCAATAAATATAAATTATAAATTATACATTATATCTATATTTCATTCTAGTGTAATTTTTTCACTTAAAATTCGATTTAACAATGATTTTAAGCATATTTTATCATGTTTCAGTTTACTTTATTTCTAGATTTATATATATATCTTTTTATTTAAATATAAACATGAATATTTGAAGATATGAATAATCAAGTTAAATTAAAAATTTATCATCATATCAATAAGAACAGTCATACATGTTTAAAGAGTTATAAGAGCCAAAAAAAAAAAACTTTAAATGATAATTCTATATATTTTGATTTAATTGTTATGGTATTTTTTATTTAAATAAATATTAATTTTTCAATAATAATGCAACATGTTAATCATTTTTTAAACAATCTAATATTATTTTATTACTTAAATTTTTTGACATGATTATAAAATATATTTAATTGAATAAAAATGTTATTTTAAAGTTTTTTTCTCTTATAGTCTTTATTAAAAATCTAATATTATTTTATGACTAAAAATTTCTCACAATAATAAATTACATTTAATGAGGTAAAATTATTATTTTTAAGTTTTTCCCTTTATACACTTACCACCTTTTTTACCATTTTATGATTATTTTTCAACTTTAAAACTAAAAATATTAACATTTTTAACTATATTTTATCTATTTTTGTGAATTATCTATATTTAGATCGTTCAAAAAAAATTATAATATTTTAATCACTATATCAATCGTTGCTCCAAGCAATTTGGAAGTAATATATTATAGTTTATTTTATTTTTCAACTATGAAAAAAATAAAGAGAATTGACAAAAAAATACTATGAAAAATGGATAAAAATGTAGCTATAAAATGATATTTTACTTTATAGTTTAAAAAATAACTAAAAAAGAATGTAAGTATAAAGAAAAAAAACTTTAAAATAATAATTTTATTCTATTAAATATATTTTATTATTTTTATAAAAAAAATATTTATCAAATAATAATATATTTTTAAGAAACTTATTAACATGCTTATTTTTATTTTTATTCTGAGATAAGCATAAATTTCCATCATAAATTACAAATGAATTAAGTGTTTGTTTGACTGCTTAAAAAGTGACTCCTATGTTCTTAAAATTTGATCTTTTATGTTACATAAACATTATTATTATACAATTAAAATACAATAAATATTAAAATTTATTGTTAATCATTTTATATATTTAAAATCACATTACTCCGTGTTATTATAAATTATAATTGAAAAAAAATTATTTATAATATCAAATAGCATAATACAAAAACAACCAATTACACAAAAGGACATGATAAATATCCATAAACTTTAATAGAAAAAGTTTGAGGGTGTATAGAATATATTTTTATTTTATTTTGTTATGTGAGTATACGTACATTTTTGACAGAATTTAATTAACTTTAAAATCATATTAATAAAAAATATCATCTAAATAATCGGTTAGGTAATATATAACCTAAAAATATTTGTTGAACAATCAGGGTCCTTGAAGATGTGAAACTCATCCAATGACGAACTAATATGTACATGAGATTTTTTCAAGTTGAGAGACCTCAAGCTAAAAATTAATGGTATAACTCAAATTTTATACATCAAAATTAGGTTGTGAAAAATAAATAAGAGAAAGAAATTCATCTATCTTCTCTTATTAATGAACAAAGAATGATTACATATATCTATATTAAGGAAACAAAAAAATTCTCTTATCTTTGGTGCATCTCTACAACACCTACACTACTACAGCAACACTACTCTGCTACCCAATTATTTGCATTGCATTTCAACAGCACCTATACCACTCTTTGTTGCACTTCTGCAACACCTATACCTACACTGCTACTCCACTATAATTATGCACTACTGTTCCATTATAATTCTACAGCACCCATACCTGCACTACTATTATACTATAATTTTGCACTACTACTCCATTTTCTACATTGCTTTGCATAATTCTGCAGCACCCATACCACTATAATTTTGCATCTCCTCCTAAGTTAGAGTTTGATGAATATAATGCAAACCCAACTGGATTTGTTGTGATGTGAATTGCAGCTTGATTGTCGCACGAGTGTGATAGGAGTATAGAAATCAATCTTGAAGTCTTTTAAAATATATGAAATCCATTGTAGCTCACATACTGTTGCAACTAAGCGATGATATTCTACTTCAGTGGAAGATCGAAAAATAGTGGTTTGTTTCTTAGTTTTCCAGAAGATGAGAGTTGGACCTAAGAAAATACAAAACCCTTTTAAGTATTTTCTAGTGTCAAGATATGATGCCCAATCAACATCGTTGTAAGCTTGTAAATGAAGATCATTGTCACTAGGATAATTGGATGGACACCTTTTGAGGTATCTCAGTAAATGTATGGCTGCATCCCAATGAGTCTTGCAAGAGGTATTGACAAATTGACTTAATTGTTGTACAAGATAACTTATATTTGGTCGACTTATGTTCAAATACAACAGTCTTCCAATTAAATGTATGTATTTCTCTGGTTCAAGAAATGGAAGGCCTTCTTCAGCAATCAATTTTTGACCTTTGGGAAAAGGTGTCTTTGTTGGTTTAACTCCAAGAAGACCGGTATCAGTAAGAATATCTAATAGATATTTTCTTTGGTTTATAATAGTTCCAGAAGGCCTTCTTACAATTTCTAATCCAAGAAAATATCTTGCATAACCAAGATCTTTAAATAGTGAAGTGATGATCTAAATGTTTCTTAACCAATTCGATCTACTTCTCAGAAGTCCCTGTTAGAAAACATCATCTACATAAATGAGAAGAGCCGTAAAAGAATACTCAATTTCTTTGATAAAAAAAACAATTGTTATGAGCTGATTGTATGAACCCAAAATAAGTTATCTTTTCATAGAATTCAACATTCCACTATCTTCAGACTTGCTTAAGCCCATATAGTGACCTTTTCAGTTTGCAAACTTGATTAAGTTGAGCCTTGTTATATCCTTCAGGTGGTACATATAAACATCTTCATCTAGGAAGCCATGTAAAAACGCATTGTTTATATCTAATTAATGAATTGACCACCCTTTTGAAGTTGCAACAGCAAGCATAATTCAAACTGTAACATTTTTAGCTACAGGAGAAAAAAATTCAAAATAATCTACTCCTTCAATTTGATTAAAACCTTTGGCAACCAATCTTGCTTTGTGTCTATCCACACTTTCATCAGGTTTTAGCTTTATTTTATAAACCCATTTAGATCCTATTATTTTCTTGCCTTCTGGCAAGGATACTAACTCCCATGTATTGTTCTTTTCAAGAGCACTCAACTTTTAATTCATGGCTACTATCCATTCTGCATTAGTACTATCTTGTTTATAGGAGCTTGGTTCTTGAACATTGGACATATTTGCCAAAAAAGGATATATAAGCATCAGAAAATATAAGAGATGTTGTAAAAGGAAACGTTTGTGTAGTATATGTTATGAGATTCTGAGGTTGACAAGAGATTTTATCTAGAGGCTTGATAGCTAAATTAAGAACATAATCTATCATCCATACTGGCTGACTTCTAATTCTGGCATTGTGTTTTTCGATGGATCGAACTTCATTGGGTATTTAGGTTTTATCTAGATACTCTTATGTGGAATTAGATAAAGGATTTTCATTATTAGTAACAGATGGATGATTCGAAATGTTTTGATCAATCATTGGTATAGAAGAAGATTGCTCTATGTTGAAGATGATTGGCTCTGTATCACTTTCATTTATAGGAAGAGGTAAAACATCATGTTCTATGTTTTCTATACTATCATTTTCATTTTTATAAGGAAGAATTTGTTCATAAAATTTTACATCTCTTGAAACATATAATTTATGTTTTTCAAATCATAAACTCTAAAAGCCTTTTGAGCTGAAACGTATGCAAGAAATATACATTTGAAAGCTCTTTTAGTAAATTTATCTTTATTTGGTAAAACATTTGTCACATAGCATAAACATCCAAAGACTTTAAGGATTGAACAATCTAGTGGTTTTGAGAGAAGTATTTCTACAGAGATTTTCCAATTTAAAATTGAGGATGAAAGTCTATTTATGATGTAAGTAGCCATAAGGATTGAAGAACCCCAAAATTTCTTTGGTAAACCTGATTGAAACGTGATAGCTCTGACAATTTGCAAGATATGTTTGTGTTTCCTTTCCACCACCCCATTTTGTTGGGGAGTATAAGAACATGATTTTTGATGAATTATTTCTTTATTGGAAAGATATGATTGAAATTCTGAATTCTGAATTCGTGAATTCTATCCCATTGTCACTCCTTATGATTTTAAATTGTTTCTCATACTATGTGTGAATCATGTTGATAAAGTTGGTAAAAAGGGAATTGGTTTGGCTTTTGTAGATCACAAGATAAGTCCAAGTGGCCCTTGTGTGGTCATCAACAATGGTTAGAATATATCTAGTTCATTCAATATAGACTTGGCTATAAGGTCCTCATAAGTCTAAATGAATAAGTTCAAAAAATTGTAAGGCTTTGGTATGACTAATGGAGAAAGGTAACCTCTGCTGTTTGGACTTGTGACAAACTTCACATTAATCAAAATCTCTTAAATTTTGTTCTTTAAAAAAAACATTGTGTTTTAAAACATTTATAAGACAATTTCCTAATCTACTATGCCATAATTGAGTTTTGAGAAATCTTTTCTTTTCATTGATAGAAACTTCACTACTACAATTCAATCCATAAGGACTTGATTTTAGAAACGCAACATTAGTAGTAAAACTATTACAATCGAAATCTTGAAAACTAGTAATAACTAAAACATAAAGGTTTTCTAGAGCTTTTCCTAATGTTATAATCTTTTTAGCCTGAAGGTCCGGTAGAATATAAGTAGTTGATGTAAAATTGAATTCTATTTGGGCAAAATGAGCAAGTTTTTAAACAGATATAATATTAAACTTAAAACTACAATTCAATCCATAAGGACTTGATTTTAGAAACGCAACATTAGTAGTAAAATTATTACAATCGAAATCTTGAAAACTAGTAGTAACTAAAACATAAAAGTTTTCTAGAGCTTTTCCTAATGTTATAATCTCTTTAACCTGAAGATCCGGTAGAATATAAGTAGTTGATGTAAAATTGAATTCTATTTGGGCAAAATGAGCAAGTTTTTGAACAGATATAATATTAAACTTAAAACTCATTACGTATAATGCATTTTTCAGACAAATTTTATTAGAAAATCAATGTCTCATATGCTGTGAACATATTTCACAGATCTATCTGGTAAATAAATTGGTGAAAGTTTTTTAGGTTTTCTCATATTGCTAAAAACATTTCTAACTCCTGACATATGATTAGTGGCCCCTGAGTCCACTATCCAAGTGCCATTTTCTAATAAATCAATAGTACTAATAGCAGAACATAAAGCATACTGAAGAGAGGAAGTGTTACCTGCAAAATTGTTGAAACTAGCAAAGTTTGCATAGTTACTATCCACAGTAACCTTCCTATTGATCAACTCCATTAACTCTTGTTGAACCAGACTAACTAAATTACCTTGTTTTTCTTCTCTAGCTTCATTCATATCTCCATAATCAAATGGACTATCAACCATAGTTGTCATAGCTTTGTTAGTGCCTTTCTTTTATGAATCCAATCAATTTGGAACTCTATAAATTTTGAAACAAGTATCTTTTTCATATTCTTTAATTCTACAATGTTCACAGATCTTATTCTTTTTTTCCTTCTTCTTAGCAGCAACTCTTTTTACAAAAAAATCTTTCTTAAATTGATTCGTTTCCACTTCAGTTCTAGCTAATAATCCAATTGCTTCAATACTTGCATTAAAATTAATATGAACCTCTCTCTGTTTTTCAACACTAAGAAGCATTAAATAAGCATGATGCACAGTTGGTAATGGATCCATGACCAAAATTTGATTTCTAGTAAGGTCATAGCAATTATTTAATCCCATAAGAAATTGCATCAATCTATTCATAGAGTAGAAATATGAAATTACCTTTGCAGTTCCACATGTGCAGGGAGGAAAAGACATACGGTAAGCAAATTCATCCCATAGACGTTTTAGTTTGCCATAATATTTTGAAATAGAATCATTACCTTGAGATATTGAAACAACATCTCTTTCAATCAGATAGAGCAAGGACCCGTTGCTCTCACCATATCTTTCAGCTATCTCATCACACAACTCTTTAGATGAAGTTATATAAAGAAAGCTATCAACAAGATCCTTGGATATGGAGTTGAGTATCCAAGAAGTCACCATGTAATTAGCTCTTATCTGAAGTTCATACTCTGTGTTTTCTTTATTAGGCATAAGAAGCCTACCATCAACGAAACCTAGCTTCAACTTGACTCCAAGAGCAATCTTCATAGATTTGCTCTAAGTAAGGTAATTACCTCCAATTAGATGTGTTGTTACAAGCACCATTCTAGGATGATCTGAACTTTGCAAAAAATAAGGATCTCTATTAGGATTATAAGCTTCTTTAGTTGATTCAATAACTCTCTTTGTTCCTACAATTTGAATTGTAATGTCAGCCATTATTAGTGATAGTAAGCAATTTAATAGGTTCCTAGAACCTTTGCTCTAATACTATGAAAAATAAATAAGAAGAGAAAGAAATTCATCTATCTTCTCTTATTAATGGACAAGGAATGATTACATATATATACTAAGGAAACAAAAAAAAAATCTCATATCTTTACTGCATCTCTACAACACCTAAACTACTACAACAACACTATTATGCTGCCCAATTATTTGCACTACATTTCTGCAGCACCCATACCACTCTCTATTGCATTTCTGCAGTACCCATACCTGCATTTCTCTGTTTTTCATCCCAACCTTGCCCTCAAAAAAGGGTGCACACCTATAAAAATTTGAGAAAGCTAATTGAATTTTAAGTTAATTTTGATATAAAATAAATTTTAAATAAGTTACAAAATTTATTCAATATATTACCATGTATAACCACGTTCCAAAACTTGCCCTTTTTACAATATGACATCAAATTAAAGTACATTTCAAAAACTAAACGCCCACTGAAGGTAAATGAAAAAGAAACAAAAAAAACACATCAGTTTTTATATATCAAACCATAAGACGTACAAAATTCAACAAATTAATTGTTATTAAGGATCATGGAATTTAAAAGACCCGAAGATATATACTGATTGTGCAAGAAAAATGCAAAAAACAAAGCCATATTTGCGAAAACAACTAAAGTGATAAAGTTGTACTACAACCCAATGAAATGTAATATTAATGCAATTTTATTTTTAAAAAAAAATCCAGTATTTGATAGAAAGAGAAAACAATATAATTGATAATGAGTGTAAATAATGAATAACACCTCTTGATTTGAATCGATCTCCTCATAGATCCGCTAAACAATGTTATGTTCAAAAATTACAACATGAGAGAGTGGCTCAATTCAACGATCAATACTGGATTGATCACTTCAAGGTCGATCGATTTACCATGACTTGTATCGTTACCCAATCAACAAAATGCCACCAAAATATAAGTTGAAAATTATGATTTGTTAAAAAAGCTCTAGAGTGTGTAATCTAGAAAAGTTCAGGAAATAATTTGCATAGTTTAACTATTATAATACATTATTTTACTTTGAAAGTAAAGGTAAATAATACATTAGCAACAAAAATAATTGATTATACAATTTCATTTAAAATTTTCAAAATAATTGTTCGTGTTTTTTAACCACGTAAATAGAAAAACTATGCATATGTATATCCAAATGGGTGTAATTTTAAAGTTCAAGGATAACCCAACACCAATAGGCTGAAACCAGCAACTGACTGTTACAGGTTTAAATTCCGATTCATCCAATGCTATAGAATAATTGAAGCAATCAAAAGTTCCTACAGAGTCCTTTCTATTTTACGAAACTGAACTCAAGTGCCCATAGTTATCCATACTGGAAACTGCCTTAGGAAAGGAATAACAAAAATTGATATGAAGATAAAAATATACAACATAAACTTGACAAATCACATCCAACATGACACAATGTCATTGATAAGTACAATTGAACCCTAGTAAATGTATCAAATGAAAGCTATCACATCAGTTGTTATTGTGATATAATTGTGATACATAGAAGTATCATTTTTAACCCCTATAAACAATAACAAAAGAACATTCTAGACTTCTAGCAAATCCCATTACAACAATTATGGAAGACGATGTTCAAATTTTACTTGCTAGCACTTTCTGATCTATACAATTGGACTACATTTCAACTTGAGAAACAATCTCGCAAATTGCATCACTTATGTTAAAGAACATGAGATACAACTGGTGACAATCAACACACCAGCTGAAAGCAGCCACCAACAGCTTGGTGGGGAAGGATATATTGTCCAAGAACATGTCTCTACATAATTGTGTTTATTTTTAATTATTACAATTTTGCTTTTCTTTTGTATAAATAGGTAATAATTGCATCACTTATGTTAAAGAACATGAGATCCAACTGGTGACAACCAACACACCAACTGGAAGCAGTCACCAACAGTTTGGTGGGGAAGGATATGCTGTCCAAGAACATGACTCTCTATAATTGTGTTTATTTTTAATTATTACAATTTTGCTTTTCTTTTGTATAAATAAGTTGTAAACATTCGTTTATTCATCATCAATAAAATCATTTCTTACTTGTTATCAAAACAGACAAGCTCATCCCGTGGCACGTAACTGTAAGCCCACCAACGTCCATCGATGAACTATCAATGTGAGGAGGAGTGTCAAGTTATATTGTGACAATCAAGCAACTCTTCACATTGCATCAAATTTAGTGTTTCATGAGCGAACCAAACACATAGAGATCGATTGTCATCTAGTAAGAGAAAAGATTCAAACTGAAATGATCAAAACTTATCATATCTCTACATTAGAGCAACAAGTAGATATATTTACCAAATCCCTGAGTTTTCCACAATTCTCAAGCTTACTTAACAAGTTAAGAATAATTAACATATATTCTAACTTGAGGAGGAATGTTAAAGAACATAAGATCCAGCTGGTGACAACCAACACACCAACTGAAAACAGCCACCAACAGCTTGGTGGGGAAGGATACGTTGTCCAAGAACATACCTCTCCATAACAGATGATGATGCTCGTACAAAGCGCATCAAATACTTCTGCAGAAAGAAAAAGATACAAAAGGCAACCAACAAAGGGAACACGCTCCTTGTTATGTCTTATCCATGAGGCACGAAAACGTTTAGTTTTCTACTGTACCATACCTCTCCGGGAAGAAATAAGTCCATCGTATGCATTTAATTCCACTCCAATAAAGAGCAAACTAGGTTTAACTTGAGCTTAAAAAAAACATATAAATTAATATTTCCTCACCCATCAAAGTGAAATCAAGATCGAAGTACTATACCATTCTGGAACAATGACTGCCTTGTGAGCACGTTGTTACCTTCACATCAAAACGCACATACTATATGTAAGCTTGGTTGATAAAGATGGGAACAGTTTGGTTCTGGTCATATTCTAATCGATCAGGTTTGACTCGCAGAGTAGTTTAAACTTAACCATTTCAAGTCTTTCGGGTGATTCAGTTCAGGTAGTACTCACTAGTAAAAAAAAAACCTAACCAATTGACCCATTTGATTTATTTATTTATTTAGTTTTGTATTTTTCAACTACTAAATATCTTGAAAGTGACTTTAACGGTTGAGATAAGTCTTACCACAAACTCAACATATGAACTACAAGTAATTAAAAATATTAATTGTATAATTATTTGAAATGATGCTAGTTAATAAAAGCTAAATTAGTTGAATAAAAACATTGTTACTAAAATCATAGTGATACTTGAAAAGTAATTCATTAACATTTATACTAAGAGGATTATTTTGAATAATCTTTTAGGTAAAATTTCAAAAAACAAAAATTATAAAATATTCTTCATAAATCTCCTTCCGTAAAAATAACACATGACGACTCCATAATTTTAATGGTAAAATTAATAAAATTTAAAGAGAATTAATAAAAAAAATATTCACGAATATTCATAATCAATAATATATTTTTTAATTTTGAAAAAATTATATATACATATTATAAATTCGAACCACACCAAACACTGTTCTATCTATAAAAAAATAAAAAATAACCACCAATTAATTCATAAATAGCTTATATATTAAATAATTTCGAAGACAAATGCTAGCATACATATGGATAGTAGAGTATCTTTAGCCACAAAGAGAGAAAATTGCTAAATATTATAATTGATTAAGTGAATAACCTAAAAAAAGTGGTAAAAAAAGGGTGCCCAAACCGTTTATAATGAAATGGATAATGACCTGATCCGTTTATGTCTTTATCTGTCAGCTATTTTCTGACCTGAATGAGCTGAGTACCTGTGAGGCCCCAACCCCTCAAGTTAAATTGTCATCTCTATCGACTGCTCAAGGTGCACAATTCAATAGAAGGTATGCGATGTCATTATTGATAATGGTAGTACTGAAAATATTGTCTCACAGATATTGGTAAAATCCTTGGGACTAAGCACTCATCCCCACCCTCACCCTTACAAAATAGGATGAATTAAGAAAATGAATGAGGTTTAGGTGCAAAAGGCGTGTAGAGTATCATTTTCCATTGGAAATTTTACAAAGATAAAGTGCACGGTGATGTGGTGGAAATGGATGCCTATCAAATTCTTTTAGAGAGACCCATGATGTGGATGCCATCCACAAAGACAGGCTAAACATCATCATTTTCACTTGGAAAGGTATCAAGATAGCCCTACTCCCTACAAAGGAAAGCTTCCTCAATCCTATCACGCATACATCCAAACCAAAAATGCTTCTTAACTGCAATCCCAACGTGTTTGACAGTGAACTCAGAAAAGCTAAGGTGGTGATGGCGTTAGTAGCTAAAGAACAGGATCCTATCACTCATACCATCCCTAACGCTGCTAAAGAGTTGTTATCTGTCTACAGTGACCTTACACCAACTGACTTACCAAACACCTTACCTCCTAAAAGAGACATCCAACACATATATTTCATATCAGGTAGCAATTTGTCCAATTTACCCCACTATCGGATGAATCCTAAAGACCATGAGCTTATACAGAAGATAGTGGAAGATCTCTTGGATAAGCACCTCATCTAGGAAAGCAAGAGTCCACGTGTTGTGCCTACACTGCTTGTACCCAAGAAGGATGGCACCATGAGGATATGTGTTGACAAGAGGGCTATAAACAAGATCACAGTCAAGTGCAGATTTCCTATTCCTATGATGGAAGACATGCTTGACAAATTGCAAGCTTCCAATGTCTTCTCTAAGCTTGATCTTCGCAATGGATATCACCAAATTTGAAAAAGAAAAGTAGATGAATGAAAGACAACTTTTAAGACCAAGGAAGGTCTGTATGAATGGCTTATCATGTCCTTCGACCTGTGTAATGTTCCCAGCACCTTCATGAGCATGTGCATTTGGAACATCTATAGGCTATTTTAGAGACATTGAGAGAACACAAGCTCTTTTTCAACCTCGAGAAGTGTGAGTTCATGACCATTAGATTTCTTTCCTTGGGGCACATTATCAATTTCGAGGGCATTTCAGTGGATACTAAGAAGATTGATGCTATTCAATCATGGCTTATCCCTAAGTCAATACATGAAGTCAGGAGTTTTCATGGCCTAGCAACATTCTACAGAAGATTTGTGAAAGATTTCAGCTCTACTGTAGCACCTATAACAAACAATCTCAATAAAGGGCAGTTCACTTGGGGTAAGAAGAAAGAAGTTGGTTTTACACTCATCAAAGAGAAGTTGTGCACATCCTCAGTTCTATCTCTACCAGACTTTGACAAAATATTCGAAGTTGAAACAGATGCATCCATGGTAGGCATTGGGGCAATATTATCTCAAGGTGACAAATCTATTGAATTTTTAAGTGAGAAACTAAATGAAGCATGCCAAAAATGGTCCACTTATGACCAAGAATTTTACGTTGTCATTCGAGCTCTCAAACACTGGGAGTATTATATCATCTCAAAGGAATTCATCCTTCACAATGACCACTCAACAGTCAAATGAATTCACTCTCAAAAAGACATCTCAAGAGCACGTGCAAGGTGAGTCATCTACTTACAAAGATTCACTTATGTGTTTAAACACGGGGAAGGGCACATGAACAAGGTAGCTGATGCACTAAGCAGGAGGTGCACCCTGCTTACTACCCTCCAAGCTGAGATCACCGGTTTTGACACCCTCCTTAAGTTGTATCTCTTTAAAGATAATAGACTCTACATCCCTAAAACCAATCTAAGGGACTACTTGATGCAAGAACTTCATGCTGGAAGACTCAATGGTAATGCTGATAGGGACAAAACCATACTTTTGATTGAAAAAAGATACTATTGGGCTCACTTATGAAGGGATGTGATCAGATTTGTGCAAAAATGCTCAATCCGTCAAAGGGCTAAGGGAGGCAACCAAAACACTAACCTCTACTCTCCTCTGCCAATTCCTGCAACAATTTGGGAGGATCTTAGTATGGATTTCATCCTCAAGCTACCCGTCAACAAAAGGAGAATAAACTCTATCTTTATGGTAGTAGACAGATTCTCAAAAATGTCCAACCTGACTCCATGCAAAAAGATCCATAATGCCAACAACATAGCAACTATCTTCTTCTGTGACATTGTCAAGTTGCATGGCATTCCTAAAACTATCACTTCTAATCATGATGTGAAGTTCATGATCCATTTTTGAAAAGAGTTGTGGCGAAGGTTTGATACCGCATTGAACTTCAACAGCACTTATTATCCCCAAACTGATGAGCAAACAAAAGTGTTCAACAGAACCATAGGCAACATGCTTAGGTGCTTGACTCATGAAATACCTCGAGAGTGGGATATATATCTTCCTCAGATTGAGTTTGCTCTCAATAGTGTTACAAACTGTACCACAAACCATTCACCTTTCTCGTTCGTCTACACTAAAGTGCCCAACTTTAGTGTCGATTTGCAAACCATACCTAATCCAAAGAATAAAGTTGTTGGCGTATGGGCTACTGATAATGCTCAATTCCACCAAGAAATTAAAGTAACATATTGAAAGGATGAATATGGAGTACAAAAGGCAAGTTGATAAGCATCATTGGTTCACAAAATTCCAGGTTGGGGAGCTAGTCATGGTACACCTCAACAAGCACCAACTATCACAGGACACATGCCCCAAACTCCAATTCAGGAACTATGACCCTTTTTCAAATTATTAAGAAAGTCAACGAGAATGCTTATGTCATTGATCTTCCTAAAGGCTGAAACATTACCAACACGTTCAACGTAACAGATCTTCACAAATACTACCCCATAGATGCAGTTGATACGATCAATTTGAATTCGAGGACGAATTCTACTAAAGAGGAGGACTATGATGCAGATAGAAAGGATAAATAATAAAGATTAAGCTAATTTTTCTTTTAATTTTCTTTGTAATAGAAATAACGACTTTTAGAGCCAAAAACAAAGTTCCTTGCCACGAGATCGAAGGTGTTTTTGGATGTCACTCAGCTAAGCTAGAATTTGATTGATGGTTTGCTAGAGTGATTGTTGAAGGTCTCGCGACACCTCTTTAATCTATTGCTCGAACCTGCTTTCAAGACCAATCATTGCAGCTCACAGATTCTTCGCGTCATCATTGCCATTGCCAAGAGTTTGGTTGCTGAATGTTGTCATCTGAGTTGCAACACAAATTCTCGCTCTGATACCAATTCTGATGTAGCACGTTTAGTGCTTTGAAAATAAATGATATTGCAATGAAAATAAAGAACAACTCGTCGGTTGAACTCAAGGAAAATTCACAGAACAAAGAAAATCAAGTGTGTTCTAGCCAATGCCTTGTGTGGTCTTATAGGCGTTGTGCCTAATGGCCACCATGTGCGTAAGGAACACGCATTCACGCACGCACGCAGCCTAGTGTCTACACGCTACCCATGTGCACCAACGGCCACTTATACACCCCATGTGCGTTAGGTAGGCGCCATGTGCGCGCGGCAAAAAAACGCAGCTCTAGTTTTTGGCACTAAAAGCCATTATTTCTGTTACAAAGAAAATTAAAAGAAAAATCAGCCTAATCTATTATTCATCCTTTCTATCTGTATCACTAACTTAATAGTAATAGAATGCACGAATGCAAGTTTGCATTAGTAATTATTATTATTAACCATCAAGAAACGAGGACAGACAGAAAAGTTAAATATCTCATACCCAATACGATAGACACTGGATAGAGCTTCAAATCTGACTACTTTTAGTTCAACTCACAAAGATAATATATCCAACTCAAAAACTAAATCGAAAACAACTAAATCGAAAACGAACCGAAAACTTTCATTTAATATAAATTATTCTACCATTCTCAAAATTAAACCGTCAATGTCGTGATCCAAACACTATCAATAAAGATCATAACGACAATAATGAAGATTTGTGCTAACTACCTCTCTCCGAAAACGTTTCAAACTCACTTCTGGGGAGGTGGGGCGCCAAGGAGGCTGACCTGTTGGATTTCAAGCTCGTTCATCTGCTGCTCGCGATCCATCTCGATTATCAAGGGTACGGCCAAGATTAGGAACGTCGTCCCGACGATCCAAGCAGCCTTTCCGGTGCTTTTCATAAGTTTCTTGGTCACAACTGCGGCGTCCAAAGCGGCTTGTTTGCCCCGAGATACGATTTGGGAATTTGAAACCCTAGCGATTATGCTTCCCTCGCCTTTACGGGACGAGGACGCCATTGAAGAGTTTCAAAGAAAAATTGATGGCACGTTAGGTTACAGAGATTTTTGCTTCTTCTTTTTTATAATAAGGTTAAGTGCTTAAAGTTTTAGAATTGAGTATTTATCTTTCTTTCTTTGTAAAAATAAAAAAATTGAGCATTTATTAGAAACAAAAATACCAAGTTATTAATAGTTTAAGAAATATCTTTAATGGTTACAAAAAAAAAAATTACAATATCTTTAAAAATTTATATTTCTTTAAAAATAACCTTATTATTTATCAAAAAATTAAAAAATTGTGAAAAATCAGTAACAATATCGCATAATATTTTTTCTATTTTGACCTATATAGCTTTTTAAATGTTATTGTTGCAAATATTTATCAAAAATATATCTATTATAATAATTAATTTATCTTCATAAAAAATACTCATGTTTCTCCGTAACATGATATAAATATTTTTTTAAAATATCCATATTTAATAACCTACTATAAATAAACATGAAAAATACTTCTGAACAATAATAAGTTATAAATATTAATCAAAAATACCTCTAACTTTAAATTCAAAATACATTATTTAATACATATTATACATTCACATTCACATTCACGTATCATATTAACTTACTCGATAATAGTTAACATTCACATTCCATGTTCACACCATATATTACACATCTACATTTACATTTCATACTAATATGTTGAATAACAATTCCCATCTACATTCACAATTCATATTACAATCTAAATTTTTACGATATCTAAGGAAAAGGGATATCATAAATGAGTTTAAATACACAAAAATCTACAAAATTCATGTCATGTCTCCCAAAATTTGGTATATACATGAACTTTTAGTTACAAAAAGTTTACTTCCAAATCATATTTATTGTCCCATTTGCTTACATATTTTAAACAAAAAATTATAGAAAAAATAACATAAACATACGTGTTCATCCGTAATGAAATAATCAAATCAAAATCTTATTTTAGAAGACCCACTTTAACTTGTTAATTCTCTCATCTTCTACTTCTTGTTAATTGCATCATCGCTATATATCACCTGATTTATGAATAGTAAGTTAATTTATTGTATAAGAAGTAATACATAATGAATATGTTATACAATACATTACGTGAGTTTGATTAGTTATTTTGTTTTGCTTTTTCTTGACAATTTTCTTTGAAGTTGTTTCTTAAATATAATTTAAAGTTAAATATAATCAACCAAATATATTTAATAAATGAATAATTATAATTTTACTTGAGTTTCATTTGCTTACATGCATGTTCTCTGATTATGACTAATTTGATTACAATATCCACATTTAAATCCTTGCGACCTCTTATGTTTTTCTAGTTCAGTAGATTCTCTATGTGTCTCAGTTGATGATCTACCTTTCTTTGGTTTATATATTGGTGGAATTATTTGTTGCTCACTAAGCACCATAACTCACTCTTTTTTAGATAAAACATGGTGAATTAAAGAGAAATATGTCTTCAAATACAAAGCCTTTGTAAAATATGAATGTACATAGTCCGCAATCTTATACATTTTATCCATAATGCAAGCAATGTCATGCTTATAGGGTAAATCATTCAATTTTCCCCTATAACAACTACATATCCACTTATTTAAATTAACCAATATGTTACGACCATCCAATACTTCAAATATTCCATATCCAGCATATAATACCTTTGAAACTCTTCCTTCCTCTTGTCTTTGAAGAATGTATTTCATTACATTTGGTGGAAAATGAATAGTCTACTTCAAAGCCTCTTCATTCCTCTTCACTATTAGCTGTATCAATTTTCTTTTGACCTCTTCAAATAATTCCACAATAGGTCTACACCTCACTCTTTTCAACCAATTGTTAAAACTTTCAATCATGTTATTGGTCACATGCTCAATCTTTACATCATCGTCAAAAGCATGTATACTCCAATGTGAAGCTTGAATCTTACTTAAATATTCATATGATTCAGGCTCTTCATTCTTAATTTTATTCATCAAATCATTAAATTCATGTGTTCTAATTGCTTTAGATGCCGTCCAAAACAATGATCTCATTTTCATGCTTGGATGCTTACATTTCAAGTTGGCATAAATATGCCTAGCACAAAATTTGACATGTAAAGTTAGGAAAAACTTATTGATTGCTACAACTATACCTTTTGTCTATCAAAAGTGAAGCACATCCTTCTATTTTCAAACTCCCCAATATATTGGTCCAATAAAGCCATGAACCATATCCAAGTTTCACTATTTTTGGATTTAGTCCAAGCAAGGGAAATTAGAAACAAACCTCCAATAGCATCTAATCCAACTGCAACCATCAAGACACCTTTATATGGGCCATTTAAAAAACATCCATCTACACCAAGGAAAGGCATGCATCCTCTTAAATACCCTTGTTTTGGAACGGATAAGCTAATGAAACATCTCTTAAAAAAACGGATGACATTTGATATTGGAATATGAGTATAAACAACTGTCATTGATCCTAGGTTGGTTCTTAAAATCATATGACAATATTGCCTTATTTTTGCAAAACTATTAATATGGTCATCTATTTTTCCATCACAAGCAATTTTTCTTACCCTATACAATGTTAAGTCAAGTATAGATATACCCTATCTTCTTTTACACTCAACAACCAATACAAGAATACTTACATTAGGTTTCCCCATTACTAAGTCCTTTAATTGAGAAGCTAACCAAGAGGATGTTACAGATTTTTGTTTTTCAACTTTTTGACAACAATGTCTCACTTTATTATCTGCAAGCTCAAGTGTCTTAACCATAAATCAGTTCCAACAGAAGCGTGTATCCTCCAACTATAATTAAGTGCTTTACACTTTGCAGTTACTTGGGTTTTGTTAAATTTAATCTTCTTACACTAAAATCCAACTTAAACAATGCACACTTATAAGATAGCTTTAAATTATTTAACATTCTTAAATGTATCTCCGACTTTAAAGTCAAAGCTACCATCACTTTTTCTTTTAAATTCTTTACCTTCATACTATCTGTTGACTTTTCTAGAACTTTTTCCTTGATAATCTTCTGTGTCGGTATCACTGATATGATAAGTATTTTCATCCCCTAAGTCCTGAAGACTATCATCAATATCATAAATCTCATCATCATTTCCTTCGTTATTATCACCCTCATTATCTTCTTCATTATTTATAATATCACCGTGCCAATCAAGATCCTCCTCATTACTGCTCTAAAAATATTTTTCATCTCTATCATAATATTCATCTTCAATTTCAACAATTATTCGTACTTTATAATTTTTCAACCTTTCACAATTCCTTTAAGGTTCACCCTCGATTTGGCTATGAATTGGGTTCATCTATACTTCATCATTATAAGATTGTTTATTAGTCATTAGGAATGACTCAAATGAATCAAGGTTAAGATAATCAATGTCAAAGTGAAGACTTTAGTTATCATTTGGGCTTAAGGGCGACTCATTCAAAGCATTAAAAGAAGGACTATAATCATCAAAAGTTGGTTCATTTGTTGTTCAAAAGATGGTTCTTTAAAAAAATGTTTGATAAAAATGAAAAAAATAAAAAATAAAAATAAAAAAAATCATTTTTTAATGATTTATGAATAATCCTATATTTTAGTATTGTTTCTTTAAAAATATAACAATCAAAATAAAAAATTGTTATCAAACATAACTCATTATAAAAACCCTTGAAAAAATCAAAAATCAAATTAAAATTGTTATTAAGCATACCCTTAATATTTAAAATTAATAAAATCACTATTAAACATACTCTTAATATTTAAAATATAATAAATTTATGAGTAATATAATTATTTTAAAAAAAATTAATGGTTACAAAATGTGTAACCCTAGATACATCATACTAGGAGGATTTGAGAGATAAAATAAAACTTGTATTTTTTTAAAAAATAACATTAATATCATATTTGGTTGGTAAAAATGTGAATGAGAATAAAATTAATTCCTTATAATTTTATGTTTAATTGTGCTATAAATTGGGAATGGATGAAATCAATCCCAAAAAAAGAAAGAATAAGAATTACATCCTTACCTTTAGGAATTATGATTCTATTTCTATGTTAATTTTTTGTTCCAATTTTACGCTAACTTACAAATATAACTGTATACCCTATATCCTATGGCCTATACCTTATATGTTATATTATAAACCCCAAAACTCTTGAAGCCTAAATCCAAAAACCCAAAATCTTAAATCTTAAACAATAAATATCAAAACCCAAAAACCAAAAACCAAAATCCTAAATCATTACCTTATTTAAAAAATAATAATTTTAATAATATATTTTATTTTTAAGTAATAATTATTTAGAAAAATAATGATTTTAATAATGTATTTTGTATTATAAAAAAATAATAATTAAATAATATTATTTAAATTTTACTGAATATAGAGGTATTAAGGTAATATATAATGTTTTCTATTTCATTCTAATTATAAACAAAATACTGTAATATTAATTCATTTTTTTTATTTTAATAATCAAACTAAACAATATAATAATAATACTATTTCATTTTCATTCCATTCAATTCTTATTATAACCAAACATTACCTAAAACTTACATTTTTTTAAATAGCAAGAGATTGAATCAAATTAATTCCTTAATAAAATTTTCCAAAATAATATAAATGTAATATAGTGTAATATTTGGGGTATATTTTCAACTGGTTGAGACTTAGGTATAAAACATTTTTTCCCCTTAAACAGCCCACAGTTGCTGGTTGGTTTTTATATTTAGGCCTTTGGGTTATTTCTGTGAAAGCCGAGCAAGTATATCTCGCCCAAACTGGTCCACTTAATTATAGTGGAGAATGAAGAGCTACTAATTGTGTCTTAATTTACTTTTGTTTTTCCTTTTCTAACAATGCCATAAAACATGCTGCAAAAGCCAACAGGACAGGGCTAATAATTCATATAGTATTTGTCAATAATATAGTTTTGAAGTTGTATGATCGGATCTTGCCAGTGTATACATTTTTCAAGTTTGAAGAGAAAAAAAAAACCATTAACAAAACCATAGTTTGTGGTAGGTAGATATATATATATATATATTTTTTCATTCTTAATTTCAAAGTTAAGAAAAACAGAGATGGTAGTTTTTGCTCTTTTAATCATCAGGTGACCGTTGGTTGCTTCTTTGCTTTTGTACACATTCCTTTCACTACAAGTCCAGTCACTTTGTACTTATTCACTGCTTTATGCCTTTTAAAATCAAGTGACTAAGTAACCCGTCTTATTTCACATTCTCGTTCAGAGCTTTTGAGGGAAATCAAGACCATTTGAAATTGAAAACAAACAACAAGTGAGTATCTCTCTCTCAGCAATATAATTACTTCTTTAATTGTCTTTGTTTTCATATTCTAAGACCCTTTTCAAACTTTCTATTGGTATTTGCTTTGATATGTGAAGTGTATCCAAAGATGAAGGTGAAGGTGAAGTCCAGTGAAGATGAAAATGGTTATCAATCTCCACAAAATGTTGGCAAAGTAGTGTTGTTTTGTGAGCCTAATGATGAATCTCCATGTATAAAATGCTTCACTGCTCCTGGTAAAAGTAACAGAAACTTGATTTTCTAAATATTTTTAACTGTCAAATTCAAAAAAAAAAAAAATTAAGATAGAAAATATCCAGAATTTTTTAAACTTGTGACTTTAAACGGGAAGTATAAGTTTCGAATAGTTTTGTTGTAAAGGTAATTATTTGAATTTTAACTTCGTATTAATTTCTTCACTTGTTTTGCAGGAAAGAAGATTCAAATAAATTCATCACCATCATTTGAAAAAACTCTAAAAGCATATGTGCCAGGCAACTCATCAATTATGCATGTAATTTCTTCATCCAAAGGTTGATTTACTATCTAAATAATTTTTTTTTAATAAACAATTATTCATCAATTAATTGAAATTTGAAACACATGTTACTTATCAATGTCAGTGAAAACCACTATAAACCTAGAGAAGATCAATGTCAAGCAAAATAGGGCAAGAACAGCTTGTTCAGTTCCACGTCCTCGTGCAGTTTTATCTAGTCCGGGTAAATTTTATTTGTTTAACATATAATATATGCGTGTGTTTGGTGATTCGAAAGTGGGTTTTATTGTTGATGAAATTCCATAATGATATATGATTTTGGACATTAATCAGAATAGAATTCACTTGATATAAACCAATGGTTTACTTGAGTTCTTCTCCAGAAAGACTTTAAAATCATATGAATATTGTATGCTAAAAATAGTACCAAGGAAACAAGAAATCAAGTATGAAAGATATTGAGACTAAAAAAATGGAGTTAGTGGCACTGATACACATGAGAAAGTGAACTACTGATTGAATACTACAATAGAAATGCACCGAGATTTCTTAGTATCTTCGTTAAGAACAGTTTTAATCACTTTATCATTTTTGTAGGAATTTAGTTATTTTTTTTAATAAAAAATTGGCAACATATATACAAATGATTCAATTTTTTTTTTATCAATTTTATAATTATTATTGTTTATTGTAAAGATAATTTGTAAAAGTAATATCTCAATAACCGTTAAAAAAAATAAAAAAAATTGATTATTTATTTTCGCTTAGTAAATTTTTAAAAACAAAAGTATGAAACTGTTAAAAATAATAATAAAATAATTAAACTATTATTTAATTAAAATATTTTTGGTGTAATCCAATCATACTTTATATAATATTTAGTAAGGTACAGGTTTTTGTTTAAAAAAAACTAAAATGCCATTGAATAAGAACATACCTGTAATAATAGTAACCATTTGAACATTGGTAATTAACCATTGTACTCTTTTTCTATCAGATAACGATTGTTTGATTGGAAGCAGAAACAGATCTACATACAAAAGACCATCTTTAAGCCTACAAAATACTACACAAGGGAATTTAACAGCCCAGTTATATCATGTCAAAGTTCAAAGGGCAATGAACGTGTCAAAAAGCTCCCATGAAGCATTAAAAAACTCAAAGAACACCTGTTGTTAGCAACTTTTTTTTCAATAAAATCAACCTCAAGTCGTTATGTTTTATTGACAATTTGTTTTTGATAGTGCTATGCTTTGTTTGTTTTTTCTTTCTTTCGAAAGCTCTATTTAGTTTATGATTAATTGGTACTTATATAGTTGATTCTACTGAGTATTATTTTACATTAACCATTAATTAATTTGTGTCTAAAACACCCTGTAGTTAAATGGGAAAGCCATATTGATGATACACACGATCGAGTAATTGTACATGGCGTATATATGGCATTAATTTGCTATCATGTTTTTTGAACTTATAACTTTAAAAAAATTATAAATTTTATTACCACATAAATTATATGCTTTTATGTTTAGGAAATTAAATTTCTCAAAGTCGATATTAAGCAAACTAAATCAATCATGTAATACTATATTTCTATTATAAAAATATATATTCATATTCTACTTGTTGAAAAATGTCAAATTAAAATTACAATATGAGTTAATCAAATTTGTATAATAATTTAACCGATAGAAACAAAGAAAATAATATAATAATGAATATTATTTGAGATTAAATTTCATGTGAATGTACTATACGATATCAATCATATCATATTTTCACGTGTAAACAAAGAAAAAAAATCTTGATAAGTCCATGAAAAATAACATTGTAATACCAATAACATGGGATAGTAATGAGTGTTTTAGCCTAGTGAAACTTTTTTTCCTCGTAGAAAAAAACCCTAACTTTGTTTACTTTCTTTTTTAAAATGACAAACAAAAAGATAAACAAACAATTGGATATAAAAAAAATTAACAATTACAAATGTATAAATAATGTAATTATTTTAAAAAATTAATATATATTTAAATTTTTATACCTTAAATATTTTTGGTTTTAAAACTATTTTATTTAAAGGGAACTAGTGATAAAATGTATGAATAATATAGTCTATGACAATATATTTTTGGATATTGTGAATAGGTTTAGTTGTAAGATATTTCAATAAAAGTAATGTTGTGTTAATTATTTGGACTTAATAGGAATAGAGATAAATATTATAAATTTTATGGTGATTGGGTGCTGAACTAATATCAAAATCTTGTTTATATTTATCACGTAGGTTTAGGCTTGCATTTTATGCCTTCACAATGAATTTGGATTAAGAGAAATATTTATATAATATTTAAAAGATGTGGTACCAAAATAGACGAAACCTCTCTACTATGTGGAACTCTAAGTAATATATAGGTTGCAAATTAACATTCCACGTTAATTTTTCAGGGGAATCTATCATATATTCCTTTGTTAGAATTTAGCCTATCCATGCTTCTATTGGGTAAACTCTTTTTTTCCCAACCTGTAAACTACTTTGAATTTCTTTTACAATATTTGTGTCAATGAGTTTCTTGAATTACTAAGTAGTTTCTTGTGGTACATCAGAGACTAGTTAGAGATATCTACAAGATTCTCAATCGAGTGAACACTGTAGAAATCCCATGTGGCCTCAAGTTGCCAAATTCATTTAGTCAGCTTGTTTCTGACATGAAAAGCAACCACTATGATGCAAAGACCTTTGCATTCATGCTAAGAGCAATGGTAAATTAGAAGTATGGAAGCCTTGATCTGTTTACTTTTGGTACGTAGTAAAACATTGGAATAGGGATGGTTAAAATATTAATAATTGATCCTTTTTATTTCTAGAAGTATCTTAGTTTTGACTAAATTTTCCCACTACTTGTGTTGCTATCTACTTAATCCTTCACAATCTTATCAAAGTGCTAAGCTCTTAAATTGTTATTAATTGACATAATTGTTACTCAATATCATAAAATCCAAAGTAATAATTTTATGATATAGTGATAATTTTGTGATATAGAGTAACCTATTTCAATCACGGCCAGCTTTCAAAAATGATGCCAGTTGGATGGCTGCCTCTTTACTTTGCTTATACTTTCATGATTGTTTTGTGAATGTAAAACTTCTTTGCTTAGAACATATTATCTACTCAATTCCTCATTACCTTTACATCTTGTGGCGGCATCTCTTAGTGTCATATATATACATAGGCAACATTTATGTTTATAGAAGCAAGTCATAGAGCTTCATGTTTTCAACGCAATAGTAGCTTTAAATAAGTGCTAGATTGTAACTCTTAAAAAGTTGTGGCTTACGTGCTAGTAAAAAAGACTTGTGAAAAAAAATACTATAAGATATTTAGCAATATTATTATTTGGAATAGAATGATGTTGCCTTTGTAAGTAAATTACTATTTCACTGTGTAATTTTATAATTAATACATATATTATTATGATATATTGTTTTTTTTATCTAAAAAAAATTCCATTTAACAAGTATTCATAAGTTAATCCGAACACACTATTCAGGGTCCATAACTTGAAGTTTAATGTTGCTATTCATTTTTATCAATTTTATATAGTTCATATGCACCATCCTGTGCCACAATCCCATATGTTAATGCATAAGTAATAACACTAAGAGTAAAATTAGAGGGCTTTACAAAAGTGGTTTTTGTTAAAGATGTAAAATTCCCATCTTGATAACTACGACCACGTGTATCACCACGTGATTTGCCATAACTCAATTTTTATTTTTGTTTTTCAATGCCTAATGTCAAGATTTTCATTGTCTCCTTAGCGGTAACAAATTCTTTTTTGAGTTTATAATTTTTTTGTTTTGTTTCTATAAGACTTAAATCAAGAGTATCAATATGCTCAGATAAATTTACATTTTTTTTCTAAGGAAAAAAGTATTTGTTTTTTGAACACTAATTATTTCATTCAACTTTGCACCCTAATTAAAAGTGTGTATCTTTTTTCCTTAGCATCTATACAATCGTTAAATAACTCCTCATCTTCTTCATCCGAGCTATTGTAAAAGTAGTTTGAATGTATAGTGACTTTTGCACTTAAAGCACAGTAGCTAGTTCCACCATCTTCTAAATTATTTCCTTTTTCTTGTTCACTCTCTGTAACACTAAGAATGGTTTTGAGTGCTTTTCCAACTTTCTTCTTTTTCTTTTTATTTGCACATTGTACATATATATAACTAAAACCACTATAGATAAAACATTAAAGACCAACATATTTAGATTTATTACTATTTGAACCCCTAGGGTTAATCCTTTGACGATTATGTTATCCTTTATTTGATGAGTTGTTCTGTTGGTTCTTTTTATTAAGATATTTCTTGAATTTGTGTACAAATGAAACAATATATTTATCATATGAATTATCATTACTATCAAAAATTACCTATTTAGAGCTTTTGAATGCCATATTCTTGTTCTTCTTGTATGACTTAAGAGTAAGCTCATATGTTTTGATGGATGAAACTAGTATATCAATATCGAAGGTGTCCACATTCTTACTCATTTCTACAGTAGTTAACATCATCTTATAATCTCTTATCAAAAAACTTAAAAATTTACGTACAAATATAGGTTGAGAAATTTTCTCACCAAATATAAAACAAGCATTAGTAACATTACAAAAACGAACATAAAACTAACTAAAGGTTTCAGTGTTTCTTATTTTAAGAGAGTTAAATTGAGATGTTAACAATCTCATTTTAGTTTATTTCATTTGAAAAGTTCCCTCATAAGTAAGAGAAAGTGCATTGCATGCATCTTTCGATGTCTCATAGTTGTAGATGCGATGAAACTCATCCATCGACACTATAACAAAAATAGAACTTAACCTTTTTTTGATTTGATTCAGTAATGGTTCTTTCTCCAATGGTTTATTCTTTTATAGTCTTTATAGTTGTTACATCATCTTTGGTTAAAGAAGGTGGTTCCCAACCTATTTGACCACAACTTGAAATCATACCTATTTGACCCATTTTCCAAGTTCAAGCACACCTATTTGACCACAACCTGAAATCAAAGAAAGTACAGCAACTAAATTGGGTTTTTCACCAGCTGCTTCCATGGCATGAAATAATCCCAATGTCTCATTCATATTCCTTTTTCTCAGCATACCCGCTAATCATAATCGTCCATGAAACACAAGACCTATAAGGTATGCTATCAAATATAAGTATTGCAAAAACAATATCACCACATTTGGAATACATTGATATTAGAGTGTTAACTATATGAATGTCTGCAATACAACCAAGTTGAATTCCATGATAATTAACCATAAAATAATGCCTCAGGTTGTACAAATGATGACAGAAGACTTAGTATAGTGCTGGAATCAGCCCCGTATCCACTCCTACAACATTTTTGATAAAAGTTAAAAGCATCAAGAAATCTCAAAATTTACATATCCTGTTATTAATGAATTCCATGAAACCACAATTCTCACACCCAAATCAATCCCGTAAATTATTGATTGGGCTAAATCCAAATAACCACAATTGGAATACGCACTAATCTAAGTATTAGCCACAGAAAAATCAGCATCTACCTCAATTCGAATTCCAAATGAATGAATGACCTTCAACATTTCAAAATTTTCCAAATGCATGATTGCTTGAGTCAACCCCATAATTGTGATGAAATCAGGATGAATTCCAGCAAGCCTTATATGATGAAACAGATACAACACCAGATCAAAATATCCTATTTGAGCAAAACCCACAAGCATTGAATTCCAAGAGGTCACGTCTCTTATAGACATTCTTTCAAACACATTGTCAGCATCGGCCAACTGATTACATTTTACATATCAAGCAAAGCTGTTTTCATGAACATATCAAAAAGAAAATGGAAATTTCACAACTTGGGTGTGGACGAGTTGGGAGAGTTTTAGATTGGAGAGTCTTGAGCAGGCCTTAACAACGAAAGGAAAAGTAAAGTTGTTGGGTCGAAAACCATTTCCCATCATTTTCTAGAGAAGGAAAGCTTTGAGAGCATGGCTTTGGTTCGCAGCTTCCCTTATGCTGGAGTTCCATACCCTAACAATCCATAAACTTGGGAATGAGTTTAAACATGAAGTCATTGAAGACGATTTGACCATTTCAAGACAAATGCCTAATCTAGGTTATATGCAACATAGCCTTAGTAAATAGAATAAATCAATCAAAACATCACACCTCAATTACTAATTAGAGATTTAGAAAGCTACTAAAAATAATTAAAAAGGAAAGCATTATACAGATGAAAATCCAATTAATGAGGATGAAAAATTTGAGTCATAAAGGTACAAACAACAAGAACAAATTTTGTTTGTTTCCTAAACAACTACATTCTAAAGAAAGCAAAAAGAAATGCAGTAAGCAAAGAAAGTACAACTCTAATAGCAAAAACCTTGAATCTCTAAAAACAAAATTGGAGGACACCTTAATGACTAGAGAAATGGTAACTGTGGTTCGATCGTCTTCGAAATGTTGCTATATTCCGAAGTTGGCTTGTAGCAAACCTGGTTAGGGGTGGGTGTTTCAGACAAGTTGGCTCGTATTGGGCTGGGTGTTTCAAACAAGTGGTATTTTCTCGCTATGGGTTTCTAAGTTTTTCAACACAAATAAAATAAAAATTAAAAATAAAACTAAAAACAAAATCTTTTGAGTGAATTAAGATGAAACCTCAGAATTATACATACACGCACAAATGAAACTTCAATGAACCTCCCAAAAAAATTGTGATGAAATAGACTGAATTCATGAAATATAAGCTTCAACTAAAAACCATATTATAAGACATTGAATGAAAAAAATGGTGTAAAAAGCCCTATAACCAAAAAAATGGTTCAATAAACAAGTTTGCGAATTCTATAGTGAAATCAAAATAATCAATTGTTTGTTTTAAAAAAAAGTAACTAAAGCAAGGTAAATTGATAAAACAACATATATTCATTCAAAGCGTACATACCAATAATAAGATAGAAAGAAAGAGGTGATTAATTATCAGAAAAATAAGATTGGGAAAAATAGTGATGGAGAAGACAGTGAACAATAGATATGACAATGATTGAATACGATAAGTTAAATGAGCTTGTGAGAGTTGACTGAGTTCCCGCTAGGGTTTCTAATTGTTTTCAAAAGGTAACGAGAATAAAAGTGTATGCAAACGAACTAATTTAAAAGGTCCTAGATGTTTCTCTTTTCTATTTTTAAATACAAGTGTCCTTCTATGCCATTAAGTATTGATATTTTAACTTTGGACTATTTAAATTATAATCATTCTTAAAACTTTAACATTTTTTTTCTTCTTAAAATAATTATTATAATATTAAAATTGTAATTAATTAAAATCGAATTTATATTAATTTTTTATATACATTTAATTATATATAAAATATATATTTTATTTTATTTAAAAATATATGTTAAATAATTAAAAATTAAAAATTAATGTTAATTTTTTAAATGATATAATAGATAAAAATTATATTAAGATTTAATTTTTTTTAACATTAAATATATTTTTTAATAAATATTTAAAAATAAACAGTATAATTAAACCGTATTAAAATTCTCATCAGCTCATATTACGCGAATATACTCATACGGGCACCGAACCCCCTCGCCCTCGTCCTCGTCCTCGTCCTCGTCCTCTCACTTCTCTATATCGAGCTCCAACCGTTTCTTTTATCACAAAAAGATTTTAGATACAAAGGAACTACAAGAATCTCTCCGTTATCTCTGAAGTTCCCTTGTAGAACTCTCATTAAACGGTGCCGTCTTTCACCCTAAGGTACGCTTTTCACTTCGTTCCTTTACCGTTATTAGCGATTCTTACTTGACTAGGGTTTTGTGTGTGCTAAATTTCCCATTAGTTGGACGCATAAGCTGTGATTTTCTGTTTGGATCTGATTGCTTCACTATTTTCTATATTTGGCGTTAGTTTCAGTTTTTGCTATTATTTTACTAGCTTGTCTATTCTTCTTCTTCTTCTTCTTCATCGTGAAACTCAGACGAAACAATTGGAATTTGGAGTAATTTAACGGTGTTTTTGCAGCTGTTTTGTGCTAGAATTATGTTTAAGTAAAGTCTACAAGCATGCATCAATTTTTATTTAGCTGATACGTGGCTTAATTTGTGGAAGTTAATTTGAAATTTTGGCTGCAAATTCTATCTGTAAACACTTTTTAGTTTTATTTAGATTCTGTGTTCCATTGCAGTATCGAGTGGAAAAATAGTTTAGAATGGTGGACAGTGAAACCGTGGTTGCTCAGACATCAACGGTGATGGTTTGTACAGCAGCAGGCTTCCCTTCTACTGGCTATGCTGATGTAAGCCCAAATGTTTCTGGTGCTTTGCCTTCTGAGGCTGCTGGAGATATTTCTACTTCTTCTGCTCCTATAGATGTTGCTTATTCTGCATCTGGTGGTAATTTAGGTGATTCAAATACAGTTAATGTTGATTCTAGTTCACATATGCAAGAATCTCTAGTTGCTAACTCGTATGAAACGAAAACTTCTGTTGGGATGATTGATTCCGGTGGCAGTGTTGCTGCTGCTGGAAATGAAGCTATGGGGTCAACTCAAGCTGCTGGAAATGAAGCCATGGGGTCAACTCAAGCTGCTGGTTATGATTTTTCTGTAAATGGAAATGCTGATAGTGCTGTGGGGACCAGTGTGCTAACTGAGAATGGAGATGTTTCAGATCATGTGGTTGGAGCTGTTGATGCACGACAGTATGTGGATGGATTTGGTATGTCTTTGTTGGCATATTTCTTCTGGTAGTGTCTGTTGTTATTAGATGCTCTGTGATTTTCTTAACGTTGTGTGGCCTTATTAATGTGACAATCGCAAAATAATATGCCTTCAAAGTTTCTTGCTGTTTACTTTATTGATTAATCTTTTATACCATTTGTTTCCTCAATGTTGTACTTTCAATTGTTTGTTGAGTATATACAGGAGTAGAAACTCGTACATATTTCACAATTTATTCATTTATTTGTGATTTCAGCTGAAGAAGAAAGGCTATGGAACATTGTCAGAGCTAATTTTTTTGATTTCAATGCTTGGACTGCTTTAATTGATGAAACAGAGAATGTTGCAGAGGTAAGTCAGCTTATTATCTATGCTATGGTTGAATCACTGTGCTGCTCATTTTAACCTCCTTGCTCCTCTTCTTTGTAGCAACAGACTAAGAGTTGTCAAATTAACTATTTTATTTTGATGCTTAAATAACATGTGAATTCAAAGAAGGTTTATGAATTCAATATGTGCAGGATAACATATTGAAGATCCGGAAGGTTTATGATGCTTTTTTAGCAGAATTTCCTTTGTGTTATGGATACTGGAAGAAGTATGCAGACCATGAAGCTCGTATGGACAACATGGATAAAGTTGTTGAGGTCTATGAGCGAGCAGTTCAAAATGTTACATATTCAGTAGACATTTGGTTGCATTACTGCATATTTTCCATAAGCACCTATGGAGATCCAGACACTGTTAGAAGGTAAAGATTGTGCATTTTCTCAATGATATTGTTGATCCTGCATTAGAAATTCACGAGTAACGGATGTTTTTCAAGTGAAATTTTCTTTTGCCCAATGCTTTCTTTCTAACCTTCTTTCAGTATCCCTGCAACAGTGGTTTCTGACATATATGGCGAAAGGTTTAATGGGAATGCACTTCAGACTATTCTTCTGTTGTGCAATCCCTTGATTTTGAGGCTACCATGATCTTTAGCTGTTTTTATAATTTTAGGATCAGTTTCTATAATTTGGCGTCAATGTTCCTGTCTATCTCCCTTTATCTCCAGTTGACTGAGTTGTAGTATTCTAGTCACCAATGAATTTTGGCTGTTACTTAACTGGACACTCTGTGGTTATGCAAATTGCTGCTGGGAAGATCTCGTCCGATTAAAGGCTAAGATGGCCTCTATCAGTGCATGATTTCTCGGACACTGTATGGTTATTTTTCAGGAAGGTAAATGCAGCATTTGGAAGTGTCATGTGCTGTTGAGTGAATTGTTCTTGTCCTTCAACATTAGTAAATCCAGGTCCAATTTATGGATGTTTTTAGAGCATCTGATTGGATACTGGCTTCATATGATTATATTTCCTACTGTGGTGGCTTTTCAGGTTGTTTGATCGAGGATTGGCTTATGTTGGGTCAGATTACCTTTCTTACCCCCTATGGGATAAATATATTGAATATGAGTACTTGCAGCAGAACTGGGGTCACCTTGCTGATATTTACACTAGAATATTAGAGAATCCAAATCAACAACTGGATCGGCATTTCAACAGGTAATTTATTATTGAATTTTGCTCTTATTTATTTATTCATGTTGAATGTAGTCTAGTATTTATTTACTTGATAGTAATATTATCACTTGTAAATTTAGTTACGTATTTTTCATTCGTGTACAATTATCTGCTTGATTCATTTGTTGTGGTTCTATAGATTTTTATTAGAGGTAGTTGCCATTATTTTTGGAGGCATAAGAATTAATTGTTGGTAGGGCAGGTTACTTCGTTTTGGCGGCCCTTTTTTTCCTTACACTTTGATGCACTAAATTGATCTACGACTATTATGGTATTGATGCAAGCATGAGTAGTTATCACTTGGTAAAAGATCTCTGTGATGAGCAGGGTTGTGTTCTGCTGTGTCAATAAAATTCTAGAGCTTATTTGAGCACAATGTGTTTTAGCATGGTTCATAAAATTATACTATCGTATATGTTAAGAGGCTGGCCATCTTTAGCTGTCCTGATTTTTTCAGATACATTCGTAAAAATCCTCTTTTGACTTATTTTGCAATCAAGTTTAGAATATTTCTCATCATTTTCTTCATTTTTGTGCCATTTGAAGAGATTATCCGTGGGTTGAAGAGGAATTACTTGTTTATGATTTTTTAAAGATGTTTTTGTGTTCTGGTGACAGCTTTAAGGAGTTAGTTGCAAATCGGCCTCTCTCAGAATTGAAGACTGGTGAGGAAGCTGCTGTTGGGGCAGCTGTAGCAGGTGCACCTTCTGAATTAAGTAACCTAGTAAATGGGGTTGAAGTTAATTCAGATGTTGTGAATCAATCTTCAAAATGTGTAAGTGCTGGATTAACAGAAGCAGAGGAGTTGGAGAAGTATATCACCATTAGAGAAGAGATGTATAAGAAAGCTAAAGAGTTCGATTCTAAGATCATTGGTTTTGAAACAGCTATAAGGAGGCCCTATTTTCATGTGCGACCCCTCAATTCTGCAGAGCTTGAAAATTGGCATGATTATCTTGATTTCATTGAAAGAGAGGGTGATTTTAACAAGGTATTTAAGTGAGTGTTTTTTAGTCTAGTTTTATATTGACAAATAATATTACCTGCATGCTTTATTGGTTAAAGCATTGGACATAGCTACTTCTTTAAGGGGAAATTGAATTGAGGCTAAATTATGGGCCTTCAGTTATGTTTCTTTTTGGCCAAGCATTTCAAACTTTCATTTGTTCCCCTCTTGAAGTATTTCATATGCATTTCTTTTGTGTTTTTTTTTCATCCGTTTGTTTTTGGCCATTAAGATTAGAACAATTCTGTATCTATGTTAATATTATGATGAATTAGGTGGTCAAGCTGTATGAGAGATGCCTAATTGCATGTGCAAATTATCCCGAGTATTGGATTAGATATGTGTTATGCATGGAAGCTGGTGGAAGCTTGGATCTTGCAAATAATGCACTTGCTCGTGCAACCCAAGTTTTTGTGAAGGTATGGATTCTACATCCTGGATACTTGACTTTTGTAGTTAATCTTAGATATGCTTTTCAGGGTAATTTTTTCTTTTGTAAGTAGTCATATTTTCATTGTAAAATGGAGAAAAGTAAACATGCTAGTACATATTTTTGGAACTCAGTGATCTGGGTACTGATTAGTAGTGAAGGTTAGGTAGTAAGATAGACTCAGAATGGTAATAAATATTCTTCTTTAAATTTCTCCATTAATCATTTTCGTCTACATTACTAAGAATTTCCTCAACCAAATAATGAATCTCTTTGTGCTATTACATTATGTCATGGATCTACTGGTGCTGTTTTCTAGGTAGCATGTTTCCTTATGGGGTTTAGAATGCATAGATTCTGCTTTTACTCTTTTACATGATCATACCTTTTTGTTTAAATCTAGTTGGAGTTATGGTATTTGTTCTTATGCATACCTTGTGTACTGCTGAAATTTTAACAGAGACAACCGGAGATTCATATTTTTGCTGCTAGGTTCAAAGAGCAGAATGAGGATATATCTGGTGCTCGTGCTGCCTATCAACATGTACATTCTGAAATTTCACCTGGTCTTCTTGAAGCAATAGTAAAGCATGCAAACATGGAAAAGCGGCTGGTAGGTTTAAGCATGCCAGGGTTTTTTATATTCACGTGTAAATGTTTTATGTTCGAATTCAGTCATTTCTTTTACTTTTACAGGGAAATCTGGAAGTTGCCTGTTCTCTATATGAGCAGGCCATTGCCATTGAAAAGGGAAAAGAACATTCACAGACATTGTCTATGTTGTTTGCTCAGTTCTCACGGTTTGTATACTTGGTATGTTAAAAAATGTGTCGTTTTGATGCATGCTTACTTGCTTTCTTTGTTTTTTGTTGATTCTAAGTGAAGGTTATCGTGTTAATTGTGTAACTTTTTATTCTTCAGTTCTTGTTTTAACTGACGATCTTGTTTTTAGGCATTTGGGAATGCTGAGAAAGCAAAGGAAATTCTGGTTGAAGCCCTTGAGCATGTTCAATTGTCTAAATCTCTTCTTGAGGTCTTCCTGACTCACTCCCATCCCTATTATGATAATTTGATTAAATTGGTATGTAGCCAATATGTTTCCGCTTTTGTGATATATGCAGGCCCTAATACATTTTGAATCAATACAATCACGATCAAAGCAAATTAATTACATCGACTTGTTGGTTGTGAAGTTCATAGATCCAAATTCAGAGAGTTCCATTATTACAAGCATTGGTGATAGAGAGGAGCTATCTTGCATCTTTCTGGAGGTAGATATGGCATTTTCTTTTCATTTAGTCAGATATGAATGCTTTGTCAGTTTTATTTAGATCCTAAAATACATCATAGCTTTAGCTCCCCTTCTTCTTTTCTCTATCTCTAATGTTAAGCATGCATTTAGTTCGGTCCTCCACATTCTCTCTCTCTCTCTGGTCTCTTTTTCCATAGTTTGGTGTGTGGGTTTGCTTGGTGGAGGTAGAAACATTTTGATGTTTTTTCTTTTAGGGATTAAAGTAAGTACCTTTGAATGTGAAACTTGCTGCAGTCAGTGAGGTTTTCGCCTGGCAGTCTATATCTTATGATTGTAGATAAGCGTGAACTCAACTTTAGCTCTGAAAAATATTTTATGCTGTGTTTATAATCCTACCAAATTCTTTAAAAAAAGTGTTAGCTTCATCTTCTCATATGATTAGAAATTGCTTTGCAGTTTCTGAATCTCTTTGGAGATGCAGGGTCTATAAAGAAGGCAGAGGATAGACATGCCAAATTCTTCTTACCCCATAGGAGCACATCTGAGTTGAAAAAGCGCAGTGCTGAAGATTATCAAGCATCAGATAAAACAAAGATAGCCAAGACTTATTCTGGTGTAGCTTCATCTGGACATTCCTTAATAGGAGCATATCCGAATGCACAAAACCAGTGGGTTGCTGGTTATGGTGTTCAACCTCAAGGTTGGCCTCCAGCTACACAAGCCCAGGGACAACAGTGGACTCCTGGTTCTTCTCAACAGGTAATTTTAATTATAGGGAAAGGTTCCTTTTCCTCCTTTTGGTTTCTCTGTCTAGCTATAAACTTTATAATACATTGGGATCACTTACTAACGTGTTCCTAAAGAACCAAGAAGTTTGGTAGCTCAGTTATTTGCAGTAGTTATGGTCTTATAGTAAAAAAGTATTTGCATTAGTTATGGTATGTGATGTCAACTTGAGATGCAACTTTTCAAAGTTTATCCTGCTTGTGTAAAGTTTAGGAATGCATATCCTAATTAAAATATATTGCAAAAGTGATGCTTGAAAAATATTCTCGTGCTTTATCAGCCACTTCTATTAGCTTCAGAAACACATTTTATGGACGTATCTTCTTAATTTCTGCAGTTTTCTTCTCCTACTTTTTTTCTTTTTATTTCCCATAAACTGTCAACTTCCCTGCAGAACGGGAAACAGTATTGTATGTTCATTTTTTTTAAATGGTGTTACTGTGTTTCCTCTCTGATGTTATTACCAAAGTCTGAAGAAAGAAGCATGTCCATGTGTCAGTTTAGTGATTATAGCAAAAAAAACTAAAAAGGGTGTTATACTTAAGTCGTTTGATGTTTTCCCTTGAATCTTTTTAATTAGGCTGTTGCATATAGTGCATATGGCTACACCGCTCCGCAAGTGCCAACACTGGCACCACAAAATGCTGCTTATGCCACATATCCTCCAACATATCCTGCTCAGGTACTCAACATGCATTTAATTGCCTAATCTTTTTTACCATTTCAACTCTCACCATGATTACATGCTGCATTTCTACCTCTGGTATATGGATCTTGCTTCAAAATGATGGAATAGAAAATTTTGATATCTACTGTGGCCATAGCCATACAATGGCCACCAAGATGCTTTGCTCTAAATGAATTTTTCTTCCTTTTTTCCCTCCCATTAATTGACAATATTAGTTTCTTTTTAGATTCTTTAGAATGATGTGTTTCATGTGTGTGTAATTTTGGTATAATTGGCTTTCAATATTTGGATGTTTTGTTAATAAGATAAAACATTACTTGGTGTGGTTTGACCACTAAGCAAACCACCTCGATGTTTGGATGTTCGGTAGATTTGTTTGTGATTGTTTCTTAGCAACTTGAATGCCGAAGTAATTATACCAAAAGTAACCATATGTTATTGTGGAACCACTGTTAGGGTTTTAAATAAAACGCTCGTTCTTATTCCATAAAATATTCTTATGCCAAAGATGTCACATTAAACATACGAAATTACCTTGTATGATATCATTTTTTTCTTAGAACCCTTCCCGGAAAACTATCTGACCTGTGTATCATGCATCTTATGATGTTTACACCCTTAGATTGACATTTTTACTATATTTCCAGCATACCTTTCCTCAACAAAGTTATGCACAACCTGCTGCAGCATCTACACTGACTCCAGCTCAGCAACCTTCTTCAGCCGCTCCTGCTTATTATGGAAGCTACTATTGAGTCGAAAAAATACTTCTTGCCCTTATAACTTTGATGCCCTCCCTGTCGCATTTATTTTTATTTTTATTTTTATTTTGAACTTTCAACATTTGGTTGGCTTTCGTTTCTACCTTGGATCGTAGTTCATACCTTTTTCTAAGTGCTCCAATGTTTTAGGCATTTAGCTAGAAGGATTGTAGGAAGACAGGAGGAAAAAAAATGATAGTTAGTAGTTTAGTGATCTATTTTTGTTGGCAGTTGCAAATTGTAATGTAGATTTGAAGTTAAAGCTTCACAAAAGCTTCACATGTTAATGGGGAATTGCCTATGTTATTGGATGTTTTTCAGAAAATTGGCTCCACAAAAATTCACATTTTTTTTCCTTGTAAATTGTAATACTTATAGGTATGGTGTTCGTGGCAGTTTGTCAGCGGTTCTTTTTCCATATCTATCAATTTAGGGTGGTACAGTTATGCCCAAACGACCAAACCCGTGAAAACTAGCGACAAAGGCCACCATTGAGAAGTGTCACTATGATGACAAGTAGTTATATATATATATATATATGTTTTTTTTCTTTCATTTTTTTCTATTTTTATTTTAAAAAATTGTTTCTCTAATTATTTATGTTAGTTTTCTTTGGGAATAGAATTGTTTTCAAACATATGGTTGTCGTAGATACAGAATGTAAAGGAAACAATTCCTAAAAGACAGTAATTATTCCACATCCCCTTTAACAATTATTATTTCATTAATGTATTATTTTAATTATCTTTAAATTTTAAATCTTAAATCTAGCCCTAAAATCTTAAACTTTAATTACTAAATCTTAAATTATTTTTTCAATTTTGATTATGTGATATTATAGTGGATTAATAATAGAATTTTATTATCATATATTAATAATGTGGTGTCATTTTGTAAATAATATAAAATAAAAAATTATTAAAAATATTTTTTCTTGTTTTAATTTTTTTAAGATTAAATAATTTTTTAAGTAATAATTATTTAAAAAATAACAATTAAATGACATTATTTATATTTTATTAAACATAATGGTATTAAGATAATATATATTTTTTATTTTATTTTAATTATAAGTTAGATATTGAAATATTCATTGTTTGATTTTAACTGTCAAACTAAACACTACAATAATAATACTATTTATTTTACATTTAGTTTAATTATCATTCTCATTCTTTTTTTTTTATTTTGTAAACAAAATATGACCTAAACGTAGTGTTTTGCCTTTATAATGTAACATTTTAAAATAAATGAATTATATTATTCCCAAAAATAATCGGTCAACATAAATTGAAGTTAATAAACATTTGCGATCATCTAGAGAGCAATTTGCTACCCAAACAATATTCAAATGATAATTTTAAGCTACACTAAAAATAAGTGGTTATGATTTAAAACAAAAGGAATAACTTAATTAACTTCCCCTTTTATGCAACAAAGATTTAGTTTACTATTATTATTGTTATTATTCGGTATATGCTTTGAGATATATGTAAATTGGAGCGAAAAACAAACTAGAGAAAAAATAAAATATATTTCTCTTTTTCATTTTCTTAACAAGATTTGTTTTTATTTTTCAGTTCATTTTGTTAATATTTTAATTCTTAAAATAATAAGTATAAACGTACTTTCATTGTAGAAAGCATATAATATGACCATTTTATTTTTTAGATGCCTAAGCTAGTGCTGCTAAAGTTTATGTTTGATGTTATTTTCAAACTCCCTATAAATCCCCAATAATTTAATTCACATCCACAGCCCCAAAGTCCTTCAATCAAATACCCAAAACACAAAGCCCATTACTTAGAGTATCGGGCAACACTACCCAGTAACTGTGGACTCAGCTCAGAGTTAATAGTCAGCTTGGATTATCCTTTCTTTTCTCTGGAAATTTTTTCTCTCTAGCTTTTTTCCTCTTTTTCATTTTCTTTTATCTTTCCAAGTCTGAGTTCCTTTTGAATCTTATATTATTAGCGTGGATTGAGTGGACTATACATCAGTAAAAGGATAAAGAAACCCAAAAGTATCGTAATCCCTTGGATTTAGGGTACCATATTCCTTTGGTGTTTTGTCGATCTGTGAGCGATTAGGGTTTTGGTGCATTTCATTTGTCCCTGCTTGTTCTTTTGCTGAGAACGGCAGCCATGGCTTCGGCTTATTCAACTCCTGTTACTGCTGTTCAGGTTAGATTCAATGGAAAAGTCATTGATATGTCTACGATTGTGTACGACTTGCGATTGTTGTTGAAGCGTATGTATAGAAATAATGTGTTTTCCGTGTGGTTTGGATTTTGCAGGTTGGTTCGTACTTTGTGGGACAGTATTATCAGGTTCTTCAGCAACAACCCGACCATGTTCATCAGTTCTACTCCGATGCCAGTTCTATGATTCGTATCGATGGCGATTCGACTGATCAGGCTTCCTCTATTATGGTACAATTCTATGGAAGTTCTTAGTTTGATGATACTCGTGAATAATTATTTTCTGCAGTGGTTGTACTCTATCTCTCTTTTATCTTTTTATATTTTGGGCATTAATGATATTCCAGATTAATGGAGCAATACGGCGATAAGTTATTTTGCTCTTTTCCCTTCTTTTTAAGATAATGTTTATTTATTTTTTTAAGATGTATTTTTTTTAATTTACATGGAAGAATGGTACTTTGATTGATTAAGTAGCATTGGATTTTTAATGTTCTATTCATAAATAGCTAGTGCATTGACCTCTATTTTCTTCTATCGTCATTGAGCTTTAAAAGTATTGTATGCTGCTAAATATTTAAACTTTATATGTTCTTTCCCTGTTAGAATATATGTATTATGTTGTTTCGGGGGATGTGATTATTATATCATGATTTTCTTACACTTATGGAGTGATAAAATCTCATATTGGCTCTGTTAAAAGAAACAATACAAAGCAATTATGCGAAGTTAACTGCTTTTTGACTTACATGTGAATCTATATATATATATATATTAGCTGGCCCCTTGCTCTGAATGGTATGCCATAGCCCACAACAGAGTGTATTTGAGTGTGATATGGGGACCAGCTTCTTGAAACTGATTTTATTAATTGAGTGTTGATTGTGCTTTGTAAAATATAAGTATATGTCTTATTTGTTTTTAGTAATAAGCTATTATCATCCTTGAAAGTCTTCTTGTTCTTACTGAGTAATTTCCTAATTGGAGTTCTAATTTTGCCTTTTTCTTTGCAGCAAATTCATACACGTATCATGTCACTCAATTATACTTCAATTGAGATTAAGACAATCAATTCCCTTGATTCTTGGAATGGAGGTATTCTGGTGGTGATCTCTGGTACTGTAAAGTCCAAGGAATTCAGTGGGAGAAGGAAATTTGTCCAGATGTTTTTTCTGGCTCCTCAGGAGAAAGGTTATTTTGTTCTTAATGATGTCTTTCAGTTCATTGATGATGGGACGATTTATCAACATCCAACATCCCTGCTGTCAGAAAATTATTTTGACCCCCAGCTGAATGCTTCTAGTCCTCATCCAGAACCACCAGGTAATGTGACTAGTATTCTGCTTGCGTCATCCTTTTTCCTTTAGCAATTTAATATGGTTTATATTGTGACAACATCTATGAATCAAAATGGGTTATATTGAGTTGTGCTAAGATGTAGACATATTTTATAACCAGGGGGGGAAGGGGGGCACATTTTCCTATGAAAGTTCAGATAAAATTTTCCCTTTTTATTTGTAGGAAGGATTAGCAATACCTAAATGGCTATGACACATTATCATAGTAAATTTTGTCGTCTTCTATGTGATAGCTCTGCCCCTTCCTAATTGTTTTTGTTTACTTGCTTCCCCCTCGTCTTACTTTGTGTTTTTACAGTTTCTGATTATGTTTTAGAGGAAGAGGCCAGGGAGTACATGAACTCTGTTCACATAGAGGATGATCCTATTGATAAGTACAGTGTTCCAGAGCAACAACAGCAACATGAGTTTGAAACAGAAGTTGTGGTTGAGGAAACTCTTCCAGCAGAAGAAACATCTGTTTCATTCCAGGGTGCGGTGAACAATGTGCATGAAACAAGCTCTGTGGTTGTTGATGAACCAGTGGGAGAACCTCCAAAGAAAACATATGCATCTATTGTATGTACCAATTCTAAGAAGTTTGTTTCTTTTGTGTGTGTTTGTGTGTGCTCACATGATTTTTCGTATTTGGATCTTCGCATGTGATGGTTCTACGGATATGTCATTTAGTGGAGTTGCATACGTATCCTTGTCTTTGTTTGTTCACCCTTATTTTGTTGTAAACTCACCTTATGTATATAACATTGATAGCTGCAAGTGGCAAAAGGGCAACCTTCTCCATCAATTGTTGCTCAACCTTCTTGGAGTTCCCAAACTGTTTCAGAGTGGAATCACACACCACAGCCTCCTGTGCAACATTCAAACACTGCTTTCTCAGCTGTACCTGAATCTGGATTAGAGGCAGCAGAGGAAGGCTTTGCACAAGAAGTAGAAGGTTTTTTCCCCCATTCATATATTTTCTTGCTGCACAATACAGTTCTTTTTAGTTTTTCTAATGGTATTGTTTCACCATCTTCCTGCACCGTACCATGCATTTCATCTATTTTTTCACAAATTTCATTGATTTACATGTCATCCAAATAGTTTTGGGCCGGTTTTTATGATGGATGTAATCTTTGTCATGCAAAATTATTCTGGGGTAATAAATGGCGAGGTGGAATGCTCTTACATTCTCTACATAGCATTTTTGTATTGGTAAAATGACCATATTTTAGGATATTGCATATTTGAGTCTATAACATTGAAGTTTATTTCCAGTCTTTCAATATTGAGCCTGTAATGAGAATCTGTCAATTATTTTTCCAGGTGAACCGAAGTCTGTCTATGTCAGAAACCTATCTCCTGATGTCACTGAAGCTGAAATCGAGCACGAGTTTAAGAACTTTGGCCAAATTAAGCCTGATGGGGTGTTCATTCGGAGCCGTACGGTCAGATTATGATCTATTTTCAAATTGTTTCTTTTAATGATCCGCCCAGAAGCTAAATACAATTTCGTGATCCAGGATATTGGAGTTTGTTATGCATTTGTTGAGTTTGAAGATATTGCTGGGGTTCACAATGCACTAATGGTAATAATTTTTGTTGTTGAATGTTGTTACTTCAGTAACTTAGTTCTTTCTTTTGGATGGTCTCTTGTAAGATTGTGAGGCAATTATCCTGGTCCTGCTTCTGACTATGGAAATCATTTTAAGATTTGTGTTATAGATACAATATTTTCCTTTTTAATATTTTTTTTTTGCTGTAGGCATCTCCTATTCAGTTGGCTGGAAGACAAGTATATATCGAGGAGCGGAGACCAAACAGCAGTGGTGTTTCTCGAGGAGGAAGTAAGTATACAAATTTATTCGCTTTTTTCTTTATATTTATTATAGTATCTACATAAGTTTATCTTGGAGGTGCATTTAGGAATGTATCATATAACATTCTCAAAATACTAAATCAATCAGATCTTAACTCACTCATTTAACTTTTCATTGTCACATCATGTTAGCCTCGTATAGCCTCTGCCTGTTTCAATTTTTTTTGGTCCACGGAATTCTGTTACTATTTTCCTGGTTATCTTATGGGACATTTTTCATGATTAGAGACTGGAGGAATTCTTTAAAGGTAGATCATTCTTCCCCTTGATTTGTGGCTGATGCATTTGAATCATTTTGGTTGGGCAGGAAGGGGAAGAGGCAGGGGCAGTTACCCAACTGATTCCACCAGGGGACGTTTTGGTGGGCGTAGCTTGGGTGGCAGAGGCAGTAACTTGGTCAGCAGTGATTACAATCGAATCAGAGGCAATGGCTTCCATCCCCGTGGTTCAAGATATGATTGAATGATAAAAGGAAAATCCTTCAAGAAGTGATTATAAAGCTTTGATAGCAGAATCTGGATGTATTCATTCTCATGGTTACGGTGAAGATATTGTTGTAACGTTTGAGTGTTTTATATGGATGCGGATATAATTTTCTCCTTTCTGGTTCTCTTATTTATTTGCCCCTCGAATGGTTTTTATCACGCAATTCAAGTGGCAAATTGGGGGGCTCAGAATCTATAATCTGAGGATAGAATGTTGTTTGTGGATTGAAACTTTTAATTATGATTTTGTTCTTCATACGTGATGTGTTCTTATCATTCTCTTAACTCAGTAAAATGCTTACATGTATGTGATTACAAAAAAGACCTGATATCAAATTAAACAACGCATTCCTCCCTCTCTCTCTTCCATTTTTACAAGCTTTTCCTGACAGTTGCTTTCATTAGATTCGAACTGAATTTTCTTTTGTTGTACCAAGAAATACAGCAAATTTGATCTTTATACCTTATCACTTAGATTCATATTTCATCAAGCCATTGTATATAACGAATGGACATTGTATTTAAATTCCAAGCTACTTAAAACACACCTCCAATACTCTTTACTTTTTAAAAAAAGAAAAAGAAAAAAACCTTGAATAACTACTCACTTTACACCGAATCTTTAAACTTATTCTTATATACATTTGTAGCCAAGCTTTACCGGTTTGGTTTGAGTTTAATGGAATTTCAAGCACTTGTAAAGGCCGTGGTTTCTCTGCCAAGATGTGTATGAATGAAGTCTAGGTTTTTTCCAACATTAGAGTTATCATCGTCCACTTCTGTATCCCATAGGAAACTAGCATATGCTGCTTGAACGTGACTGAAAAATTCAAGAGGGAAAGGCCTCGGTCAATCCGTGACCTTTATCGGAAACACTTTTAAAACACAATGAATCAAAAAGTCCAGAAATATACAATACCTATCTTCAGGCGAGGCTTGAACTGCACGTTCAAAATAGCTTGTAGTCCTATGCTGGTCATGGTGTAGCTCCCATGTTAATTTGGCATATTGTGATAAAATCTCACCATCTTTAGGATCTGCTAGAATTGCCCTGGAGTAATATTCTTCTGCCTTACGAAGATTCCCACTGGACTGTTCAAGAATCAGTAGAGAGAGACTCAAACACTGGCATTTAAACCAATTCACTAGTCCAAATAGATTTCTTTCAATGTTTACTATTTTTATTGTTATAATTTTAAGAATATCATTTTTTGTAATTTCCCAAATTCTTTTTGGCATGTTGTTAAAAAATTTATAGCAAAAAAAGTGCAGCAAAAGTTCTAGTAGGACTTACCTGATACAAAAGTTGAGCATAGTTTCTGAGAAACAAAGGGTTTCCAGGATTTTCGTCCACCATCTTCTTATAATACTCTTCAATATCATGATCATCCCCTTCATCTCCACCAGAGCCACCTAACCTAAATTCTCGACCACTACCTCCACCTCCTCCAATCCCTAGCCCTTTTGCAAGGTACATTTCTTGACCCACCATGTCCCTTTCATCAAATGCATTCCAGATCTCATCCATATCTCTCACTTCCTCAGCAAATTTCACTTTATTCACCTTACCATCCTTCAGACCATAATAAGTACCTGCCATAGCTACCACAGGTACATCTCTCTCTATATGTTCCTTATTTTCCTCAAAAATTTCTCCCACTTCATCATAATCTACATCTCTATCTTCTTCTTCATCATATTCAATAGCACCATTAGGACTATGGACGGAGAAAGAAGGAATAGTTTGCAACATGGAGCACTTGGGTCTCCCTGGAAACTTAATGTGTTGGTATGAATCATAGAATCGATCTTCATTGTTTCTGCAAGAAGCATAGGCTAGTAGTCCCTCCAAGTTTCCTTCAGATTGAGCTCTTCTAAAGCCTTTGTGTTCAATGGAGGGAGAAATAGGAGAGGAATGGCAAGATACTGTATTGAAATTAAGAGACCCAGATCGGTAAAATGAGAACTTGCTGTAATTGTGATGAATGGTTGGTGGTGTTTGCTTGGTCTCATAGTGATTGGTATTGTTGTTTGGACTGTCTGAGAAGGAGGAGGGAAGAGACCCAAGAACTGGAGTTGATGAGCTTTTTAGCAACATGATGTTTTCCAATAAATATAGCTTTTACTTCTATTTACTTTCCTTTCTGTGGATGAATTCTGTAAAGATTAACACTAGCCTTGTAATTGCAGATTACATACAACTTTCCAAATTAAAAACAAGCTATTGATTCAACAAACCTCTAACATAGGTATTTCTAAAAACACATGGTGTGTATTATGGAAAGAAACAAATAAAGCACACCGCTATATTCAGAGAAAGCTTTAGTAATTGTTCATTTTGTATGCTATATATCTTTATTTCATATTTCAATCAACTTACTGATAAGTATGAAGCAGGTTTCAGAAGAAAGGTGAAAAGGAAGTACCTCTTATGGTTAGACAAGGGAAAGGACTTTTTGTTTTTCCAAATAGAAGAGAAACAATTTATATGAATTATTGTGTCAATGGGACGTCGAGAACCAACCATTTTTTTTTACAAAAGAAAGACACATGAGATTGAAATTGACCAATTTTTAATTTTAAGAAATTAAAATGATATCATATTATTTGTGTGGCGGTGGAATGAAAGAGAAGCAAGAGATGAAATTGTTCACTCGCTCTTATCCTCTGAAAGGTAAAGCGAGAAAGGTCACAAGAAACTGAACGTGGTGCGTGAGACGAAGGTACATATGCTTTTCTTAATTAAATGCTTTTACCCTTTGAAAAATGATTGAAATATAAATAGGATAAATAAAAATTTAGTGTTAATTTATGACATCATAAGAACTATAACTTGTTTGTCATTTTTTATTTTAGGAAAATATAATGATAGTTGTAGTTAAGTTATTCATACTTGAGTAAGTTTGATATTTTTATTTTTTTTAAAATGATATAGGGATACAATCTAACACAAACTACAAATCATCTAGGTAGGATATAAAGTCAATCCACATATCACATATAAATAACGATTTGATATCTCACCAGAACAACCTAAACCAACGTAAACCAACGTGTCTTGCATAGAAAATAAAATAGGCAAGAGCTCAACATTTAAGCACTCTATTTTGCCCACAACACTATAACACAATGCCAACGATACAAGACTTTAAACAAATTAGCTCAATACATTCTCACAAAGTTGTTCTCACAAAAGAAAACAAATTAGCTTAACACATTCTCACAAAGTTGTTCTCACAAAAGAAAAAGTTTCATCAGGGTAACTATTAGCCAATACACGACTCACAGTCATATAAGCTTCTCACAAATATCCACTTGCAAACATTACCTTAAGCATTCACCGCTTAAGAGCAAGATTTTGTTCACACAATTACAAATCACTAATACCTAAAAACAGTTAAGGTAATAGTGATTTGAAAATAAAAAATGAGACTTCAATTTGACAAAACTCCGCTACATATTTTTTGGATGATAAATAAGAAAACGAGGGCATTTATAAAAGTTACCCAAGCTCATGACCAACTTCACCATAACTTCGCCATGGTCCTTGTTAACCATCTTATCACAACCATGTCGAAGGGTGTGGTAAGACCCTTGTTCAAAGGTGTGACACAAGACTTATCAAGGGTGTGACGAGATGTCAAAATCATATTTTTTTGTTCCAAAAATTACCAAGTAATTTTCATAAATATCAGCATTGAAACCAAGCAAAAAACAAAAGCGACAATGTTGGCTCGCTCGAGTGCTATACCTAGCATGCACATTACTAAAAATAACTCCATTGTGTGTGTAAACATGCTTTCAATCATAGTTTTTCTAACTAAGTACGTGTATGTGTTACTGATTTGTATTAACCAACTTTATATAGAGAAAGATAGAATATTGAGTAAAATAAATAGACTCCATATTTTGTACACAAGAAGCGAACATAGACACAAAGGACTACAAGACTTACAAGGATTATTTGTAATAAAATTAATAAAAATTATGAAATTTAAAGGAAGATATTGAGTAAAATAAGTACATGCGCATTAAGTTCAACTAGAGTATCAACAGTCTTGTTGTCAGTGAGTCTAGCTCGAGATAAAAGGTCAGATGCATACTTGGCTTGAGTAATATAAAGATCATTTGTGGAACGAGTGATCTCAAGACCCAAGAAATAGTTGAGATGTCCAAGGTCTTTCATATCAAACTGCTGACTAAGAAAATCCTTGAGTTCTTGAATGCCACTGAGGTCATCACCAGTTATGATCATATCATCCACATATAGGAGAAGCAAAATGATGTCTTTATCATTACGATGAAGAAATAAGGAAGAATCATAAGAACTAGTAGTGTAACCTAAGTGAAAGATGGTAGAGCTGAACTTGGAAAACCATGCTTGTGAAGTTTGTTTAAGGCCATTAAGTGCACATCGAAGGCGACAAACCTTGTTTGTTTCAACAGAAAGACCAAGAGAAGGTTGCATATAAACTTATTCATGCATATCCCCATTAAGGAATGCATTTTTAACATCCATCTGAAAAGGTCTCATTTACTAGTAGCAGCAACAACTAAGAAGACACGAATATAGAAGATATAGGCAACTAAAGCAAAAGTCTCTTCATAATCAATCACATACTCTTGTATAAAACCTTTTGCAATAAGACAAGCCTTGTAGCGCTCGATGAACCCATCAGAGCGAGTCTTGATCTTATAGATCTACTTACAACCAATCACAGACTGACTAGGAAAGAGAGTAACCAGATCCCAAGTATGGTTTTTGGTTAATGCATCAATTTCCTCTTTCATTACAATCTTCCATAAAGGGTCAATAGAGGCCTCACGATAGGCGTGAGGTTATGAAGTATAGCAAGAGCAGTGTAACAATGATAGTCAAGTAAATATGTAGGAATGGATCTTACCCAGGTTGAGTGGGGAGGTGGAATGTCTTGTGAAGGATCTTCAGGCGAAGTAGGAGCATGAGACCTAGACTTAAGATGGGGTAGCTCGTCATCAACTTGTTCATCTACAACCTGTGTAAGAGAATCATAAAAAATATTTTAAGAACGAATAGAGAAGTCCAAAGGAGGATCAAGGGTGTCTATAGAAGGAACAAGAGACTCATCTGGAAAGATTTCTAAATAGAAGAGTTAGTTAGGGGTATCTATAGAAGGAACAAGAATGAAAGTGAGAGATTCAACAAATAAACGATGATCCCAAAAGACAACATTATGGGAATCACGAAGATGATGAGAGATATGGTCATAGCATCGATACCCATTTAGAGTTTCACCATAACCAAGAAAACAACAAAGTTTAGATCGAGGCTCAAGTTTTTTGTGCTCGTGAGGCTGAAGAAGAACGAAACAGACAGATCCAAAGGAATGAAGGTAATGATAGTCATGGAATGACCCAAAAAAAATGCTCATATGGAGTCTGATTATGAATGACAACGCTTGGAATGTGATTAATGGAATGAACAATATGAATAAAAGTTTCACCCCAAAATGGGGCAGGAACTTTGGTAGAAAGAAGAAGAGTACAGATAGTGTCAAGAATATGACGAAGTTTTCTTTCAGCTCGAGCATTTTGTTAAGAGGTGCCTGGATAGGTTAGATGATGTACAATGTCATAGGAATGTAACAGAGCTTGAAAAGCATATTGAGTATATTCAATAGCATTATCAGATCGAAAAGTTTTGATATGTTTGAAGAATTATGTTTCAACCATTTTTACAAAGTTATTGTATATTGGTAAGATTTCATAGGAAATATCCAACTATAATGAGAATAATCATCAATAAAAACAAAAAAATAATGAGATCCACCAATACTGGTAATAGGAGAAGATTCACTATTATTGAAAGGTAAAGATGGTTGTTTTCCTAACTGGCATAAAGTACAATCAAAATTGTCTTTGGACACATAACCAAACATACCTTTAAAAGCTAACTGTTGTACTCGAGATGATGTGGCATAACCAAGACGAGAATGCCAAAGTGTGAGAAAAGGTAAGGAAGAAACTACAATAGCAAAAGAGACAGGAGCCACAGGTGGAAGATGAAGATTGTTCACGGGAAACATATACCTAACCCTAGGACCAGTCCTAAGCTCTTACCCTGTACTCGGATCCTATACAATACACCTAGAATAGTAAAAAATAAGGCGATATCCTAGTTCAGCTAATTGTCCCACAGAGCACAAATTATAGGATAGGTTAGGTACATAGAAGACCCTAAGAACAAAGAGGTTAAAGGTCAAAACAAACCCTAGACTATTCTCATGCATAGTGGAACCATCAACTATATGAATATTGAGAGGATGTGTTATAGGGCCAAGTTTGGAGAATAAAAATGAGTGAGTTTTCATGTGATTACAACAGGTAGAATAAAAAAGCCAAGTTTGAGACTTACCGAGCATAACTGAGAAATCAATGGAAAGAGATGCATTACCAGCCATATGAACAGTCTGAGTTATGATCTTCTATAGTTTAGTGAGGGAAAAGTTGATAGTGGATCTAGAAGACTAGGGCTCAGTTGAAATGGAAGGCATCAAAAGAATAAGCTTAGTATTAGCAACAATATCAGTAGATTTATTGCGACAGTAACAAGTCTTAATGGTGTGGCCAATATGCTTACAATAATTGCATAACTTCTTGTTAGTGTGCTTGTGATGATTGCTAGAACCAGAGGAATCACCTTACTGCTGATGTTGCTCAATGGTAGGAGTAGAAGGAGTAATAGCCAAAACATTGAACTTATTCTAGGCTTGAAGGGTTGCAAGCTGAGCTTTTTCTCTAACCAACTCGTTTACAGTAGTATCAAGAGAGGGATGAGAACAATGTGCATGAAAAAAGCTTCGTGGTTGTTGATGAACTAGTGGGAGAACCTCTAAAGAAAACATATGCATCTATTGTATGTACCAATTCTAAGAAGTTTGTTTCTTTTGTGTGTGCTTACACGATTTTTCCTATTTGGATCTTCACATATGATGGTTCTACGGATGTTTCATCTAGTGGAGTTGCATACACATCCTTGTCTTTGTTTGTTCACCATTATTTTGTTGTAGTACTCACCTTATGTATATAACATTGATAACTACAAGCGGTGAAAGGGCAACCTTCTCCATCAATTGTTACTCAACCTTCTTAGAGTTCCAAAACTATTTCAAAGTGGAATCACACACCACAGCCTTCCATGCAACATTCAAACATTACTTTCGCAATTGTACTTGAATCTGGATTAGAGGCAATAGAGGAAGGATTTGCACAAGTAGAAGGTTTTTCCCTATTCATATATTTTCTTGCTGCATAATACAATTCTTTTTAGTTTTTCTAATGGTATGTTTCACTATCTTTCTGCATCGTACCACGCATTTCATCTATTTTTTTCACAAATTTCATTGATTTACATGTCATCCAAATAGTTTTGGGCCAGTTTTTATGATGGATGTAATCTTTGTTATGCAAAATTATTCTGGGGTAACAAATGACGAGGTGGAATGCTCTTACATTCTCAACATAACATTTTTGTATGGTAAAATGACCATGTTTTAGGATATTGCATATTTGAGTCTATAACATTGAAATTTATTTCAAGTCTTTTAATATTGACCCTATAATGAGAATTTGTCAATTATTTTTCTAGATCAATCGAAGTCTGTATATGTTAGAAACACAATATTTAAAAATAGACTGCATAAATGAGGCCTATATGAAAATTAGGAAGCCAAAATTTGATCTACAAAAATTCAACCTTGTAGAAAATTCAACAATCAACGATGATGTCAGTTGCATGTGGTGATGACGTTAGCCCTAGGTGACATGGTAGTGTGTCGCACTGTGAGACGTGTGAGGAAGAGGCACAGTTCTTGTGTGCAGACGCCGATGGTTTCGGGACTTCCACGGTTGTGTAGATCGAGACGAGTCTATCACTATGGTACTTGTAAAAATGTTATTGGAGCAAGATGCACATCGGAGCCCAATTTCTGTGGGCGATGTGTGAGGGCGCCTGCTGACGCTGATGGTTGCAAGACATCCACGGTTGTGTAGATCAAGGCGAGTCGATCACTGTGGTACTTGTAAAAATGTTATCGGAGCAAGATGCATGACAGAGATGGTGATTGTAGTGGTGTGTGTGGTGTGAGATTCTTCAACGACGGTAACTACAAACTCGAAACCCAAAGACAATATCTAAATGACGTCGAAGGTTCAACGGTGAGTGACTGCAACAGTTGTTGTAACGACAGAAGAGATAAGGGTAGAGTATCACTAGAAGAGACAAGACTATTAAAAGAAATATGAGAACAATGACTCTAATATTATGTTAGAAATACTTAATAATTGTATTATATTTTATATTTTTTAAAGAATATGTATGATGCATTTATATAGGAACCTAAAGTATTATTACATGATATACATTAATATATTAAAAGTGCATTAATATAAATTCTAAACCTATTTTAAAAGATTCCATCATTTAAATTAAAATTTTAAATTTTTTTGTTGTACATAAAATAAATTTTTATAAATAATATTAAATTAATTTTTACAAGTAATTGATTTAGTAAAAAGAATTTGTTTCACTTGTTAAATTGTTATAAATTATTATTTATGTACACGATATTTATATAAATAAAGTAATATTTAAAAAAATTAAATAAGAATTAGTATACTGTTTGTATTTTTATACTCAATGTTTTAGTACGTATATTTTAAATAAATAAATATAATAAAAAATTTAAATGTGATATATACATGTTTAAGCACGTGACAGTACATGGTTGGATTTAATAAATATTATTATTTGTTTAAAAGTATAAATAATATTTTTTAAAATTTTTAAAATAATTTTTTTTATAAAATTGTGAGACATTTTTAAAGTACGTGGGGAAAACGTGTGAGTATGACAAGTCATGTAGGATAAGTCAAAGGTTAATAATGGGAGGAATCCAATATGCTGTCTCTGCCAAGCCCTTTGCCTCCAAAGTGATCCTAAGATCTCTTATCCTTCTTCTTCCGCGTAAATTTGATTACTTTGTTTGTTATTTCTGAGTCGATCTAAGTGCTCTCTCTATTTATAAACCCCCCCACCAAAAAAAAAACCCAAAACCAATCAATGAAAGAAAAAAAGAATCAATTTTTTTGAAAAACACTCTTTCATGGCTTCAGAATACAACTCAAATTCCTCAACAAATTTAAGAATTAGTGTTGAGAAAAACCCATCTGAAGCTCGTTTATCCGAGTTGAACATCAACTGTTGGCCCAAGTAAGCCTTTATGATTCTCTAGTATGCCTTTTATTCTTTCTTTCTTTCTTTTTTATGCTTCTTATTTTTTTCTCTCCACCAAAAAAAAAAAGATGGGGTTGTTCACCAGGGAAGTACCGATTGAAGTTTGATGCAGAAGAGACGTGTTATTTATTAAAAGGGAAGGTAAAGGCATACCCAAAAGGATCACTAGAATTTGTGGAGTTTGGAGCTGGAGACCTTGTGACTATTCCAAAGGGACTTAGTTGTACTTGGGATGTCTCTATTGCTGTTGATAAATTCTATAAATTTGAATCCTCATCATCTTCATCTTCTTCTTCTTCTTCCTTTTCTTATTCATAGTATTTAACAGTCATCACTAGTATCTTCTTTCTTGTTTCATTATATTTCCCTTAATTTCTCAAGGAATTTTATTTATTTACTTATTTTTTCTCTATCTCTTATCAGTCAATTATAGTTTTGCAGTCAAAGAATGGGAAAACAAATTATCAATGGGATTCATTCAAAGAAAGTAATCTTCCTTGCGTCTATAAGTAAGCATTTATTGTTCCTTTGACTAGTCAACTCTTGATATTATTGTTTTCAAGAGAAGACATTTATTTATTAAAGAAAAATATCGCATTTATTTTTGTAAAAAAAAATTAAAAAATAAAAATCATTTTTATTAATATTTTTAATAAAATAAAATAATATTTTATTTTATTTTTTTATTTAATTGATAAATAAAAAAATTTGTTATAATATTTTATAATAAAAATTATTACGATGTTATATAATTTTTTTTAAAAGTGTACAGAAAATTTATTATTATTTAGTAGTATATAAGAATTTTATAATTTAAAAAAATATACAATTTTTTTTTTTAAATAATGTCTTTCATCACATTTTAAGAGTTATCGTTGGAATTATAAATTAAGAAAAAATTAGTTAATTGTCAATCTTAATAAAATTTAAAGATTAATAATTAATTTATGATTAATATTTATTTTTTAAAAAATATTAAAAAATATGTGTATCGAATGATGATTATATAATTTTTTGAACTTTTATTAAAGTTATAGTACTCTTAATGATATTTTATCATAAAATTATTAAAATATTAAATAAATAATAAAATTTATTTTATTTTTTACAAAATATAAAAAATTAAATGATATATTTTATAATATAAAGAATTAATTAACATAATTTTTTTAATATAAAGGATTTTTATAATACTTCATTCTATATTATAATTATAATTAAATTTTATTTATTTATTTTAAAGTATATATATAATTATAATTAATTTAATATTTTTTAATAGATATATTTATTAATAATATTATTTTATATTATTTATAATTATTTTCCTATTAATATTTTTACTGAAAGGAAAAAGGAATTATTTCTTTTGTAGGCAATCATTCAGACACCGCCTTTGTCCGTTGACGCAAAATATCTAATTAACAGTAAAAGATAAACTGATAATAGTTATTATAGCCTCTAAATCTGAAAATTAAGTTTAGAAAAATTTATGATAGCCCTTAAATCTCAAATGTTTTATATATAATCGTTTTTTTGTTTATATGAGATTCTGTAAAACTATTTTAACAGTAAAAAATGCTTCGAGGCGAAATAAAAAAAAGGTTATCATAAGCATATTTAGGTATCAGAAAGTATCTTATATGTGATACCTCTTGAAATCACCCTTTTCCTCTGAAATTACGTTTAAAAAAAATATAAACAAATAGATCTTTAATGTTAAAAAAAACTGAATTTTAGGAAAACAATCAATAATAATATTATTAAAATTTATAATTATGAAAATAATATATTTAATGTTTAATTTATATGTGTTATTATTAAAAAAATAATATATAATTTTAAATTAAATATTATCTAATTAAAAGTAATTTAAATTTAATTATGATTATTTTTATTCATTTAATATTGAATGTTATTTATTTAAATTTTTAATATTATTGATATGTTATTTTTTTATTAAATTTTTTAATATTTAATGTTTGATACTTACATATTTATTTTTGTTTTTTTCAACTATTTTATCTAAATAAACTATTTTTAAACTTAAAATATTTGTTAACTGCTTACCCTAAGATGTCTTTGAATCAAAGATAATAGCTTAGTTGAGACTAAGAATCCAAAGTATATATTTACACTAATATTTTTCTAATCGTGCGGATTCTAAAGCTCTACATATATCTTGCACTACCGGCAGTTTTGCCTATAGTTAACAGAAAAAAATTTAAACATTAAAAATGTTTAAATTTATCAATTCACAATCTAAATTTTTTTTTTCCTTTTTGTATTTAATAGCAAGAAAAAAATATTTACTTTTCTTTGTTTTTTTTTTCTCAATCTTTTTTTTTTTACAAAACAATGCCTTTTATAAAGACAAAAGCAAAGTAATTGCAAAGCATTTTTTCTCTTTTAGTTATTATCTAAATATTTTTATTTTTTTAAATTAAATTATTTGGATAATATTTAATGAGTTAGATTGGATACATGATGTTATATAAATACACATACATATAAGAGCTCTATACTAACAACTTAATTTTAAGTCAACATGAAGACATAGACTCTTATCAATACAAACAAAAATGTTATTGTATAAATGGTGTCTTTAAATACCCCAAATTCATTTAATCACATTAGTAAGTTTGATCCTCCGTAAAAGAATGTTACTTAACCTCTCAGGAGTTTGATTTTATATTCGTATATATATATATATATATATATTGCATCTCAATTGATGCAATACAAGTTATCAACAACAAGTATAAAATACATATGTGATGTCAAATAATCTTTTCATTGCTCCTATTATTTTACTTAAAATCTTTTGATTTTCTAACAAAGTTCCATAAAATCAAATCAAGCATACTTATAGATAACATACTAAAGTAGCTTAACATTGATTCATTACTCTATGATGTAATCAAGGTAACAAATGACACAATGATAATTTATAGGACTTGTATGGTGACGAAGTAGGGATTCATTCGCTCACCTTTATATGTGGTCACTAGCACATGTAATATGAAATATATGCTATAGTAAAATTATCTTACTAATATAAGACCATGTCAATGCTTAAAACACTGTACAAATCTTGATTTTAATGCTTTCATAACATTTAATCTAAATTCCTAAATATACCATCATGATAACAAATGTCTTTGAAATTCATATCTGACACTATATATAGGTTTAATGGGAAGTGCATATACCCATTATAGATCATTTCTAAATAAATATCATCTAGATCTCAATGTGAAAACTAAGGTGACACTTTTACTCAATTAGCTATTATTGTAGTAATACCTTAATGTGTCTTATTTTTGTTTGCTCTCACTTAAGCACCATAAGGTGATTACTCATGTAAGAGAGCTAATTTAACCTATTGATATGCTTTCCTAGCATATATATATGTGCATGTTATACCAATATTTTCAAAATGCAAGAAATTGTATATAAATATATCTCAAATATTATATATAATGTAAATAGTTTCAAACAAATCAAGAAACATCAAATACATAAATCAAAATCTACGTAGCTTTAGTGTCTTAATATGAGCCACAAAAGAATCTCTCACTATCAGTTTAGTCGTAGAATTTGCAACCATGCGATTAGTAGTTATATATTCTAAAGTCACTTCTCCACTTGTAACAATGTATTTGATGAAGCGGTATTTTATATCAATGTGTTTCAATTTTTCATGATATTTAGGATCCTTAATATATGATAATGCAACGATACTATCACAACAAATCATTATAGGATCCGAGGCATTAGTAGCAATTCCAATTGTTGAAAAATTCTCCTTAACCAAACTACTTTTAGTGTAAGTCACAAACTCTACCTCCATAATAGATAAGGCAAACATGACTGTTTTTTACTATTCCAAGATAGCTCCTCTAACAAGATGGAAAGCATATCCGGACATATATTTACGCTCATCTATACCAATATTTTCAAAATGTAAGAAATTATATATAAACATACCTCAAATATAATATATAATGTAAATAGTTTCAAACAAATCAAAAAACATCAAATACATAAATCACAATCTATGTAGCCTTAATGTCTTAGTATGAGCCACAAAAGAATCTCTGACTATCGGTTTAGTCATAAGATCTGCAACCATACGATTAGTAGTTATATATTTCAAAGTCACTTTTCCACTTGTAATAATGTCTCTCATGAAGCATTATTTTATATTAGTGTGTTTAGGATAATTAATATATGCTAATGCAATTATACTATCACAATGAATAATTATAGGATCCAAGGCATTAACAACAATTCCAATGTGCTGAAAAAAATCTCCTTAACCAAATTGCTTCTTGCACTATAGCAATACAAGCCACAAACTTTGTCTCCATAATAGATAAGGCAAACATGATTGTTTTTTTTACTACTCTAAGAGATAGCTCCTCTATGAAGGAGGAAAGCATGTTCAGACATATATTTACGTTAATCTATATCACCACTTCAATCAATATCAATATAACCAAAATGTGAAAATTTGAAATTTGATAACAAAGCACGTAACGAGTAGTCCCTTAAAGATATCATAATATTCTCTTGACTACTTTCTAATGAACAAACCCAGGGTTAGATTGATATCTATTAACCAGTCCAACAACATAACATATGTCAAGATAAGCATACATTAGACTCCCAATAGCACTAAAATATGGTACGCAAGCCATGCAATCTCTTTTTTCAAAAGTCTTAGGTCCTATCTTGAGGCTCAAGCTTTCACCTTTAACAACAAAAGTATCAATTGTTTTGTTATTTTTCATTTGGAAACTCTCAAGAATTTTATGTATATAAGGCTTTTGAGACAAATCGAGTAGTCTCTAAACTTGATTCCTAAATATCTTAATTCTAAGCACATAATTGGTCTCACCCATGTCTTTTTTCCCATGTTTATTTCTACGCAACCCAAGTTTACAAAAATCCCAAATCATTTTGCCTATCATTAGGTATATCGTTCTCACTATTATCAAAAGAATGAATAAGTTCTTCAACATTGATTGGAGTATTGAGAACAACATTTTTGGGATCCTTAAGTTCATATAATTTTGAGTCATTGTTTACTTCACTCCTAGTAGGAAATTCTTCTTCTAAAAATACGACATCATATGACTCAATTTCATTTATACTTCTATTTGTATGCTCGCTAATAAATATAAAACCCTTTGAATATACTATTTTTACCTCTAGGACCCAATTTCTCATACTTACGGCATCAATTATCATAATTATCGCTATCTAATTTCTCACCCTTTATTAGATATGTCTCATGTTTTTGGAAGCTATATACATATAAAATATTTATATTAGCATTATACATGTATAAATTTGTTATATAAATCTAAAAAAATTATTAAAAAATAAATCACAAGCACATGATCAAAATTTCGCTATACTCTCTTGCATCTAAATAATTATTTTTATTAATTATTTAGTTTATATGAAAAAATTCGGTATAAAAAATAATATTTTTTTTCAACATAATTCTCACTTAACATTTATATGCATGTCATATATAATTTTATAACATATTATAAGTATATATTTATAAAATAATTACATAAATAAATATACTTTGTCAATATTTTAATAAAAATTAACATGAATAATCATTAAATAATCATAATATATATATATAATAAAATACAATTAATTTTAAATATTTTTTATATTTTATATTAATATTTAAATTTGTAACATTAAATATCAACCAATCATAATAAATAGAACAATTTGTCACCGATAGTAGATAGTAATTGACACTAGTATTGACGGGAGCAGCTATTAATACAAATGTCGCTTAAGTGAATTATAAAATCTGTATCCAAAATTACGTGAAAATCGTTACATTTTGGGATAATTATTAAAAAATACTCGAAAAAAAATAAATTTTTCAAAAAAATTTAAAAAAATTTATATACCTATCCGAAAAATCAATAAATTTTAATTATTAATAAATATGTAAATATAATTAATTTCGAGTACGAACATGTATGATTATCAATTATATCTGTTATTTTATGTTTGATTTTTATCTAAAATCGTATTAATTTTTAAAATTTATTAAATAAAAAATAAAACAATTGTACCAATAATTGTGAATAATGGAATCCGTAATTTATTTATTATTATTATTCACCGACATTGGGGCTAATAAATTCAAATTGTTTGTAATACTCTCTTGCTCTTTTTATAGTTTATAAAAATCGCCCAAAAAAATGCAAATCTGCATGGCATTTAAACCGGTCAGATTTTTCTTCTTCTTCTTTTTCCTTTTTAATTATTCTTATTACTTGATAAATCAAATCAAATCAAATCAAATCAAATCAAATCAAAATGATTCTTTAATTCCAGTTTTTCTGAGAAAACTAATAATATAAAAGTAAATTCTGACAATTTATCAGCAAAAAATTTAATTTCATTTTTTTTTCATATGATCGCTATCCTTTGACAAATGATTTGATAAATCATACAACTCCAGTTCCTTTTTTTTAAATAATAAAATAAATTATAACTTGTCCATTCAAAGTCAGATTTGTATACTTCTTTTTATTTCTTAAAATATTCAGTCCGACGCTGACTCCAACTTTTTTAATAGTCATCGTCTTCAACGATAACAATACAAAAAATACATTATCTTTCTTTACATCAGTATATAATTTTAAATAACCATAACTTTTCAAAAAATTATGAATAATCAATGATAAATTTAAAATTTATATTTAAGAGTATATACATAATAAAAATTAATATTTATTAACTTTTAATTATTATTTATTTTTAGTTAAAAATATATTACATTTTAATAAAAAAAATATTTAAATTATTAAATTTTATTGATATATTAAACTTTATAAGTTTAAAATTTAAAATTTAAGTAAAATATGGTTTTAATTTATATATAAATTTATTTATGATTTTATAAATATTATATTCAAAAGATTATTTATCATAACTTGAGATGGTATACATATCCCTCCTTAGATAGATCAATAATATACAACTAAAAAGCTTATGAAATATAGATTTTAATGATATAATTTTTATTCAAAAATTCTTTAAAAATCAAACAATTCATTTAATTAAAGATTAAGTTTTAAAAAAATTCTACATATTCCATGGATTTAAAATATATGCAAGCATAAAAACATTCATAATAACTCTAATATTAATGTAAAGTAATTAATAATATAACAAAAATAATTATATTTGAGTATTTGATGAATAATTTTTAATAATGAATAAAGATTGATGTTATAATAAATGTTACTTGAAATTATAACACAAAAAAATATTATAATATCAAAATTTATTAGAAAATATAAATTCACAATCTAAAAGTATCTTTTATGTTTTTGTTTTTGGTAGTGATAAAAAAATATGCATTTTTCTCTATTTTTATTTCTCTTTTTCTATCTTCTATGTCCCTTTTCTTTTTTTTATAAAACAATGTCTTTTGTAGAGACAAAAGTAAAATAACTGCAGTAATTTTTTTATTTTAATTACTATTCAAATATTTTTATTTTCTTTTAAAATTAAAATATTTAGATAATATTTAATGAATTTGATCGAATATACTCATGAATGACATGTTTGAACCTAATTTCAAAATCCAACATATGAATTAAAGTTATTTTAATAAGTGGGTTAACATATAATACATATAATTTCTATATGTGTTATCCACAACCAACGTGTGTCAACTTTTTATATCCAGCGATTAGCAATGCAAAAACTAGAGTGGTCATGAAATCTGCAATGGCTTTGGCTCTTTCTAAACCTTGGGAGTACTATAATTCTAGTTTTGGCAAAAGGATGGAATCAAAGCATAAAGGGTCAAATTTATACTATTCAGATATTGGAATCTCAATCTCAAGCAATTTTTTAATGCTTCGTTGGATATATTATTATAGGGCAGTGATGACTAGTGGATGGCCCGTTCCCATATTGTTGGCCTTCCATTGAGGTGCGGGATGTACGGGGGGGAGTTTAGGAACACCTCCTTCATCTCAGTTAATTAAAAATATAATTTTCATAAAAATTGAATTATATTTAGTAAGTAGTATCTTCTCTTAACTTTATTTTTAAATCCATATATTAAAATGTAAAATATTTTAAATAATTTTTTTATATTAAACTCAATTATCTTTAATTAAAATTAAATAAATAAATAATTCATATTTTCATGTAAATTTTATATCATTTAACTGTTAATTGATATCTTCTCTGAGTTAGAGGACGATTTTAGAGGTGTACAAAATATTCGTCTACTCGAAATCTTAAGGTGGCGTTTGGTTCGTGGAATGGAATCGGAATCGGAATCGGAATCGGAATGGAATGTAATGGAAAGGAAACAATTTTGTTTGGTTTGACCACTGGAATCAAGCTCAGAATCAGGATTATAGTGTTTGGTTTGCCACTGGAATGGAATGAAAAAAGCTGTAAATGACCTTAATACCCCTACATGCTGTAAAGTTCAAATAATGTCATTTAATTACTATTTTTTCGTCAGACAAAATACATTATTGAAATCATTATTTTTCTAAATAAGTATTACTTAATTAAAAATAAATATATTATTAAAATTATTATTTTTCTAAATAGGGTTTAGGGTTTTGAGGTTTGGGATGTGTGATTTAGGGTTTAGGGATTTAGGATATGGGTTATATTTGTAGGTTAAGGTTTAGGGTTAAAATTATTATTTTTCTAAAAATAGTTTAGGGTTTTAGAATTTTAGATTTAGGGTTTAGGGTTTTAGGGTTTTAAGGTTTAAGGTTTAGGGTTTATGGTTTTAGGATTTAGAATTTGGGGTTTAGGGTTTTGGAATTTATGTTTTAGGGTTTTGGGTTTTGGGATTTATGTTTTAAGGTTTAGGGTTTAGGGTTTAGAGATTTGTAGATTTGGGGTTTAGGGTTTTAGGGTTTAAGGTTTAGGGTTTAGGGATTTGGGGTTTAGGGTTTTAGGATTTGGAATTTGGGGTTTAGGGTTTAGGGTTTTGGGATTTATGTTTTAGGGTTTTGGGTTTTGGGATTTATGTTTTAAGGTTTAAGTTTTTAGGGTTTAGGGATTTGGGATTTGGGATTTGGGGTTTAGGATTTAGGGTTTAGGGTTTTAGGATTTGGAATTTGGGATTTAGGGTTTAGGGTTTAGGGTTTAGGGTTTAGAGATTTGGGATTTATGTTTTAAGGTTTTGGGATTTATGTTTTAAGGTTTAGGGTTTAAGGATTTGAGGTTTAGGGTTTAAGGTTGTAGGATTTTAAGATTTGGATTTAGGGTTTTGAAATTTTGGGTTTAGGGTTTAGGGTTTTGGAATTTTGGGTTTGAGAATTTTGGATTTAGGGTTTTGAAATTTTGGATTTAGGGTTTAGGGTTTTAGAATTTTGGGTTTGAGAATTTGGGATTTGAATTTAAGGTTATATTTTAGGTGAGGGTAAAATTGGAAAAAAAAAATTTAGATGGGAATAGAATAATGATTACCAAAGGTGGGAGAAGGAATTGTGATTCCTTCTATTTTAGTAATCAGATTCCATTCCGCCCTCCATTCCGTCCAACCAAACACACAAAATGGAAGGAATCAATTTTGATTCCATTCCATTCCCTCCAACCAAACGTGGGGTAAGAGTTGTTGATGATTTCTATCCGATCAAGACCAACGCATATTAAGATATAATATTCTTTTATATTTATCTATAAATTTTATGATTATTTTTTAATAAATTTACTACACTATCAAAATTTACTTTATACTACACATAATAATAAAATGTTTACTATTTGTAATTTTTTAACTCCTTGAATAAAATTGTTCATTGCATCATTTTTTTTCTTCTTTTTTTCTATTTGTTTTGTACCAAAGCCTTTCTTAAATTAATTGAAAATTATATTATTGAAATATAAAATATTAAAGTTTTTATTTTTGCGTTAGGTTGATTTGTAGTTGGCATATTTTTATTAAAAAGTATTATATGATCATTAAAAAAAATATAATGTACAAATCAATTACATAATCCATATGGTACGGTATACGATCACATTAAATTGAAAACTTTCAAGCTGGCCCTTCATGAAATTGTAATTAATGATCATTCGCTCTCTTCCATCCCTGCTTTAATTTCACGCTTCTAAGATCAGAAACTGGCAACTGCTGCTATTTTGCACGTGCCTCGGACCAAACTTTTCAAGTTTGTTCCAGTCATGTATATATATATATATATATATATATATTCATTAATAAGCAAACACCTATCTGTTTTGACTTTCACTATCAAGTGCTTGGTTATCTTAAATCAAAATGTTAAATTTGTAATAATCACCAAGGGAGAAAGAGCATTTCTCATTGAACGTTTCCAAGGAATGATACATGCATTACTAACCCAATGGAGGAGGAAAAAAAACACGTAATAATGTAGGAGAAAATAAACTTAGACTAAAATTACTAAGGGCATAATAATGTACATTTTGTTGCATCGCTACAACTAAAGGGGGAAAATAATGTACAATTCGATACATGGTTTAAGACATTTGTAAATTTTGCTGGTGCAGAATCAAAGGTCAACTCCAACCAGATGCATCTTATCCAGTCACAAATGAATTTCCTAGCAAAGTCACCATATCTTTTAGTTTGGCGAAAAATGTTTTTATCACAACTTGAACTTGATGCATACAAAAACCCACATACAAAATTCTAATTGACCCAATGTTAATTAGTGGTACCACATCCTAACTTCAAATCCAATCAATAAATTACAGATCATTTGATGTACATAGCACTAATCTTAATACTACATCTAGACTTTTAATTAAAAAGCTTGCAATGAAAGGGCATGCCGGCACATGTTGTGGGACGACCTATTTATTCTTAAACAATTCAGATTTTCATTTGTGATTTGTTCATGTAGCCAATATATGACTACATTAGAAGATAAAAGAGATCAATCAACAGCTAATACTAACAGGCCTTACTTAGCATGTACCTGCTTCATGTGGAAATTCTAGAGGAACACATGAATAGAAAAAGGGGGGGGGGGGGGGGGGGGGAATCCAGAAGCAAACAAATATCAAAGGAAATATTAGATCAGTGTATATTACCATTGACAGTCGGAATGACTGATAAAAACTCATCTGGGTTCATTACTGAACACTAGCATCCTAGCACTATGTTCCAGAACCTACAAGCACAAAGAAGAAACATTAATAAAATTGAACGAATAAAAGTATTCCATACTGAAGGAAGCAATTCACTTCACAGTTGCCAACATAGAAAGTCAACAAAGCATTTCATGTCATCTATATAAATAAAAATGGACCCACTGGCGAGAAGACGCAATATATATATATATAGGTACCCTCTCCCAAGAAGTTAAAGTAAAAAGAAGGAAATAATCAGGTCCACCTTGGTACTATACTACAAAGCCATGTTCCCCTCAGGAAAATAATTAGATACAGTGCAATTTCCACCATGAGCACCATCGAATTGAAGAATCCTCAACTTGCCTTCCTGCATTTTATATCAAAATTGAATTTCCAATCAAAGGTAAGATATAGTAGTTAGAGAAATGAAAAAAACCCAACACCATTTTTTTCCGAGCAGAGAAAACACCAACCTTAGTTCCATAAATGAGTCCTCCTCCAGGAAAAGGATGAAAGCAAGCAACATTAACCTCGTCCTCTGCACTAGGAAGCACCGTCACCAGTTCCATATCTGAAACTCTGTAAACCTGAACAATGACAAAGTATAACACCTTAGGGCCAAATACGTAACACATTACAAAATGGCAATCGGTATGACTAAAAGTACACAACAGCAAAAGACTTAAACTTGCAACTTGAAAGTTTCAAAAGGTAGACACTTGTTTAGAATTTATTTTTAATTAAGGCTCGCTTTGTAGCTTAATATGGTGTAATTCTAATGAAATTGAAAGGCATATCTTAAGTAAGATGCTTACTCGCCCACACTTGGCTAAAGCTGCCTTCCCAAAGATATGGGCAAGACATTGCAAAATAGTCATATAACAGAATATAGTTGATGTTCTAAATTAGAGAATTATAGACAATTCCATGAAAACAAAGTAGCCTCAAAGAGAGAAAATATTAACTGCATAACCCACACAAACATTGCTTCCTATTGAAGAGTATATTATAATGCCCAAATACAGCTTCGATGCCCAAAGGTATGATTCCAGACTACGAAGGACTTTGCATAAGATGTTAAGATCCTTCTCCAGATCCAACTCTTACTTGACATCTGGAGCTCTCTTAATCTTCTATGTCATGTGTCAACTCAAATTTATGGATAATCAAAATCATGCCAGATCTCCTGGCCAGCTTAACTGGGTAAAAAGTAAAGGGAGTAACAATGACACATTGACACGTAAAATGGAAATGATGATAAAACCGCAAGAACAACCGCATAGTATTCACGATTAATAACAAGGATATAAAAGTTCACCTCCAGAACAGTATAAACAGGCACTGTTGTTTCACCATCAATAACTATGCTTTTGAGAAGAGAACCATGACGTCGACCATAGGCAAGTAATATGTGCTTAGAAGTTGGTGAAAACTGCACGAGATGTCATCAAATTCAGAGACTTGAGACACATTAAACGACCAATTTTCATTATCTTTGGCAAACAAAGCCGGATAATTTTAGGTCTAACAACAAATAGAACCCTTTTTTCTGCATTATAATAAGTTAGAAAACATTGAATGAAGACAGACATGCTGCTAGCTGAACACATAATACACTCAGTATATATAAAGGAGAGAACACCCATCAGTAATCAAGTCATACACGCATATCACACCATGGAACCATAAAGATCTCCAGAACCAGCTTATAAAGCTTCAGTTCCTGGACCTCAAGTTTGCATAATCTATCACACTTGACAGCTATGAATTACCTTTTACCTTGTTAAAAATACATTTAGTAAAAACATAGAAAAATCTACCTCAGCTCGATGAAAGCAAATGATAAACCAGAAATGCACAATGAAAAATTGCAATCCAGATCAACCTCTAAAGGGACCAAAAACTAACTCTAAAATTTATTCATGATAGACATCACCATAGACGGTCAAGAATCTGTCATATAGATAAAAAATAAATAAAAATCAAAAACAGATAATTCCATTCTTGTAATAAACTGACCTGGATTGAAGTCAAACAATGGGCAGCTCTAACGGCACGAGATACAAGCACTGTGCCAAAGCTGTTCAAAATAACTGGCAATATCAACCTAAAATTTCAAAAAAGAATTATATGAACAAAATGAGAAGATGAAGAGATAGAAGCATTACGTTGCCTCCTCAAGGGAATATATCCTGAGTTCATACATGACTTGGTGAGCAGAGATTGGGTGCCGTGTAGGAGAAGTTGAAGCCCCAGGATGGTGGACTTGACTTTGAAATCCAGTATCAACTTCCATCTGAGGAAGCATGCATGCAACACAGGCAGCTAAATATCTACCACAGGGTGAGAAATGAGCACCCATTTCACTGCAAAGAACTGCTTGAGGTATGATTAACCGCAACCTTTCAGCATATAGTGGGGCAAAAGGAATTCTTATATCATGTGACCATACTCTTAGCTTCACTGTACAAGGTAGCTCTGCGGCTGCGGAAGTAGCTAACGACGTAGCAAGTTCCGACTGTATTCTACTTATAATTGGTAGGCCATCACTTCCATCGTGTAGGGTAAATGGAGTAGAACCATCCTCAGATTCCGATGCAGTGAAACGAAAGTGTGACAAGTGGTGCAAGTTGGATCTTCCGGAAATCCCAGATAGGGGGGTTCCTCTTGGCAATGCTAATGATGCCAATGCAGCTTCCACATTATGAGTTGGCATGTCAGATGTCAAAAAAGAACTGATAGATTGAGCAGAACGTTCATGAATACCACCACTGAGGGCATGCATTGAGGGAAGACCAGCTTGACTTTGCCCAATCAACAATCCTTGCAGAAAAGGCAGCTCCCATTGAAAATTATTTGTGAAAGGAAAAAATTGATGAAGTTGTCCAGTTCCAGTGAATTCAGGACGACTTTGAGCATGCTCAGGTATCCTACCACTACTAGCATCTAAGTTAATAAAGCTTCCATTATGGCTTGTACCTACAGGCTGCACCTCATCAGTCTCCATAGCATCCAATATAGGGTCTGAAGAATCAGTTTCCATTCTGTTGGGCAAAGAACTATTTGCAGTATCTTCAAAACGAGGTTGAAAGCCAGAAGAAACTACAGGAACATTCTCCAAACGAGAAACCAAGCCACTGTCCTGATTGGATGCATTTGCATCTGTTTGGAATTGTATTGAAGCAGAAGAATCCACGTGCATCCTAGTTGAACCAAAATGCTGAACATTTTGGGGAACTTCTATTCTTGAATCATCCATTGAACATGATGGTAGAAACATGAAAGGTAAAGACATTAGTGGGAGTTCATTAGCCAAACTAAGCCGTTCATTAGGATGAACATTTGCCACAACAACAGCTGGAGGAGGATATTGCAAGTAGCCCGGAGATGTTGCTCGTGACATTGAGGAATCGGAAGAGTCAAGATCATTGACCTGCATGTCAGTCTAATAATTTTACCAATACAATTTGCTTGAGTAAACAGTACAATGAATAGATTGTAGGTAAGCTACCTCAGCGGTCAAAAGAAATGGGGCAGCATATGGATGAAAATGCACTGCTCGAAGTGAACGTCGCGTCTTCAATATCATGGCAGGTGTAGAAGAGTCACCTTTCCTATTGTACTCCCAAATGTATAACTGCAGCAGTATTTCATATGCAAAGCTATAAACTCTACAACCCATATTACACAATTAAAGCCATCTATAACAACACCATTAGGAGCTACAAGCAGATTACACCTAAGTGAGTGTCTAGAGAAGGCAAGAAATAACACCTTGTGACCCGATGCAACTGCAAGAAATTCTCCTTTGGCGTGGAAAGCAATGGATGCTATAGGGCGGTCTAAAAAGTACAAGCATGTCAAATATATTTACCAAAGTGCAGGGATAAATTGATACAGAAGCATAAAAAATTGTAGTTCCTGCTACTGATAGTAGATAATGAGATGGTAAATGTTGAAATTACAGAAATCATGATGCCCTATACACTCTGATGTGTGTGAATTCCATAAGCGAACATCATGATCCAAACTCCCACTGGCAAGAATTTCAGGATTTAATGGATGGAACCTAACCTGTAGAAGCTCCATTAGTATTTCCATAATCACAGAAATGGAAACAGGAAAGGAAGGAGAACTTCGACCCCACCTAATTAGCTTTCGATAATCTATATTAACTAGATTTTCTGCAGATCTCCTAGCCACTTAAAACACAAAACAAGACCCTCGAACCTTTTTTTAACGAATAAAAGTCGTGTCTCCACTTATTTTTATGTACTTACCATCTCAAATTAATAGAGGATACTTAAAAACGTATGCTAAACCCAAAAGAGGACAAAATAAAATTATAATTCCTAAGAAACTAAATTGTAAATTTCAAACATTTTTTTAAGACAGAAAACTAAGGAAAAGGATAAAGGATGGTTCATCCCTGGCCAAACTCACAAAAGGCTTTTCACAGAAAGTTGCTTATATCAAGATTTTGCTTATTCACTGAGGTTTTCACCAGCCATAAAGCAAAGCCAAGGCCAACAAACAAAAGATATATCAAGAAAACTTACAATATATACGTGCTATCTGCATAAAATTTATCAACTAAGCCATATATAACAAGTCAAAACTTTCAAGCAACAGTCAATTTGGGAATTAATTAGTTTTTCAGTGTGGAAAATATATAGCAAAGCTATAACAATAAATAGGGGAAGACAAAACTTACCACCCAAGGCGTCCTTCTATGACCAGTCAAGACTTTCAAGCAAGAGCCAGTTCGGCAATCAATTAACTTTACAGTGTGATCACCACTACAATTTTCAAAAGATCCAAAGCATGCATGAGTCGAATTGAAAAATGCAAGATAATTCTATATCAAAGGCACCAAAAGGGAAAACTTACTGGGTAGAAGCAAGCATTCTTCCATCTGGGCTGAATGCTGCTGCAATAGTTGACCTTGGTGGAGGCAATAAGGGGCAATACTTGGCGGATAAATGCTGAAAAGACTCTGCTTCAACCCTATGATTAAAGGAAAAAAGTTTCTGTTAAACCACAAGAAAAAATTTCTGATAGAACAACTAAAAACTGATTGAAAAAGAAAACAATTAAAAAGTGTCTACCATGAGAGAAGACCACACCATGCATCCTTTTCTCTCTCATTTTTAGCCACCCCTCTTTTAGAAGCTTCTCTCCACTGGTTTTTTGCAATATGTTTCGTTCTAGGGTAAATTTCCCTCCGCGCTATCAGGCTAAAAATATTTCCTTCTCTGAAAATATTGAAAATGTTGGCAAATCGGTAAAATACTTTTACTCCTAAGGTCAGTGAGCACAAGTATAATTCAAGGCACCAAGCTCAATTGCATTCTAGACTGAGGATATTTGAAACAGACATGCATATATAAAGTGTTAACGAACTACAAAAGTCATGCCTGAATATAAGTCAGATCCGCCTGAAAAAAGAAGAGAAAAAAAGCTCCAATGTAGCCAAAACTTAAAATACAACTTAGGAGAGGAATCAATTGAGAGCTTGAACTCTTATAGTTTCAGCATATCGAACAAGAAAAGGGGAGAAAACAATAATGATGTCTTGTAAGCTAACTTGGATACAATGGTACCTACTGTAGCATATATTAACGATCTTGATCATTTGCATCCTAAAATTGATATAACAAGCATCAGCCGCATGTTTTGTTACAAAAATGAAGCCCTGCACTACAGATTCGCTTTAACAGCGTCAAATACAAGTAGACTTGAAGCAAGTTCTAATCAATTAAATTAAAATTACGCAGTCCATCAAGATCTCGGAGCTCCAAGTTGTATTGGAACGAAGAAAGCTTCGAAAGTTTTTTTTTGTTTTGTTTCAGCCAGTCGTCATAATCAAATTCCATAAAAAATAACATAACAAATCAAATTACAAGCCAACAAACCGAATAAACTGAATGCACAAATCAATTAAAAAAGATATTCAAAATTTCTGACCCGTGGCGAGAGTTATTAGACGAGGAGGCCGAAATAGAGTTGCGTTCGTGCGATCGTGAAGATGCCGCCATAGCTGAGGAGTGCTTCATAGGGAGTTATTCAGATGCAGTGGTGAAATAGAGAGAGTTAATGAGAGAAAGACACATTTATGGCCTGCTAGGGTTCTAATCTATGACTGGAATTGTCGAATTATCAGAACCCAGGATTGGTATCTCTATTATCTTAACTCTCTCTCCTCGGAATGGAGAAACAGCTACGAATTTATTTTTTTTTCCCTCTTTTTTTTTTTATTGAATTGAATAATTGAATAGGCAATTATGTCATATAGGCTACTTCGTTTGGGGTCTAAAGGGTTGAAAACTCCAAAATTTTCAAAATATAATGGGCAATATTTAAACTTAAACTCTCAAAAAAAAAAAAAGTTACAAATGGTAACAACGTACTAATATTATGCAGATTTGTCCATTATCAATGCTTTTGAAATTCTTTCACCTAACCCCTTAGAGAGTTGTGCTTTATCAAGTAAAAAAAACCAAAAAAGGTAGATGTGACTCATATCCATAGCTTATTTTGCCTGGCTAGGTACCTCATCGCCCCCGCCTACAGAGTATTTGAAAGGAAGATGTGACTCAAGTCCAGCGTTTTTTTGTCTACATACCTTATCACTCCACCATCATCCACGGAGTTTACTGATAAAAGCAATTCAATTCAAAACTTGGGCGATTTGGTGCTTTGTCATAGCTTCTCAGTAAAAAACAAATTTTACATGTATTATAGGGAGAAGGAAAACGAAGATAAGAATCTGCCACAAAATTTCAATAATCATGTTGGCGTCAGAATACTGAATACCTTATAAATAAGCAAATATGAATAAACAAGATCACCACTGTAATGTGGAGTAAGAGACAAGGATATACAAATGCATATCAGAACTGGAGTGGGAGCGACAAAATTTACTAACTTATGAACGAATAAGATGACTAAAACAAGCCTATACACAGTTTTGAAATAGGTCCTTGATAACTAATCTTTCTCAGTTTGCATCTTATTGTGCATTCCACATCCCCATATACGAATAGTTTGATCGTCACTTGCAGATGCCAACATTTGAGGCCTCTTAGGATTCCAGCTCACACAGTTTACAGTCATAGCGTGCCCAGCCAAAACCTCAATTGGTCTGGAATTTCGCCTGTTCCAAATATAGACCTGATAAGAATAATTGTTAGCTTTTAATGTTCAATTTGCCTCATTGGAGAGAAGGATTTGTATTTGTGATTGTGTACAGGCACAAGATGGTAATTTGGATGAGGAATAAGAATACCTGTGAATCCTCACTACCACTAGCAATAAATGTGCTATTCAACCCGCCAAAGCAGGATCTTATCACATACTTGTTTTGCTGGTGACCCTCATACTTCATTGGTTTCTCCAACTTTCGAGCCATATCCCACATATGAATTTCCTGGTTGTTGAGATTGACAATAAAGAACTTGCTATCTCCTGAAACTGAAAGGGATGTGATCGAGTGATCAACGCAGATGACCCTCTCAGTATTGTTTCCTATGTTTAAAATCCGAATTTCTTTGTCTGAAAATACTGTGATAAGATTCTCCCCATCAGGTGTGACAGCAAGATCCACAATTTTGGGCATCCTAGCTCCTCTCCATGCCTTTATCTCATTTCCACTACAATCCCACCTGAAGATGCCCTTTTCGGGATCAGAGCTGCCACAAACAAATTGTTTTGAGTCGGGAAACCAAGCACAAGAGCTCACAATGAAGCCATGATCTCCAAATGTGTGCTTCAGTGTACCTGTTTGCACATCCCATAGCTTGAGTGCTTCCAAATTTCCACATGTGAGTAACATTGAGTCGTCAGGGCTCCATGCAACAAAAGATACTGGCTTTTCATGGCTTTGTAGAGTGTGTTTCTGAGTCAATTTGCCATCTTCCAGCACCTACCATGAGAATAAAGAAGTAAATCAAAAGGCTAAAAACACTATGATGTTCATTCTCCTTGAACACAAATTAAAAAAAAAGAGGGAAAACACAAAGTTACAAAACCAAGGCAAAATATATATATATATATATATATATATAAATTAATTATTAGTTTATTATGCAAGGATGTTCTTTGATGCAATGCAAAAAAGAATTATATGGCATTAGCAAACTGATAAACTGTAATGATCATAAGCTAGCCCAATAAGGCAGGCAAGAAAAATTAATATAAGATAGAGTTTCATTTCTTGAAGAATAATAGTATGTTACCTACTTCTTTACACCCCCATTCTAGGGTGATGATTGATTGGCAGTACTACTAATATTTCATTGTCTTTTGTCCTTATTTGTACTTTTTTTCCAATTAGAACACAACAAATAGTTTTTTGTCCCAATTTTTCTCATTTAAAACACAATTTTTTTCCAGTTTTGCATTCATTTTAAACTAATAAAATTTTCTTTTCCACTCGTAACCTCATTTTGAACAAAAAATATCACATTTTTCAATTTATTCAACTTAAAGCACATGAACAATTATTTTCTTCAATGTTACCCTCATTCAAGAAGAAATTGATGTATCTCATTCAATTAAATCAACATATTATACTGATACTTCTATATTACATTGGTCAAACAAGACATTGAAATAGGAAGAGTATATCCATTCATTAGTTTAATTCCATTGCTGTTACGTTTCTCATTCACTTTTCATTCTAGATACTAAAGTACTAAACAAGACCAAAGTATTTACTAGATGCACATAGATATAAATCCAGAATTTTTATTCTCAGGAATGACATTGGTGAGAGAAAACCGGCATTTGATTAATTGAATTAGATACTGAGCTAAATATTTTTAATATGTCTCAATGGTACCTTCCATATGATAGCTGTGCAATCACTTGATGACGAGGCTAAGTACTCTCCGTTATTAGAAAACTGAACAAACCAAACTTCATTTTTATGTTCTGTCAAAATCTGCAGATGACAAATATTGAAATATTTAAAGAATCATTATTATGTTTTCCTAAATTAACCAAATTAAAAGAAACTCACAGGGAGTGCAAATGAAGGGAACTTGATGCTTTAAATGTCTAAAAAACTGATATCATGCAGATCTGCAGAAGAGAAGACAAAACTACATCTAAAGTGAAAACCCAGCAGATGAGCAGATTACTGAAGACAAGAACCAAATGAATATTTGGCCCTGTAACAACAAACTGTACTAGTTGTCTGCTATAACAAGCACATGCAACAATATTCAACTATCCCATGTGCGTGCTTCCTGAATCATACACCATTTACGTAGGACATTTCACTGTATTGCATCATACAGGAGAACTTTACTCAAAGCGTTCCAATACAAGCAACACACCGTAGGCGTCTATGATTAAAAAAAAGAGAGGGAGAGGGATAATATCTCTATGGCATAGTTTTGAATGGTTTTTCCTCCCGATCACCAAATACATGCTAAAGGATCATAGTTTTCCAATGATTTCATGCTTTGCATATCATTATGAAAGTCAGAACAGGAATCTTAGAATTCAGAAGAAAAAAGTTCACCAGCAAAGCCCACCTGAACAGTCTCGTTAGGAATAAGATCACTGCTACAGGCATGGTCCACGTAAATGGAAACCGCACCAGTTGAATTATGATACAAGCATGAATCAATTTGAGCCAAAACAGCAGTTTCAACCAAATGTTCCAACCTTCTCTCAGGCAAAATAATTGGGGGAGGAAGTAATTCTCTCAACTCTTTCAATAAAGTTTTTCGTAATTCACGGACCATAGTATTATCTGTTCTAGCCAGCTGCATCTCCTTTGAAGAAAGGAAAGTATTAGCAAGATCATGAATTTTCTCTCTGCTCACTTGCAATGCAGAAACCTCTCTCTGCAAAATAGCTAAAGCCAACAATTCATCTCCACGACACAAATACTCAAAAATACACTGTTTGAATATAAGAAACAAAGCAGAAGCTCTTGTATCATCTTTCAGATCCCTGAATACATCAAGGGTACGAATGCAATCATCCCAATTCCCACTTAGAATATGAGACTCCAGAAATTCAAAATCAATAGATTTTTCTGAGATGCCAGACTCTGATTCCAGACATGAAGCAGACTTTTCATAGCCTAATAACTTTAGGCATTGAATTATCACTCTTATAAACTCATGCCTCTTTATAAGTTGTTTAGAGCCAAGAAACTTAGGCAAAGTCTCCGGGGCCATTGAAACCTGGCAAATTTCGATGTTTTGATTAACTTTCAAGCCTTCTGAACTCAAAAAAAATCGCATTTCTTCGTTTGGCAATGGTTCTCTATTCTTCAGGCAACCCAGACGAATGAAAATTCTCTACAGAAGCTCGATACCTATAACCTAATTTACCACCAAAAAAGTCTTATCATGGATATGCAAATTTATGATCTTATATGTAAATCCCATATGTCCTAGTGCTCGAATAATTTATTGAAAAGGTGAGGCAAATAAGAATTCCAAATTCTAATTATCTCAAATTACACTCAGAATCAGAACCTCGAATATTTTATGAATATAGCAATTTCCAAAGCTCGATAAAAACACTTGAACTTACAAGGATGCCAAAAGGATTAAAAAAAATCAGAATTATCATCTCCCACACCGCAAAATGAGTTTAATTGGGTAATTAAAATAACTTAAAATGAATATTTTACATCAACAAACCAAAATTTCTAAGCCCTTTAATGCCAAACCCTTGAAACTAGTACTAAACAAAAAAAAAATACAGACTTATATAAGATATAATATCCCTGAAAACTGATTCAGTCAAGTAAAATAAGACAACGAGTATAAGGATTACGAAATACTATTCCAGTACTAAAACGTGATCCAACAAAAAACAAATATATATTAGGTGCCTATAAAGAAGAAGAAAACTAAATAGAGTTAGAGAGAAGACTGCTATTGAGATAGCTGACCAGAATATAATTTTCTTGGTAAAGAAAAAATGCCTCTTCTTCGGTCTTACTCGCGGATATTAGCCGGGAATGGAAAGCTAGAATAAGGATGACGGACGAAACAGTAACTAGGATTAGGGAGAAGGAGAATCAACGAGAAATTTGCAGAACAGATTCATAACGCACTGTCGTACATCTATTTGCACCGATTATTGGTTCAGGTCTAATTTATACTTCATCGAGCAACGACCTGTCGTTTTCTATTTAATTATTTTAATTCATTAAATGTACTCTTCAGCCTCAGCTTCTTAGGATACACAACACCCGCTCTAAGCTCTAATTTTTAAGTTATGCTTACAATGATTCAAACTCACATTTAAAAGAATGTGAAGCACCATCTTTTTTACGAAATTAATGAGATAATGGATAATAATTACTTCTTTTTTTAAGTTATTAGTTTTATTAATATATGCTTTAGTTTTATTTTGATAATTTTATACTTTAATTTGAGTTATATAATTAGATAAATATGGACTATGATTTTAAAATTTAATTACTGATAATTAATAAGTTGAAATGTTTTAATATTATTTACAATTATAACGTAAACATTATAAATATAAGTATGAGTTAAGAATAAAAATATTAATAATTATCGTCGTAAATACTTTGAGAAATATAAATTTGAAATCATATTTGTATTCATAATAATTATGAAGTAATATGTGATTAAAGAATTTTAAAAATGAAAAATATTTAATTTTTAAAAAGATTTGAACATAAATCACACTATAATTGATGTAAGTATAAATTTATGTTAAACTCATATTTATCTACTCATTATTTTAACTTCATATAATATGTTTAAGGGAAAAAAATCTTGAAACATTTATGTTGTTTATATTGGTTTTCTTCTTTCTTTAGTAGTGATTGTCTTATATATATTCTTATAATTATTTTTATATTCAATGACCCTTTTGACAATAAAGATTACAAAAATTCATTTTATATTCTAAATTACTAATAATCACTTAAATCCTATCCTATAGAAATTTTATAAACATTTTCCCTTAATTCAAACCAACTCTATGTTAACATAGGTAAACTTATTAACTAAAAAAGTGTAGAAGAATTATCTAAGGTGGCGTTTGGTTCGTGGAATGGAATCGGAATCGGAATCAGAATCGGAATGGAATGGAAAGGAAACAATTTTGTTTGGTTTGACCACTGGAATTAAGCTCGGAATCAGGATTATAGTGTTTGGTTTGCCACTAGAATGGAATGAAAAAAACTTTAAATGACCTTAATACCCTACATGCTGTAAAGTTCAAATAATATCATTTATTCGTCAGACAAAATACATTATTGAAATCATTATTTTTCTAAATAATTATTACTTAATTAAAATATATATATTATTAAAATTATTATTTTTCTAAATAAGATTTAGGGTTTTGAGGTTTGTGATGTGGGATTTAGGGTTTAGGAATTTAGGATTTGGGGTTATATTTGTAGGTTAAGGTTTAGGGTTAAAATTATTATTTTTCTAAAAATGGTTTAGGGTTTTAGAATTTTGGATTTGGGGTTTAGGGTTTAGGATTTGGAATTTGGGGTTTAGGGTTTTAGGATTTATGTTTTAGGGTTTTGGGTTTTGGGATTTATGTTTTAAGGTTTAGGGTTTAGGGATTTGGGGATTTGGGGTTTAGGGTTTTAGGATTTGGAATTTAGGGTTTAGGGTTTTGGGATTTATGTTTTAGGGTTTTGGGATTTATGTTTTAAGGTTTAGGGTTTAGGAATTTTGGGTTTAGGGATTTAGGGATTTAGGGATTTAGGGTTTAGGGTTTTAGGATTTGAAATTTGGGTTTAGGGTTTTAGGGTTTTAGGGTTTAGGGTTTTAGGGTTTAAGGATTTGGGTTTTAGGGTTTTGAAATTTTGAGGTTATATTTTAAGTGAGGGTAAAATTGAAAAAAAAAGTTTAGATGAGAATGAAATTATGATTACCAAGGAAGGGAGAAGGAATTGTGATTCCTTCTCTTTTAGTAATCTGATTCCATTTCGCCCTCTATTCCGTCCAACCAAACACACAAAATGGAAGGAATCAATTCTGATTCCATTCCATTCCCCCCAACCAAACATGGGGTAAGAATTATGATTATTTAGTTGTTTTTCTTTGCTTAATTTAGTTGCACATTTTTCATGTTATTCAAATCATTATAAAAATATATAAAAGAATCCAATATCTAATACACAATCAGGTTAAACACTTACTGACTTCTTAAGAACTCGTTTCAAACTTGCAAACAACAGAATGATAAACACTTAATAAATAATCAATGCAGTAGTATACAAAAATCACATATGTATAGTATTATAAAAGAGATATAATATTCAATATTTAAAAAGTATGCAACAAATAATGAAAACTTTATAATCAGAGTATAAACCTCAATGTGTTAAAACATACACAATTTAAACTCATATTGTACTAACCAAACAATAGATCATGTACAACATCATATATAATAAGACAAACACACATAGAACTTCTATCAATGTGATAAATTCTCATATTTCTTATGAAAATCACTCAGTAGCAAACAAATTCACTAAGTAATAAAACAGATGCAACTCGATAGAAATATAAATGTAAATACCTCTATCAATTAATATCATTGCCCCAACTACCTATTATTGTCTTCACTTGTTGTCTCCACAACAACTTGATATAACACACGAACCCAACTTTCCTACAAAGTTAACACCACTCAATGTAGTGTGATCAGTAACCGAAGATTAGTAAAGTGGATCATAATGTGAACAACCAATCATGGGTACTACACTCAACTATGAACCACCAACAACCAACCATGGGAAATACACTCAACCATATACCACCATATCCAAATGTAGGAAATACACTCAATAATGTACCATGTACTAATACTATCCAACCCAATCTCATAGTGTTATTCTTACAATATTTGTAAAATAGTGAAGAGCTCTAAATACTCAAGCACGCTATTTTACCCACAACAATGTAGCATAAATAATGAAATATAGTCAAAGTAATTTATGATACAAAAGAAATTTTTAGAGTTTATTTTGGAAGAGTTTATGTGTAGAAATAATGCTTGGGAAATGCCAAGAGATGGAGGTATTTATATAAGCAACAATGGTACCAACGACCACCATCGTTGAGGTGCCAAAAATTTAATTTTTTTGTTTCCAAAATTACCAAGTAATTTCCATAAATACTCACACACGAAACAAAACAAAAATTATCATTCACAACCTAACATGCATACTAAGAAACCAACCATATGGTGTGTGTATAACATATGTTCAGTCACAATGTATCTAACTATGTACTATGTACTTGTGTGCATTACTAATCAACAGTAAACAACCTTACACAAAGTAAGACAAAAACACTTAGTAAAATAGATATTTTTTGTGTTTTGCACACAAAAAGTCAATAAAGACACAAAGGACTATAGGACTTACATTATTTCCTTTTGGTTTTTTGTGTCAAAACACTAAACAACTAAGTACAGATGCACAAAAAACATAAGATGATCATGAAAATGACCTAAAGATGTTTGTTCTCATGAATAAAACATTGATGTATTCTCAAAACCAAGCAACACACTTACTTTAAGTGCATTCATCTTGTACGCTTCATCCATATTTTAAGATTAACTAATCCACACTTTGTCAAGTTGAAATGCGGGGGTCTCAAAGTAACTACACACAGCACTTCTAAAGTTAGATGGTTTCAATTTACACCTATAACTTGCACAAACAAAACAAGCATATATCTCGTGAACGTATCATGTAAAAATAGTGTGCAGTCTATCCAATCACTATCGTGTTACCCTTATATAGGTACATATTGATAGGCTAAACACATATAATCATGTGGAAGAAACTCATGTAATGTACATAACTCTCCTTGACTTCATACCATACTCCTCATAAGTAAATGCAAGCCATGCAACAAGGTGTGGTGTGATCATATATGCACCACTATGTAACACACAGTATGGCAACAAATACATAGTTGTGCACCTAAGTTTCTCCCATTTTGACACAAAAAGTAAAAAAAACATATGAAGGAGAGAAGACATACAAGTATGCAATAATCACGATAGTAAAACAAAAAAACAAGATACAACACATTTAGAAACAGAGATCAAAGAAATACACCAAACTTATTCTCATTAATAAAACAATATTTTACAAATTTTATTTAAATAAATAAAAATGAAATAAACTAAAACAACAAGAAAATAAGTTCAACACTCTTTGTCACCCTCTCCAGTAACATGATCCTAGTGAACACTATTACATAAGGATCAGCCAAAATTAGTAAGGGATAATAGGTGGTACAGGTAGTGGAGGTGCAAAATAGTTGTAAACAACTTGGGTAACAATAGGGTCAGTTTCATCTCCACCAAAGTTTTTGAAAAGGGAAGAGAGTGATCCAAAGGATAAGTTACCAAAAAGTGTATTTCCTTTGGAACTAAAGTTGTGGTCTAATTGATGCAGAAGAAATAGTTGAACCGTAAATAGGTGGTAGTGGAACAGGGTGGTAAAAGGTCACCATAGCTTGAGTAAGTGCCTAAACCTTTTACATATCCATGTAATTTCGATCGAATAAGTGTACCTCAAGAAGGAGATTATTTGTTACACAAAAAGACTCATAACTAAGGAGAAGATAAGTAAAAAAAATAGAAAATCTGGAATGGAATTATAATGAGTGGATTGAGTAGTGTTTTGAGAAGAAAAATAGGAAGGGATAGATGAGGAACGCTATGAAATTCATTTGAAAGGAAATAAAGAGAGTGAAAGTGCAACTCTATTATGATAAGAAAATGAGATATTACAAAAAATGATCGAATCCCAAGTGAAAATCAATGAGGAATAGTGAAGCGAAGAATAAGAAAGAGCAATCGACATAAAATGATGATCCTATAAATCATGCCAACTAGATCTATAGTCTCACCATTTAGAATAGTGTTATATAATGTGATATTATGATTCTGAGAATAAGTATGAATAAATGCACTATCAATAACATTAAGATGACAACTAGGGGCATCTTTGTTAGCAATAAGGGAGCCTCAATTATAAGTAGGGTTATTGGTCGGAAAATCATCCACTATTTTCTATATTTAAGTTTACAAAGAACAAGTAGAATATTATTTATAGGTTTAGATTGGAAACTATTAAGTTCTGGCATCTCTCTTTTGATACTTGTGTTTTATTTCCATGTTTCAGATGGTGATAACTCACCATTTACATATATCATAGTTGACGAAAAAACATGAGGGCCATTGATTTTTTGCATAGTACTATCTTGCCCTTGTTTTTTGCAGGCTATGTTCATACTAAGAAGGAAGGAAGGAAGGAAGGAAGGAAGAAAAATATTAAAGGAAAAAAAACTTTATTAAGCTTAGAAATATTTGACTATAAGGTTGTCTGAGCTACGCGTGAACTTATAAGAAATATGTTGCTTTGCATCAAGAAGTTCCTTGGAAAGAGAAGAATTGTATTTATATGTTGTTGTTGGGAAATTACGCAAATTCTCGATAAACTAGATTTATGAGAAAACAAAATAGAAATAACACACAAATTTGATAATAGAGTTTGGTCAATCTTGTTTACGTCTTCGGATCTGCTGCAGATTTTTTTACTGAAAGGAGAAAAATTACACAAGATGTTTACAACACTCAAAACTCACAACCCATAACCCAATTACACCCAAGAAAATTACTCTCAATTTTTTCTCACAAAAGTTTTTCTCTCAATTGGAATGAACACTTGGTTGATTAATTCATTACAATTACACATATATTTATAGGAAAATTCACTCCTTGAATTACTCCTTAAATTAATGGTTCCTTGAATTAAGCTCCTTGTTTTACTCCATATTTTGCTCCTTAATTTAAGGAGCTTTATAGCAGTCTCCAGCAATCTCCAACAATCTTTCACTTGAAGACTGATTTCAATCTATCTTCACACCTCGATCAATGCATCAACTTTTCTAGTCTTGTTACTCTAGTAGACCAACTGAATTTGAGCACAACTTCAATTTATCAATAGTCACCACCTTTGTTAACATATCCGCTAGACTTTTTTTTCTTTGAATCTTTTCCAGTATTAACACATCATCTTCTAATAGGGATCTGATGAAGTGATAATGAAGTCTAATATGCTTGGTTCTAGAATGAAATGTTGAATTCTTCACAAAGTGTATTGCACTTTGGCTATTACTGTGTAGAACATTCTTCTCATGTTTGAATCCCAACTCAGTTAACAAACCTTGAAGCCATATCATTTCTTTATTGGCTTCAGTCACTGCTTTATACTCAGCCTCTGTAGTGGATAGAGTGAAAAAAAATTGTATTTGTGACATCTAACTAACAGTTGTAGTTCCAACAGTGAATATATAATCGGTGGTGCTTCTTCGGTGATCAACTTCACCTCCAAAGTCTACATCTACGTAGCCTTGTACTTTTAATTATCCTTTACTAAAGTATAAGCACTTTTCTATGGTGCCTCGTAGATACCTCAAAATTCACTTGACTACTTCCCAATGAGTTTTCCTTGGGTTTGACATAAATCGGCTAACAACTCCCACTACATGGCCAATGTCTGGTCTCGTACATATCATTGCGTACATCAAACTTCCAATGGCTGAGGCATAAGGAACCTTAGCCATGAATTTTCTCTCTTTCTCTAGCTAAGGGTGTGCTAACTGGCTTGGTGTCACCCATGTTGAATCTCTACAAAACACGATTGATGTACTCTGCTTGAGATAACTGCAAGGATCATTTCTTCTTATTTCTTGTGATTTGCATTCCAAGAATCTTCTTTATTGAACCCAAGTCTTTCATGTCAAACTCCTTTGACAATTGTTGCTTCAACCTTATAATATTATCCATATCTGAACCTGCTACTAGCATATCATCAACATAAAGTAGTAAAATGATATAACTGGACCTATATCTCTTGAAGTAGCAACAATGGTCAGCATTGTACTTTTGGAAACCTTCCTTGTGCATGAAGCTGTAAAAAAATTTGTACCATTGTCTCGGGGCTTGTTTCAGGCCATACAAACTCTTCTTAAGTCTGCACATCATGTTCTTCTTCCCTCTTTCTGAGAAACCGTATGGTTGGTACATGTATATCTCTTCATTCAAATCTTCATGAAGGAATGCAGTCTTCACATCCAACTGTTCAAGATGAAGATCTTCAATGGCTATTATACTCAACACAGATCTGATAGTATTGAGCTTAACAATAAGAACGGAAATGCCAGTGTAGTCAACTCCTTCCTTCTATTGAAACCCTTTGACAACTAGGCGGACTTTGTATCTCTTGAAACCATCATGCTCCCCTTTCACCCGGTACACTCATTTGTTGTGAAGTGCCTTCTTTCCCATAGGTAACTCAGATAGTTCCCATGTATGGTTGGAGATGAGAAATTTTATTTCTTCTTTCATGGTAAGCTATCACTTGTCGGAATCTCGAGTCTAACAAGTTTCATCATAGCATTGAGGCTCCCCTTCATCAGTCAGTAACATATAGTTCATGTATCTCATATTAGGCACATGAGGTCGAGAATACCTTCTCAATACAAGAAATAGAGTAGGAAACTGTGGTGTGTCGGACTGCTGCGTACTGTTCTGTCCAACAAGTTCCTCTGACTGAGGATTTGTTACAATTGGTTCTGTTACGGAACTATCTGGGACATCATCTACATCTGCAAATACTGACTCATTCTGCTCTGAGTCATTAGTGTCTATTTTATGCATGTCCTTAGACATCACCCTTTCATTGAAAATCACATATCTACTAGGGATCACTTTCTTGTTTTCTTCGTCCCAAATGCGGTAGCCAAACTCATCCTCACTATAATCAATGAATGTGCATTTCTTGGATTTGGGATCAAGCTTATTCTTGCCTTGATCACTAATATGCACAACTGTTACACAACCAAAAAAATTTAGATATGATAATTTCACCTCTTTTATGCTTCATACCACCTTTGGTATTTTGTGTTCCAATGGAACAGATGGGCCTCGGTTGATCAAGTAAGCTGCCGTGTTGACTACATCTACCCAGAACTACTTCGGTAGCCTTCACTATATACGAATGCTTCTGGCTCTTTTTGTCAACATTCGGTTCATACGCTCAGCTACACCATTATGTTGAGGCGTGTCTGTCACAATTCTTTCTATTCTGATCTCGTGCTCATAGTAGAAATTTTTGAATCTGGTGTCTTCATATTCACCATTGTTGAGTGTTTTGCAACACACAAAAAATGTGCAAGTATACACGGTCACAAGTAATAAAATTTGTAAGTAAAGTATCGTTCCCACGGAGATTTGTTACTATAGTTTGTTGAGTACTAAAATTATCTCTCTCTGATTTTATTCAAAACGATCGTTGATTCGAACAAATGTAAAAAAAGAGTTAAAAAGAAATTAAAAGAAATCTAGGATTGCAATTTTTCACCAAATTAATCAACTCAAATCATTTTATTTTCTTTTGATTTATATTTTTTAGTACATTTAATTTGTCAATCGAAAACTTCTAATTTTATCCATACATCTCTTCCGAGCTCCGTACAAACACACCTCGTTAAATTAATTCACTATATTCCTATGAAAATTAAATTCACCGAGATTCATTACGTTTTAAGTTTTCAAATGGCCACACATACAATTAGGGTATATTCCTATCCTTCATCATACATGTCATTCTATTTACGAGCAATATACACACAAATGTCTCTTCCAAGTTTATACATGTGTCACAGATCGTTTCGATAAGATTCGTAAATAATCAAAAAGCATTAAACACAAAATAGAACGAACAAATCGAACGTCTTATAAATCTATCAAAAATAATTAAAATAAAAACATCATAAATTTAGATCTAATGCAACCCTCGCTACTACAAAACTGGGTATATAAGTCGATACGTAAAGTCGGTTTTTTCTAAAAACCGACTTTAAATTAGTTTAAAGTCGGTTCGATGTCGAACCGACGCTATCCACGTAGGACGTAGCGTCGGTTGATGTGTCAAACCGACGCTATCCACGTAGCGTAGCGTCGGTTGACACCTGGAACCGACGCTATCCACGTAACATAGCGTCGGTTCGACACGTCAACCGACGCTACACACGTGGATAAATATTTTCTCTTCTTTCTTCCCAGACAGAAACTATTTTCAGCGTTCCAGAACTCTAAAAAATCGAAAACCTTCTCCTCCATTTCTCCTCCACTCTTTCTCATTTTTCGGCCACCTACGACTACCATTTCCAACATCGGTTAGTGAGTTTTCTTCCTCTCTAACTAATCTTTTAGATCCCCTATTATTCATATTTTTTTCCTGTTATTATGTGTTATTATTTATATGTATAGATTGTTGTATTATATATGTAGGTTTCTATTATAACATAAGGAGAAGAATATGACGATCTTGAATAAAATAGAACAAAACCATGGTAATTTTTCTGTTATTAATTAATATTTTATTTTTCAAATATTTGTATTATTTGAAATATTTGTTAAACTGATATTGATTTTTTTTCTGCTCGAATACAGGTTGAATATGAATAAATTAAAAAAAAAAAGTTAAAGTCGGTTCAGAGGCGTGTGTACGTGGGGGACAGCGGCTGGACGCGTCAGAGAATAGGTCCCACCTACACGCCGGCCTGCGCGGCAGTGGACTCCACTCGGGCGCTGAGTCGCATGATAAAGAATCTACACCCACGCGATTTGGTTGGGCGTGATCTGCACGCGCGAATCGTAGCCGTTTCTTCTTTGATCGGACTGTCGACGTTTGGCGCGTGGTTCTCTCATCTGCGCAGAAAATTAAACTTTAATTAATTGGATTTTGGCCCACAAATTTATTTCAAATTACATTTTCAACTTTCTTTAATTACAGTTTAGCCCTTTTCTAATTTAAATTAAATTTTTAAACTTTTAATAATTAAAATCAAGCCCGAATTTAATTTAAATTATATTTTTGACTTTTATAAATTGTAATTAAATACTCTATTATTTGAAATTATATTTTTGGACACAAATTTGCAATTAAGTACGTTTTCGATACAAATTATTTAATTTTTATTAAAAAATATAAAAAATAGTAAATACTAATTTATTCATCGAAAATTAACTATAAACATTAATAAAATAGCAATTATAATTAATAAAATAGGTGAAAATAAATATATAAAATACAGTTATCAACCACTATTATTGATTTTGAGCTTTTTTATCTTCAAACTCGTCTCATTTTCCACCATAGCTTTCCATATTCTGAAAGCCTCAAATACTTTAGACTTATACTTTAGAAAGTAAACTCATACTTTCCGAGAGTGAAAATCGATGAAAGTCACGAAGTAGTGTTTCCCACTAATGAATTTCTCCTTGTTTTGTTTCATGTTTTGCTCCTTAATTTTCTCCTTAAATTAAGGAGCTTTATAACAATCTCCAACAATATCCCACTTGAATGTTGATTTCAATCTATCTTCACACCTCGATCAATGCAGTAGTTTTTCTAGTCTTGTTACTCTAGTAGACCAACTAAAGTTGAACACAACTTCAGTTTCTGGCAAGCTTCCACTTGCTGGCATCTCGAGTTTAACAAGTTTTATCATAGCATTTAGGCTCCCTTCCATAAGTCAACAACATATAATTCATGTATCTCATGTTAGGCACATGAGGTCAAGAAGACCTTCTCAACACAGGAGCTGGAGTAGAAGGTTGTGGTGTGTCAGACTACTGCGCATTACTCTGTCCAACGAGTTCCTCTAGTTGAGGACTTGCTACAATTGGTTCCTTCACGGAACTATCTGGGACATCATCTACATCTACAAATATTGACTCATTCTACTTTGAGTCGTTGGTGTCTATTTTATGCATGTCCTTATACATCACTCTTTCATTAAAAATCACATCTCTACTACGGATCACTTTCTTGTTTTCATCGTCTTAAATGTGGTAGCCAAACTCATCCTCACCATAGTCGATGAAGGTGCATTTCTTAGATTTGGGATCAAGCTTATTCCTGCCTTGATCACTAATATGCACAAATGCTATACAGTCGAAAACTTTTAGATGTGATAGTTTTACCTTTTTTCCGCTTCATACCTCCTCTGGTATTCTATGCTCCAATGGAACAAATGGACCTCGATTGATTAAATAAGCTATCATGTTGACTGTTTTTACCCAGAACTACTTCGGTAGACCTGATTGTTTACGAATGCTTCTGACTCTTTCTGTCAATGTTCGTTTCATATACTCAACTACACCATTGTGTTGAGGTGTGCCTGACACAGTTCTTTCCATTTTGATCCCGTGCTCATAGTAGAAATTTTTGAATCTGGTGTCTTCATATTCACCACTATTATCGGTTTTGAGCTTTTTGATTTTCAAACTTGTCTCATTTTCCACCATAGCTTTCTATCTTCCGAAAGCCTCAAATACTTTAGACTTATACTTTGGAAAGTAAACTCATACCTTCCGAGAGTGATCATCAATGAAAGTCACGAAATAGTGTTTCCCACCAATGGATGAGACAGTCGTTGATCCTCAAACATCAGAATGGATAAGCTCTAACCTTTCATTCTTTGGGGTTCTGCCACTTGTCTGAAAGTTGACTTTTTTTACTTTCCAAGTATGCAATCTTTGCACATGTCTAGCTCCGCAGATTGTAGACCTGGAAGTTTTCCTTTTGAGTGCATAATCTTCATCCCCTTCTCACTCAAGTGGCCTAGTCTCTGGTGCCACAGATTTGGTGTTTCATTGCCTACTACAACTATGATTGAACAACGTGCCCCTACTTTCATGTAAAGAGTGCCACTCTTCTTGCCTCGAGCAACCACCATTGCACCTTTTGAAATCTTTCAATCATCACCATGGAAGATCGTAGTGTAGCCTTCACTAGCCAATTTCCCTATTGAGATTAAGTTATTTCTTAGGTTGGGAATATGCCTGACATCCTTCAGTTCCCAAACAGACCCGTTCAACTTAATCTTCACTACACTTTTGCCAATAATAGTACACTGTTGATCATTACCAATATATACATTTCCAAGGTTTCTAGGGATATATTTTTCAAAGAATTCTTTCTTTGAAGTAACATGGAACGATGCTCTAGAGTCTAACACCCAAGATTCTTCATTGCTCTCCAAAGAGCATATCAATGCATCATCTCCTCCATCTCCACCTGAGGTGGGAGTAACATTTGCCTCTACCTTCTCTTGTTTGTCCTTCGGTGCACTTTTACACTAATTTTTGTAGTGCCCAGTTCTCCCACAATTCCAAAAATCGATAGTCTTCGAGCTATGAGAATTATTAGGATTCCTAGATTTGGACCTTCTATCCTTTGATCTACCTTGGTAGTCTGTTCTGCCATGTCCATTCCCTCTGGTTGAATCTCTTCCTCTTGACTTTGTATGCAAAACTAAAGAGGTTGATGATTCACTCGACTCTCTACGTCAGATCTCTTCACTGAGAACCAGATCACGAACATCGTCAAATTTCAACTTATTATTTTATGACGAGCTACTCACAGCCATGACAGTAGCATTCTAACTTTCTGGTAAAGAAGACAAAAGTATCAATGCTCGTACTTCTTCATCGAATTCAATTTCAACTGAACTCAACTGGGTTGTGACTGTGTTGAGTTCATTGAGATGTTGAGCTACCGATGCGCCTTCTGTCATCCGCAAATTGAACAAACGTCTCATCAAGTGCACTTTGTTTGAGGCCGATGAATTCTCATACATATTGGAGAGAGTTTCCATAAGACCCACCGTGGTCTTTTCCTTTACTATGTTAAAAGAAACATTGCGGGATAACGTTAATCAAATAACTCTGAGAGCTTATCTATCTAGAAGATTACAATCTTCTTCCTTCATAGCCTATGCCTTCTTCTCTAAAAGAAGTTGATACAAATTTCTTTGAGACATATAATCTTCTATCTGCATTTTCCAAAACCCAAAATCTGTGTCATCGAATTTCTCGAGTTTCACCCTTCCTTCATCTACAGTCATTACTCACTCAAATCTGATTTCCTCCAAATCGTTTCTGAATATCTCTACAAACCACTGTGTATTAGAACACCTCTGTCAATGAACAAATATCGTCGACAAATTTCACTATTCGCTATTCATGTAAATAGTAACCTTGTAGGAAATTGACAGAAATCACCAACAAAAGCTTTGATACCAGTTGTTGGAAAATTACGTAAATTTTCGATAAGTCAGATTTATGAGAAAGCAAAATAGACAAAATAACACATAAATTTGATAACGAAGTTCGGCCAATCTTGCTTACGTTTCCGGACCTGCTATAGATCTTTTTACTGAAAGGGGAGAAATTACACAAGGTGTTTACAACACTCATAACCCACAACCCACGACTCCATTACACCCAAGAAAATTACTCAATTTTCTCCCACAATTTTTTTTCTCTCAATTAGAATGAATACTTGATTGATTAATTTATTATAATTACACATCTATTTATAGAAAAATTTACTAATTGAATTACTCCTTAAATTACTCTTTGTTTTGATACTTGTTTTTCTCTTAATTTAAAGATTTTACAACAATCTCCAACACCTTTCTCCTGTTAAAGAGTGTGTGCAGATTTGCCTTCAATTGAAGTTACACATCCACGGAAATGAAAAAAACAAAGACTCTATCTCTTCATATGTTTTTGAGTTATCATTGCCCCTGTTACTATTAAACTGTTTACTAAAATGCATAAACGACGCGCCTGCAGAATCATACTGTTTTTCTTATAATAAAATGTTTTAGTTTTTCGTCTCGTCCCTTTTGTTATTTCATTCAGTGGCAAAATTGAAAGCTAATGGCATAGGGGCGGTATATGGTAGATTGTTGATAGGAACAGCAGAGAAGATACCACCCACGGAACTCCTTGATACCACTGGTGCTGGCGATGCATTTATTGGTGCAGTTCTTTATGGTAAGATAAACCAACCACTACATTGTTCCTGAAGCTTTGTTAATGCATATTCTGCATTGTTTAGATGGTTCAACCAATGGTTGTAGTGCCATCGAAGTATAATCCAGAAGTAATAGTACTACCTCTCATCGAGTAACTTTAAGGAAAGCTTATTTTTAGTTGATATAAACTGACGCAATCGTCTTTGTCAGCTTAAGAAGCATAAAATTGTTTCTGCACTAATTTTTCTCATTTAATTATTCATACATACTATTATAAAGGATGAAATTCTTTTGTTTCTTGATACAATTAATTATACAGTGCTGAGTCTCCTAAGTAGGAGGGGATACTCAAATTTCTGATGCATTCTTGTATTTGTACTTATGATTGACTGGGAATCTATAATTGTTGTCTGTTTTATCTGTAGCCATTTGCGCCAACATGCCAGCCGAGAAAATGTTGCCTTTTGCTGCTCAAGTGGTAAATCAACATGTTACTTGTGTCAACTGACCAGAATGATGTTCTAATGGTTGCCATTTAATCATGCATCTACTTGGTATTGTTACAGGCTGCTTGCGGCTGTAGAGATTTGGGTGCTCGAACTGGACTTCCGCACCAGGACAACCCACGCTTGGCAACACTTTTGGGCTGAATACAAGACAATGGAAATTTCAAGTCGAATGGAAAACATGGGAAGAACATTAGTTCATGAGAGTTCCGTCACCTAACAAATAGGCATGCTTTTGTTAAATAAAATCTGCTCCATGTAATAAAGATACAGATAACGACACCATATATTATTCCAAGTTGTCTTCGCCTTTTAGGTTAACTCTGATTACTCTTCATGTCCATATGTGAATTAGATTAGAGTTACTCGTATGATATGGCAAAAAGTAGTTAACCAATGAAATAAAAAGAAAACTGATCCAACCCTACAGGCTTCAAATAAAAGACGGTTTGACAATTGGGATGTTTATATGTCTCAACTCTAGTTCTTAAGCAAACAACATATTCCCAATTATGGTTGTGTAACTTTTGAAATGTTCAAAAAAGTGTCTCAACACTCAATCATTCCAAAACTGGCTAAAAGCATTGCAGCCTGCAACAAACTATATATATTTATAGTGATTCTATCAAACATTAAGATTCATTCCTTTTTCGTTTTAAGTCACAAATTTAAATCATATAAAAATATAATTTGATTTAAACTATATATATATATATTCATGCAATACATAAAAGTGCAGATCTTTTCTTTCCACATACACATAACTCTCAATTAACAATAAATAGTTATCGTAAACATGTTCAAAAAAAGGGGAAAGCAATATCCAATAAAACCAACACAATGTTTTTACTTTTCCCTCTTCAGCTAACTACAATGCACATAATAAGTGGATCTACAATAAGCTATCAGCCCTTGTGGGAAGCCTCTTGAAGAAGCTAGCAGCTCGAGAAGGCAACATGTTCCTGAACCTTGGTGGCCTTAGCACATACAAACCCCACAAAGCAATCACAAGTCTGATGGGCACAACATAAAAACCAATGGAAGCAACCAAGCAAAATATCACAAACAGAAATGTTGCCCGCGTGTCTCTCCAGCTTAACAGTGCATGGAAACGTTCACCTTGCGAAGCCATATCACCAACAACAATTTGAATCCTTCCTGCCACACTTCTTAGCCTATCATACCTCATTCGAACAACATCAGCACTTCGACTCGTAGGGAATGAATCAAACTCCTCATCCAATTCATCAGGATAAACATTCTCTGCATGGGATAGGCGGGTATCCATGTGGGGTGGATGACGGGGACGAGACTTGTATCTCCATAGTCCCAAAAAGGCCATGTAGAGCAATATGCTAGGAATTATGAGCTCTGGATATGTTACGAGCAAAAGGAAACATGCCACAAACAGGGCTGAGAAAATTGGCTTGTACCAATTGCGAATTGACTCAAACCAACTTTTCATGGCAACAAAACCAGAGAGAACATTCATAAGCCGAAAGAAGTTAGCTTTGCTTCTTCTCATGCACCACATATGGGAGTCATGATCAAGCATATATTCCACCACATCACGGCACAGAGGTGGTTCTGTCAAGCTAAGACGCGATGCTACCACATTCACGGCTTGGTACCTCAAGCTTTCCAACTGATTCACACTCAACGGGTGCACATAATGCATCTTAGGTAGCAACGGCATTGTGTACATATGCAACATATTGCCCATATTAGCACATGAAAACCTGACTGCCAAATGAAGCTCTCCCATTTTCTTCACTCCAGAGGAATGTAACATAAGCAGGGGATATGAATGAGTGTAAACTCTATCCGATTCAAGAGTAGACAATCGAATCCGAACCTTACCAATCCGAGAGTCCCGGCCTCTAGTAACGTTAGCAGGGTTCTTGTCTACGCGAGAATTATCAAACACCCCAAATGTAATGACAGTGCAAGGATCAAACACTTCAAAAGTATACTGCTCATTCCATTTGGGTGCCAAGCTATCAACCACAGTTCGAGTTCGAACCCATTTCTGCCCATACTTTGCAACACAATATGCATCAGTTGAGCCTCCACTGCCTTCTTTGATTTTCACAGGCATAAGCCCTGTTGCCCCCAAAATACCAACTTCAAGCACACCAATGTGAGGCTTCCATAGTAGCTTCTCAGTTGGTCTAACATCACTACTATACATTGTGGCTTCATCTAACACATGATAACCTCCATCAAGTGAAACCCTCAGATGCATCCTAGAACCAAACCTTGTCATCATTTTCGACTCAGCTGCATTACTGAACTGGTTATCAAGATTAAACCATCTCGAAACAACTTGTTTTTCGTCATTTCTCCTTTCAATCATTGTCAATGGAAGAACCAATCTACCCAAAGCTTCATCTCTACCAGGTCCAACACGATCCTCAACAAAAATTAACAAGTAATCTTCAAGAGGCTCAGCTACCACAAACAACATTTCTTCATTCCAATAAGGGTTTGATAAACTCCTAGTAGTGCTGGCTTGAGAAATTCTAGTCCTAAAAACCTGATTTCCCACTTGTGTTTTCACAGAAAGCTCAGGAAACCTCATCAAGGTCGAACCTTTCTCACCCAAAATAATGTCTTGAGCTTCAATAATGGATAATCTCAGATACCAAAGTTTAGGGGAAAGATAAATCTTGGATTTAATAGAAGAGAGACCATCAAAATGAACATTTGCAGCTTTTGCATGCCAAGATTCAGCAAAAGCTTCATCAACTTGAGTACCAAACCAAATAGAAACCATAACCTCCCCTGTTTTAGATTTATCACCTTTCTTATCCTCCATTCTATACCATTGTGGTGCTAACTGACTATCTGGTGGAACTCGTCTTGGTACTTCGCTTAAATCAAACCAAACACGACCCAAGTAATCATCTTTATTACCCTCTTTAACAAAAACCTCAACCATTGATGATTGTATGCAATCTTTAGAAAAGGCAAAAGCTTGATTCCACTCACTGTTGTTCAAACTTACCCTGTTCGTCATTCCTTTGTAGTTCCCAAGTTTCACTTCAGCTATCAATTCTGCACCGCTAAACAAAGATATGCCTCTGGTTTTTACAACTCTGACGTAAAGATACTGCATTTGCTCTACAAGATCGTAGGTTGAGCAAGTTTTGTTCTTTTGCAAAGATTCTCCCCCGAGTTGAGGCCGAGTCTCCTTTAGGGAAAACTCGGTCGACCGATTTGAGTAAAAACTGGACCCAACCTGACCAACACCACCCCCGAAAGTTCCTAAGCTACTCGCGGTGCCACCACTGATGGGAATAACAGGACCTGATCCAGAGGTTATGACAACAGGCTTGAGCTCACCTGGGTTCGGTTCCACAGGCTTTGGGTGGTTCTGACTATTCTGGGTTGCTCTGTTTTCTTGACTTAGTTGTTGCTGCGTCGTCATTAACGAGTTTGGTCCTGGAAGTTTCTTGCTTCTCTTGTTAAAGCCAGAAGAAAAGGAACCAGAAATAGTAGAGGGTGCTACTATTCCATTGGTCCCTGTTTCCTTAACCTCATCTCGTGTTGAAGTGTAAAGCTTTAAGCTTATTTCCCCTCTAACATGAGAAAATAAGCTCCTTTTGTCAAGAGTATAAAGTGCTGCAATTTCTTCACCAACTTTAGCAATGTTAGAGCCAGAGATTCTGACTTTACCCAGAAAATTTCTGCTGTTAGCTGACCTTCTCTCATTGAAGACATTAACTTCAATGGTTCTGTAAGGAAGGTCAGCAACATCTCTAACAAGGAAGACAAGCTTTTCGTTCCAAATGGGGTTCAAATCTTTATATTTCACTTGGGTTCTAAGTCGCTGGTTTTCAAACTCAACTTCTACAAATGGAGATGACGAGCCTTCCCCATCTTTAGGCATGAGATTGTGTGCTCCTATCACTTCCACAACCAGCTTCTCTCTACTGTAGTTCTCGTTCATGGTTTCTTACAGAATTGATGATGGAGAGAGAGATAAAAAGAAGTATTCGAAATAGAGAGAGCACAGTGGAGTATAAATTTGAGAGGCTCAAGACGAGGTTGAAAAATCACTGGGCAAATGCAGAAGAGCGTGCTCAACAGTAACAGAGTTTTCTACTTTACATATGACTGGACTGAGTTTGGTAGAGGAGGATTACAGTCAAAACCCCACGTACTTTTCTTAACCCGTGTAGTAAACGCCCCAATGAGGCAATAACTACCATGACTTGACCATACAGACCGGATATAGTGGGTCCCATTTTATCCTTGATGTTTTTCTTGCTGAGAATGAACATTCTTAACTTTATAACCTACGAATTTAGACAGGTAATTTAACATTTTATCATTAACTTGACTTTGCCCGAGAACACAATCGGTATGTTTGTTTTAGGAGTAGATCTAAATTATTCATATAACGAAGTAATCCTCGAGTCTAATGAAATTTGAAGAATATTTTTACTTTCTAGAAAAACCAAATATTTAATAAAAATTGAAAAATTAATTTAATTAATATAAAATATATTTTAAGAATAATTAAAAATATTATTTTTAATAAAAAAGTTAATACGATAGATTAAGATGATAAGGTATTTCATATTAATAAAGGATGGTGATATTATTTGAGTTTTTTTTGTTATTATCGTAATATAATTTTTATTTTTAAAAATATTTAATTATTAAATTATGAGGGTAAATTTAAAAAAATTATATCACTAATCTTTCTGAAAATATCATTTTTTTAATAAAATACAAATTTATTTTATTTATTTATTTTAAAAAATATAAATTCTGATACTTGATCAAAAAATCATATAATACCATTATATAATTCAAATGTGTTAAATGTAATGAATATATATATTTGTAAGATCTGTATCAAACTTATTTAAGAAGTTTTAAAAAAAATAGATAACATGAAAATATGGCTATAAAAATATATAAATTTATGTAAATTTAATATATTTTTATTTTAATTATATGAAAAATATTTTTATTATAACCTTTTAAATGTTCTGTCTACGTATCATAATATTTTTATTGTCAAAATTTCATAATATTATTAAAATTGATAATTAAAATAATTAGTATTTATTTGTAATATAATGAAGTTCGTAAAAATTATTTTCTCCCACATAACTAATTTTTCCATATATTTAAATTATCTATAGTTTCTCGTACCATGAAACAGATTTATAATTTTTCCATATATTTGAATAATTTATAGTTTCTCGTACTATGAAACAAAACAAACTCAAAATCTTAGATTGTGATAGCATGAATATCAATAACGTATCAATTTATATTTATTTTTATATTTATATTATTTATCTTATGACATATATTAATATTATTTAAAAATTAAATTTTAATTTTAAGAATAATTTTAATATATATATTTATATATAATTATTATAAATTTATAAAATATTAATATTATTCTTAGTTAAAAAAATAAAAAATATATTACACCAATTAAAATATATTTATTTTAAAAAATATTCTTTATCTTAATGGCATGTGCGAACTTATTGCTAACATTATTATTTTTATATACATTATGATAATGTAATACAATGTTTATATTATTATTATTATTACCAAATTGTTAGATAAAATTATCATTAAATGTATTTTTTTAATTAAAATATTCTAAATATTTTGGATATTATTGTTAAAATTTCGTTAAAATGTCACTAAAATATCAAAATATTAATTTTTTGATTTATTTTCTCTTTTTTTAATAATCATTTTAATTCAATTTTTTTATCATTTTTATAGTATATAATATATTCTCTCCTTTTCCCATATTTTCTATATATAAGTAATTTTAAAATAAATAATCTAAAAAAAAATTATATTATCAATTATAATTAAATTATTTCAAATTTTAAATTAATTATTCTATAATATTTAACAAAAAATACATATTTTATTATATAATATTTTAATCAATTAATGAATTATGTATTTAAAAATATATGTATTGAGCCGCGTGTAAACAAATAAGGGCACGTGGTATTGCGGACCCCACTCATTTTTACCTTGCCAATGCCGCCAATATCTTCTTTCTTCGACGCCTTTCACATTTGGTACATATATGCATTGCTTTGTTTTTATATCAAAATTGATTTAAATTAAAATAAAAATAAAAATAAAAATTAATCTAATTTGAATTAATATTTTTAGTTTAGTTGGGTTGTTTTATTTTTCATTTTCCTTTTTAAAATAATGTTATTAAGATGACATCTACTTCTTAGATAAATAATAATTATAAGATTATGAATCGAAGGTTATATTTCAGTTGTTTTTTTGCCGATATTTTTTAATTAATTTTTTAACTTTTATATTATAATTTTTAATATTAATTTGATTATAATTCTTAAATTTAAAGATTTTATATTTGTATCACTTCCTCCAACATCTTTAAATTTAAAATTTTGAAATCACTCTAAAAATAAAAAAGATTGATAAATATTAATAATGATTTATGATTCATATCAATTATGAAATGTAATAAAGATTTCAAAATAAGATAAATGAATAATAAAAAATAATAATAACTTATCTATTTTTTATTTTTTTTGCTAATTTAGCATATCCAAATTATTTATAAAGTTGTTGGTGCTATAAAAATTAATCCTTTAATAGATGAAAGAAATACAAAAAATTCTAAATAAAATTAAAAAAATAATTATACAAAATATATATATATATATATATATTGTTTTGGTGGTTATAAATTTTAAAAAACATATGAAAATTGTAATAACATAATTAAGTTGGTTATATAAAAATGGAAACTAATAAAAAAAATTGAAAATATTAGTTTGATTTGGTTAGGATAGTAAGGATGGGGATGATTTCAATAAATTTCACATACCCCTAATCACAATCTAAGTTTGTAAGACGAGATTCTATTTTATTTTATATTATAAATTGTTGCATACAAAAGAAAATTTTCAATAATAATTTTAAGTTTTATATTTTATTCAAAAATATCTTTAGTTTTAAAAAAAAATTAATTTTAACTTTAATGAAGTTAAAAATAATAATTCTTCATGATATTTATGTAATAATTTTAAAATAAAAATAAATATAAAATTAAAATACATTTAGGTACTTTAACAATTAAAAAAATTAAATTACATATAGTTAATAATTTTTTTTAATTATCCTAAATTACATGCACCAAATTGCTTATTTTTTCTATAAATGATTTTAAGTTTAGTTTTAATTAAATTTAACAACATATAAATGAAGATGTAATGATGAAAATAATATATAATTTTAATTTCAATATTTATGGTGGAGCTAATAATAAAATAAAATTGAATTAATTTATAAAAATATAAAAATTGAGACTAAGTTTTAAGACATTAATGTTTTATATATTCTTGATATAGATTTAATTATAATTAACTCATTATTTTAGCAAATTATCTCATTACTATTCACACATTTCTTGAATTAGGGAGTAATTTTTTAATTATATTAAGTATATTAAAAAATAAATTTAATTTTTTATAAGATTATAAAAATATTTTTTAAAATTTTAAAAATTAATTAATATTAATAATTAAAAATATACTTAAAAAAAAGGACATGTAACGTAACATTAAACACGTAATTAAGAATATTACACGAAGTTATAAATTTGATTCGGATTTTTTTTTTTTGAAAAACTTTGTAGTTCTTGACTATACAAAAGGATGGTACTTTGAGTTTGATTTGATACTTTCATCAAACATATTGAATGCACAATAATTAACAAAGACTTAAACTTCAAATCCAAATTTTCAACCTCTAAGCTCTATGATTTTGTCGATGTAAAAGTCATCGATGCAAATACCTAGTGCCACAAACTACTTTGGTCAGGAACAATATATAATAAGGAGCATGAATCCAAATTAAAACCACTCAAATTTATTGTATAGTTTGAATTAACTGTTAGTTTTTTTATAATTGAAAAAAAAATTAGATCTATTATATTATAAAAAATAAATTATTTTAAAATAATTTGTTTTTTTATAGTATTGTTTAAAAAATAAAAAATAAAACAATGACATTAATTCAAGAAATAAAACAATAATTTAGTTAGAATTGATGTTTTTATTTTTTGAATTAAATTTTTTGTTTTATTTTTTGAATTAATGACTAATATCACGTAAATATTAAAAAATAGAGATTTTTTTTTTTTTTTTGTTAGAAACTTGGATTCTAAGTTGAAGGGATGTTATTATCTAAAGAGAATGAATAGGAACGGGATTTGAGGAGGAGTTTAATTTCGAAAAGTGTTGTCTTTGGGAGAGTTGGAGAGAGAAATTCAAATTTTAAATCTTTTTTCTACTCTCAACAATTACTATTAACGAACGAAAAATATATATATATACTCCGTTGCATGCAATTTCATCTCATATAATATATTAAATATGGTGGCACATTTGATAAGTAAAGTCACCATGTTACCTGAATAAACAAGTACCCAGGTGTTAAATAATTTATTTAGATTAAGATATTTATATCTTTTAGTTTTTTAAGACTAAAAACAGTCATCTTGTTTTTAATTTTCTAAAAATTATCAATTAAAATATAATTATATTATTATTTTAATAATTTTTATTTAAAATATTATTATTTTATATCAAATAATTAAAAATCAATTAAAATACAAGTATTTAATGAGAATAAAAATAAAAATTAATATGAAATAGTTTAGTAAATAATAAAATTAAAACAAAAAGTTATTTAAATATATATTTTAGTTTTTTATTAAAAATTAAAAAACAAATATTTTATAAAATTTTCTAGTAACTTTATTATTGTTAAATATTTTTATTTTAATCAAATTTAATCACTTAATAAAAAAATATTAATATTTTAATTAAAATAATATAATTTATCTTTAATTAATATTTTTTACAACACATCATTTGTAATATAAAAGATTAAAAGACACAATTACCTGATATTATTACAATTATTTTATTATTATTATAATAAAAATATATTAATTATCTATTATATTTTATAATTAAATTAAGTACATTCAAATTTTAAATACCTTTTGTAAAATCTAAGTGTTAATTTAAAATTCTATTTGACTTTTAAATAGTTATAAATTTTTAAGTATTCTCGGTAGATTTTAATAAAATGTGAGTATTGTAACAAATTTTATTTTATTAACTTCTACAAATTTATTTTATAATAACACAATAAATAAATAATAAATAGAAAATAAAAGTGAAAATACAAAAAATAAAAATATTTTTAAATCTTTGGTAGATAGAAAAATAGATATATATATATATACTTTCTTCACTACCCAAAATAATATTATTTTGTTCTTTAATAAATATTAATTTTAAATTTAATAGTTAATTAAAATTAAAATTTAAAAAATAATATTTTAAATACTCTTAAAATTTAAAACTCTATTAAAATATTTAAAAATCTCAATTAAATATAAATATACAATTTTCCAAGAAAATTTAAAGATAGTTTTGGAGATATTTACTACCAACGAGCGATAAAAATATATTTTTAAAATATTATGTGCAGACTACTAAAAAGCTGGTCAGGGATAGGGCTACGTACTAACCTTGCATCATAAATTAAAATAACCAAAAGGCTTAAAAGATACGCGTGTGTTCCTGCTGCTGCTGCTGCTTCTGAGTTTCTGAAACGGTAAGTGTAACTTACGATGTATCGACGTCACTGTTTCAAAAGCAGGTCTCTTGTATTCTCGACCACGTTTTTTTTTCTTTTTCTTTAGACCCATCAAAATCATACACACAAAACTCGATACCCAAAACCAAAATTCCTCTGCTTCAGAATATACTGTATCACCGGTTTGTTTTCTTTAGTATGGGTACATATTTGTATATATTAATAAAATTTATCTTTCATTTTTGGACAGTCTTAAAAAAAAAATATTTTAATTGAATGAAATCAATAATTTTAGATTAAGTTTTTATATTTTTATGTATTTTTGTACTTGTTGTAGATTTTTATTTTTTTATTCATAACAAATATAGTAATATGTAAATAGTTTTGATTTGTTTACTTTTTATAAAGAGTAGTTTAGTGATTATTAAAAAATGCAAAAGTACGTGAGATATAATTAATAAAAAAGCTAACGCTGTTATTAACGTGATTATCTGCGATAATATGTTAATTAATATAATAAAATAAAATAATAATTTTATAAGATAAAATGAAATAATATAATATTAATTAAAATATTTTATTTATTTTTAATAAATTTATATAAGATGAATAATAATACAAATATTAATAAAAATATGATATATGATTTTTCATGATATAAGTTTGATAAAAAATGATTCAATTAAAATAATATAAGATAATATTTAAATAAGATTAATTAGTATTATATTTTAAATTTATTATAGATAATAAATAAGACTTAAAATAAAATAATACATTTTATATCCAATTTTGACGTATTTTATAACAAATGTTGCGTCATTTTATCATAAAAATTACATTAAAATTTTATTTTTCTTCGATTTATAATACTAAAAAATATTTTTATTTTTTAATTAATTTCTTGATAATTAATTAATTAATAATAATAAATTTAAAAATTATATTTTGAAGAAAAAAATTAAAAATCTAACTAAAATATTATATTTATTTATATGTATTAAACACTATATTTAATTAAAGAACACAACTAAAAATACATACATATGGATATTAAATCTCTAAATTGTTATATTTACCAAATTAATATTTAATTAATATATTTTGAAATGAAATATGTAACTCTTGATTCTTAATTTATCTATGTAAATAAATGTTTGAAATGGTACTTTTATATACCATCATTTCAATTGGAATTGTTATTTTTATAATTTTTATTTTTAATTTATTATACACAAAGTAAAATTTTAAAATATTTATAGAATTTTTTTACTAAAAAATAGTACATGAACAATATTGCATCAAATTTTATACGATAATATATGTCGCATCATTTATAATGCAAAAGTTGCTACATCATTTTGATGGAATGTTGACACCAAAACCAATGGATAAGTTTACATGTTAGTATAAAAATTAAATAAATGATTTAATTTTTTTATAGATAATATTAACATTGTTTAGGTGTTTTGGACCAAGGTACTCATAATATACACTCATATGGGGTGTTATAAGGTGTATGTGAACACGTATAAATTTACATGTAATGGTTTGAGTACATAAGGTATATGATGTATATGAGGTGTGTCACATACAGGTATATTGATACACGATGAGCTTAAGTGTATGACCCTAACGGGATACTCGAGGCACAAGAATTGGTAAGGAAATAAGAAGACATGAATTGCAGAGATACATGGTCGTAACCTTATCATGTGATAGTAAATTGATTGCAAGTCAAATATGATCGTTTAGTGAGGTGTCGACACCTAAGGGTGATGATGCCTATATATGACCCATTATAGGGATCTAACTCTCTCTAAAACCTTATAACACTTCATAATTTTCCCGTAACAATTGACATCCATAATAGAGCTTTAAATTTTTTAGTCTATATTGAGGATTATTTGAGACTTTTTATTTAGAAAATTAGGAAAATCATGTCGTGCAATAGGAAAATTCATACATGTCAATATAACCGACCACCATACCATTTTCAGTTCAAAAAGAAGAAGAAACCATAACCAACCCAATCACCCCATGCCTCGGGTTATTGAAACACATTCTATCAATATATATATCTCTTCAAGTAGCTCACATAACACCCTATCATGAATTGTGGTATCACTCTAGTCAACCATCAACCTCAAAAGTAAGAGTTGAAGTTACAAAGATAATCTCACATGCTTCTAGTTCAATGAGTGTGACCTCTGATGATGCATCATAGAAAAACATGTCAAAAGGGAAAAGCTTTAACAAGAAGTGGTGGAGTTACAACAAGCTTTTATTTAGTCACAAAATGATAACAAAAAATTACACGTACTCTTACTACAAGAAACCTATTCGAAAGAAGTTAAAAACTCATCCCAAACTATAACAGCTACACTACCCCCAAAACATCATATCCAACAAGGATTGAGAAAACATCACCATTAATAACCATTACCTACATATTAAGAATCCACACTTGTTAATCTACCATAAGCACCACAAGAACAACTTTATAAGCCTTATAATCTCAATCAAACCACTTCTTTCCAACTTGAACCACTTAACATGTAGGTACCCATTGATACTCACCCAAAATCCTTCTACAACAAGTGAGATGATGAATGGAAAAATATGGAAAAAAATGAACGATCAACTCAAAAAAATAGGGCAAATGATGCCTTATGAATGATATCAAGGCTATGTGTGATCAATTATAGGCATTTCCCTTTTTAGATAACATAGAGTTGATGATCTTCTACTCAAATTATCAAGTCCAAAGTATGGACCTTATAAGGGAACATATGATCTAGTAGCTCATATGATATATTTTAAGATAGCTATGACACTAGTGTCATATTCTACAAGTTTTTTGCCTCAAACTTCAAGGATACGACACAAAAATGATTTATAGAGCTTCTTCCCAAAAACATCACCAATTTTAACCAATCGGTGAAAGTTTTCATCATTAAATATGCTTATAACAAACCCATTCAGAAAGAATCGCATTATTTGTTTTCCATTGTTCAAGAAAATGAAGAAAAATAGAGAATTACATGAAGAGATTTTACTTATCTTTACATTTGGGTGGACTATTGGGTAGCTTTAGAATAAGACCTGAGAGTTTGATGGCCAAGATGTATTCCCTACCTTCATCCACTATGTTCCTTTTTACACAGTATATGACCCTAACTAACTCACCATCTTTTGGATTTATCTAGGCTAAGGTTAAATTGTATATGTTAAAAATACAACGAGTTACCACCTGAAATATCAAAAACCTCAAACTAAGAAGTGATTCCTGATGCAAAACATACCATCCTTAGTATGGATCATCCGTTTTGAGGATATGTTGGGGAATTGGTACTAAGCTCATATAGGATGGAATAAAGTATATCCTTCTCAAATGGTACATGTCGTCTACGGTCAACCTGGTGGGTAATTTTTGAATTTTCTTCTTGGGAATATTTTCCACGGGTTCCCTGGTTGGCTCACGACGTGGTTTTCTTTCTCTATGAACCTTCTGAAAGATGGTGAGGTGAATGGTAGGTACAGGTCCCGAACTTGAGGCACCCAATGGATTTGGAATTGGGGTGCTGATGGATGTAAAAGCTCGATACATAGTTAATGTGCTCGATTTAAGAAGTTGAACATGACACATTTTTGTATGACTTAAGTTGGCCTCACGAGATGTTTGACCTACTTCAGAAGTATTATAGTGCTTTATTCTACAACATATGATTCCTAGCATATAGACCCTATGTGTTGGATTAGAGGTAGAAATGGCGAGTGCTAGAACCCCACTTTTTATTATGGGTTCCCTAACTCTTATTTCTCTAACCTGTGAGTTGTACTTATGGATCACAAGGGGTTAGAATATCTTCGGTCACTGAGGTAGGGATGGATCTAGCTATAACCCTACTTGGTTGGGAATCAGGTTGTTCGGCCATATATAACTACAAAATTTAAAGCAAAGGTTAAGCAAAAGCACCTGAAGGTAAACGAATTGGTTTTTCTGCACATAGATTGAAGTTCCATAAGCAAGAGTTGAATCTCATCCAGTATGGTCAAAAATATAACATAAAATGCAGATTGAAAATTAACAAAATAAAAAAATTAAAAGCTATAACACTTAATATAAAGGAAAAAACAGTTGGATCTCTCATAAAAGTTGAAATGTTAATTGTAAAAGAAATTGAAAGGTTTACTTGAAAGAAATTAATAGATTTAAGTATAAAAAGTTGGAAAGATTGCACCCAATAGATACATATTAAGGTGGTAACCCAAGAAGATTGATTCTTTCATCTTACTTTAAGATAAAATAATAGGATACTTAATATTTGAGTGTTTTGGACTCGGGTATCCATGTCCACTGGGTACACTTACACTGGATGTGTATGAGGTATATGTAAAGGCAAGTAACTTTACATGAGATAGTTTAAGTACACGAGATGTATAATGTATACGAGTTGTATCACACACGAGATGTACTGATACATAAAAAGCTTTAGGTGTATAACTCCAACAAGATACCCGTGATACAAGAATTGATAAGGGGACAAAAAGACATGAATTATAGAAATACATGAACCATCACGTGGTAGTAATATATTACAAGTTAGATATAGTCATTTCCATTAAGGTATTGACACCTAAAGATAAAGATGTTTATATATATGAATCTACCTGATCTATTATATGGATTTGACACTCTCTAATATTTCTTTAATATCTTATCCTATTTTATAAATTTTTTTCAAACAAACATATAACAAAATTATGTAATATGGATAAAAAAGAGTATAAATTTAAAGTTTATAATAAATTCCGATTACATCACCTTTATTTACGTATCAATTTGGTTGTTTTAATTATTTTGCTTAGTAAAATAAACAATAAGTAATTAATTTCATTTTAATTTACTTTTCTCATATTTACATTTAAAAAGTTAATTTCTTTTACCGCAATTTCCTTATTTAATTGCTGAATTTAATTCTTTTCTTGTTTTTCATTTAGATTTGTGTGCATTTGGGTTTTGATGCAGCAAAAGAAAATTCAAAGCACGGCTAACTATGCATTTATATAATATTGGTGACATAAGGACATCTTCAACTTTCAAACACTATTTTATATCATTTTATATTAAAAATATATTAACTTTTTATTATTTTCTAATATATAACACTAATTATTATATTAAAATATATATTTTATTATACCAAATATTATATCAAAATTTGTATTTAGTAAATTTTACTAATTTTTATAATATAATTAATTTTAATTTATTATATATAATTATAAATAAATAAAATTCATAAAAAATGTTGCATAAACAGTATTTATACAAATTTAAGTCACTATTATTTATCATATTAAATTTGGTATAAAATTTAATACTGTTTTTGAATAATTCTGTATCAAATTTTATATCAAATTTTATATTTTAATGTAAGATTAAAAATACCCTAAGACGATAAGAATGACTAGGAGATTACATAAAAAAAATTAGATTAGAGATGTTATTGTTATTATATGAAATAAGTTATATGGTTGTATAATTTTAAAAGTGATATTTAGAATTTTTATTTAATCTTTGTTATTATTTTATTTTATTATTATTAAAAAATAATCACATAAAAATAAATTATATTTTTTATTTTTATTTTATTTATAATTATTTAAATCAAATCCATCTCCATATAATATATTTAAGCTATAATAATTTTATTTTATAATAACAAAATTAAAGTATAATTAGTAGAGTTAATTAATAATTTTTTTTATATTTTTATATTGATAATAATAATTCCATTAATATAATTAAAAAAAACTTACATTCATATTTTAATAATAAGATACGAAGAAAAACATTTTAAACATGAAAATAAATTAACCTTTTATTTAATATTTTTAATATATAACATGTGTCCTGCAACCTTAGTCTTGGAAGATGGGCCCTGATTTAATTTGTTCTTCTCTCACTAGCGTAATAGCCCAACTGAATTGAATCAAATACTCCGCTATTGACCCATTATAATGACTCAATCATCGGAAATTTATTATGTTTTAAAAAGATTCTCATTTATTATTATTCATGGAAAAAAATTATATTTAATACTCATAATATTAAAAAAACTAATTTAATACTTTTTAAACAATAACGGACAAAAAAAAAACATATTTTCAATTATTAGTGGTATTTCCATCATTCCATCTCTTTCTTCCAATTTAGCTCCATTTAGTGTCATTTTAAGGATTTCAATATACAAATATAGAGTATTACTCTCTCACTCGTATTTTCTCTCTTCATCTTTTCTTTGTCTCTTATATCTCTTGTACTCCAAGTTCACATTGTCTTTAGTGACAAAAAGCGGGCATTTCATTTCTTTTCTTCTCTGACGCATCTCTTCTTTCTTGCTACTCTGTAGGGAAACAAGTAATCAATGAACTTCACATTCACAAGTTTTACATTATACAAGTGTTACTTAAGTTCACAAAACTTAGAGAGTGTAGGAAGAAATAAAATGACTTTTATGTTCATCTCATTGTTACTAAATAAGAAGTTTTAAAAGGTTCCGCGTAAAAAATTTAATTACAAAAACAAATTAGTTGAATAATATATATATATATCACATAAGCTAGTTGTCATTCTTACTTTGAAAACTAAAAAGAATACAAAATTTACAATTTAGGAAAAAGGAGAGAGAGATAAGAATGATCGAAATGTCTATGCCGAAAGAGTTAAGAATGTGATTTCCTATTCGTTATTGATCAAAAAACACTAAATTAAAAACTTTTCAATATTATGATTATTAAATAGATTTTTTTTTTCATAACATGGGTACTAAATATACTAAATAGAAACTTTTTCAAAACATATTCAATTTTTGAAACTTTTATCATGACATAAATATTAAAAAAGTAATAACCCTTAATAATAAGGAACAAAATACCACATTTTAACATTAAATTAGAACAAACACAAAAGAATCATTACATATAGATTGATTTTTTAACTCAAATATAGTTCTACACACTAAAACACCATCATCCAACGTTGTTGAAGAACCACTGAGTTAAGTACTACACCTCTAAAGTAAACCCATGTATCCATAATGCTTAAATGATTGTAATCTAAATATTACAAAAAGATAGCCACCTATTGACAAAATTGAGCAAAATAATAATAATAAAGAAAACCACCAATAAAGTCACCCAATACGATATAGAAATAAAATAAAATTAAAAACTTAAAATTAAAAAACCACAAACAGAGACACATATTAGAATAGAAGGTGTTGAAATCCCTCAAAGACTGACCATAACTGGGTATGGTTTGTCATCTTCATCCCACCATGATGAACTTGTCAAAGAATAAAATCAAATAGATTAAAAATTAATAAATATCCATTATATTACTCTAGAGACAATGATAACTTTAAAGAGAAATTTTTTAGAGAATGATACTAGCTTTTAAATAACTGCAATGATGGCTATTCTAGAATGATAGCAACATAGATAATGTAAGCCAATGAAATGGTGAAAAGGTTGTGAAAATGATTAATATAAGTATTTTGGGTGTGTATAGGGAAGATGGTTAACATGAGAGGGTTGGTTGGGAGAAATAGTGTGGGGAAGATGAGTGACTGAGGAAATGGGATGTAGAGAGGAATGGCAGGAAAAAGGATGATTGAAAGGGTTGGGCAAGGGAGAAGGGGGAAGGGGAACCTAATATTGAGAAAAGAGAGAGAGGAAGGCAATCATTTTTTTTCGTTTTTCAAGGCCTAAATAATAAGGATATTTGTATAATAGAAGGGTATAAGAATCTCTATCAATGCTTTAATTTGTTTTCTTCTTCTTTATGAGATAACACCACCTACATTCACACACACATAAATAATAATAAGATTCAAACTCACTCTCTTAGGGCTCATAAAAAGCATGAATTATTGCATTAGTTATTGGTTCAATGCATAAAGTCTTAAAGATTTAAAAACTAACAATTGTGTAACTATAAATAAAAAGAGTGTTCATATAGTACATTTTTACCTAAATATTTGTTAAAAGTTGTACATAATTACCTTGTAATATAATACAATATGGAAATATAGTTCACCAATTAAATTTATAGAAATAAATTGATATTTAAACAAAATTATGAAATATATAATCATTTTGAAAGTCTCTTATGAGATTTGTTTAGGTTTTTACCCTCGTATTTTTCCAACCATATCTACTATTTTTCTTTATGGTTTTTGTCAATCTTCTTAGCCATTTTTAATGTTTTATTCTATTTGTTTAATATCAATCTTTTCAATCGTTTTATTTTCTTTCTTTTTTCTATTATTTTATTTGATTAAGAAGAAGATAGGCAATAAGCATTAGGCATATGTTCATTGGTCACCGTTTTTGGGTTCTCTCCTAATGGTGTTTAGGCCACCATTCAAGGTTCTTACTTAAAGGGTTTCTATTCTTCAGCTGGGCAACACCGTTGGAAATCATTTTGCATCACTTCCATCATCTTTGTCACCTTTTCATTAGCTAGTGTGGGTGTGTTTTGCATATTCTATGCTCTATTTTAAGTTTTGTTTAGTTAATTTTTACTTTCAATATGGCCTGAGTTGTGGTTAGTACTTTATTTTGTTGCTGGATGTGTTCATTTATAATTTGTCTTTAGTTTTTGGATTGTTTAGAAATTATAAGTGTTGTGGTTTTATTTAAATTTGACTTTCGATGTGGTTATATTTGGTTGTTTTGTATTGTTTTGCTATCTGTTGAAGCTAATGTATTTGTCAAAATGTCTTTAATATGGTTAAATGAATTAACTTGATAAACCATTGTTGAATTTGGGAGCTATTTGGCTAATTGAACTAGTATTGGATGCTCATTTCTCACTATCGACCAAAATCTCACCACCGATAACTTCTTTAGATCCAAAGATTTCATCAATTTTGAATTTTCTAGACCCACCTTTCTTTGCCCCAAGTTTTCTATTTCCCACTATTACCATATAGACTTCGAACCCATCTTCAATTTCTTAACCATTGATCTATTCGTTTTTGCTTAAGACTCCCATGGTATAATTCCCTTATCTCCCAAAAATCTCCAATACTTTTGCTTTCTTCCCATTGTCTCCAACTTTTTCCAAAGGATATTTTTCCATCTTATGTTCCTCTTCCAGATTAAAACAAGAGAATGCATTAAAAATACTACTCTAGACAACAACGTCAATCATATAAAGAATATATGTTTCTTTTCCCCATTTGTTAAAAGAAAAAAAATTATTATTGAATTTGAATCCTTTTTTCTATTCTTCATTATGGACTGGATTCGTTTAGAGAAAGTGGGAGATAGAGAGCGAACAAGGAAATAAGAAAGTAAGGTGAATAGTAAATAAATGAATGAATAAATTGAATCATCGTAAACCAAATCTGCTCTAGTTCTTGTTCACCATTAGGGATGGGCACAGGGACGGACGGGGACAGATTTTAATATAACTGTCCCCGAATCGAATTATAAAATCTGTCCCCGAAACTACCCGAAAACCGTTGTAGTTTGGGGATGGTTTTTTACCTGCGGATAACAGTTCAGGACAATTATTAAAAAAAACCCGAAAAAAACTACTTTTCAAAATCCTATTCAATTGAGTTCCTTTTAGCTATGGAATACACCTAAAAAATGGCTGATATTAAACTTGTTATCTCAATTTGTTATTTTGAGTTTATGATAAAAACTTTAACATTTAATAATATATATTCCTATGAATTTAGATAAGATTAAATACATATAAATAAGAAACACAAGATATAAATAAAATATTATAAACTAATACAAATATTGAAAACTAATTAAATAAATTTAAGAAAACTTCAATTACAATAAATCAAAACTTCATTCTTCTAATTATTCATCAACATTCAACAGAACGCGTATCCTACAAAAATCAAATTTCCCTTGTTTATGAATATTAGCCCATAACCAATCTTGAGTACAGTTGCTTGAGACCAGTACATGCATCATCAAATTTCCCTTCAAGTACATGACACACCATATTCTTCATATGCAACGAATGAGGTTGGTTACAAACCTAAAAACCAAAACTAGCTCTTGTCAAGTAAGGTACCATAAAAATATATAACAAAGTTATAGGGGTGTACTTCAGAGATGTGACCTTAAAAACATTTTCTTGGTTGATAAATTATAAGTCGTTGTATGTAGCTTGCAAGTTGTTCAATGCCTGCCTCATGTCACCATCAGTAGTGAAAATGATGGCTTCAAGACCTTTCGGAAATATGGAACCTTTATTTTACAAACAAAGCAACTAGAATGTTCACATGAAATTGATTTAATGTTTAGAAAACCCATCCTAGCAATTAAGTTTTCATCAAGAAACATTGATACCTGATAACCAATTGGAAATTTTTTAAAACCCTACAACTATCTTTGTCAGCTTGCAGATAAAACAATCCATTATTATATCCTCATGCAAAAAGAGTATTTATGGTACCTTTTCTGCATCAACAACCACCATTATGCGACCAAGTATCTCTTGATCAGATAGTCTAGAAATTTGAACAAGGGCACATCTACTCTGGATGGGCTCAATAATTTTAGAAGAAGTATTGCATGCAAGAGCAAAGCGAGTGGTGTTTGAATATATTTCCATCGTCTGCCACAATGCTTGTTGCGCTCCAGATGTCATGTTGATTTTATCCAATATGGACAAAGGACCATTTCACTTAAGAACTTGAATTTCGAAAATCAATTAAGTAAAATATTGTCAGCAGTATTTACCTATCAGCTTCATCCAATATTACTACCTTATGATGCCCAGAGGTAATGTCACTTTCTTTTGGGCAAATATTTTAATTTTGTTCCTAATGACATCTATACCCCTAAAAAGAAAGGATAGTGAATCAGTCAAAGAAAAAGAACAACATTCAAGGTTGAATAACCAGAGGTCACAAAGCTACCCCACCTATCATCTGAAACATTTAGCTCTAACACAACCTTTTTATAATTTGGTCCCAACAGCTCATTAGCAAGAGCTAGTATGCTTGTAGTTTTTCCAGTACTTGGAGGATCCTGAAAGATTAAATAGTGATCAGTGACGGAAGCTAGCCAGAAAACACATAAAGAAACACTACCCATCAAAATTTTCACATGAAATACTTACTCCACTTATACCAAATCATCCACATGCTCAGTATACATATAACCAAGTCCATCCAAACATAAACACTACTTTCAATGAGTTTGATACAACTATCTGACTCCATCTAGACATCTTTCGATCTTTCAAACAGAAATTACGATAACAAGTGACCTCAATTTTACATTTTAACATCAAACTAAAGTATATACTAATGTTACATTTATCAATAGTAATTTCATGCATATGTGAGCGGTGATGTATCAACCATACACAAAATAGAGTAACCATGTATCATCCAGACATCCACCAAGAGATCTGCTTCATACGAGAAAAGGAAACACTTACCTGATGATCGGTAGAGATGACTGGCGCTGTGAGCGGCGATGGCTGGTGCTGTGAATAGAGACAGTTGTCGTTGTGAATAGAGACAACACAATGTAGGAACTGGCGATTGGCGAAGACGCAGCGACTGGTGACGACTGACGAAGACGCAACGACTGGTGATGACCGACAAAGATGTAGTGACTAGCGAAGATGCAGCGATTGGTGACGACCGATAAAGACGCATCTGCAGATGGAAGAAAAATGAGAGAAACTAAGAGTGAGATTAAGAAAGATGGAAGAAAAATGAGAGAAACTAAGAGTGAGATTAAGAAAAAATAGAGACGCAGAGAGAGTAATGAGTAATCTGATAAATTAGGTTTATATATTAGGTTAAAAACAAGTAAATCCTAATTAATTTATAATTTATTTAAATAAATATAATTAATTCGGGTATGAGCGGGTGTGGTTTTGAGTATAACCGTAACCAAACCATACCCGCTCCTTTATGTTTGGTTTTTACCCGAAACCAAACTCGTCCCCAAAATTATACGGTTAAAAACCGAACCGTTGGTGCGGTTATCCACGGATAACCGATCTCACATTTTTTTGCCCATCCCTATTCACCATGATGGTCCTTTAAATGTAAACATTTTACTTATCGAAATAAATTACGATGTATGATCTCGATTGATGAAAATACATATTGTTGAATGAGAAAAGCTCTCCTACATCATGCGCAAAACTGCTCCATCGATTTTGTTAGACAAATAATTTGAAAAATAGCATACTAAAAATCAGAAGGTAAAGCATTGGCTTTTGATATTCATGTCTTCTGATATCATGAAGTGTTATCTCTGTATACCTACTGTCTATGAATTACATGTACTTTTTCCAAAGTTTTTTGTGATGGTACTGATAAGAGGCATTCCTATTCTCTACATCAAAAGTCTTCTCAACCATACAATGTGACAAATCACTCTTAGGATAATATGAGAGTTAATAAAAATATTTTGGGTACTAGATTACCGTAATAAAATGTTCATGAATGATCCTGATGATATTACAGTATATCAATAGGTCATTGAGCGAACCCAAGTACACATATTTCTTGTTGGATTTAATAAAATTCTTGACAAATTTGGCAATAAAATTTACGTCACAAACTACTCCTAAGTTTGGAATAATGTTACTCCTTAGTCTGTTGTAAGGCTAGACGATCTACTTGAATGAGGAAACTAATAAACCTGAGCTTTTGTAAGGATTTCTTGCCATCGACCTCATACATCATAATACCAACCAAAATCCAACAATTTGATGAATTACAATGATATGACCAAACCTATATATAAATGCATTCACTGTTATCAAACAACCCATTCAAAAAGTCGTTGCTTTCAACTTATTGGATATCCAGATTGGTGAGACCCAACATGACATAGGAATTTCAAGTGGTCACCTACTACAACAGTCAATCAAACAAAGGAAGACGATGCCACTCCTATGTCATCGATATTGGTAACTACTACAAACACTGAAGGTAAGGTTTTTAAAATTTTTCTACAACTATTTTGAATAGTGTATGGATAATTGATTCTGGTGCCACTGATCATATGACATTTGATGTTAGACAAGTCTTAATCTTTATTTCATCCTTCAAAATTGTGTCTCCTCGGTCAATGGTAATACCACCCCAGTTATAAGGGAAGATTCACCATATATTTCTAATACTTTAGATCTTGATTATGTGTTAGTTGTTCCCTTCTTAGATTATAACCTTTTATCAGTCTCTCAAATCGCTACTATCTTATCTTATACTGTTATTTTTTGGCTTGATTATTATGTGTTTAAGGACATTAAGACTCAACAAATGATTGGTTGTGGTGTTAAGAAAGACAAGCTATATTGACTTGGAGTTTAAAACTTCCAGTATATTACAACAAGTTTTAGGAGTAGATAACATTGGTTCACCAAAGAAGATAATCGAGATCTGGTTTTAGCATCGACGTTTGGGACATGCCTCATGTGGTTATTTAAAAAAGTTGTTTCCTAATTTATTTACAAATTTTGATATTTCTATTTTTAAATTTGATGTGTGTGAACTTGTAAAAAGCCATTATGTTTCTTTTTCTTTGATTTTAAATAAAAGTACAAAATTTTATAGTTAATCAATCTGATGTTTGGGGACCATCCAAAATTCCCACATTGATGGGTCACATTGGTTTGTTACCTTTATAAGTGATTATACTCGGATGACTTGGTTATGTTTGATGATATCCAAATCAAAAGTCAAGTTGTTTTACAAGTTTTACAACACTATCCATACATAGTACAATATCTGAATACAAGTGTTATAAAGTGATAATGGAAGGGAATACTATAGTTTTGAACTTCAACAATTTTAGGACTCTCAATGCTCAGTTCATTAAACCAGTTGTCTGGATATTCTTCAATAGAATGGTATGGCCAAACACAAGAATATTCACTTATTGGAAGTTGTTTGCACTTCCCTAATCGAGGCTCACATGCTTTTATACTACTAGGGTGAAGCTCTTCTCTCTACCTTATATCTTACCAATATTGTTCCATCTCATCCTGTCAACTTAAAAACACCCTTTGAGACACTTGTATAAGCTGTTGTTGCTCTAACAGTCCCAAACCTATCCCATCTTGTCTTTGGATATATTTTCTATGCTTATCTTCACAAACACCAACGTAATAAGTTAATGTCTCGAGCCTTAAAATGTGTCTTTGTTATATATATTGCTCATAAAAAAGATACATATGTTATCATCCCGATCTAAACATATGTTTATCGCTGTGGATATTGTCTTTCATGAATATACTATGTATTTCTCTAAGTTTGACTTTCATGGGGTATCTTGAGGAAATTCAGACTCTTGTATTGTATACAACTTTGAGGAAGATATAATGGAAGTATTTAATCAAAATGTAGGTGATTTGGATCCTAGTGGTCAAAAATTAGATGTGAGTGGTGATACTTTACATAGTGATACAATAAGTGTATAAATGGATGAGTTGGAATCTAGTGGAAATGAACAACTAAATAGCCAAAAAACTTCTAAAACTGAGCCTATGTTTCACAATTGTTAACCAAATCAGTCATTGTTTGAGGATATTTCTTATACAGTAACTGAGTCATCCAGAAAATAGTTACCACAACGTCTCATTAGAGGTATTCCAAAACCTACATATGAACCTCAATATTGTCAATCAATTTATGCATTATCTTGGAGAACAATATATGAATACAACCATGTGTATTTTGAGGTATTTGAAATATGTTATAGGAAAATAAGTATTATTCTTTAAAATATAAACTATCAAAGTATAAAATCATACGCTGATGTCGATTGGGTTAGTGATAATGGTAACAAACGATATATTTCTAGCTACTTCACCTTTGTAGGAGGTAATTTTGTGACATTGAGAAGCAAAAAATAAAATAAAAAAACAAAACGTTGTAGCTCACTTAAGTGCAGAAACTAAACTTAGAGGTTTAACAAATATAATTTGTGAGGCATTATAACTAAGGCTAATCTTAAAGATTTGGATTTTCTTTCTTAACAATATGTTCAAATATTTTGTAATAATAAAATAACGTGTGATATTGGACATAATTTAATTCAATATGATCGTATAAAACAAGTTTAGGTAGAAATTTTTCATCAAGAAAAAATTAGACGAAAAGATTTGAAATTGACCAAGATTTATTAAGAGAATCAATTGGTTGATATTTTTACTAAAATAATTTTAAATTAAATGTTCTTAAATTTTTTAAACAAATTAGATACTTGAGATATCTATGTATTAATTAGAGGTGATCATTGAATAAAATGTTATAAATTTAAAGGGTTGATATTAATTGTCATTAACTAAAGAGATTAATGTTAAATATATATTATGAATTTGAAGGGTAAAAAATATGAATTAAAATATATAATTTTATCTTATTAAAAAGAATTATTTTTGTACTTTTATATTTATTTTAATATTAACTTGTATTTATAATATTTAATAATTAATGTGACTGAATTATTTATAAACGCAAATATAAAGCATCCACCTTCTTTTAGTATAACAACAATTTATGTTGTTACCTAAGAAAATTGAAAAATTGAGAAATAAGTTACATAAAAAATGTACGGAGATGAAAAGGCCATTTGCTAGTTGCTAACTTGCTATAATCATTACTTTTGCCCTCTTGCCCAAAATGTCTGCGTTGTAACTAGTAAGTAGTTTTAAATCATAAATTTATATTATATTAAAATTATTGAATTAAAAAAATATTAATTTATACTTTTAATTGAAATTAAAAAAAATTAGTAAGTTTTGAAAGAAAACAACACAAAAACTAGTAAGTCCTGCGGAACTCCTTCGCGCGTGTCAAAAGTCTGTAGTTCACCGCCACCACAATTCGAGTTGTTGCTTTTTTATTTTTTATTTTATAAATAAACAAGATTCAGACAATGTCGCGACTGTAGTTGACCGCGTCTGAGCTGTCATTAGAGTTCCGCAATTTGCGTTACAATTAAATGGTACTTTCGTAATTCGATTGACTAACAGACTTTTTGTTTCCTAGATTTAGACCAAGATTCCCCCGAAGAAACGATGACGGTGTGAAATAGTGAATCAGTGATAGAGATTAGGGAGTAAAACCAAAGAAAGGTCTCCGAAAGTCAAAAAGACAATAACAAATCTGCTCAAAGAAGAGAAAAAAACAGCGAGAAAGAGAAACAGCTTAATCTCTTGCTCAAGTTATTTTGGATTTTTGAAGGGTTTAAGCTTCTCAAGATCTTGATCGAATTCATTCTTCACATTTGTTTCATTTTGTGATTGTTTTATAGCACTTGTATATTATGCTAGAGAAAAATTCGAAATCTCTGCTTTCTGGAATTGGATGATCGGTCTTCGAAGACTCAGAAGTAGAACCAAAAGCAGCAATCTCAGTTTCTAATCTAATCAATTTCCTTATCAATGGTATTTGTTTCTGCTATATTTTCTTTGTTATTTTATGTTATTTATTCTTTACGACTTCTCACTTTTAATAGATATATGGAATGCTTCGTCATTGGTGAAATTTGTAGTTAAATTGATGGGATTGTTATCAGTGTGCTGTATAGAGAGCTGATCTGTGTTTAAGTTGAAGAGTTGGTGAATTTAGTGCTACTTGATTTGCCACTAGATGTCTTTATTTCCAATTAATAATATTTTGGGGACTTTCAGATTCGTAGGTCAAACTTTGAATTTGGGTTTATTATTTATTGAAACAACTGATTTACTGTTCACTATTAATTTTTTTGTGGTTTTGCTGAATGCCGATTCATAAGTTGAGCCTCCATGTTAGTTGGGATTCTGCCTTCTCTCTTTTATAATTAAATGAAATGTTTTTGTTTCCTATAAAGAAAAGAAGTATGTTTTCTCCTTGTGCAATGGACTTGTTAATGGCATGAATTATGTGCGTCGATGTATCTAAATTCATTCAAAAAAAGTTAGTGAGGTCTATATCTCAAACTTTTGCGATACATACTTTCTTTTATGTTGGTGCAGTTGATTTCACCGACAAGTAATGTGTTTAGCAACATTTATTGCTTTAAGTTATTGATACTTTGCTAATGCCGAGCATTTTTCTGGTTGCTCAGTTAAGAATTAAATTTTTTGCTCCTCTCTCCCCACTTGGAACTCAATATTATTCGACAACGTTACTACAAATAATATTTGTCCTCTACATTTTTAAGTTAATGTGGCAGATGGTTATCACTTTGTGATATTTGCCCTTTGATTTGGCTGATTCTTCTTCGTCTTCTTTTTTTTCTTCATCTTTTTTTTAGTATTTAAGAAATACTACACTTTATTAAGAAATAACTGAGTACATTCAGATGTAGTGTATTATTAGTCCACTGAAAACAGAACACACCAAAAAAAATGTAGACCCAACGGTCCTCTAAATCAAACTTTGAAGTTATGAGTTACAAGCCCATACCATTCGTAACTTAGAAACTTAGAGTTATCTTTGAGCTTTGTAGAAACTCATGCCAATGATGATATGAAGCCAAGAACAACAGCTTCTCATATAGGAAATTACATTCATTCTTTTTACATAAGATTAAAGATTCTACTATAACTATCCACAAAACAAAAGATAGCTCCAACCCTACAATATCATAACATATGTCCTTTCCCATTCCTCGCATGTGTTTATCTATTACATTTATCCACTCTGCTGATAGTAGGTGGAAACTAAATATTATTTTATCCTTTATGGTGCTTATTTCTGTTTAAGCATGACATCATGATCTAGTTATTTGATATTTTCAACTGTTTCTACATTGCTTTTCAGGCTGGTGCATTCAGTCCTATAGTTGGATCTCTTGTCTGGTTAGAGGATCCTGAAGTAGCTTGGATAGATGGTGAAGTTGCTGAGGTTAATGGTGAAAATGTTAAAGTCTTATGCTCTTCGGGAAAGATGGTAGGGAGCTCTTTACAATGGTTGCTTTTGGAATTTTTTTGTTTTATGATCATTCTATTTAAGTTCTGTTTCCATGATCATCATTGTTTGTGTGTTAACCTCACATTTGTTTTCCTTTAGCTTATGTACATGTGCAATTTTCAATAGAACAGATGCTGCAGTTTCTTTTTTGAATATTTTTTTCTCTTTTCGTTGAAATGATTACTAGAATTCTCTGATTTTTGTCCCTTCTGTTTTGTCCATCGTTTTATGGAAAATTGCAGGTTATTATTAAAGCATCTAACGTTTATCCAAAAGATGCGGAAGCTCCTTCCTGCAGAGTGGACGACATGACAAAGCTGGCTTATTTGCATGAACCGGGTGTTCTTGATAATTTAAGATCAAGATATGATATCAATGAAATATATGTTAGTGTCAAAAATACGACAGCAATCATAATTTGTTTTTTTATAAGTTGGGTTCTTTTGGGGTTGGAGGGGTCAGAATGAAATTGTATCACATTTTGAGTTGAACATGTTGGTTAAGATTTTATTTTACCTCTCCACAAGAACATTTTCTTACATGCACTAAATGGTATTGTCAGACTTATACGGGGAACATTTTGATAGCTGTCAATCCTTTTATGAAGCTACCTCACCTCTACGATATCCATATGATGGCACAATATAAAGGGACAGCCTTTGGTGAGCTTAGTCCCCATCCCTTTGCTGTTGCAGATGCTGCCTATAGGTCAGCTTTTATGTTCTTGTTGCCTCCTTTTCATTTGAAATCTTGTTCCATGTTGACGAACTGTTCATTGCTGTGGCTGCAGACTTATGATCAATGAGAGAGTAAGTCAGTCAATATTGGTTAGTGGTGAAAGTGGGGCTGGTAAAACAGAGAGCACAAAACTGCTCATGCGTTATCTTGCTTACATGGGTGGGAGAGCTGTTGCAGAGGGAAGGACAATTGAGCAGCAAGTTCTGGAGGTACCAAGTTTGTGAGAATTCATTTTGTTTGACCAACCAAAGTGAAAATTTGTAAATTTAATTTCATTATACCATCTATTTGGCATGTATTCTTATTTCTTTTATCTGAACACCTGCTTTGGTCCCTCCCTTCTTCCTCTCTGTTTGCAGTCAAATCCTGTTTTAGAAGCATTTGGTAATGCAAAAACTGTTCGGAACAATAACTCAAGGTGAGAAATTTTATCTTAAGGTTAAGGGTGCTTTTGGCATATAATATATGTTATGAGCGTTTATCTTTCATTGTTGCAGTCGTTTTGGTAAGTTTGTAGAGCTTCAATTTGATCAAAGTGGGAGAATATCAGGAGCTGCTATAAGGACATATTTGCTTGAGAGATCACGTGTTTGTCAGTTGTCTGATCCTGAGAGAAACTATCACTGTTTCTACATGCTCTGTGCAGCACCACAAGAGGTATTAGATTTTTTATTATTTAATGTTTTGGCCAAGAAGAGGTGTAGGATCATTGCTTGCTCCAGTTACTGGTTTATTTGAATTAAATGCACCTATCATTTTTCATTTTTTTGATATATTTTGTAATTTGCAGGATGTTCAGAAATACAAGTTGGGAGATCCAAGTACCTTCCATTACTTGAACCAAACAAATTGCTATAAGTTGGATGGTATTGATGATTCTAAAGAATACATTGCAACAAGGAGAGCAATGGACATTGTTGGAATCAGTTCTGATAAGCAGGTATGCTATAGGGTGTTGATTTGTTAATTTCAGTCTTCCAATAATACTCTCTTATTGAATTATTCTCTCGTTTTTCTACTCTTTTCTCAGGATGCAATATTTAGAGTTTTGGCTGCAATTTTGCACCTTGGAAACATTGAATTCTCCAAAGGGAAGGAAATAGACTCATCTCTGCCGAAAGATGAAAAATCTTGGTTCCACCTTAGAGTTGCCGCTGAGCTTCTCATGTAATATAGCGTTCCGTGATATTTTTAATTCATTCATAGATACTATATTATAAACTTTGCCTCCTATATGCTCTAACTAAAGAAATATGATTGGTTTAGGTGTGATGTGAAAGCACTGGAAGATTCTCTTTGCAGACGTGAAATTGTAACTCGTGATGAGACAATCACAAAATGGTTGGATCCAGATTCCGCAGCCATAAGCAGGGATGCTTTGGCAAAAATCATATACACAAGGTTGTTTGACTGGTAAGATTAAGTGTGGAACCTGTTATATTGATAGTAAATAACACTATTGCCTTTGCCCAATTTATTTGTATTCTTCAATTTGATATGGTGTTTACTTCCATACTGCTCACTATTTATCTTGTTTGTGCAGGATTGTAGATACGATCAATAGTTCAATTGGTCAAGACCCTGATTCAAAATTCTTAATTGGGGTTCTGGATATATATGGATTTGAAAGTTTCAAGACAAACAGGTGCTTAACCGGTACGCTTTTGTTTTATATTTGATAAGAATTAGTCCTTAGGATGAATCAAATAATAAAGTTTTGCCTGCTTAATATTTTAAGAAGAAACAAATTTAAAAAAAGAAAGAAAGAAAGAAAGAAAAGGAAAGAAAAAGAAGAAGAAAGTTTAAGAAGACATTCATTAAAATAAAAGGGAGACATATATGTGTTGTTTCATGAAGCTTACTATTTGACTCCTTGCATTTCAAGTATGTCTTCCCCTCTGATGACTTATCCAGGCCCATTTTGAGGCACATATGTGTAGTTTCTTTTTGTCTAATTGACCACATTTTTATTGTATGAATTGATTAATTATTTCATTCATGTTCTCTGTTCTTTACTTGCTTTCTCATTTTTTTTTCCTTCCTCTGTCTCGTTTCCATCTCTATGTGGTTTTGAACTTTTAATACATTTTGGGATATGATGAAGGAATAGCGCCGTTACAAAGGGTTTGAGCACCTAGTCAATGTATGCTTTTGTTTTGTTTTTCTATTGATTCTTTTACCCTTTTAGCTTTGGGATGCCTTTTATAAATACTGGAATATTAGCAGTGCCATTGTAGTAACTTTGGTAACAATCTAAATGTTCCATTCATTTTTTTTCTGCCTGTATTAATCTGTGCTATACATGTATGATCTCATGGTGTCAAGTCTGTTTCCTCTTGGTGGTTCTGTCCTTAATTGTTTCCAATTTTTTTGTTCTTGTTACATGAGGAAATTTCAATAATGTCACTGACAGTCTATTCTATCTAGTTCTTTTAATCTCATGAAACTGACCTTTACATTTTCATGCCTGTGCTGAAGCCCAGGTATTTTGTCTTCTTGCTGCTTTTAAGGAGTGGCTCTTACCAAGAATTTTGAAAATAATTTTTTTGAGATTGCTTTATGTGGGTGTATGCATAATGTATGCAGGGAAGCCGTGTGGCATGACCTATAAATTGGTAAACACTGGGACATCATCTCTTTAATTCTCATTCACACATTTGCTAATAAGGTCATGCCTGTGCAGTGAGCTCTAGTTGTATTTCTAGGTTTATAGTCTCTGAGCTGGAGCAACATAAATAAATCGTGCAAGCATAAATTAGCTGTAATTCAATTTACTATCTTTAAATTTCTCAATGTTTTATGCTCGTTAGGATTTTTCTTAATAGCTTTCTGGTTTTGCAGTTTTGAGCAATTTTGTATCAATTTGACAAATGAAAAACTCCAGCAACACTTCAATCAGGTTTGTCTTTGACGTATACCTTCCTTTTGTGTCCTGGTCATTTCTTCATTTCATATCATTTGCATGCTTTTTTTATGGCAGCATGTTTTTAAAATGGAGCAAGAAGAATACACCAAGGAAGAAATTGATTGGAGTTACATTGAATTTGTTGATAATAAAGATGTGCTAGATCTCATTGAGAAGGTCTGTATCTGCTGATATTGCACTTGGTTTTTTCTCTTTTCTTAGCTCCCTTACCCACTAGATCTAAGTCTAATTTTTTTCCTCAAATGATTTAGTGCGTCTAGCATTATTATGTAATTGTTGCGAAATGCCAATACTATGTCTATCTTTAGTTCAAATTCATCTCATTCTAACATCATTTGTTGATTCTTGTCAAACATTATATGCATCAGTACATGTGTGGTTTCCTTTAAGGAATGCTCATTTATTTACTTTATCATTCCATTATACAATTTTTGATACTTCAAGGTAACTTATTAAATTAATTGTTCAGAAACCTGGTGGCATAATTGCTCTTCTGGATGAAGCTTGGTAAGTGCAAATGTTCTAGCAGTGTTTTCGTTATCTGTGATTTGATATTTTAAGTTTTCTTATTGCATTTATAAATTAGTGTATATGCTCTGGTTGTTTAGATTATTGAGGTTTTCTTGTTCCAGTATGTTTCCAAGATCAACACATGAAACATTTGCACAGAAGCTCTATCAGACATTCAAAAATCATAAGCGTTTTAGCAAACCAAAATTGTCACGCAGTGACTTCACAATTTGCCATTATGCAGGCGATGTAAGTAACCTGTTTATTTGCATTTTGAATTCTGTTGGTTCTACTAGTATTGTGGAGTTTATACTTTATACCTCAGTAGTAAAAATATTTATTTTTAAGACGATACGTTTGATTTAATTTTCAGGTTACTTACCAAACTGAACTGTTTCTGGACAAGAATAAAGATTATGTAGTTGCTGAACATCAGGCACTCTTAAGTGCTTCCAATTGTGCCTTTGTGTCTGGGTTGTTTATTCCTTCAGCTGATGATTCATCCAAACAATCAAAGTTCTCTTCAATAGGTTCTCGGTTTAAGGTCTGATTGATTTGCTTCTGCCTAGGCCAATTCATTGGTCATTTTGTGTAATCATATAGCTAACGAATACCAACCTTCTACTTTATGCAGCAACAACTGCAAGCATTGCTTGACATTCTCAGTACAACAGAGCCACATTACATTCGCTGTGTGAAGCCCAATAACCTTCTTAAGCCAACTGTTTTTGAGAACAAAAATGTCTTGCAACAACTTCGGTGTGGGGTAAGGGTGCTGATACATTGTGAAATACGTATTGGTTTTAACGTAACTGCCTGCAATTCTTTACCACCTTGTTTAGGGTGTTATGGAGGCGATCAGAATAAGTTGTGCTGGGTATCCTACTAGAAAACCCTTTGCTGAATTTGTTGATCGATTTAGTCTCCTTGCCCCAGATGTTCTGGATGGAAGGTATTTAAATTTGTTTCTTAGCTGTTTTGTGTTGTGCCATATGAATGAAGATTCTTTACTTATTTGTTTTTGTCATGTTAGTACTCATGAGGTCACAACATGCAAGAACCTTTTGGAGAAGACGGGACTTGAAGGCTATCAGGTAATTATTTGATGGTTGTCAAAACTTAATTCTCAAATACAATTTGGTTGTAGCCATTTTTCTCCTAACTTATTGTTTGTTTTTTGTAGTTTATCTTGGATGAAGATACATTTTCTTTTTTATTCTGTGCATAGTATTGGTTTGTACTACATAAAGATGAATGACTTGATAGTTTTAAGAAAACTATATTACCTGGTTTTTAATGGTTTCATGTGCAATGTATCTTGTTCACTTACTTTTCATTTGGTTGATTTCAGTTATTATGGACCCAAACATAATGTATGCTTTCTGTTCCAATGGCATGTCAGTGATATAAGATAATTTGAAAATGTTGTTATTGCTTGTGCTTACCACCCAGTTTGTAGTTTCTTACTTTACTGCCTCAAACTCTGAAATATAAATGAAATGTGACCGTGTACATTTTCTAAATTATGTGTAATTGGATTACTGCTGTGATGACTCATTTCCAATGAATGTCAATATTTATTTAATTGTCGATGCAAATTTCATGTCATACATTTTTGTTCTAAAGGCTTTGCAGTCTCCTCACTCATTATATATGTTTTTCAGATTGGTAAAACAAAAGTGTTTCTTAGGGCTGGACAAATGGCAGAGCTCGATGCTCGTAGGACTGAGGTGCTAGGGAGATCAGCTAGTATTATTCAGAGGAAAATCCGTTCTTACTTGGGTCGTAGGAATTTTATAAAACTCTGTTTGTCTGCTGTATGGATTCAAGCTGGTTTTAGAGGTATTTGGATTATCACTCACTCAGGGAATGCTGCAGGCAAGTACTCAAACTTGCATGAAAATGCTTATGATTCCCCTCCATATGCCAATTGCAGGACAACTTGCTAGACATGTGTACAAGGGCATGAGAAGAGAAGCTTCCTCTCTGGTGATCCAGAGAAATTGGCGCATGTATCTTGCTAAAAATGCTTACAAAGAGCTGTATTGCTCTGCTGTTTCCATCCAAACAGGCATGCGTGGGATGGCTGCTCGGAATAAGCTATGCTTCAGAAGGCAGACTAGAGCAGCTATTATGATCCAGGTAAAATAATATTCACAAAACTCAGAACTGCTTTTTTTGAGGTACACATAGCTTTATAGATGCCAATGATCATTTTACAACAAACATTTTGTGCAGCTTTTCCATTAACATGGTGTGTATATATTTCACATAGTATCTTATGTTTGGAAATTTGGATGTTTTTGGTTTTGCCTTGCAGACTCAATGTCGCAAATTCTTAGCTCGGCTGCATTATTTGGAGCTACAGAAAGCTGTGATCATTACACAGTGCTCATGGAGAGGAAAAGTTGCTCGTAGAGAACTTCGAAAGCTCAAGATGGTGATGGCATTTTTATCATTTTCTTTCAGTAGATCCAAAATATAAGCTTTTGTATATATGCATGATTTAAAGTTTGATGAAAAAGGGCTACCATATTACTATTTTAAACAGCAACCAGCTGCATAATACTTCTCTTCCATTTTCTTAAAAAAATTTCCTTTATGTAAAAAATTAAATTACAAACAAGAACTAGATATCCATCCAAGTATGAAATAGATCATATTAACAATCAAGCTGCAGAAAATGGCTGCTTTCGGAAAGTACATGAATGACATCATTGCTTTTTTGTTTCTTGGCATGTCCGATTGTGTGCTTAATCTTGTTAGTAATTTTTAAATCATGATACATTTACTAAATTAGTGTGCCGTATGTTACTGAGGAAATATAGTTCCTTTGGCGTGTAAACAGTGTTTATTTATTTTTAAAATGCTAGTGTCTCAGTTCTCAATGTGTTAAATGCAGGCTGCAAGGGAAACTGGAGCACTTCAAGCTGCCAAAAATAAATTGGAAAAGCAAGTTGAAGAATTGACATGGAGATTACAGCTAGAGAAACGCATGAGGGTATGGCCTGGTTTTGGAACTGTCTTTTTTATTATAAAATTTAAGCAGCATTGATTTTGGAACAAGAATTTTTGTTAAGAAATACTAAAATATCTAAGCTGTCGAAATACTGTATTTCTTTAAGTTTCACGAACTTTTGTTATATGCTGACTTCCGTTTGCACGGTCAAAGGACTCAAATATTTTTCTATATTCTGGGTCCAAATTGGCCTTTTTTTAGGTAATACGAACTTATTTGTCAGATAAACGCATAGTGCCTTGTGATTTCCCCCCTTCTTTTTTCTGAGTAAATATTGATTCTATTATATATACTCAATTCAATTTTTGTAATTTTTTCTGTTATAGTGTGAACTCTCCTGTGATTTCTATCTTCTCGGTAGATGCTATTAAAATTTTACGGAGCAGACTTGTCATTAATATAATGACTGATTTGATCATTTTTGGTTATATTTTTACGAAAAGGGGCTGTTACAGTAACTGCATCTGTCAAAAGCTGTGAAATATGAATGATGAGAAAGATTACGTGAACTTGGGTGTTTACTATATGTTGTGGCTCGCATGAAATGCTTGATGCCTTAGTTAGGTTTTACTTCTCGACTAATTTCTGTGCAAGACATTGTATTTAGGTATTTTCCAACTTTGTTAAATTTATGTAGGCTGACATAGAGGAAGCTAAAACCCAAGAAAATGAACGGTTACAGTCAGCTTTGCAAGAGATGCAGAATCAATTTAAAGAAACTAAGGTAATGCTTGAGGAGGAGCATGAGGCTGCAAAGAGTGCAGCAGAAAGAGCGCCCATCACACAGGAGGTTCCAGTTGTTGACCAAGAGATGTTGGAGAAACTTAACAGTGAAAATGAAAAACTCAAGGTTCATTGGCTAAAAGAGCCTAGATTGTTTTTACATTTTTGTATTTAACCTTTTATATTTCTGTTTGCTTATTTTTTTTTTCTAATATACTGCAGTCTTTGGTGAGTTCACTAGAAAAGAAAATTGATGAAACTGAGAAGAAATTTGAAGAGGCAAATAGAGTAGGTGAAGAAAGGCTGAAACAAGCGTTGGAGGCTGAATCAAAATTCATTCAGTTAAAGACTGTCATGCAAAGGTTATTGCTATTAAGCTTAGATTTAACATAAATTTGTAACTGAACTTTCATGAAGCGTATATTGTTTAAACCGTGACCTTTTGTGCATTTGCATCCCCATTTTTTTCATTTAAAAATTTATCATTTTTTTCCTATCATGAATTTTCTCCCTTCTGTTACAGGCTTGAAGAGAAATTTTCTGACATTGAATCAGAGAATGATATTCTTCGCCAGCGTGGAGATTTTAACACACTTGTTAGAAATGTATCTGGACATCCTCCCATTCCACCAGCTCAGGTAGTCCTGCTGCTATTATGCATGAATACAAAGTACATACTGGCATCCTTATTCGTTATCTTTATTAAGTTGCATTTATTGCTTTGCAGAGATTGGAAAATGGTCTTCACACGACTGACGAGAACAAGGCTAATGTAATTACCAATTTACTCTCTCTCTCTCTCTCTCTCTATGTATTGCTTTGTCATGTATTCACATCTACAGCGGCATTTCTAATCCCGCCTGTTTCCAATATTTTATTTTATGCTCCACTGAAATGAGTACTCTTTGCAGGAATTATTGAGTGTCACACCACAAAAGAAGTTTGGCACAGCATCAGATAGCAAGTTTGGGAGATCTGTCATTAAACTTAAACATGTAAGTACTCATATTTGAAATTTTGCTAGATCTTTTTGTATGATTATAAGATTTTTTTAATATCTTGTAATATAGATTGGCTTAAGTTGATGAACTTATTTTATGCTTTTCTTGCAGGAGGATGTTGATGCTCTAATAGATTGTGTTGTGAAAAACCTTGGATTCAGTAGTGGAAAGCCTGTTGCAGCCTTTAGCATTTATAAATGTCTTCTTCACTGGAAATCCTTTGTGGCTGAAAGAACTAGTGTATTTGATCGCCTCATTCAAATGATTGGTTCTGAAATTGAGGTAGCTGAACCTTTTTCTATTTTGTAAATTTGTGTTTGATGCCTGTTTGATTTGGAATCAGGTAACACATAAGAGAATTCGCTGTGATGTTCCCTTTCTATGTCTACCAAAGGAATCAAGGGAATTGAATTTATAGAAATCTAACAATTCTCTCTTATGATTTCAGAATCAAGATAATAATGAACACATGGCTTATTGGTTATCAAACACATCTGTTTTATTATTCTTACTACAACGGAGTATGAAGGTTCCTGGTAGCACTGGTGCCACTCCACAGCGGAAAATAACTCCTCCAACATCTCTTTTTGGGAGGATGGCTATGGTATTTGGAGATCCCTAAACTTTTTGTTTGAAGGGGATGATGGTTAACTCCGTACTTGTCTCAGTTGCATTTGTTTTGTCTGTTGTTTGCATGTTTAACACTGTACAAATATGGTCTGCAGGGTTTTCGTTCATCCCCTTCTTCGGAAAACCTTCCTGCTCCTGCCATTGAGGCAATATGCCAAGTAGAGGCCAAATACCCAGCCTTGCTTTTCAAGCAGCAGCTGACAGCCTATGTAGAAAAAATATATGGAATTATTCGGGATGACTTGAAAAAGGAGTTATCATCATTGCTTTCCCTCTGTATCCAGGTATTTGTCAATGTTACATGATTTTGTTCGTTTAATACTTGAATACTACTTTCTTACTAGGTTCAAGTTGTAAGATTTTTGACCTTCAGAGGTTAGTTTCTGTAACGTTCCTATAATTAAGCTTTGGTTATTTATATACAATGGTTTTCTGATATGTAGGCACCAAGAACGTCCAAGGGAGTACTAAGACCTGGACGGTCCTTTGGGAAAGATTCTCCTACCAGTCACTGGCAGAGCATTATTGAAACCCTTAACACTGTCCTTGGCACATTGAAACAGAATTTTGTAAGAAATTTTATTATAGGTAATGATATTGCCATAATGACTTTTGTTATTGCCACAATAAAAATGTATAAAATATCCATTTTACTCCTAATATATTTTCTTGATAATCATTTTACTCGTAGTATTAATTTCACATTAATTCCATTACATTTAGATAAAGTTGTCATTAATGAAATATTCTTGTGGCATTAATAATTTGCATTGTGGTAATATTGATATCCTTTATTATTTATTATATTATACTTTTAAAGGCTGTCTATATTTATTCATTTTGAAGCGTTAACGGTAAACTGCTTGCTTGTTTTAGGTGCCTCCTATTCTTGTTCATAAAATATTCATCCAGACTTTCTCCTATATCAATGTGCAACTTTTTAATAGGTAACAAACATTTCCTTTAATTAATTTTATTAATCTGTCCCCAAAGGTTAGGTTATCTTGGTAACTTGTTTCTTTTGCAGTCTTCTTCTACGCCGTGAATGTTGTACATTTAGCCATGGGGAGTATGTGAAAGCTGGATTAGCAGAGTTGGAACTATGGTACTGCCAAGCCAAAGAAGAGGTTTTCTTAATTATAAATTTTCAAACGCTCCAGTGTTTCTTTTCTTGTAGTTAATGAAGACACGTGATTCACCCTTGATTGTACTAGCTGCCAACATTTGCAGAGCCCTTGGATTTCATTCAAACTAAAAATTTGACCTTGTGTGGGGTTATGTGTGGGTTAATCCCCTCATTTCAAACCCGGCTTGGTTTGATTTAGTGGTGTCAAAGGAGCTGAGATGGCTCTGCTCGCTTGAGCCCAACTCATCTTAAGTGAGTTGGAGCTCAGCTTAACTCATCTAATTTTTAAATAAACTGAACTGAGTTCATTTTTATTTGAGTTGAGTTGCTCAGGAGCAGCTCATTTATTTATTTATTTTTAAAAAACATTTGTTTTTTATTAAACTATTTTTTTGAAATAGATTGACTTATGATTTTTGTTGAACTCGTTTTGATAGTCTTATGATATTAATTTTTTAAATGATAGATAATGATTTGATGGATATATTGTAATTAGTTAAATAAAGAAATTAATGGTTCAAGTTTGTTGATGAATGAAAAAAATTGATTGTTAAAAAAAAAGTTTGTTTGAGTAAAAAAAAATGTTAAAAAAAATCAACCAAAAAAGTGTTAAAATTTATGTTCATTAAAAAAAAATTGTTATATAAGCTGGTAAGCTGTTTATGAGTTCAAATGAGTTGTTGATTTAAGTTCGTGAGTTAATTCACCTCATGAGCTTAATGGATTAATTTTAAATGGGCTGAGTTAGGTGAGCAGTTTGTTGGACATTTTTAGTTTGATCCATTATTCTGACATTTGATGCATCTCTTTTTGCTTTGCAGTATGCTGGTTCTTCGTGGGATGAACTTAAGCACATAAGACAGGCTGTTGGATTCTTGGTATGGTCTTTTTGCCTCATGCTAAAGCCTCTCCCTTTCTACCTGCCTATGGCAGATGCATGTTTCAATGCAGCTTACTTCATTTTCATTATTTAATCTTCAGGTTATTCACCAGAAGAACAGAATTTCATATGATGAAATCACAAATGACCTCTGCCCTGTGAGTCTCTCTCGTGCTCATTTATTTGTAGTGACCACATACTGATAGAGACGTTGGACTAATTATTTTGCAAATTTATCATAATATGAATATATAATAAGGAAAAATGGTTTCTTATGGAAGTTAGTACTGATAACTTATCAATGATATAAATATTTTTTTGAAAGGTGAAAGCTCTAAAATATGGAGCTAATAAGCCTAGAGGGGGGCATGGTTTTAAAAACTATCTAATGCTAGCCTCAAGGCTTTTTCTCTATGAAAAACGCATTAAGATTAGTATTTCCATTATTCTTTAAGGCTTACGCCTCAGCCAGTTGAAGCTTATTCTTCAAGGCTTCAGTTTCAAGGTTTAAAAAGGCTTTACTCAAAAGTTTTGCTGAAATTGAGTTAAAAGTGATGAACTTGGAACCCAAAATTAGTTCTAATTTTGTTTTTAAAGGAAAGTTTCTATCAAATTAGGCCTCAGTTTATAGACATGAGAAAAAGATTAAAATATAGCACAAATCATAATCAGTTTAGTGTTTTCAAATTTATCAGTTATGTCTTACTTTTTTCGGCCCTTTTGGATTCTTACTCTCCATCTCCCAACTCCAATTAAAAAAATTGGTCAGAAAATCCTTAAGAAATTCGTTTTTTTATCTATTCGTCTTCCTAAATTTCTTTTCTTTTTTCCCATTTTGCATATTAGGATAGTGTTAATGTTGTTCACTGTTTATCTTCTAATTATTTTGTTTGTTCTCTCCCATTAAGATTAAAATATTACTTTTTAAGCTACTACCAATTGTTTATTGCTTGCTTGCAAGGTTTTTGACTTTTGGTTGATAATTTATAACTTGTTATGGATTCACTATGATATTTTGTGATAATTGATGTCTTGTAATCTTTTATTTTATTTTATGTTTCTTTAAAAATTTCGCATTAAGGCTTAAGCCTTAAATTGTTTTAAGGTTTACTCCTGGTCTTGGTGGAAGTAAAACGTCTCGAGGCTATTTTTTGCCTTTTAAATTATTAACCTAAATAAAATAGACAGACATACAATCGCATGTAAAAATAAAGTGCAAAAATTGAAGAATAATATGATATTTTTAAGTGAAAACAACCTAGGTCACAACCATGACCTAAGAGGAAAATCATTGGTCTATCGATCTACTTAACTTTTCATTATAAAAATCAAACGTTCAAGTACAAACTCAATCTTATGTTATTCTTTTAAAGATATTACCCTAATGTATCTAACTTATGAACTCTTGTTCTATTTTCACAGTTTTCAAGATTAACGTGAGCGGTATTGAAATCAACGTTCTAATTAGCTTCTTACTAATTAGACACGTTCATGGATTAACCTCCAATAAGAGTTAGTACAAAAAAACATAAATATTAATGTGTATTCTAGAATGGATTTAAAAATGAATAATCCTAATTAGATAATTAAATCATATATCAATTGAATCAAATTAACTACCAAATTCTAGAGCAAGTAGATTAAGCAGATATTTAACAAAAAATTCTTTGAAATTTAATAGTTAAGTTCAAATAATCGTGATCATTCATACAATTATTTGATTTTAAACATACAAGATTATATGAACATGAAAATTCGACACAAATAGGCTCATATTTATAATAACATAATCATATGAAAGATATATAAAGAGATGAAATTCAACTTAATGAAAGAGGAGTAAGAGGAAAGAAACTTGACTGTTAAACCTTGTGCTTCTTAAAAAACGCTTTGTAGTCGTGTTTAATTGTGAGAGAAGAGTGACATATATATAGAAAACCTAAAAAGTCAAAATGTCACATATCTGATGTGATACGATTCTATAGGTAGTTGGTTGTTGGTTGGGATTAAAAAAAATGAATCAAAGAGAACTAAATACGTCAATTGCCAATGACAGAATCGATCCATCTATAATATGGATCGATTCCTCCCTAAAATAAGTGATGCTAACGTAACAGGGGATCATATCAGGATCGAAATGAGATCGATCCTTCTAAAGGGGATTGATCTCTTTGTGTATGAAGGTGTGTTCAGTTTTTATGTAAAAAGGAAGATCGAATTGTGATTGATTATAGATTGATTTGTCTACTTAGGGGATCAATTTTCTCTATCTAAAAAAGCTAATATTTGTATCATACAATATATGTATACAATTCTATTTGTGATAATTATAAAAAATATATCTGAATTACGACTATCTAGAATCCTAAGTGTTTTTTCTAGTCAACACTCATAATCCTTATAAAAAGAAATTGTCATGGTCATCAAGTAAATATTTGAGGCAAGGTTAATGCTGATATCTAGCTTAGGAAAGAAGACAAACTTACGGTTTTGCATATTTTTTTTTTTTGTGAATTGATATTATGTTATATTCCCTTTTATCTAGTGCGTCCAGAATATATAGATATCTATAATTCCCTGGAACAGTGGTTGAAGTTGCCGGCCAAATTTTTCTAACAAATATTTTGGGTTGGAAGTCACATGTAAAATTCCAAGGTGATATTGCTGTCTGTCTTGACCCTTTTTTTTGTCTCCCTGAACTACTGGTGTTGATCCTGAGGCGAGAGGTCACACACTTTGGCATACATGCACGCATACAATAATTAATATGCTTCCTCACACTGCTTTGTGCTCATTTTTCAGATTCTGAGTGTTCAGCAACTGTATAGAATATGTACTCTGTACTGGGATGAGAACTATAATACACGAAGTGTATCCCCAGATGTAAGTCTAGTTATGAATTATATCTTCATAGTGGTACATTTAAATTCATAATCCTTTTTCAGTGATTCAAATGCTCAAGCAACTCATGTTTAATATATATATTTTGTCAGGTCATTTCCAGTATGAGAGTAGTAATGACTGAAGATTCCAGCAACAGTTCCTTTTTGTTGGATGACGATTCTGGGTTTGAGCTTTCTTATCCTTTTAGACTTCTCTATTTAGTTTGCTATAATATTGCCTAGAAATTGGGACTTTTTTGCTAACTTATGTTATGTTTTATTTCAAGGTAATGACCCAATTGAGTTATGAATAATAACTTGGAACTCTGAATTTTAAGTAATATATATATTTCTTTCTTCTTTTACAGCATACCCTTCTCAGTGGATGACCTTGGTACTTCACTTCATGAGAAGGATTTCTTAGATGTCAAACCAGCAGATGAACTTCTTGAGCATCCAGCCTTTGATTTTTTGCTATACGAAGGCTAAAAGGAAGCTCTGCCATGTCTATTGGGGTGCTTTTTCACAATAGGTGATTTAATCTCTAAATTGTTTTTTTTTATTGCAAATTTTTGAAATGTCTGCGGCCCTGCTGTAAAATTATTTGTTTATTCTTTTTCTTTTTTAGATTGTCAAGCATTAAACCCAAGCGTGTATTCTATTTTATTCTTTTCTGCTATTTTGTGCAGCAATATTATCGGGGGTAGAACTACGAAGACATTTATTAAGTAGTTTGATGGGCAAGAGAATTTACTCCACCCAGTTTTTGTTGACATTGTATCGTATATGAGTTTTCCGGACCATGGTCTGTACGTTTCCTTCATTTCTTGTAGAATAGATGTATTTTTTGACATGAATATCTTAAGAATGATTATCCTTTCTAGCTTGAACTGTGAATAATCTTCTAGATATAATGGTGGGTCATTCTATAGTGTAGTAAAAGAATGTACTATGATTCTTGCTGCAAATTTTTTGAGATGTTCAGCAAAAACATTCCCCCCCCCCCCCACTCTGATCATGCATAATCCATTAGCAAATACTTTATCTTCAACATAATGTGCTGTAGACTCGTATCCTTTAATACAGCTGAGACAATTTAGTAGAGTACCGTTGATCAACCATCCGTTGTGCATTTTTTTTATTCATCTTTGATTACCTCTTTTATTATTTTTTTATGGTTGAAGCATGTTGGCTTCGTTATGCCCTTCATACAAAAGGGGCATGCTGGCTTGGTGTATGGATTCTAGCTTGATTTCAAGTCCATGTACGATGAAAATATTCTTTTTTCGGGAAATTGTCACAAAAAAAAATTGAAAATGATGGGGAAATTGGATTTAATACATATTAGGAAGTAAATTTGGCGGTCAGGGTTAAGCCAAAAACTTCACATTCGGGTTTTGGCAGGATTTTATAGTATTCATACTTTATAACATGTATCCTTTTTTATCTATGTTTTAAAAGGGTTTAATTTAGTACTCATGTTTTGTAAATGTTTGCAAAATTTATATAAATGAACAGTAAATACGTTTTATTTGAGATTTTTTCCATGTGCTTCTCAAATGAGCTCTAAATAAGGGATAATTTCGTCATTTCATAACTCTAGATAAAAAAAATATTCCCAAAGGCAGTTAATTGATCATCAATATCATGGCCATATTCAAATGCTTTGGATTCGGAACAAAGCCTATTAAAAGTTTGTTATTTTAATGCAACATCATTACAATAACATTATTAAGCTGATAGGTTACTGTGATGGAAAAGAAGAAGGTGCTTTGGTTTTTGAGTATGTTTTCAACGGAACCTTACAATAGAAGTTTTACGATGGCAGAAACAAGAACAATTCCCATGTTCTTTGAAAAAACCGAATGGTAATAACTTTTCAAGTAGCACAGGAATATTTACACGATAAATGTGATGTGCAAATCGTTCATGGAGACGTAAAAGCTTCCAAATGTTCTTTGAACTTTGATGTGGTATTCATCAATTGTTTTACAATCGAGAATGGATAAGAAGCAAATGATAGAGTACCAAATCCGATTTTTATATAGGCACGAATATTTTTTGGATTGAGTTGGTTGATGTTTTAAAATTAATATTAAAGTGCACGATTGATTTTTAAATTTTGAAAACTTCACCAATAATTTTTAAAAATTTTAAATTATATTATTTAATCTCTCATTTTTTTAAAATTTTATACATAAATCTTAAAATTTTGATTTATAAATATGTATTTTAGTAACCAAAAAAGTACTTATATATAAAATTTTAGGTATTAAATTATAGGATTTAAAATTTTAAGAATTCATATAAAGTTTCAAAAGTTTTGAGATCATATTATATATTTTAAAAGTAAAACATGTATTAATTTAGTTGAAATTTGTGACTATTGATGCAATTTAGTATAAAATTAACTAAAGATCAAAACTTACTCAACTAATCATAAAATCATTTGTATAAATATGGGCATAATTCTTTAAACTTAATTAAATTAAGTTTGTAAAACAATTCAAATGATAAAAATAAAAATAAAAAAATCATAAGATAATATAATGAAATTTTCACACATATATAATTTAATTTGAGCTTTGAGTCGCTTATGAGCCAGATTCATACTAAATGTGTATCCAAGCCTTAAATTTTTCAAGTACTATTAGGTTGATCTCTTTCAAATTTAATTGTATTTTTAGTCAATTTAGACATGATAGATTATCAAGCAGGGCTTTTGTGTAACTAATTTTAAATGAATAAAATATCTAATATAATGAATATTTACATTTAATAGTAAAATGATAAGAATAAAATATTTACTAATTAAAAATTACAATTTAAAAGAATAATATATATATATATATATTAAAATACTAAAATAACCTTAAATCTAATATTCATTCACATTACTGTCAAACTTTGAAACTAGTAAAATAATATTATTGATAAGTCAATATTTTTCTTGTTTAAAATGTATCTTTTAATTATTGATCCTCTATTTTTATCTTGATGGTAAATAACATCTATATATCCATATCGAACTCAATTTTACATAAATATATAAGAACAATTAGTGGATACATCTTAAGAAAGAGTAGTTGATTTTGATTTGTACTTTAAATGTGCTCTAAGAGAGACTTTGAACTTCAAATAAAACAGAATGTTGTTCATGAGTTAGAACAAGAATTCCTAATTTCATATGGATTTCGTTATATTAGACATGGAAGAGGACCATATACATTTTTATCATACTTGATTGTTCATTCTTAGCAATCGAAAAAGAACTCATTGATGCATAAAAAGATGAGCTTATAATGAGAGTGCAAGATAAACAAATAATATTTAAAGTTTTTAAAGCATCTAAATTGCCTGATATTGATAACGTTGATGAATGCTTTAGGATAGATGATAACTTAAAAGAATACGTTGAGTCACCAACACCTAAGACTATTCCATACAATGTTGTAAATAATGAAGTAAACTCATCAAAAAATAACTTAATCTATTTTAATTTTAAAAGTATGGAATCTATGATTGATATTGTTAATTGTGTGAATTATCTAGAGGTTACACCTCATATGTATACCTAATGTGGTTGTAAAGAGTTTTGAGATAGGATTTAAGATAAACCATCTATTGAAGGGTCACCAAGTTTAGACCTCATACATTTACTCTACTATCCCCAATCAAGTGAGAAAACAGAAGAGTCCAATAAAGAGGTGGAAAAGATTCTAGAAATATATAAATTAAATGAATTATGGTGGAATGCATATAAGAATGTCAAAAAGTATAAAAATAAAACAAAAACATGGCATGATATAAGAGAATTGAGCACCATGTTTTTAAACTGAAACAAAAAGTATTATTGAACAAATCAAGACTCAAACTATTTTCGGAAAAACTCAAAAGTAAATGGATACATATGGATGTACCTTAGGACTTGATATGACCGTTTAGTCAAGGATGTTTAATGTGACACTTGTTGAGAGGCAACCCAACATTATTTTACTTATATTTTATTTTTGTTTGTTTTTTTGGTGAATAAATATGGAGAGCAATGATACAATAAGATTGAGTAATTTCAAGGACATATGTGGTGTACCAGGACTAAGGGAGTTTTATTTTCTTTTATTTTTTCATATTTATATGTGTACATTGGGGATAATATGTAATTTAAGTTTTGAGGAGGGAACTTAATTTTCTACTTTAGTATTTAATATTTATTTTCAATTTTTAAGAATTCTTTTAATATCTTTAGGATGATTTTAATGATGATTTAGGTAGAAATTGATAAATATATGAAAACTAAATACATGCATGCTTGGTATGAAACATATGAACTCTATGATAAAAATTGTTTGTCATGACTAGGATAATAAATGTAACATGTTCGTTAAGATACTTACATTAATCATGTGATATGCTTACTAGTTTTAATTGAACTGATTCAAATTTTTTTGCGCATGTTCATGATTGATTTTTATGTTCTTATTGAGAGAAATTTTGTGATGAGTTGTCCAAGTCAATGAGATCTACCATGCTTTAGAATTTATTTGATCATAACTTGAGGTTAAATTCTAAATAATATTTAGCAAGAGAAATAATTTAGGCCATTTGGATCGATTGAGTCTTTCAAACTAACTATTGTTAAGAACCTTTCATATCTTTAAGCCATTGTTTATGCCTAACAAATAGGTACTACCTTTATCTTTGCACCTTTACCTTTTATGAAAAGAAGGAAATAATCTCTTATGCTATAAAGTGAGGCCAAATGTAATGCACCCAATAAAAAAACTCACAACATAATTATCCTTCTAAAGAAAAAGAAAACAAAATTTAAAATAAGTTTGTGGGTGCTGTAAAGTTAAAAAAAAGACGTGACATGATGCACTAAAATATCAAGTAAAAACTCAATTATAGTTAAAAAAAAATGCATGATGAATAAAAAAGAAAGTTAAGGTATGAAAAGAGACTAAATGTTTTTATTCATCAACTCACACCTAAGCATTACATTACAAGCATGTAAAATTCTTATTGATCTTTAGCTAAGTGCATATTTATATTAGTGAAGATGAATGTGAAAAATAGACCTATGAGACTTGTTCTAAGATTGAATTGATTAGAATGCTCATATAGGTTGATTTCATGAGTATATTGGATGATATCATATGCAACGCATAGATACACAAATAAAATTTTCAAAAAACCTTCCATATTCTTATATTGATGGAATGTTGATTGATGAATATGTGAATCTACTTATCATAGAATGGTACGGCTTTCGAGGAAGATATTTTTGTTAAATATGCATATATTAATATATATATATATATATATATATATATATATATATTGTCAATGTAATTTTATCTAGTTAGATTTGGCTTTGCTTGAAGATAAGCAAAGAATTAAGTTTAGGGATGTGATGACTCTATGAACTTTTTAGTGAAAAATGATGAAAATATATTTTTGGGATTTTTTAGGATTTTTACGCAAGACCAATTAGAAGATTCCATATGGATATTACGCAAGCAGATGAGTTGACCAAGTAAGCAACATGAAATCCATGCAAGCAAAAATGGCCAATTGCACAACGTTGTGTGTACCGTGGGATGTAATGCTATGCCACGTATCAACACAACATTCATTTTGAGTATTACTGATTGGTCAACGCATGTGCCATGCGTCATCACATGATACATCCATCATTTTCACTGACGTGTCATGCAATCTGTGACCATGAATCACATCATTTCATGTGGCATTGACTCAGCTTACGTTGACTGAGACCAGTACACCCATACCATGCATCGTATTGTTACTTTTCTCTTTTTTCATCTCAATTGTTGATTAGAAGGTCTAAATTCCACCTAAGTCTAATTCAACCCCTATATTTCCCCATAAATAATTAGTCAAAATTAACTTTATTTTTATAAGATTTTGGAGCAAAAAAGAGAGAAAAATACAAAAAAATCAAAAGCAGATATAATTTTGATGGAGATTCAAGATAATATTAGTGCTACAATTCAAGAGATTGATTATATTTCTTCTTTTTCTTTCTTTATCAATTTTTATGTCTTTATTTATGAAAAATACAAGTTTTATGAATAAAATTATGTTTAGCTAATTTATTAATCTAGGGATCTTATGAACCTAATTTTCAATATGTGATGATCTAATATTTTACCCCAAATTATGATTTCAATTTAATTATATTATTTAATATGATTTTTATGCAATTAATTTTTTAGACAACATTTGATCTATAGGCAATCAAATATATTTGAGAGAATTATTTAATTGTTTGTTTTGATTAAATAACATGTATAATTTCTATGGAGAAATGTATGATTCTTATGTATGTGATGCATAATTGATGAACTTAATGAGTAATATGCAATTTAATTTACATAGAAGTATAATTAGGTCAATTATTATATGATGTGTATTTTACTTGAGAGAGGAATACATGTAAAAATTAGATTCAATTAATTATGTAATTAATTGGTAATTACATTGAGAGTATTTGAATGATTATAGGAGATTAAGCATTCTTAGATTTTTTCTTATATATCTTCTTAGTTATTAAATCTGAGTTAGTTAATTATTATTATTTATTTTTAATTCTTCTAATTTTGTTTTCTTAAAACATAAAAACATAAAAAAAATTAATTTTAAAAATTAGTTTCTAATAACATAATCTCCATAAGAACGATATTTTTTTATCATTATATTATTTGTTACAATATATATATTTACATATTTATTGCACACAATTTGTATTCGTTCATTATCCTAAGGGAATAATAGTCCAATAATTATTATTTAGTTATCTTAAATAGATAAAAACTATGATATTATCCTTATATAGTTTGAATGATAATGTAACAGATAATAAAAAATAAAATCATCACACTTATTTTATGTTTTCAATACTTACACTTTATGATATTGTCTAAAATTTATGCTTAATCTGAATGGACTGATAAAAAAAAGACTATTAACACCATAAGTTTTGTAATCAGTTCTCTCAATAGAAAACATTTATTGCGTTTTAATACTAAAACGGTGTTCTTGTTGCTCAACAAATGACTTAAAACATATATATTGCTAATGCTTGCTTTTATTTTTTTTTATTTTTTTATTTCTCAATTACAAATAAACTTAAGTTTAATCAATTTAATTAGCTTTCATGTGCATGCATATCCAGAGAAGCTTTGAAAAGAGAAAGCCAAGATATATAATTGATCCACATTGATTTATTCTCCAGGTCAAGTTTCAACCATTTAATTAGTTTGACCAGCTTCAAAGATCATATGCTTTATCAATTTTTAAACTATATTTATTAAAATTGAATATTAATTCTTCTTAATTCGTAGAGTTATAAAATTCGTTCTTTATAAACAAAGATCTAACAAGAAAAATAATAAGGAAAAAGACAAAAGAAAAAAAGAAGAGACATGTTCAAATACACTTCTTGATCAGTCAGAGGAAATAATTAATAAAGAATATATGGTATACAACATAATTAATAAGCAAACTGAATTGATACAATTAATTAATTATTATGACTCTTCACTCATAATTTATGAATTTATATCGAATAAAAAAATAAACTTTAATGCATCATTTGAAAGAAACAAAAATTAGAATCGAATATATAATAATGGTGGAGAGCAAAGAGTATATTCAGGACACATGTTTGTTTGGTAAATCAAATTAAAATCATAATTTCATTAAAAATGTTTTAAATAAATTTTAAAAAAATCCCATTTGACTATTTCTAGTTAATTAAGGGTTGCAATATATATACTCATTCATAACCCTTACTATTTCATGTGGAATGTGTTTCCACATGTCTTATCATATTCTTTATTATTATTATTATTAATTTGAAAATGTAATTGTAACGTAATACTAAGCATCTAATCCACAGTCACGTTCTTGTCTCGGATTCTTGGTCGTGTCATCGAAGATTTTGAAGTCCTAGTTAAGAATGCTATACTTTGAGAGAATGAAGATTTGTTGTTGTTGTTGTTTTCCTATTTAGTTTTTAATTTATAGGTCAAAGCCTAGCAAATCCATTTTTTTGATCAAATTACAATAGTTGAACTAATATGTGTTATTAGGAGATTAACTAAACCGGGTCGGGTTAGTTTAAGTCACACTTCAGACTTATGATGGAATTTATTGGATTATGTATATCAATGAGTTTTCTATTTTTAAAATTAAATATACTCCATTCTCATATTTGAATTTGTTTAACTCTATATTAACTTAAATTAATATTTAAATTTAAATAATGTAAAAAATTATAAAATATAGTTATAAATATTTAAAAAATATATATATATATATATATTTAATAAAATTTAAACTTAACTATTATTTTGGTTGAGTTGATTGGTATGTTTTAACTTAATTCATCCAAAATAAATATATAGATCAAAATAAATCAAATATATTTTAATTTAATTATATTTCCAGTTAAATTAAATTAAGTCGTATTATTTGAATTTGATTGGACTAAATTTACATATGCATGTGTAAGTGATGTTCTAACATGTCACAATACAGTTATATTGAAAAAAAACAATTGTTAGTATATCTTCGTGTGCCCGCGTGTCTCATTTGATACCAACCTCTAAGAACTTGAGGTATTTAAAGACTAGGTTTTTGGTTAAAGGTTTGAAAAAGATGAAAAAACTCGTTAACGTATCTCGAATTAGAGATGAAGTCTACGGACTCTCCCACGATAGAATACGAGACCCACGAATATATCCTAACAGTATTATTTTAATTATATTTTTATTAACTTATGATAAGTAACTTTTATTTTAAAAAGAAATCAATTTATTTTCATTTATATTATTATATTTAAATTATAAAAAAATACCGATAAAAGAAAAGACATTATTAAAATCAATTAATTTATTTATTTTTTCTGTCAATTTTTTTAAACAGTATTTTTAATAAAATAATCTCATTATCCTAAACATCTCATATTATATGAAAAAACAATTTAACAAAAAAACTTCATAAAGTTAGATGGATTTGCATAAAAATGTTTAAAAGATGGTAAAAAATTAAATGAATTAATTGATTTCTAACTATACGCATTATCATTTGATTATTTTTTCTAATTTAAATATAATAATATAAATTAAAGTAATTTTACTACACTTTCAAAAAAATAGTTTAAAATGAACCACTCAAAATAAAAATAACTACAATAATTAATTTACAAAAAAGAAGTGACTTATAATGCACTCTATTTTAAAAAATAACCTATAAGTCTTTTATATTAAGTCAAAAATATATTTAATTCTTAAAAATAATGTATCAATTTATTTTTATTATTTTTATAAAAAATATATAAGAACTATAAAAAATATATTTTTTATTAATATTTTGAATTAAATAATATTATATCTTTATATTTTATTTTATTGATAAATAAGGAAAATATAAAAATAATTTTTGTTATAATATTTATCATAAAAATAATAAAATATTTAATAAATAATAAAATTTATCATTTTTAATATATTTTATAAAATATAAAGAATTAAGTGGCATCTTTTATACTTTTTCATAGGCTCACAATTAATGGTGTGGTGTCACGACCACCATCATTGAAATATTAAAAATTAACTTTAAATAAATTATATGTGATAAAAATATTACAACAATATTTTCATAATTTGTCTTAAAATATAAAATTTATAATATTTTTGTAACATTTATAAATAAATTGATAGTACATATTTATCATACATAAAAATTAAGTGATAAATTTTAATAAAATACAAAAAAACAGATGATATAGATGATAGTTTTATTAATAATTAATGATAATATTTAAATTTATAAAATAATTAATAATAATATTTTATTCACGTCATATCCGTTTATATTTTTGTTTCTTATAATATCTATAAAAGTTGTCCAAATCCGTTTATAATAATAAAATAATGCATTTGCTTTGATCTAAATAGTTCCAAATCCCTCAACAATTCCTAGCGCCGTGTTTTTTTTTTCAATAAATATATATATTTAAATAATTTGGAAGGTTTAACTTATAATCATTTAAAAAGATTATATTTTATACCAAGTTTTTATATTGTTCTCACGAACAAATTAATTCCAATAAATAATTCAATTAGATTTATTATTTCAAATTAAATGTTTAAATCATATATCTAAAAGTAATGCCTGCCAATCCCATGTGCTTTATCTTCCCAACTTCGAAGAATTGTCTTGGAAAAATAATGTTTTTTTTAAGATTTTTGAAAATAATTTACGAGTAAAAATAGATGTCTCTTTAATGGTAGCTAAGGAACTAAAGTTTACAATATAGAAAAATAAGTAGCTTATAACTATATTGTTATTTATGAAAGATTAATGTTACTGGCATTAAATTGTTATATACAAGTGACATATAAGTATTCAAATAAAAGTTAAATAGAAATAAGGTCAATAAAATTAAGATAAGTTAATTAATTACATGCATTGAATTAATTTATATAAACCTAGTAATGATTTGTTGTTTAATTATCTATTTACATATGATATTAAGTAAGTGGGAATATTAACGAATACGAATTAATGTGGTTACAATTTTTAATAATGTCATTTTTTTTCATTTTCAAAAACTCTAATCGTAGTGTGAATTTCTTCTATAATTTTTTTGCTTTCAATATGTGATAAACTAGATACCATTACTATCAAAATGTGGTATTTAATTCGATATTTAAAGTGTTATTTAATTTTATATTTAAAGTCGATTTTCTACAAAAATTGATTTATAATAAATTTAAAGTCGGTTCGGTGAAAAATTGACGATACACGTAGATGTAACGTCGGTTCTATGTATCAACCAATACTACAAGTAGAATATAACATCGATTGACGTGATGAACTGATATTATCCACGTGTGTAGCGTCAGTTAACACGTAGAACCGATGCTACACACTTTGATAAATTATTTTCTCTTCTTTCTTCCCTAGACAGAAACCATTACAAGTGATGCATAACTCTCAAAAACCCAAAATATCATATACTTTTCCTCCACTCTTTTTTATTTTTCGGTCAACTACGACCACTAATTTCAACGTCATTTAGTGAATTTTTTTCTTTTCTAATTTATTTTTTAGATCCCCTATTTTTTTAGCAAAATACTCAGGTTTTGTTTTATAACACCAAGAGAAAAATATGATGATCTTGAATAATATAGGACAATACCATCATAATTTTTCTATTATTAATTAATATTTATTTTTTTAATTATGTGTATTATTTAAATTATTTGTTAAACAAATTTTGATTTTTTTCTAGTATTATGTAGTGATTAAATATAGGTTTTAATTTGAATATAATAGAAAATGAGTAAATTTTATAAAAAAAAATTAAAATTTAAAGTCGGTTCATCGAATCGACTTTAAAGGTTTGTTTTGTAGTAATGTATATATCAACTCGTTATGAGTTTGCTCTCTCTCCATATAAGTTTTTTAATTTTTTTTGTTTTTCTTTTATGTTTAATAAATTTATTGACATGTTTTTCAATATAGATATAACTGTATTAGTTTTTATTAGAGTTATTGCTACTTTAGATGTTAAAGACACACAAAGTATGTTGATTGAAAACATGAAAACATTGTTAAGACCAATCCAAACCAACAAATAGAGCATATAAAAAAGATTTGTGTATTAATATATTTTTTTTAATTTTTATTTATTTGATTGCTGTAATAAAACTTAAATAAACTCAATCTAGCTATGAGTTACTGAAAAATAAAAATAAAATTGAATCAATTAAATATGTAAAAATAATTCACATGAAAAAAGAATTGGATTTCTATTTGTGCAAATCTAAATTATTCATTTAAATTATTAAATAATGCATAAATATTTCATGTTATGATAACCTCAAATTTAAGTAGGAACTATTAAAGGTAGAATCAAGGAGCACCGGCCTTTTATCACATTTTGATTCTTTAAATTTTAAATTTTAGATTTTTATTATTTAAAAATTGACTAAAAATTTAATAATTTATACATATTTATATTCAAATAAGATATCGTGTGTTTATATTTATAGCACTGTTATTGATGATTTTTCTATGATTGATATATGGATTGAATGGAGTTATAATTTTATGTATTTTTTATTTTATTTTTTAAAATAATTTAAATAATTTTATGCCTTTAAAATGAATTTAGTTCTACATATTTTGAGCTAAATAATTACTATCACCTATAAGTGTATACAAGATATATTGATCTCACTTGTAAATATTACCTAATGATATAACTGAGTATACTTTTTTTAAATTAAACTAATTAAGAATAATAGTTATTAGCAAGAGAATAATTTATAATTGAAAATTTATCTAATAAGTGTAAAATTGAAATTTCATATATTTTAATTTGTCGAGAAAATAACAAAATTATTTGTGTAATTATCGTTACCCAAAATTACTGTTATATGTAATATTAATTAAATAATTAGAATTCATGTGACACGCGCAGAGACAACGGTTTAGAGAATCAAGAAAACTCCTCGAACACATCTCGTATTGAGAAGCCACCACATGTTGAGCTCCATTAATACTCATCTGAACTCTCTCTAGCTACCTTCTTTCTCACTCCCAACTTGAAACATTAAATTTTAGAGGGAAGAAAAAGAAAGAATATAGTTTTTTTCTAATTATAAAACTATAGGGGGTCGGCACCTTGGATGAAGATAACATATGAAAATTATAAAATTTGATATAAGAACATATTTATATATATATATATATATAGTTTTTTAATAAAAAAATATTTTAAAAATTCAACCAAGTTTGATGGTAGCAAAGTGGCACTGGCACATGCAAAACTAGTGTTTCGCCAGGTGCAATGCCTCTAGCTAACACGTTTTCATGATTATTATTTTGAATAAATGATTTTCATTTTTTATTTATTTATAATTTTTGGGGGAAAAAAATAGTTCAAACTGTTTTAACGACCTCATCAACCGAATATAGAACGTTTGAAACTGATCTAGTTGATGGAGAGAATAAAGAATATTTTTAATTTTTAATAATTGTTTTATTAGTTTTAATATTTGCTAGGAAAGGAAATAATGAGGTCACCCACTTCAAAGCTCAATAATGATTTTACAATAACTATAAATAACATCTTCTTCTTTTTTTATTGCTTCTATTATTTTATTCACAAGTTGAATTCATGATTTTTTAAATAATTAATTATCATTGGCTATGGAATTTACATTTCAGCTGCTACTTACTACATTATATGAGTAAGAAATATATAATGGATTGATCATTGACTATACCTGATATGATAATTTAAGCTAATCAATTAGTTTTCGAAATGTTAAAGCATGTTTCGATGTTATTAAAAAAATTAGTTTTCTAAATGTTTTATTTGAGGGGGGGAGTTAGTTTTCGAAATGTGTTATTTTATACATGGTAATTTTAATATCATTTTATTTTGTGTATAATTTTACAATCATAAATTTTATATTATATCTTATATTATAATTATTTTAAGAATTAAACAAATAATATAATTTTTTAAAATAATAATATTAATTATTTTAAATTATGTCATGAATTCTAATTTTATTAACTATTACGTTGAAATAGATTATTATTTTAATATAAAAGTTAATTTAATAGGTAAAAATATTTATATTTTTTTTAAATTTTAATGTATATTACTTTTTATTGATGTAAAAATTGATTTTTATTTTCTCGTTAAATTGTGGGTCATTTACTGTAATATTTTATATTTTTAATTTATTTTATTATTATATTTTTAATCAAATCACTTGTAAAAATGTTTTTTTTTTCTTGTCTAATTTATTAAATTTATGATATCATGCATGAAAAAGTACACAAAAATTATGATTTTTTTAATCACAAAACAATTAACTCAATAAGTAGACATTTATGTTTCTTATAAATTAACATACAATATTAATGTCTTTTATAAACGAAAGATTTTCATTTTCTCTAATAAAAAAAAGCATACACATACTATTAGAATAATAATAAAAGGACTCATATTTTGATATTTTAATGTATTATGTATAAATAAACATGAATATTGTTATATTCTTAATATTAACTTTTTAGAATTAAATGACTATTTTTTGTTTTGTTTTTTTCTTTGCCCAAAATAAAGAATTTTATTAAAAGAATGCAAAAACAAAATTACAAAATCACAAGGCACGTTCATCTACAAATACTCAAGAAACATCAATAGAAAATAAACCTAATGGTTCCAACTACTCGTGTAGCAAAAAAACAAAAGAACTAAACCATGTTAAAACACTTAGCTAGTTCACAATTAGCAACAAACAATCTAAGAGACCTTACACAAGAGCGATTTACCTAGTTATCTAGCTCAAATTGCTTAAGTGAAACAAAGCTTCCTAGAATCAGAGTCCAATATTATACACAATAAATACATTCATCCATAAACAAACCATCAGAACAACAATTAAAGAAAAGCATAATTGATCATGTTAAGTCTCACATCGGTCAAGAACAAGGTAGCAGTGTTGCTTATAAATTTGGGTAACCTTCTAACTCACAAGCTAGCTTTTAGGTTCAAAGTTTGACCTAGGTTTCTAAGTTGGTATTAGAGTTAGGCTATTGGCTTCTTCACACCTTCATCAGTTCTTGTGCTATAAATCTGGATTGTGCCGTAAGTCCGGACTCTAACCGATAAGGTAGGGGGATGTTAAGTCTCACATCAACCAAAATTAAGACAACAGTACTGCTTATAAGTCTGGGCTACCTTCTAACTCATAAGCTAATTTTTGGGTACAAAATTATGCGTGAGTTTCTAAGTTATCACACTTGAATGCTTTTCAAATAAATCACATATTTTACGTTTTGTCTCATCTTTTTTCCAACCTTAGTAACGCTAGTATTATCAACACTCTTTTTTCTCCTAAAACTATAAGAGACATTTTTCTTTCAAAGGTCAACATATTTGCATATCCTTTTTCTCTTCTCATAATTGCCACACACAAAGCCCTGGGCATTATTCTTCCTTAATTAATCTCCATTTCTTATCTTGGATTAGAACTTTCATATTCATATATGATCTTGACCATTCCTTATAATAAGCATTCTTTCCTCCAAAAACAATACTAATTACATTAGTATCCTCACAAAACCTGCTCTAGTGTGTTAGTTTTTCACAATAATAACAGAACTTAGGAGCCTCTCATATTTAAATTATATCCATACATACACAGATTGATTCAAAATCTAAGCACCAAGAATAAAAAAATTAGAGATATCAAACCTAACACAAGCCCTAACTAACCTTAAAGAACCATTAAACAGAAAGAACCTATCCATCTTAATCATAAAGCTTATGAAATCTACAATCTTTTGCATAATAACTTCCACTCTCTAATTCATATGTAAATCATGGACTTGGATCCAAATAGGAGTAGAATCAAACAAGAAGTTAGAAGGAGACACACTTGAGTTCAATTTATGAATATCATGAGGCTATTGTCAAAACTTTAAGTGATTTCTTAAGCACCAATTCTAGCTTATCCACATCCTCGAAGTAGAACACAAATGTGTTGCGATTAACATCCTTGATATCTAGCCCTTCAATCTTAGTCTAGATTTTCATATGAATTAGAAGGAGAGCATCGATATTGATGAACCACTTTGAAGTTACTTGAGCAGCAATCACAAAGCTAGAAGAACCTTGCTCTTGTTCGATTAGGTGAAAAGAATCTATTTTGAATTTCCTCTGTCTAATAAGATTACAAAACAATTAAATAGAAAACAACGAGAACAAAATTTGGATAAGGTTCGAGAATACCCAAAGGCAATTGAGAAAAGGAGTACTAGAGTAGCAATTTTCTTGGTTAAAAAGAAGTTTTTACCATAGTATGATTTTGAAATTGATTGCAGGTGTATTGAATGATTATGCTACTTGTCATCTTTATATAATATTTATGAATACAATCAATAATAAAATGTCAATTAATTCATTTGATTTATTTCTAAATATTTAAATTTTTAAGAGAAAATTAACTTATGATATTTTTTTAATGCTATTAGAGATCATTTGAAAATCATTTAATTTACAAATTTTAAGTTTATGGGTATTTTAAAAAGACAAAAAAAAACATATTTTGAAAAAAAAATATATGATATACCTAATTATAAAGATAAATCAACATACACTTGAATGAAATATTAAAAAATATAAATGAATTAATTATTAAATCTATATATTTCAAGCTATTATACTAATTAATTGTACCAAACTAACATTATAATAGTATAAGCAATTTTTAACACGAGATAGGTGATAGTGAATAATACAACCGATCTCCACTGTTTGGTTCAGTACGAACCAGTAATTTGGCCGTGGTCATCACATGTAATCGGAACATATAACACTAAATTTTGAACGAAGATTTTCCAAATCTTTCTAAGCTTCTTATACCTTAATTATATATATATATATATATATATATATATTACTAAACATATTGAATTATATTACCTTTTTACTCTTTAGAGTATTAATTAATTTCCATGTGATATCTCTCTCACCCTGACTCAAACCTAATAGCATCACATTATTTTAGCAGCTCAGTTATAATTGATTATTTGAAAATACAAATATATATATATATATATATATTGATACTAATTTTTGTTAATATTAAGTAGTATTTATATCAATAGAATCTAAAAGATAATAAACTTTTAAGACTTTTAACTATCTGGTAGGAATTGATCTTTAATCATATAATTTTTAAATTTTCAGCTATAAAATGTAAAATTGATAGAATATTAATCTCATTTTAATTATATTATAAAAAGAGAATTTTTATTCGTAATTTTTTTTATAAATATGATATTAGATATTAATTTTAAAATATTCAATTATGTTATATATATATATATATATATATGTGTGTCATTATATACAAAGAAGAGTATAAAAATAATAACTTATTATACTATTATAATATTATAAATAATGGAAAGTTAGTAGAGTTTATAATCATCTAGTAAACTAAACTATATGTATAAGAAATTGTACGTAAAGCTTTTAAATAGAATGCGGATAATATGTAGCCGTAGACTTGTGTAGGCTGTTTTTCTTGTGTTGTTTTAATCATTGGTTGGCCAAAAAGTGGTACTTTTTAAAAAAGGCTAAATTAATAGATTATTAGAATTTATTTTATGGTGAATTATTAGGGTATCAAATCTTTTGGCGAAATAATATCTATATATATTAAAATGAATACATGAGCTACACTTGTGAAGATGCTATGTATACAGTAAATTAATAGTTTCATGTTTAAATTATATCATATTTTATGATTATTATAAATAATTATATTTTAATTTTTTATTATTTAGATTCATTTAAAACAAATATAATATTACATTATAATACCATTCTATTAATTAATATTCCAAACAAAATAGAATAATGGATTCATAAATTTATAATTTCCTACTATAAACTAACGAAGTATCCCATTGTAATTTATACAACTATTGACAAGCACGGGGATCCCACCATATATATATAAGTACTGTATTTATGGCTAGGCTGGTTTCACTTTCACCTATATCTAAACTTGTGATTGTGTGATTTGGAATTGATGATGATGAATTTTATCCTAGGGTGGATCTATATGGAGATGTTAAAAATTTTCTACCGGTTTGAGTAACAGTAGATAATAACTAAACTATTTAATTTTAGTTGATAAATTTATTTTCGATCGATTAATTCTTTTATTTAATATTTGAAGTTTGAATTCATGCTGGATGTTGGTAATCTGATATTGAAAATTTAAATTTAAATTTTATTGAATATATATATATATAAATAAAATACTTACAATTTAATATTTACAAAGAAAAATAAAATAAAATATATTAAATATACATAATATATTATTATTTTTAATTTATAAAAAATATTTTTATTAAATATAGTATTTTTAAACTATTTGAAAAAATGATAAAATTTAGTTTTTGAAGCTTCGAATAATTATCCGTAACTCTACAATAATTCTCCAAATTTATACATTATTTCACACCATTGAAATTTCTAGATTTATAGAGGGATTAGAAAGGACATTTGTCCTCTCGTTTCTTTACAAAGAAAATTTAAAGGCTAAAATCTATAGAATAAAAAAAATAATGTTATTAAATTTTAAATTTTAAGTTTTTAACATTTAAAAACTCATTATAAATTCAACAATTTGAACATAATTTATATTAAAATCAAATACAGAACATTTTTATTCAACTAGTAGTAAGTAATAACTTCAAAGATAGTTAAACCAATAAAATAAATAATTTAATTATAATTATAACTTATATTTTAAATTTAAATTTCATTAACATCAAATGTATTTTGAGATTTTATTTGTATTTAATTATTAAAAATTTAATTTATTTATTAATATAAAATTATTAATCACATGAAACACATGAACCTATGATGAAAATGTTTCTTATCATCTCCTGTAGCCTCTATCTTAAACTTTGCTCCATATCACACGTACGGATAGGTAAAAAAATCTTGCGTTCAGTTATTCATAGTTATTTAAATTAACAGTTAAATTTTTAATAGGTAAATTTCGAAAATAGGTATAGTTTTAAGTATAAAACGAACATAAAAAAACATTCACAATTTGGTTATAATTATATTCACTTCTAATTAAAATTAATTATATTTATTTAATTAATTTATATATTTAATAAATTAAATTCTATGTTAAATTATAAACAAATATTAATTATATATATTTAATAAATTAAATTATATATTTTTTAATAACCTTACATGTGGTAAAAAACTATTATCAAATTGTAATAATTTTTGGACAATTTTAAATATAAATTTTACAATTTAATTAAAAAATAATTACATCAAAAAACATAACTATCTGAACCCGTACTCTTTCCTAATCCTACCATATTTACATCCAGCATAAACCAAATTTAGATATCACATGAACAACACAAGAAGTAAAAACATGGTTGGAATTAACTATTTATCATAAATTATTTTATTTTTAAAATGTGTAATTTAAAGATATCATGGATTGAATTACACATTTTAAATAGGAAATTAATGTTCTTTTATAAATTTGAAATTAAAATACAATTTTTTTATTATGAAATTTCTCTAAATTATCTTTATAATTATCTTTTTTTTCTCTTCAAATTAAACTATATTTATTGTAATTTAAATTTGTAACTTAAAATATGAAATCATCAATAAATTTTACCTACAAATAAATAGATAATCAGTTACCTTTATAATATAATAAATATATATTCTATTGAAAATCTTTATTAAGGGGATATAACATCCCTCTTAATTAACCATTCATACTTTTAAGTCAACATTAATTTTTAACCCTATAGTTCGTGGGGAACATGGTCACCACTTAGTCTCCCTTGCTACCTCCATTCCTTTGATTACTAGGTAAGAATCGGCTAATATTTTCATAATTAATATATATTATATATAAGTTAGTAAGATTTTTACACAATATAATATTGTTTTTTAGAGTAATTAATTATGTGTTTTAAATTAATAAAATATAAAATTAATATAAATATTTTATTGTAAAATACATTTATCTAATAATTAATAAGATAATAATGGATCTAATTTAACAAAAATATAACCTATAAATAATGAATATTTTTCATTAACACTTCCTAAAACAACTAGTAATCACTCTTGTGTTAATTAGAAAGTGGCAATTGAGATTCTTTCATGATCAATTTTTAGCTTTAACTTCAACGAAGCCAGTCATAACGTAATCATTTTGGCTTTCTCGAATCCTACATACTTTTCTATTTACGCGTGACTGAAATACTAATTTTATATATTTCGCAAAACCCTTTTTGGATTTTCGTTTTTATTAAATTTTATTAAATAATTGCAAATTGTACTTAACATCTTCTAATCAACTATTATATTCAAGAATTTTTATTTTTTTAAATATTTTCTCTCTTCCCATGCTTTCTTTTTCTTTTAGATGAGTATTACGATTTTTTTTAATTTTTTTAAATAAAATAATTAATTTAAAGAGATTATAAAAATATAAATAATCAATTGTAACAAAATTATCAATTTTTTAAATTTTCATATGATATAAGCATCAAAATTAAAGTTTTTTCTAAAATAGAATGGTAGTGAACGAGGAAGAGTGTTCCTAAGCTGGCAGTGGAGCATGCAATGCAAGGCTGATGGAGACTATATAGGGATAAACAAAACCAAACACATATCCCCATCATATCATGCATGGGATATTTATATGCTTTATGGCTATGAAAATCATAACTCCTTCTCATATAATCCCCTTTTTGTATGCTTCATTTGGAGGTAAACTATGCTTAAAATTTTAAATAGTTTTAATTTTTTTTAAAACAATTAAAGTTGGAATGAGGAGGGACTGTACTCGATACTTCAAAGAAAATTTTCCAACCAACCGTAGGACATACATGTAGAGTATTTGGACTTGGAATTCCAACTACAATTGCATGCGTAATATAGCTGTTCAAAAGAATATTTAATTAAAAAATTACTACTATATATTACAAATCTAATACACTTTCAACTTACGTACTAATTTCTTATTAATTATAATTTTATTTATTAATAACTTTATCTAAGGTTAATGAATACAATATAAATTTGAGATATATAAATATTTTCTTTATTAAATTAAAGATGGAAAAGAGAAAAAACAGGAAGAAAAAAATTAAAAAGGGTTCAGTTCATCTATAGCTAGCTCCCAAACTTTTTTCATGAAAAGGAGAGATTATATGAGGTTTCAAGTACATGTCCCCTCTCCTTCCCCGTGTATTGTATTCCTCTCCCGTGCGCAAGCTTCTAAGTGGGTGTGAAAGTGTGTGGGCACTCCATGATTTTTGTTTCAACTTTAATCGCCAATTTAATTTTTAAATTCAACCAATTTGTACTTAAAGTGTTTATTGAATTAATTCTTGAGTGTATTATCCTAATTGTTAGATAAAAATATTTATCATCATTCTTCCAATAATTTAAAATTTTAAAATAATTAATAAATATTATTTTTTAACATGATTTTAAAGAGAAAAGAAATTAAAACTCACTTTAATAAATATCAAATAATAAACATTTACAAAGATAAAGTTTTTATGGTATAAGAGGTTAAAATCATTTGTTTAAACATTAGTAATTCTAATGAAGTATTCAGATAATAATTCTACAAATGAGTTTAATAATTCATTTATATTCATAAAATAATCATTAACATTCACAATTAAATTTAAACCCACGTCACATAACACGTATTGTTTTTGTACTATTCATTTTGATACCCAAATATGCTTAATCTAAATCATTTCTGAATTAGTGTTTTTAATCACCTTATCTTCCAATGGCTTTGAAGTTTGAAGAAATGCACGATCATATCATATTGTTCTTAATTATCACGATAAAATAAATATATCCTTATAGTGTGAACTTTGCTTTCTCCATAAAATTATGTCTAGCAATTCAACTTTTGAAATCAATAATTTCTAAAATGTTTTTACGGGTATGTTTCAACGCTGCCGACAAAACCCATTAACCTTCCAAAGTTATTCAATTACTTTCACATCTTAAAAAGTTTTGCCTTTTGTTTGAAAATATTTTTTTGTGATAGAAATTTTAGTAATTGTTAGAGAGAAATAAGAAATTAGATATTTGAATTGAAACATATATTCTACTATAAATATATATATAACATCTTAGATTCACGAGAGATCATGTATTCAATAAACAAGATACACTATAATTACATGATTTGATAGACATTATATTTAACTAATAAGTAAAAAATAGGTTATAATAAGGGTTTACATAGGCATATTGTTACATACATTTTGCTTCAAGTTATCAAGTAAATTTCTTAAGTTGTCAAAATAAGGTGAAGATCGAGATTATATTGGGACCTTATATTTCCATCAAATCTTGATCTCTAAAACCTTGTTGTGTAATAAAGAGATGATCTAATTGGTTATGCTACATACTTTATTGAACTCATCATATTCGTGTTATAATTAAGCCATCTCTATAAATTTGTTGTATCATAACGGGATACCAACATTTATTAAGTCGCACACCCATTACATATTTAATACCAAACACCTTTAAAGAAGTTTCTTTTTCTCTTCCTCTCACTCTTAAGTCTAAAATAAGCTTTAATTTTTTGTTAAATTAGTTAATATTTATATTTCCTTTTTAATTTCTAATATAGGTACATTTTTAAATGTCTTTGGAAAATTGTGATTGTATCATGACAACAAGATTACACATATAATTTAGCTATAAAAAACTTCTTGAAATTATATATCCAAATTAAAGTGTTGATATTCATCACATTGATATTATAAGATCACTATTAGGTGTATAATATTAGATTAAGGATGAGATAAAGAAAATTTGACACATATATGATATTTAGGGATATAATGGAAATATTTGGCAATAATATTATAATAAAATAGGTTATATAAGTCAAAATTTAGAACAAATTCATCAATAAAATGGACATAAAATTAATTTTGGATCAATTTTGGGTTACCCCAATCTAAATTTATAGTTTATTCAACTTTGAAACCAACAATAAGTTTACTAAGAAAAACAAAAGTTAAACAAGATGATAATAACATTAAAATGATTTTTTTTTGTTTTTTTCAATAATCAAAATGGTATTTGATTAGGATGGAAAGAAATTTGTTATTGTAATGACTAATTAAATAAATACCCACTAAACATAAACATGAAGGGTGATGAGATGTTCATTAAAAAGTGCATAACATTTAAGCATAACATTTAATTGTTTTATATAGTTTTAATTTTACTATAAGATAAAAATGTATAGTTTTCTTAAAATTAAGTTATGATAATTTCTTAAGCTCACTCCCAACAATTAAGTCTTCCCTATCAATTTAATCTTGATTATGGTTATATTGTAAATGATATTATAATTTATTTACACGTTAATTTTGAATATTGTTTGGGTGTTATAGGCTAAGGTGCTTCATAATCACGGAGTGCTTTCACACATGGTACCTTAAGGTGTGTAACATCAAGGTACTATGAGGTACCTATCAACTAGGAGATCCATGACATTGAATGTGATATGTCCAAGAGGTATGTGGGGTATTCCATAACGAAGTGTATTTACTATAAGGTACTTATACTGAGGTGATATCGATTTGAGATGTGCATATTGATAGATTAACCTTACAAAGATACAAGAAGACATGTATTGTAGAGATGCATAGAAATGACCTCATCATAGACCAATGAACCAGTTATTATATCAGCATAAGTCAAATATGGTTGTTCCAATGGAGTGCCAACACCTAGAGGTAATAGAGTTTCTCTAAGTACCCTGTAGCACTTGTAACTCTCCCAAACAATTTTTGCCCATCGTAGGATCTTAAATTTTTCCAATCCATTGTAAGAATTTGTGACCCTTCATTTAAAAAGCTAGGAGAATCACCTCGTGCCATAGGGAAATCTACTTCTATCAATATGATCAACTATCATACCAAATATAAGTCCAGAATAAGCAATCCTATGCATCAAGCTCTTAGGAATGATTCTGATGATCATGTGCCTCAACATGCATCTCATTTCATACCACACTAAGGACTAAGGTACAACCCCACTCAACCATCAATTCTAGAAGTTAGGGGACCCAAGATCACAAGGATAATGGCATACACTACCAGTTCAATAAGTTTTTGTTATAAGGATGTGTCTCTATAAAGAGACGTCAAGATGAAAAATCTCCAATAACAAGTTGAATGACAATAAGAATTGTGCATATATTTACTACAATTAAGCTATTGATCCTAATAAGTTGAAAGCTCATTCCAAACTATAATAACTACACTTTCTCTTAAGTCATCACACCCTAAAAGGGTTTAACAAGCTCATTCTTGTGAACCAAAAAAACATCACCGTCAAAATCTAGACCCACATATAGAAAACCAACACTTGTAAATCTATCATAATACCCCTTTTATGAATCCTATTACCCCAATAAAACTATCTCTTATAACTAACCTAAACTATGTGACCTACACACCTATCAAGACTCAAGTAGACCATCTCGATAACAATGGGGATGAAAAATTTATTAAAATAGAGGAAAAAATGAAAGAAACAAATGGTCAATCAACTCAAAAATCAAGGTAAATGACACCTTCAAAATGACATTGAAACCATGTGCAATTAGTTATTAACATCACCTTTCTCATATGATATAGATTTGATGGTTTCACAACCTAAGTTTTTTACTCTAAAAATTTTACCCTATAAGGGAATGAAGGACCATGTAACTTATGTTATACAATTTAAAATGGCCATGGCACTAGTATGTGTACCCAAAGAGAAGAGGCATGCCTTATTTTGCAAAAACAAATTCCTTTATTTTGTAAGACATGATGCAAAAATGGTTCATAGAGCTTCCTCCTAAAAGCATTTAAGGTTTTCATTACCAACTATGCATGTAATAAACCTATTCAAAAAGTGTCACACCACTAGTCATCTATCTTCTAAGAAAATGAGAAGACAATGAAGAGTTATATGAAAAGGTTTAAAATGAAAAAAATAGAGATCTCACAAATATATCTTTAATTATTTTTATTATTTCGTTATTAGAATGTTTAGGATTTATTTTAGGGTTTGTTTAAGAAATTTTACGAATTATCTAACACCATGTAGTTCATCTTTATACCAACCTTAGTAGTATATTTATCACTTATTATAAGTGATTCATGCACTTACGAGATTTTTATAAATATATAAAATTTGATTATCAAGTTTTTGTGTATAAGTTATATCATAGTTATGGTTCCAAGATTATCAAGATGTATGACCTACCTTTGTCAACTCTATTTCTTTTTATATGATAAATGGCATATATCTTGGCCTCTTCCAACTCCTAACCAAGTTCCATGGTAACCACAACAATACTTAGAAGCATTCTTCACCCATTGAGGTTAATCTATGCCAAATTTAGGTCGTAAGTAAACAAAAATTGAGCAACAACTTGAGGTATGAGAAACCTTAAACCTAATCATAAGGCCTCCTTGTATAAGACATACCATCATATATGTGAGTTATTTATCTCAAGAAGATTTTAGGGCTAGGACAAGACCTACTCAAGGAGATATTTAATATGCCCTCTTAAGACAATCCACAACCTCTATGGTCAGTCTAGTTTGAAGCTTCTAGAGTTTTTTACACGTGGTTTTTTCTAAGGGTTATATGGTAGGTTGACAAGGTACCTTATTTTTCCTTTGAATTTTTTTAGGTAAGGTGATGTGGATAGAAGGCACAAGACCTGAAGTGAAAGCTCCTAACAGATCTTGAACCGAAGTGCTAGTGGCTATTGGAACTTGAGCCCCATTAGTTACAGCTTTAGTACGACTCGAGGTAATTTCATAAGATGGTTAGGTTACTTCCCTGGATTTTATATAGTGTATTATAAGAAAATATATGGTTCCTTGCAAACATACCTCGTCACTTAAGCTTGGTGTGGAAAATGGAGGGCCAATACCCCATCCTTAATTATAGGTTCCTTATCCGTACCTCATTACCTTGATCATTATACCTCTTAATAACTAAGGAAAGAACATCCTCGATTTCTTTAGTGGGGATGGACCAAGGTGAACCCTAGGTTCAAACTTAGGTCATAAGTAGATAAAAATTGAGCAACAATCTGAGGTATAAGAAACCCTAAATCTACTTATAACCCTTATTTATGTAAGACATATCATCATATATATGTGTTGTCTTTCTCAAAGAGATATTGGGGGATTAGGACAAGACCTTCCCGATGAGATATTGAATATGCTCTCTTGATACTATACATATTATCCATGATCAGTCTACTTGATAGTTTTTGGATTTTCTTACATGGAGTCTTTTTTGAAGGTTCCCCAGTGGTTGGGGAAGTGCCTTCTTTTTCCTTTGAACTTTTAATGTAAAATGATATGTATAAGGTTTATAAGTGTTGGCTATATTCATAAATAAAATATTTAAATATAATTTAATTTCTAGACACATTTTTTAAGATTACTATTCAAGCTAAATAAACTACCGAGCTTCAAATGAACATATTTTAGATATATTTTTGTTCTTATGCATGTTAGATTTCATATTAGATACATAAAAATATTTAGTATATATGTTACCCGAATAATTTAATAATGATTAGATCGATTGAAGAGGTAGACCGATCGAGTATCGATCTACTATTATCTAAGTTCTCTTGGGTTGTTTTTAAAATTAGGATGGATCAATTGAAATTTTGGGATATATCGATCAAGAGACTGGATCAATTAAGAATCAATCACATTAAATCTACATGATCTCAAGTTTTTATTAATCGTTGCATGGATCAATCAAGATTGGTCTAGATCAATTGAGAAATGAGGACATCAACTTTAACCTATTTGTTTACTCAAGTTAAACTTTCTAATTACCATATTTTTTTATTTATTGCTCTCTGAATTGTTTGATAAAGAAATTTATAATTGGACTTTGACCTAGTATTAGGGCTTCAATGTTTACTATTTAAACAACATAATACCTCTTGTTTTCTTTAACCACTTTAATTATAATTTTTTTTAATTATTTTTATGCACTCTCTCTCTCAAAACGTTTTGCAAAAACAAGATCATATTTGTTTAAGCTTCTTTTTTTAATTAATCTACCAAATATTGTGTGGTTGTATTTGATTGATTAATAAACTTATTTAATTTATGATATTTTCATTATATGTTCATATAACTTCTTCTTTATTATGTTCTTGAATGCTTGGATTGAATAATTGTGTGCGTAATATTATAATTATTTATTTTGATTATTTAACTTTAAAAAAGCTATCTTTTATTAAACTTGTGTTTGATCTACATGTTTAAGGGTTACTAGAAGATTTAAAATTAATAGATATATTCTTGAATCTTCTAGTTATGGTTTTTCATTATTTAATATGTTCTAGGACACACCTTGTACATATGTTCTTATGCTAATTTTTCAGGTGTTAGCTTAATGAGTTTGATAACTCATGTGACTCGAGCTTATCGAAACGTTGGTACAAATCTGAATACCTTTATTGTGAAGACTATAAAGAAAAGTAGCATTTTGTAAGTAGATTATTTGGGGGGAATTAGCTTGGAGGGTAGTTTAGTTTTATCCTTATAATTAAACTTTATTTTCATAGTAGATGGTTAGGTGTTCAATGTGATTTTTCTCTTGGGTCATTAGTGTGTCTTAGGTTGTTAACACCTAAAGTATTATATGTTAAGTTTTATTATATTATGTACACATGATTGAATGTTTGACCATTTATGAAATTTTAATTTGACATAATTTGTTTAATTTACCTATTCATCCCCTCTAGTTAATTATATCTCTAACTAAAAAATTTCAATGTGAATAATAGGCATAAGACCTGAAGTGAATACACCCAACGAATCTTAAACCAGGGTGGTAATAGGTGCTGAAACTTGAGCTCCACTAGTATTAGCTTTAGAATGACCCTCGGTAATTTCATGAGATGGTTGACCTACTCCTAGGATGTTCCAAAGTGTTTTATACCAAACTATATGGTTCCTTGCCCATAGACCTTATCACTTGAGCTCGGGGTGCTAACAGGGAGGGCCAATACCCCTTCTCTAATTATGGGCTCTCTTACCATTACTTTTCTACCCTGATATTTATACCGTTTGATAACTGAGGGAAGAATATCCTTAGATTCTGTGGTAGAGGTGAACTAAGGTGGAACCCTAAGTGGGAACCAAATTGCTTGGTTATATTGAAAAAACAATCAAGAAATTTAAAACGAAATAAAGAAAAAGCACTTAAAAATGTAGGGTGTTGAATTTCCTTTCCTATGATCTAAAATTTATCATCAATGTCCTCAATTCCCTCAAACATTGTTTGAATTTTGTCAATTGTAGGTTGAATTTCCTCAAACACGTGCTAAAATTCTTCACACAAACATTTATAAGTTTGAAGCTCTTATTGGTAACCAATTAAAGGGGAGGCTAAGGCTCCTATATATTAAATGAAGGATTTGAATTATCGAGAGAAAGTTGAAAGGTTTATAACAAAAGAATTTAAAAAAGTATATACTCTCAAGAATTTGGAAGGTTTACACCCTAAAAAAAGTTGAAGGGTTTACCCTCAAAAGTTAAAAAATTTACATTCCCCAAAATTGGAATTATAACTATTTAATGAAACAAATATCCCAATGAGAATAGAATTCTTTCATCTTGGTTCAAAATAAAAGAATAAGGGATTTAATGTTTGAGTGTTTCTAACCAAAGTATCTAATAACTACGAAAATGTTTTCAGGCAAAATATCTTAAGATATGCAACAATGGGATACTAAAATATCTTAAGATATGCAATAATGGGATACTACAAGGTATTTCTCAACGAGTAGATTCATATTAATGAATGTGATAATTTCAAAATATATGTAAGATTAATAAACAACAATATATATTTATTATAGGGTATCAACATCAAAAAAACTTATATATATATATATATATATATAATTTATTAAGGGGATTTGTTTAATTTTTTAAATCTTTTTCAATATATTATAGTATTTGTAATTCTCGTAAGTAAATATAAGTATATAAATGATTGTATTAATGAAAATGTTTATTAGAATAGTAAGTGAGACTCGTAGTACACAAAAGTTGGCTATGTAGACATCACATGTAAATGTAAAATTAAAGGTGTGAGTTTTAGTATGCATGTGCCGATGATAAGGTGTTATAATTTTATGTTTGCCTTCAATTTTATTTTTTTTTAATTTATATTATTTTTTTAATTTGAATGTAATAGTAGATTTATGAATTGTATAATTTATTCTTGAATTAGGATTTAATTGTAAGGTGGATCATTGCGATTTGAGTATAAAAAATTTACCGGACAAATGTGGGACCGACACGTGGTGGTACGGTGGTGAGGGATAGTTGGCGGAATGGGCTTGTGGGTCGCAATCCTAAAGTCGTAGTCACGATGCTGTGGGTGGGTCCAAGATATTGAGTCGAGTCCCACAAATCCAATGGCAGCCAACTTAGCTCATCCATCCACGTGATTTTTTTATTAATATTATGTTTATTAAGTGATATTTTAATTATTTATTAAATTTAAAATTTAAAATATTAGATGATAAAATTATTTATTAATTAAATTATAATATATAAATTAATATATGTGTTATATTATATTCAAAATTATTTTTAAAAAATCGTTTTCATTTTAAGGAATAACGAGCTAGGTGACAAATTTTGATTAAAATTATTAAATCTACTTTTATTATCCAATTAAATTTTATCACCTAACTTAATATTACATCTTGAATTAAAGATTAATAAAATTACACTAAAAGATATTTCCTTTTTTTCCTCCATCCTCGTCAACGCTCTGTTCTTTGCTTAAAAATTAGAAGTGTATATGTACATAATTTTAAATAATGAGGTATATTTTAAGAAGTTAGTATATTTATTTTATATAATTATATTTGATAAAAAATTATTAAATTAATTATAATAATAATACCTAAAATATTTATTAAAAATTATATAATTCATTTTATTTTAAATTGTCGATGAGTCAAATAATAATTAAATTTGATAATTAATCACTTACATAATATATATATACATACTGTTGTAGAACAACTTAATATCAATAGATTTCTTAAAAAAACCAACGACAAGCATATCAATTTGAGGTGTATTTACTTAATTGTTACCTACATCGTGGATTGATGAATGCTAATCTATTTATTGAAATTTTATTTTTTAAAAAAATTAAAAAATGATTATAAGATGAAGATGTATTAATTTATATGTTATAATTTAATTAATATTTTTTATAATTTAATTAAAAGTTTATATTTATAAATTTATTATCAAATTTTGTATAGGAATAAAAATATAATAAAATAAGGGAGAATTCAATGTACTACCAATAGATTTCTTAAAAAGAAAAAAACAACTACATGCCATTAATTGTTAAAAAAAAAACTACATGCTATTAACAAAAAATAATTAAAACATAATGAACTCATTACAATGAGTCCTTCCCAAGAAAAGAACAAATAAAATAAAATAATTCCCAGAAAAGCTAATCCTACAACTATTTTTTAAATTCCAAATTAGAACTTAGAAAGATCTAATATTATAATTCTTCAAAAATATTTTTATTCATTAAAAAAATAGCAAAATGAAACCATTAATTAGGCTCATGATTTTAGAATGACTCTCAAAGCACATTACTCCATCACATGTACCTCTCATGCCCTGAAGCTCCTATTTTTAGGCGTAGGGTTCCAACTTATTCACACACCTAACACCTATTTAAGCACCTTCAACCCTTGTTTTTCTCTTCAAACTCAATCTCACATTTCTTTCTCTAACATTTCAAAATAAAAACCTCAAGAGCTCTAAAACACTTTCTTTATCATCATAATCTCTTTGACCAATTAACCCACTTCAAACAGTTTCAACAAGTTCTGTTTCAAACCCAGTAGTCAGCAACTCCTACTACAAAAAAAAAAGAAAAAAAAAAAAACACATTACATCTCCTATTAAAAAAATGGATAATCTATTTCGTCTTTTTGATCATGAAGATCTCTTTAACCGGCGGTGCACTTTGGTTAACGGCCCGATTATAATTGGTGCCGGCCCATCTGGACTAGCCACTGCAGCTTGTCTTAGAGAACAAGGAGTCCCCTTTATGGTACTTGAAAGAGCTGAATGCATAGCTTCATTGTGGCAAAAACGCACATATGATAGGCTTAAGCTTCACCTTCCAAAGCAATTTTGTCAACTTCCAAAACTTCCATTTCCAGAAGAATTCCCTGAGTACCCAACAAGGATACAATTCATCGACTACCTTGAATCATATGCTAATCGCTTTGACATCAACCCAAAATTCAATGAGTGTGTTCAATCAGCTAGGTATGATGAGACCAGTGGTTTTTGGAGAGTTAAGACCGTTTCCTCATCTGGGTCAACCCGAACAGAGTTGGAATACATTTGCAGGTGGCTTATTGTAGCTACTGGTGAGAATGCAGAGTGTGTTATGCCTGAAATTGAAGGACTTGGTGATTTTGGAGGTGAAGTTTTTCATGCTTGTGATTACAAGTCTGGAGAGAAATTTAAAGGAAAAAATGTACTTGTTGTTGGTTGTGGAAATTCAGGCATGGAAGTCTCTCTTGACCTTTTCAATCACAATGCTTCACCATCAATGGTTGTTAGGAGCTCGGTCAGTATTAAACATATTGTTCAATACTATGTTTTTTTACTCTGTTTTCCTACTCTGGTTTCTAATATAATAGAACTTTGCTCTGTTTTATCAATACAGGTCCATGTTTTACCTAGAGAAGTTTTTGGGAAATCAACATTCGAATTTGCAGTTATGTTGCTAGCTTGGCTTCCCCTTTGGCTAGTTGACAAACTCCTACTGATATTTTCTTGGTTTGCATTTGGAAACACTGACAAATATGGACTACAAAGACCTTGTATGGGACCTTTGGAACTCAAGAACAACCATGGAAAAACCCCTGTTTTGGACATTGGTGCTATGGAGAAAATTCGATCCAGAGATATTAAGATTGTTCCTGGAATCAAAAGATTTTCCAAAACCCAAGTGGTGCTCTCTAATGGTGAAATGCTTGATATTGATGCCGTTGTTCTTGCCACTGGATATCGTAGCAATGTTCCTTCTTGGCTTCAGGTGAGAAATTGCTCCTTTTTTTTCTTACCCACAAAAAGAGAGTGAAAAACAGTTATAGAAGCTTCTTTTTACTATATAATGAAGTTAAAGTACAAAAGGGCTAATCTTATTTCGGGTATTTTGTAAAAACAGGAAGGTGATTTTTTCTCTAAAAATGGATACCCAAAAGCACCATTCCCACATGGCTGGAAAGGAAAGGCTGGGCTATATGCAGTTGGTTTCACGAGGAGAGGGCTATCTGGTGCATCTTCTGATGCTATGAAAATTTCCCAAGATATTGGCAATGTTTGGAAACAAGAAACTAAGCAGCTGAAAAAGAAAACAAAAGCTTGCCATAGAAGATGTATTTCTCAGTTCTAAACATTACTTACATCTTCAGATTAAGGCTTTCAGTTAATCCTTCTCAACATAACTAATTGCTTAGTTCAAGGTTTATTGGTACCTTTGTTTTTCTTTAGCAATATATAAATATACTTGTAAATTAAACAAAGAAGAAAGACAGATACACAGCAGATGGCACACAGAGCCTGAGCCCTCTCCTGAAGGAATGGCCCAAGTTTGTTTTTAGAATGTTTGGGCATTTTGTAAAACTTCGGATGATGAGGTTTTTTCCTTTTCTTTTTATTACATTGTATTTGTTCTTGAATTTCATGACATGGATTCAATAAAACATATCTACTAAAACTATCCACCTTGTCAAAATATTTGATGCAAGTCTTTTGATGTCAAAGAAGAACATATATAATTGTCAGTCAAGCCATCAAATGAATTTTATTTGATTATATGATTCAAAGTTGAAACTACTTTCAATTATATCATACTAGTTGTTATTTTTTTTTTTCCCTAAACTAAATGCTAATAAAAGAAAAATTCCAAAGGTTCAGTATATCAAATTGGCAAGTTGATCAAAATAAGAATCTAATATCTACAGATGGGTAGGGCCTGTAAAGTCAAACCTATCAGCCACTTTTGTTTTCTCACTCTCTTCTGAAAAATAGCTGAAGTACCATTATGGCAAGATGTTACACATCATTATTATTCCCTTTATTATTAGTATCTTAAAGGTTGACCAGCTTACTCAAATAAATTAAAATAAATATGTTTTATAATATTTAAATAAAAATAAGAATAATTCTATATTACAAAAACCAACTAGAGGTATACGTAGTGGTGTTCATAGTCCGGTCCGGTTTTGCCTAAAAAAAAATGTAACCAAACTAGACTGTTCATATAGTTGAAACCGGATCGGATCGGACCATTCGGCTATCTAAAATGTTATAATCGAACGGTTTGGTCCGGTTTGGTTAACAGTTTTGAACGGTTTTTAACAATTAATAATAAATAAATATGATTCAATTTAATATGATATAATTTAATAGGATGCAATAAAATATAATGATTATTTATAAGACATTATTGTTAAATACATAAATAAGATGTTATCAAAATCTAAAATAAAAAAAAGATTAGACATGAAGAAATGAATTCCAAATATCTCATTTGCAAAGAATTCTTAAACATATACAAACATCAAAACTTAAAATCAACAACAATACATCATTAGATAATAATATTTAAAACTTATCCATTATTAATCATCAACGATCATTGTAGTGTCTTTAATGAACTTTACAATCAAACAAAATCAACATCTTCATAAATGTCTAGGTCATTATTAATAGAAAAACGAAACCAATTTTGACTACATACTAATGTCTCTACCATTTTAGGATTCAAAGAACTCCTAAATGAATCAAGAATGCGCCATCCTGTGCTAAAAGCTGATTCTGATGCAACAGTTGAAACTTGAATTGCTAACACATCACGTGCAATGAGAGAGATGATAGGAAACCTAAAAGAATCTGCCTTCCACCATTTTAATATATCAAACTTATCCAACATGACATTTTCACATGGGGTGTTCAAATATTTCTCAACCTCGGTTTTCAATTCCAAACTATTTTTCTCCTCTAAGCGTTTAAGAAACTTCAACTTTCTTGCTTCCTCAGATGAAGGAATCATTCCTATTACATCTTGTGATTGAGTCACATTAGATTGAAAATCTTTTCCATGCACTAACATATAGTAAGCTTTGAACAGATCCATAAAAGTATTTTTGACATTATCTCTCAATTTTTGAACAATTTCTAAATCATAAATCTCTTCAAATAAGAATTCCAAATACTCTAATTTGTACCTTGGATCAAGTACAAATGCAACATACAACATCTTATTAGTCTTGTCTACATTTCCCCAATACTTCTCAAATTTTGTTTTCATGCTAATAGCCATATTTTTTAACAACAAGTCATCAGAAACACACCATGTAAGTATTTGAGATTGAATGTTATGTAGTTTTGTAAAATATAAATTTGAAGTGGTGCATAAAGATGCACTGAATGCTAAAGTAGAGTCATAAAAAGTTTTCAAAAACTTGACAAAAACCACAGCATTCTTCAAATCATCTGATGTTGGCGGCCCAACATTCGATCGCTCCTCATGAAAATAAGAAATAAAGTTTGTTCCTTCCTCTTCTTCAAGACGATCAAATGCTTTTTGAAAATCTAAAGAAGATTTTAACATTAGATATGTGGAGTTCCATCTTGTAGGCACATCTAGCACGACACTTCCTTTGGACTCAATATTTTCTTTAATAGAACACATTTTAAACTTTTGTAATCTCAAAGGAGATGATCTAACATATCTCACAGCGCAACGAATACTCATAATAGTACTATGAAGATCTTTAAGTCCCTCTCTTACAATCAAATTCAAAATGTGAGCACAACATCGCACATGAAAGAGCTCTCCACTCATAACAAGTCCATCATTCCAATTTTTTAGCTTCCTTTTCAAGTATGACACAGCAGTATCATTTGAGGAAGCATTATCAAGTGTTATGGTGAATACCTTACATATACCCCAATCACGCAAACTCTGTTTTATCACTCTCCCAATTGTATCACCTTTATGATTCTTAACTTGACAAAATTTTATAATTCTCTTTTGTAATTTCCAATCTTTGTCAATATAATGAGTAGTTAGACAAATATAATTAATATTTTGAATTGAAGTCCAACAATCACTAGTAAGACAAACTCTTTGCTTTTCACTTATGAAAAAGTTCTTCAAACTTTTTTTCTCATCTAAATAAAGTTGAAACACATCTCTAGAAATTGTTTGTCGAGATGACACATGAAACTTAGGACAAATTTCAGATATAAAGTCTTTAAATCCCTCACCCTCAACAAACCTAAAAGACAATTCATCAATAATAATCATTTTTGCCAAAGCAACTCTAGCATGTTTTGGATCAAATGATACATCAACTAATTTATGAGTTGTCCTATCATCCTCTCTTTTTTGTGTTTGAAAACTTAACATCTTTTGTCCTTTATCTACTTCTTTAGGAATCTTCTTACATAAATTTTTGAATTGATGTATCATTGAAGTAGTTCCATTCCTTGTGGGATGAGCAGCATAACTTTTTTTACAATAATGACATGTAGCTCTAGGATTTTCCACATCATAGGGTAAAATATATGAAAAATGATTCCATATTTCTGACCTAAATTTTTTTGGTTTCTTCATATCAGATTCATTATCAAGATGAACATTACTTACTTCTATTCCCTTTTTTGAAGATGAGTCATTTAAATTCTGTGGTGGATTTTCCATTTCATTCGGATGAATTTCAGGTTCAATGTCTTCAATCATAGACATACCAAAGTCTGTAAATTGACTTGGTCCAATAAACTCACGTACATAATCACCTATATATAGAATATAGATTAGTACATATTCTTAATATATTAAAATATTACTTTTTGTAATTAATCAAAAATCATTTCAAAACTAACATAATATCAGTCACCAAAGTGTAACATTCTAGCATAGGACAACAATCTAGGACATTACCTTGAATTTGAGGGCTTCACAAAATGTTTGGTGTCACTACATTAAAAAGATGGTAATTTTGTACAATTGAATGCTAATAAAAACTATTTTTTATTATTTATTAACTTTGTGGATTAATTACATTTAAAATATAATTATCTGCATACATATTTAGTTTATAGCTGCATTACCTGCATATATGATATCAGGCGTTAATGAATTAATAATACAGTTTGGTATTCAAAAACTTTATACAATCTATAACAATATTAATTTAAACATTATTTATGTACATTTTAAAAATTAAGAAGTAATATGATTTAATAAGAACCTATAAAACAAAAACACCACAATTTATGTACATTTTATGACAAAAATACAGCTTATATATAAATCATATATAAAAATTTATATTAACAAATCATGTTAATAAAAAAATACATTTAATTGTAAAGATCAATGTATTCTGTGAACTGTGATTATACTAAGGCAATTTGTAAAGATGAGATTTCAGACTAACAAAAAACTGACATACCATTCAGATTTCAGATTTCAGACTAACAAAAAAATGATATACCATTCAGATTTCCAAGTTTAATTAACTTTCTAGATCAAACAAATACTCATAACAATTTGATGGGAATTTGAATCAGATCCAACAGGTAAAAAATAACTCTACCTTCTAACAGAAGATCATGATGGGTATAAGAAAGGTGGAATGCATCCTGATGATTATAATTAGCTTAAACTGAAAAATGAGTTATGTACATGTACATAATCTTGATGACATAGATTTTTCATTCTCGGGGGTAGACCTGTACCTCTTGAAATTCATAATGATCAAACATTAATAAAATAAACTATATATATTTAATCTATAAAGAGAACTTAATCAAAATAATTAAGCTTTAAAAGAGGGACAACATACGAACAATTTAACTGAAGTTATAAGTTATAACAGTATTAATTAGTTTCCACTTTCCACCATTTAAAAAAAATGAACTCTGTGAGAAAAAAATTGTTCAAACTTTAGAGTTCGCAGTTCACACTTCACAGTATTCAGACTAACAAACAAACGACATACCATTCAGATTTTAGAATTCAGACTCCAGACTTACCATTCAGTTTAATCAGGAAAAAACTACTACCAGACTACCAATACATGAATTTGAGCTCCAAGTTTAATTAACTTTCTAGATCAAACAAATACTCATAACAATTTGATGGGAATTGGAATCAGATCCAACAGGTAAAAAATAACTCTACCTTCTAACAGAAGATCATGATGGGTATAAGAAAGGTGGAATGCATTCTGATGATTATAATTAGCTTAAACTGAAAAATGAGTTATGTACATGTACATATTCTTGATGACATAGATTTTTCATTCTCGGGGGTAGACCTGTACCTCTTGAAATTCATAATGATCAAACATTAATAAAATAAATTATATATATTTAATCTATAAAGAGAACTTAATCAAAATAATTAAGCTTTAAAAGAGAGACAACATACGAACAATTTAACTAAAGTTATAAGTTATAACAGTATTAATTAGTTTCCACTTTCCACCATTTAAAAAAAATGAACTCTGTGAGAAAAAATTGTTCAAACTTTAGAGTTCACAGTTCACACTTCACATTATTCAGACTAACAAAAAAACAACATACCATTCAGATTTTAGAATTCAGACTCCAGACTTACCATTCAGTTTAATCAGGAAAAAACTACTACCAGACTACCAATACATGAATTTGAGCTCCAAGTTTAATTAACTTTCTAGATCAAACAAATACTCATAACAATTTGATGGGAATTGGAATCATATCCAACAGGTAAAAAATAACTCTACCTTCTAACAGAAGATCATGATGAGTATAAGAAAGGTGGAATGCATTCTGATGATTATAATTAGCTTAAACTGAAAAATGAGTTATGTACATGTACATATTCTTGATGACATAGATTTTTCATTCTCGGGGGTAGACCTGTACCTCTTGAAATTCATAATGATCAAACATTAATAAAATAAATTATATATATTTAATCTATAAAGAGAACTTAATCAAAATAATTAAGCTTTAAAAGAGGGACAACATACGAACAATTTAACTAAAGTTATAAGTTATAACAGTATTAATTAGTTTCCACTTTCCACCATTTAAAAAAAATGAACTCTGTGAGAAAAAATTGTTCAAACTTTAGAGTTCACAGTTCACACTTCACATTATTCAGACTAACAAAAAAACAACATACCATTCAGATTTTAGAATTCAGACTCCAGACTTACCATTCAGTTTAATCAGGAAAAAACTACTACCAGACTACTAATACATGAATTTGAGCTCTAAGTTTAATTAACTTTCTAGATCAAACAAATACTCATAACAATTTGATGGGAATTGGAATCAGATCCAACAGGTAAAAAATAACTCTACCTTTTAACAGAAGATCATGATGGGTATAAGAAAGGTGGAATGCATCCTGATGATTATAATTAGCTTAAACTGAAAAATGAGTTATGTACATGTACATAATCTTGATGACATAGATTTTTCATTCTCGGGGGTAGACCTGTACCTCTTGAAATTCATAATGATCAAACATTAATAAAATAAACTATATATATTTAATCTATAAAGAGAACTTAATCAAAATAATTAAGCTTTAAAAGAGGGACAACATACGAACAATTTAACTGAAGTTATAAGTTATAACAGTATTAATTAGTTTCCACTTTCCACCATTTAAAAAAAATGAACTCTGTGAGAAAAAATTGTTCAAACTTCAGAGTTCACAGTTCAAAGTATTCAGGCTAACAAAAAAATGATATACCATTCAAATTTCAGAGTTCAGACTTCAGACATCAGACTAACAAAAATATGACATACTATTCAGATTTAAGAGTTCAGACTAACAAAAAAACGACTTACCATTCAGATTTCAGACTAACAAAAAAACGATATACCATTCAGATTTCACAGTTCAAACTTCACACTAACAAAAAAATGACATACCATTCAGACTTTAGACTTACTGTTCAGTTTATTCAGAAAAAAACTACTACCAGACTACCAGACCAGTACTCCAGTAGTATTAGACCACATACCTATTTGGTGATTTTCGTCCATTGTTGTCATGACACGACGCGACGCGAGGAGAGGTGGCTAGTTTCTGGTTGAAGTAACGTGTGGAACAATGGCTAGCTGTTGGTGGAAGCAACGAGAGGAACGGTGGTTAGCTGTTGGTGGAAGCGACGACGGCCAAACCCAGAGCGTAGACGAAGAAGTGGCGAGAGTAGAGCGTAGACGGCGAAGTGGTGAAGGACTGAAGGCGAGCGCAAAGGAGAGAGCCGAGAGAATTTTTTTTAGGGTTAGGGTTAAGCGTTAACGAGTGACGGCTTAACCCTAAACTCGAAAACAAAATATATATATATATATATACTAGGGTTTATAATATTTTAAATAATAAAAATTATTTATTTAATAAAACCGGTCCGGTCCGGTCGGTTTATAATATTTTATAACTGGACCGGACCGTTTTAAAATCGGTTTTATTTAATATGGACCGGACCGAACTGTTTCATTTACAAAACTGCTCGGTTCGGTCCGGTTTAGACCGGTTTTTCGGTTTAAACCGGTCCGATTTGGACCGGTTTTTGGACACCCCTAGGTATACCTACCTTTATTGTTATTCATTAAATTTTATTAAAATTTTAACTATTATTAAATTTTAACTATTATTAAATTTATGATATGAATGGTACGTTGATATTTTAAAATGTTTTCCAATTAACAAACACCTGTTGCTTGGCACATGGAGGAAGCCGCATAAGACTTCACTCAATAAAATAAAATTGTGTATAATTTTAACCCACCACCGTGGGATCGATCAAAGCTAGAGGGTATATTACAAAGCAATAACCAAAGACATATATTCACGTTGAAATTGGGTTATATAACTTAAAAAACTTAAGATATTAGGAAATAACTAATCTTAATTATATATTTAATTTATTTTCTATAATTAAAAATTTAAATTACAGATATAATTAACCTAATGGAGATTCATAAGTAATTTTTTTAATTATATTTAATTAAATATTATTAAGTAGCCAAAAACTTAATCGTGTGTAAATATCATAAAACAAAAATTAAAGATAAATATAATATACTATATTTAAGATGAAAATAACCTAGATCACAATGATTACTTAAGAGAAAAATTATCAATCTATTGGATCAACTAACTATTTACTACGAAAACAAGTTCAATTATAAAACAAGGTTTTAGATTGCCCTTCATATATAAAATCTCACAAGTAATCTACTTACGATCTTTTATTTTTTCGCAGTTTCCACAAGGTAGGCGTACAAATCTAAACCAACGTTATGATCTTTTGAGTCACACAAGATATCAAACACGTTCAACAAACACCTAAAAAGTTGGCATAAATAGAACAAATGCAAAGCTTGCCCTACAACATATTTAATAATGAAAAATCTTAACTAGAATGTTCATAAATATAAATCAGATAAACTGAATCATCTAGTAAATCGTAGAACGAAAGTTAAAAGCATAATATCATAAAAGCAAATAGGCATATAAACTAATCAACATAATCACACAATATATTTGATAGATTAAATCAAAAACATGTCTAAAGAAATATAATTTGATTAAAATTTTGTTGAGAGAGAACGAGTACAAAAGATGCAAGATGAATATAATAGGTGTGGTAATTAAAACAAAAAAGCATTTGATTTTTAATATAGGATAAATAAAACCTTGATACTATGTTAAAAGATGATGACATTTCTATCCATAAAAGATTTAATAAAGAAATATTAAATAATAACAATATGATAATATACATATTTGACTCGAGTAAACAAAGAGATTTTAAGTTGAAAATTTAGGCGATAAATCAATCTCATACAAGCTCGATCGATCGAACCAATAGGTCAATTGATCCAAACCCTTTTTAATCAATCTAGCAATGATTAAATAATAACCCAAGAGCATGTATTAGATTCCCGATCGATCAAGCATAGCTTTGATTGATCTACTCCCAAACACTTTCAACTCGAGATCATATAGATCAAACACGATCGATAAACAACATATATACTATATTTTCCTATGTATAAAAAATAAATTCTAATGTCTTAAAATTAGGGTATACCTAAACCACATCAAACTGAAGCTTGGATGTTTCTTTGGATTTGAATAATGGAAAAGAAAACGTGTCTAGAAACTATTTTATATTTAACTATTTTGTTCATGAATACTTTCAATACTTATAAACCTTACAATCTCTTTCTTTGACATATTTGTGTGAAAAAACCTCCCTCTCATTACATAACACTCATAGGATAAATAAAATTACATGTAATGTCTTAATTTCAATAGTAGAACTATCTTATGATCCAATGAAATTATTTTCGCTTGAATCTTGACAACTTATATATAAATTGAAAAACAAATAATTAATATAGGCACACAACTTGGCTTGAAAGACTCATTATTTATTAGTTCAATGTACATAATAATGGTAAAGCGAAGAAAACATATCACAATAAATACTAACTATGAGAACATTAAACACTAAATGTTCTCCCCCTTTTGTACAATACTTCACTCATTGTTAATCACTCTTTTCCTTTTTGTCGTACGAAAAAGTAATTTAATTCAGTATCAGCAATCAAACATGCATTCAATTAAATTAAAACATCATAAACATTCAGATGAATATCAATGACAAACAGAGAATGAAAATGTTCAAGAATATGATTATTTCTAAAAACTCAAAAGTAGTACAAAGCAAATAAGCATTACAAAAAAAAATTGATCATTGGTTAGGAGCTTGATTGATCTAAGGTCTGTATTGTGTATGCATATCACTTATTATTGAAAATATGGAATTTTGATGCTCATCAATGGTAGTCACTATTTGGTGTAAGTCTTCGTAGAAAGTATACATGGCTCCTATTTATGAGTATAAATCATCTATCCTTATTTTCATTTCATCCTCAAATAGGTCATAACGAGAAGTTTCAAGAGTAGTGATGTTTTTCATTTCATTATCACCTAAGATATTAGCAACTATTCCATCGCTAGTTCTAACATCAACGGTTTTTTGTTTCTTGAATGTTTAGGTTGAGGATCTTGAAATTGTACAATATTGCTCATACACCAAATAATGGTAGAAACTTTTGTGAAAGGCACACCAACTATGAGGATCATTTGTGTTATGAGACATTAAAAGGTAGTCCAATCTTTAGATTTGAAACCACAACTTGGTTCATAATTTCATCGTGAATTATGGTTTCAAAATTGAATGCAATACCTTTTCCAATATAATATAGAATCTTTGCATGTTAGTAACCTATCTTAGAAGGATGTTTTGAGAGGAGTAAATTAGCACATACCATCTTAGCAAAAGGATATAGAAGTGGGTTCCAATTTTTGCAAAAAACAAAATATGAAACTTTTGAAGTGTATGATCCTAGCAAATTGTTTTAAAATAATTTCTCAATGATTTAGGACAAAAAATTTGAAAATTTTGTGAGATTTTGTAAAAATGCAAAAAAGAAGGTGAGAGAAAAAGTTAGAGTTGAGTGAGATGGATATAAAAACAAGGGTTATTTAAACTATACCTATTCGATCAATTAAGGATATTGTTAATCAATCGACAATCAACGGTTTAAAATTTAAAAAATATAAAAATAAAATAAATATCGATTTAAATAATTTTTTATAATGAAATTATTTTGATATGTAACAAAATTATATAAAATAAATTAAACATTATTTTAAATATAAATTATTTTATTAAAATATTTATCATTAAATTTATTCAACTATTTTATATAGATTGTCACCAAATATTGTACAAAATAATTATAATATAAATTAATCTAATACAATTATATGCATTCTGTTGGTGTCTAAAATATATTGTCAAATATTTAATCTTACTTTTTTACTTTTTAGAATTATATCTTGTAAATATAATTACAAGTAAGGGTAATTACCTAGAGATGATTGAAAAAATTTAATTATTAATTAGTAGTCTAAAAATTAAATCTTAAAATATCACAAATAAAATAAATGGGATTTATTGAATGTTTTTATAATAAAAAAATATACAAATTTTTGGATTAATAAAATAAATGTGATTATAGAATTTTTCTTACAACTAAATTATAATTAAATTTATCATATTATAATCCATTTAGTTATCAAAACTTAAATTTATTATATAATTTTAAAATCTCCTTTTTTTCTTAATTTTAATTTTATAAATTTAAGCTCTTCGAAAATCTTTTACTTTTTCTTATTTTGTAATTGATTAACAACTTAGCTACTAATCAATATAACTCTTATATGATCTAGAATTATGATTTTTAGATTTAATTTATTTGTTACATTATAATCCAAAAACTAATAATAATTAGAATAGATAAAATTGATATCATTAATAATTTCTAATCAAAATATGTAATTTCAATTGTAATAAAAATTATAATTAGTTACTTTAATTACAAAAATTAACAATTTTACTTCATAACCTAACAATAAATAAAACTAAATATTGAACTAGTTGTATACCTAAAATGTTTTTACTTTTAAATATGAAATTAAACACATCAATAAATTAATAATTAAAAATTTATTTAAATTATAACATAATTCATATTAAATCATATTTTAGGGCTTGAAATTACCCAAATCATAATGAATTGTATAATTAGACATAAAATTTAACATATACACAAGAATTCATAATTATAAAGAAAAAATACAAAATCTTATTGTTTAATGAGAAATTGAAGTCAAATCGATTAAATACCCCAATCTCTAAACATTTCTTAATTTTTTTTTTCTACAAACCAAGATAACCTTTTTTTTCTATTTTTTAATTCTTCTTTTTATTTTATTCAAAAATGATATTTTATGGGTATTTATATGAATCTTAAATCGGATTTTATGGTCAAATTAAGTTAGGATCATCGAATGGAATCAAATGAACACACCACAACGTGTCATGTGTCATGCAACTGGATAAGCGCATGAATAATGGATATAAGATGCGACACTAGAAAGAAGTTGATTGGTTGAAAAACACATCATTTAGCTGTTTGAATGAAGGGGCACCAAATGACGTGTGGTTTTGCTCGCATTAAGTGGAACAATGCAAGGTTGAGAGTCACCTGGCACTTGGTTCTTTGAAACGACATCGTTTTAGGTGCCATTTTTCTAAGTATATCCATGGTCCATCTAAGTACATTCATAATGTTAAGTACATCCACATTTCGTTCCAAGTACATCCACAAGAAGTTATAGGTATTATTGCGGGTCAATCTATTAAGGAGCCTGATACTCGACTAATATTAAGAACTTTTCATACCGGTGGAGTATTCACAGGAAGTACTACAGAACATGTATGAGCCCCTTCTAATAGAAAAACAAACATGATCATGAGCAAATGCATACATATACTTCTGAAAGAAAAGTGGATATATGAGATCATGTTGCCGAGATTTATCTAATTCTAAATATCCTTGAAATTCTTCCATTTGAAATTAGATTGAAACTGAGAATTAGTGGATTTATTGGGTTATCAAATGATACATAATACGATACAGTCAAACACAAGGTATAAATACCTCAAAAATAAGACATGTTAACAGACTCTCTATCATCTCTTTTTTCATCAAATTTGGTTATTTTCATTCTTAAGGATAACAAGATATTTAGAAATCTTTTATTTCTTCAATCCAATCGCTTTATTAAATAAAATTCAAAAATTATAAACTCATATTTTCTCATAAAATATAAAATAAACTATTTATAACATATAAAAATAATACAATAAATATAAATATATAAAATTTAATAATTAAAAAATAGGTATAATTATTACTTTTCATATTATATTCAATATACTACTACTTTAAAATTTCATTTTTTTAGGGATTGTAATTCTAAATATTTACATACGTCTGTTCAATTTGAAACAAATTTTATTTATATGAAAATCAACTTAAAAAGTATATTAGGTATAATTATAAAGTATAGTTTTATTCATTAGATAAAAAAAAATTAATCATTTTTTATAATGTATATTTTTTTATAAAATAAGAATATAAATTTTTTATGTTTAACCATAATATATTTTTATTTTTATTATTAAAAAAATTGAATATATAATTTAATTTTAAATTTTCTTAATTAAATGTTATTTAAAATAAAATAATATATATATTTATTATTAAATATTATTTATTTACATCTTATTTAATATTATTATAATATTTTTTAATCATCTTGTGAATTTTCTCAAGTCGAATTATCGTGTAATCAACTCGAAAAATACTTTGCTTTAATCAAACTACACCTACTACACACAGACTTTCACTAATAGGGAGGCAAATCACAATGGCGTTGTTATCGTCGAATCTCACCAAGTTCACCTCTGTGTCTCTAAATTCCAGCGCACTTTCTTCCTTCAACAAAGCCCCTGTCTGTTCAATTCCATCCAATATCAATTTCAGTGGCAAGTACAATTCAAGCTTATGCCTTTTTAGCATTTATGGCTCTAGAAGATGCAGATCCATCTCAGTTCAAGGCATGGCTTCTTCCTTTGGGCCTCACCTTGAAGAAAACGTTAAGCAGACCGTATCCGAGAACCCAGTTGTTGTTTATTCCAAAACATGGTGTTCGTAAGTTTTATCAATCTCGGCTAATATTTGTGCTTCTTGTTTAAAATTCCGGTTTTGTTTTGAGAAACTTGAAATGTTTACTTTGGCCTTTGTTTTGAAGGTATTCGTCTGAGGTAAAATCATTATTCGAAAAACTTGGTATGGATCCATTGGTCATTGAGTTGGACGAGCTGGGTACGAATTGTTAACTCTCAGCCTAGCTTTACACATCTTTGTGTCTGTGGATGAATGTCATTGAATATGTTTTGTTATATTTTTATGCTTATTTGTATAATCTGCTCTTTGTGTTAATTGAACCTACCTTTGATCATTGTCTGTGGAATTTCTGGTGCATTGTTTCATAAATATTAGAGAAATTTAGGAATGGTCATCCTGATTGCCTACTGATTATTAATTCAAAGATAATGAAGATTCTAGATTAACTAGTAGAGCTCTACTGAGCTATTTAAACAATTTTTCCATCTTAATTCAAAGTGGTTTTCTTTTTTAGTGAACTAAAGAGCTATACATAAATCTAAAACTAATACTGGTAGAGAGTCAACTGCAAATTTTTGGTAGTTACCTTTTGTTCCTGCAATAAAAATAAAAGGAACAAGTTTTTTTTTTCTCTTTTTTCTTGTTTGGGAGGGGGGGGGGAGGCGGGAAGCTAAGATGGTGTTGTTAGCTGGGAGGGATGGGGGGAGTGGTGAGACTATCACGTTTCTTAAATGCATGCTGTCACAAAGAAAGGGAGCATGATTTAGGGAGTGATTGCATAGAACTAACTCTCTTCTTTATAATGTCGGTTGTGACTTAACATATTTTTTTGATATTACAGTTAGATTAGTAGAGTCTTAATATTTTTATTCTACATGATATGTCGATTATGTTAAATTTTAAATGTGATATTAGTGAAATGATGAGCCCTACTTGGTTCTTAACCGAGGTGATCAACCCGTGATGTATAATGGTGGGAGAGGGAGCTTTACCTGGTTCTTGATCGAAGTGGACAACTTCGTGACAAAAAATGACAGGAGAGGGAGCTTTACCTAGTTCCTAATCGATGTGTTCCTCTCTCCCTTCAATGTTAGAGCAGTGACTTGGTTCCTGACTGAGGTGGACAACTCGTGACTTTTGCATGTGTCAGGGCACTCTTCCTAGTTTTTAACCAAGGTGATCAACCCATGACGTATAATAGCAGGGGATTTCAAAGAAAGATACATTTGTAAGGGGAGATACAGTTCCATTGATATGCCTATGCTAATATTACATAAAAAAAGTAAATTGTTTTACATTAGAAGTTGTAAACTTAGAATTCACTCTTCTTATTTTCCATTCAAAGATACTACATATTTATATACAAAGCTAGGGACACTATTAGGTGATAGACACCTAATACACAATTAATATATTCAACTAGTGATAGACACCTAATACACAACTAATATATCTAACACTCTCCCTCGAGTTGGAGCATAAATATTAATCATGCCCAACTTGTTACAAAAATAATCAACCCGAATCCCACTTAAAGCTTTCGTGAAGATATCTCCTAGTTGTTCTCTAATCTTCACATATCCTGTAGAAATCAAACCTTGTTGAATTTTCTCGCGAACAAAATGATAGTCAATTTCAATGTGTTTAGTTCGTTCATGAAACACAAGATTAGAAACAATATGAAGAACAACAACTTGGTTATCACACCACAATTTCGCTGGTACTGAAGTTTTAAGACCTACTTCATCCAAAAGCTGATATATCCACATTATCTCAGACGCAGATTGTGACACAATATCCTGCTTCTTGCTTTTCCATGAGACCAAATTTTCTCCAATGAAAATACAATAGCCTGATATGGATCTTCTATCCACTTTGGAACCTGCCCAATCTGCATCTAAAAAACATTCAATATGAGTGTGTCCATGATTTGCATACAAGATACCACGTCCAAGTGCTCCTTTCAAGTAACACAAAATTTGCTCTAATGCTACCCCATGAGTCGTTGTGATAACTTCCTCCCTCTTGAATATTAACCACAATCCCTGCTTCAAACATTAATCTTTCAGATCCCTCTTTGGCTACACACAAAGGCCCTGGACCAAGTGAAGTTTTTTGGTATAATTTTCCTGCTAATATCATATACTGATCTGCCTTAGCCCTGATTTCCTGTGCAGATCTGCTATCCTGTAGCAGCTCTTTCCTTTCCAAAAATTTATAAATCGGGGTGTACCATGGGATAGTGGGAGTGTCTATACATCCAACCCCTCTTTTAGCTTTCTTCAAGAACGCTTCTGACAGGATTGTAAGGAATAAATTGTAAGAAAAAAGTTAGCAGAAGCAAAGTGTGAAATATGAAAAAATTTAAGGACTATTTGTGTAGTTTAGTTTTTTTTAAAAAGAGGTTAGGATTTGGCAATTTAAATTATTGCCACTATTCATTATTAACTCTCAGTTCTTTGTCCAATCTCACAAAAATATCATTAAATTTTAACATGTTATAAAAACATCACTATGCTCTGCAATTGTTCTACAAGTATATTATATTTGTAATAAAAATATTACATAACGTTAAATTTTTTGGTTTAAAATTTGGTAAAAAATGACACATGATATTTGAGCTATATTAACGTAGATAGTAGAGATTCAAAATTTGATATTATTTTATAGTATTATGTAAACTAAATGATAAAATTGATTTTTTTCCACTCGAATTGATGGCGAGCTTTCTTTAAAGAAACCAAAATATGGGACTAAAAAGTAGGATATGTAATCTTTTTACAATCGTTACCAACTCCTGATAATTTGGTAACTTTAACTCCATTAACGATCACTTATTTTTATATTTTCTTGGACTACGCCTATTATCTCAAGTTTTAGATCGAAGTAATCCATTGACACAAATAATTCATAAGATAGTTATTTAAGTTCAAGAGAATTTATCAAACGAACTGCTAGTTTTTGGATATGAAATATCCATTCTAGTAACTATGGACGCATTTTTTTTTTATTTACACCTGCCAAGGAATCAATGTTACGTATTGGGTCTTTAGAAATTTATGCGGTCATTTGGGTTTTTAGAAAGTTTGATCTATGAAACCTCTTCGAACTAAGAAAAAAGTAAGGATTAATTTTTTATTGTCGTTTAGAGATTAATACTAGATGATAGTGATATTGATATGATATTCTCTAAGTTGAATCAAAGTACTTATGAAGAGCATTTGTTTCAACTAGAGTCTGTTGGTTAACTAAAATGTGTGTTATCTACAAAGAAGGAATCTTTCAATTGAGATTATTTGGTCAACGTGTTTGTTGATGCAATACAGTATGTTCGATAATATTTAGTCAAATGTTTTCCCTTTCTCTCATAGCTGAAACCAGCATTAGGTTTTCTTGTTGAAATCACCATTTTGAGAGTCCCCTGTGAAATTTCCGTTAAAAGTTTCACCCTTTCCCTCATCCTCACCTTTCTACGACCACAAGAAGCCCACCATACCCACCAAAATGGTTAGAAATTGTGAAGGTCTTCCTTTCTCCATACTCGTTTCTAAGAAACTATTACAAAATTGTATCTCATCGTGTAAGTTTCGTTATCAAGTGATGTACTTAATTACTTGTTTTTAACTTCTCTTTCAGGTCCCCAAGGACCACAACTGCAGGAAACATTAGAGAGGCTTACAGGACAACACACTGTTCCAAACGTTTTTATTGGTATGTTATGCTACTTGCAGTGCTCAATAGTTACAAATTTGAAAACATGTTATGTACTTTCCTCATAAGAGAAAGTTTTTTGCATTCTCCTTCAATTATTACACATAATGCCTTTAGACCAATGTTAACATAGTGTTGGAAAATCCTGTTTTCGATTTCAGTATTTTAAGAAGCATCTATCTGAAACTTCTGTATCCTATGAAACTTGCTATTACAAATGCTTTAGTTCTAAAGTAATTTTGCTTGTGTTGAGCTGTGAGGTACCTGCTGATTTGATCATTTATTATGCTATAAATTGTATTGTTAATTTGATTATGCTTCATATGATATGGGAAGTTTAACCTTTTCTCTTATTCAAGATCAGGGGGCAAACACATTGGTGGTTGTACAGGTAAAATTTTCTTTCAATGGTACTTTTCATTTAATTTCTGTATTAATTTTTGAACAGATTTTTTAGTACTCTACCAAAAAGGAGGTCTCTAGTGAGCTGGCCAAAGTTGTGACCAGTAGTAGCTGTTTATTTTTACTTTCAAACTGTCATCAGGTTGGATTGGATTAAAAATGTGTAAACAGATCATTTGGGATTTAATTGAGGATTGCTTCTCCACTAGAATGCAAATGGAGTGGGATATCTGTTCTGGGTATTTTACATGCACACTCATGCATAGCTGTAAATTAAAAAGTTAAAAGAGAGATACATTCATAAAATCACAGACAAGATGACATAGACATGTCTACGTGTATGCAGTGTTTTCTTCTTGAGTCCTTATATGAGTAGTTTCTTAGTCAGTTAAAAATATCACTCTTTTTCTCCTCCTTTATGCATTCGTCAAATTCTTAACCATAGATTTCTTAATTTGGTGTTCTTGCTCTAATCTTTTCATTGCTTGCCTTTTCAAAGTACACAACAAATGACTGATAGTCGAAACTTTGATACCAGTAACTAGGAGTTTATGAAATCTGACTCGTTGCATAAGCCATAAGCTTCAATCATTTCACATTAGTAGCCTAGGTTATGCAGTCTATGGTGATTCACTTTGCTTATCCTGGAAGCCTAACTAAAAAAACTTGTATTTATACATTGTCTTGCTTCTTATTTGGATGCAGATACAATGAAGCTATACCAGGATGGGGAACTCGAACCTTTGCTGTCAGAGGCTAACACTAAAAGAACTTAAAGCTAGTCATCATGACATGAAGAAGTTGATATCGTTGGTGCATCGACAGTGTATACTGTTTTCAATTTTACTTATGGATGATTTGATTTTACAAGATGGTATGAAATAACTTGTATTCCTCTCTGTGTGCTAATCATATTCATTAAAAAAAAAGGTACTTTATTATCAGATTGAAATTCTCATACGAGTCATTAAAGAAAAGCATTTTATTATCAAATCAAATTTCGTGCAAGTCATTTAAAGAGAGAGAGAGAGAGAGAGACCAGTTTCTTATTAATCTTAACATTGGTCAGACACAAGCACTAATATTTATCTCATTTCTTGCACACAACTCCTTTACCGTCCATCCCACTTGCACAACTCAAGCTTGTCAAAACCTCTAAAGAGTTAGATTCAGAGTCATTGTTCCCTCTGAATTTAGCAACAGCACAATCGGTGGCCAACAAGCTTGAAGTTTCAAAGAGCATATCTCCTCCCATTATAGGCATGTTTGCTCCAATTTTCACTTTGCTAACATAGTCTGGCCTATATGTTTGACCCAAAACACCATTGACTTCATTGCTCAATGACAAGAATTTGAATCCAAGATCAAGATGAGCAAAACTATCCTCTTTGGTGATACCGTAGTTGTGAATTCGAGATTCTTCTTCAGTTATAGGAACAATCTTTGCCGTAATCCTAAGACTTCCCTCTACTTCAATCTTGATGTTGTTTGTGTTTGCAAGTCTGGCCACAAAGACACTAGGAGTCGATGTTGATTGCCACTTGGCACCCTCTGATTCAGGGAGAATGATGGACTGCCCATCAAAAGATATGTCAACATGGTCAACAGCATCATCCCAATTGAAGGTCTTTTGGGCACCAATGTAAAGTTGGTGGTTGCCAAAAAAGATTGCAATGGATTGGACCCAAGTGAAGTCTCTCTTCATGTTCAGGTTTCTCTTACCAATGAAGTGTGCGTTGATGTGGAGGTTGGAGTCGGACAAGAGGCAGAAGTCATGATCTTTCTTACCATGGAAGTAAAAGGTAACACCATCACCACCGATGAAACGAGGGTCTTGACAGACTGCTCCTGGCTTATCACACCCTTTTGTCATTTAGCAAATGTAGACATTAGATTATGGCTATAGAAAAACATTAATTTCACAAGGGGTAAATTTGTTTCTTTGACTAAATAAAACTACATAAACAATAATGAGATGGTACTAGACTATAAATAATGTGTCTACTCTCAATCAATAATATACAGTGTAAGAAAATTTAGAAGCAACCAATACCAATACTTACTGCAGACAGGCTTGCAAGTAACACAATCAACCTCACATGCATTAGGACAAGAGCTAGAGCAAACATGCTCCATGTTGTAGCATTGTGGATAGTTCTTGTTTTTACACTTGGCCCTGCTTTGTCCGTTTCCAGAGTTGCTAGTAGGAGTAGGGGTAGTAGGAGGGTAAGAATGCGATGGTTTTGAAGGCTTTGTAGGGGCCGGTTTTGGTGAAGGTTTAGTTGGCGTTGATCTTAGAGAAGACTTTGTTGGTGGGTAATAGTGAGTTGGAGTAGAAGGAGTAGGAGGTGGATAGTATGGGGTTGAGGAAGGAGTGTATGTTTCAGGGGTATAATACTCAGTTGGGGCAGTTCTTGCCTCAATTAATGCCATAAGCATAACCAACAGAGCTGAAACCAAAAAATGTTTAGCCATATTTGAAACTTGCTAAAATTGATCAAGGGCCTTTTATTTTATGTTATGTTGTAGGAATGAATGAGAATGGTGTTGCAAATGACCTTATTTATAGTGCCAATAAGAGGGAACATATGCCTAATACTTTGGAATTAAATGCTTTTTATCGTTCAAGTAACCATAGATAGATGCATGGAATTATTAATCTCTTCCATGAAGCCAGGAGATAAACACTTTCAGCAATTAAAATTTATTCTCTCAATCATACATAAAGTTGCTGGACAATTTCAACATTCAAGGAGGACTCTGTTACTTCAAATCATCAACACAACCAATCATCATCTAATTTAACTGTTACATATAAAAATGCTTAATTGGTTAATACGAGTAAAAACCATTACCACTTACATTTTGATAACGATTTTGATTTTTTATTTATAATTTCTGATTAAATAATTGATTTTGTAATTTATAATTCTTTTATAAAAATAGTTATTATTATGTTTGATAACAATTTTTAATTAGTGATTTTTAAGAAAAAAAATCAAAAATCCCTTACAATTTCACAAACTTAAATTTTTTGGTTAATATTTACAAATTTTAATTTTTAATCATTTTTCTTGCAATATTTATATATGTAAAAGTTATTTACTCTTTTAAAAAAATATTCGATGAAAACTACAAAAAATAATTACTAATCTAATTAAAAAATCAAAACCATTTAAAGATTTTTAGATCATTAATCATCCATATCACTAATTCCTTAAAAATGTAAAAATCAAAACCAAAAATCGTTATAAAATATAATTGATTAAAAAAATTACTTAAAAAAAAATAAGATATCATGAATCAAAATCATCATCTACAAGACACTAATGTCAAGTTTATTGATAATCATAGAATTATTATTATTATTATTATTATTTTAAAAGCAATCACTCCCTATTTTTTGTTCAATGGTCTAATGGTTTTACTCTCGTAATATTAAATAATTATTTGATTTTGTAAGAGATGTATATTATAGTATTATATTTTCCCGTTTGTCAAGCGACGTATTTAACCTTTTACATCTATACATATACACGAGTAGTATACAAAATTTAGAGCCAATTAAGTTCATTGGTTTCTACTTCAATTTGAAGCACTTCACTAATAATCAACACGATTAAGAAAAGCAAGCTACTATAAGTGTGACAATCTCAAGCTATCAACCAAAATTTAGAAAAATAGAAGGAAACATGTTCAAATAAATAATCTGTTTGCCAATTATTATAAGTGGACCAAACATGTTAAAATACTTTTCGAATTAAAATATATATTTTTAAATTATGTGATTAACACGTTCTAGTTAAAAGCTAAAAAATAAATGATATTTTTATGCAAAACTATGATTAGAACATTAACATCTTTCTCTTAATTATTTATACAAATTTATACAACTTTGTCATTGATATTTAGATATTATATTATACTATAAGTTATTAATAAATGTTAATCTTAGGAAGTAAATAATTAGTTATTATTAAGTAATTATTTACTTCTGATTTAGTTTTACTACCAATATAAAAGAATTTTGATTTTTCAAGTTTTCAATCCAAGTATTCGATTCATTCAAATAAAATTTCATATCTTTACTTATTTAAAATTTTCGTCTTAATTTAAAATATCATAGTTGACTTCAAGATCTATTTACATGCATGTCAAATAATGCTTAAGCAGTGGTTCACTTAAAAGTGGTGGCTATTTTCCTTCTATTTCAAATCACAGTACAAACAACAACTATCATTTGTGTGGCTTTTAAAAGATGAAGAAACAAAAAAAAAAGCCTATACAATATCTTCTGCACAAGCTAACATTATTTATTAACACAAGTCAGAAACATTGATGACATTATACCATTATACCATTGGACTCAAAGTAAGCTGCAAGAGAAAAGCACTTGCTGATCAAAGTGATTTTACCTCTCTTCATGGGAGAGAATCCGAGTACATGACTCGTTGACTTTCTTCAGGCAACAATATTACATAACCTTATTAATTTAAGCATTTAATTCCAAAATAACAGGCATATGTTCCCTATATTCACAATATAAATAGAACCAAATGCCAGTTGCAATTTTATCCATTCCTACATTGCACAATAGTCCTAAAGTATACTAACGAATTTCAAATATGTCTACAACCACAACAAAACATCTTCTAATTTCATTTCTCTTGGTTATGCTTATGGCATTAATAGAGGCAAGAACCGGTTCTTCTGAGTACTTTGCACCTGCAACATATTATCCACCTCCTACTCCTTCCACTCCAACTGAGTATTACCCACCAACTAAGCCTTCAAAGCCATCTCCAAAACCAACTGAGTATTACCCACCAACTAAGCCTTCATCTCCAAAACCTTCTAAGCCATCCCATTCATACCCTCCTCCCACCTATACTCCTACTCCTACTAGCAACTCTGATAATGGACAGAGAAGAGCCAAGTGTAAAAACAAGAACTACCCACAATGCTACAACATGGAACATGTCTGCCCTAGCTCTTGCCCTAGTGCTTGTGAAGTTGACTGTGTTACTTGCAAGCCTGTCTGCAGTAAGTTTTTCATTTCTTGTCATGCTCTTGTTCTTGAAATCTTTAACTTCAGTTTTATATATAACCCATTTTTTCAATTATTTTTGCTTCTAATCCCAGAAATTGAACATCTATTCAAACTTTTACAACATATGAACATATATTTTCAAAATTATTTTATGATATAAATATAAAGGTAAATAAAATTTCTTATCCATAGTAAACTATATTAATTACAGTCATCATCTATGTCAGACAACTTTAACTGAATGTATAATTAATAAGGAAAATATTTTTTATCACGACTTACATATGTAGTCATATAATTGATGTTATGATATTACTCAACTAATAATATGCTATTTGGTGAATCACAGAATGTGACAAGCCGGGAGCAATCTGCCAAGACCCTCGTTTCATTGGTGGTGATGGTGTTACCTTCTATTTCCATGGCAAAAAAGACCGCAACTTTTGCCTCTTGTCTGACTCTAACCTCCACATCAACGGACACTTCATTGGAAAGAGAAATCAAAACATGAAGAGAGACTTCACTTGGGTCCAATCCATTGCAATCCTCTTTGGCAAACACCAACTTTACATTGCTGCAAAAAAGACTTCAACTTGGGACGATACTGTCGACCGTATTGCTATCTCTTGTGATGGAAAATCCATTACCTTGCCAGAATCAGATGGTGCTCATTGGAAATCCACAACAACTCCTTATGTCTACATTACAAGAGTTGCAAATACAAACAATGTCATGGTTGAAGTTGAAGGAATCTTCAAGATAACAGCAAAGGTTGTGCCTATAACTGAAGAAGAGTCTCACATTCACAACTATGGTATCACCAAAGAGGATAGTTTTGCTCATCTTGATCTTGGGTTCAAATTCTTATCTCTAAGCAATGGAGTGAGTGGTGTTTTGGGACAAACATATAGACCAGACTATGTGAGCAAAGTGAAAATTGGAGCAAATATGCCCATTATGGGAGGAGACAAGCTCTTTCAAACATCAAGCCTCTTTGCTACTGATTGTGCTGTTGTTAGGTTCACTGCTACCACCTACTCTGCATCTGACTCTTTGGAGGCTTTGCCAAGCTTGAGCTGTGCAAGTGGAATGGACGGTGGTGGTGTTGTGTGCAAGAAATGAAATAAATTTTAGGGTTTAGATCTAACAAACTCTAATGTTGAACTTCATAATAAGAAATTGTTATTTCTATTAATTTGTACAAGTTATGTTTGATATATAAAAGCAAATAAGAATTGATTTTAATTATACTCTATTTTTTTATTAAAGTTGAAATTCATGAATGATCGAACATATTTGCATTTCGATATTTCCTAAATTTTCATTGAAATTTTAGAAAAATAACTAGAAATTTTAATATATTTTTATATATATATTTAAACGAAAGCATGGAAACTTTTAGACATTGCAAAAAATATTTTGAAAACAACATTTCTATATTAGTAGGTAGGCGTTTACAATAAACACTTATACAGTGTAATTATGACCTTGTTTTAAAAATAATATGTTTGTTTTACAAGTCTTATACTTGCTTTGCTTCGTTAGAATCTCCAACTCATGAACCACGATTACATGCAAGGCTTACGATGAAGCGACGCTGTTCCCGACTTAATTCTGAAGATCCACGGAAAATCCCTACTTCTTCTCAAGGCTCTCATTGGGATTTATGCTCCCGATTCCAAGCCCCCACTTCAACATCACTTGGAAATGGAATGAAAGGTTTCTCTCTTTACCCGCATTACGAAATCTCAACCTAATTTCCTATGATCATTGCAATTTCTTGTTTGACAACATTTTTATATTTAATTTACTTTCTTGTAGAGATGAGTTGCCATAAAAGATTCAGATTTGAAGATCTCGACGTCGAACGTACTTTAATCCAGAGAAGAGATGCTTCTTCTGTACCTGCGGAATTAACTCAGGCACCAAGAAGTGAGTTTACTATTTGGATTTAGGAATGTTTAGTTGGATTGTTCTTCATTTGTCTAGAATGTGGAGGTTCATGTGTTTTTCATAAAACTCTATTTTGGAAAAAAAATTAGTTAATGGGAAAATTATATAAGCAGGTAATGAAGCAAAAACTTCTGAATACGCATTTTTCAAGAAATTAAAGGAAAATGCGGGGCGCAACTTTCGTTTGCATTTACCCCATACTGAATCAGTCTATCAATCGAATAAGTTGAACTCATCTAGCTATCCCAGAGGTATAATGAATATTAGTGCTTGAATAAATTACAACCGTTTATGTTCTGAACTTATTAACTATAATTATGTGCCAGGATCTCCTTTAATTTATTCAGTTTACCTTCTACTGCTTTACTAGCATGTGCTATGGTAGCTTAATGTTATAAATTAGTATTTGCGGAAGCGAAGATCGGATCCAATTTTGATTGCATAAATTAATAATAATGGGTAACATCAAAAATATAAAACATTAAGGAAATTAATGTCACACAATGATTTAATTGATTCAACTTTTCAATATGAAAAGTCTAATCAACTGACGACGACACACCAAGAAAAAATCCACTAATAATCAAATGAAGATACAACCACCAATTTCCAGATAGCTTCACAAATTATACCAAAATTCAAAATCAACACACAAAATATCCACTCTAATTTACTGGTAATATATAACAAGATAAATTAACAAACTTGTTATTAAATCAAATATTACCGTACAAATAAGAGAAATAACACAAATGGTAGCTAAAATGGACAGTTTGTCCTTGAGCTGATTTCTCCTCTCTCACGTTGCTAGCTATTTCTCTGCTTTGTTTTTTCAGCAGCTTCTCACCACTGTTATGCAGTTTTCTCTATTCTGCGGCTGGTGCTTTCTCTATTTTTCTGTTGAATCTTGCGACTGCATTTTTAATTGTCTTCACGCAGGAAGATATATATAAATGAAGGGAAAGAGGGAAAGGGTTTAATTAACTATATGGGCTTTGGGCTATTTGGGTTTTGGGCCACATTTAATAACAAATCTCCACCTTGGCTCAAAACAAAAAACAAATTCTTCAAATGAAATCCCTTGGATTACCAAATAACCGTCGTCCAAAGCCCCAAAGGGTGATCATCTTTTGCAAATACCAATCAAGTTCAAGCAATGCTTGAACTTATTAAATGGAACTGGTTTGGTTAACATATCAGCTGGATTCTCTGTAGTGGTTATCTTATTGACAACAATAGCACACTGAGAGACAATGTCACGAACGAAGTGATATCTGACATCAGTGTGTTTGGTTCTTTAATGATACATAGTATTCTTAGTCAAGTGTATCGCACTCTGACTATCACAAAATACAACAGAAGTATCATGTTGTAAACCCAAATCACAAACCAAATCTCTAAGCCAAATAGCTTCTTTCACTGCTTTTGCTGATGCCATATATTCTGCCTCTGTCATAGACAAAGCAACTGTAAACTGTAAAGTAGCCTTCCAACTAATGGCACAATGAGAAAGAGTGAAGACATAACCTGTCAGAGATCTTCTTCTATCCAGATCACCAGCATAATCGGAGTCCACATAACCAATAACATTGCAACCAGTATTAGAACTCTCATCATATACCAAACCAAAATTAGATGTACCTCTCAAATACCGAAGTATCCATTTCACTGTTTGCCAATGACCTTTACCAGGATTACCCATATATCTGCTGACAACACTAACTGCATGTGAAATGTTTGGACAAGTACAAACCATAGCGTACATCAAACTGCCAACGGCACTAGCATATGGAACCTGAGACATGTACCGTTCTTCTTCTTCTGACTGTGGTGACAAATCCAAAGAAAGTTTGAAATGCGCAGCTAACGGCGTACTCACAGGTTTAGAATCTTTCATGCCAAAGCGTTCAAGAACTTTTTCAATATAACTTTTCTGAGTCAAATAAAGCTTGCCCGCTTGTCTATCCCTGTAAATTTCCATGCCCAAAATTTTCTTCGCTGCACCCAAATCTTTCATCTCAAATTCACCATTAAGTTGAGACTTTAATTTCTGAATCTCAGATTTATTCTTAGAAGCAATAAACATGTCATCAACATAAAGCAACAAATAAATGGATGAACCATCATGAAATCTTTTATAATAAACACAACTATCATAATCACTCCTATAGTAATCATGATCAATCATAAAAAAATCAAACCGCTTATACCACTGCCTAGGAGATTACTTCAGCCCATATAAAGACTTTTTCAATAAACAAACATGATCTTCCTTACCTGGAACAACAAACCCCTCTGGTTGATGCATATATATTTGTTCTTCAAGCTCACCATGTAAGAAGGTTGTCTTGACATCAAGCTGTTCTAATTCCATGTCAAACAATGCAACCATAGCAAGCAACACACGAATAGAGCTATGTTTCACAACAGGAGAAAATACTTCATTGAAGTAAATACCTTTCTTCTGACAATAGCCCTTTGCAACAATACGTGCCTTGAACCTAACTGTTTCAACCTCAGGTATACCTTCTTTTTTCTTGAAAACCCATTTGTTTCCAACAATCTTCTGGCCCTTAGGCGGTTTCACCAATTCCCAAGTATGATTCTTATGAAGTGATTCAATCTCTTTATTCATAGCAACCAACCACTGAACAGACTCATCACAAGTGACAGCTTCATGATAACTAGAAGGTTCGTACACTTCAATAGACTCTGCCACAGATAATGCAAAAGAAACTAAGTCTGCATCTGTGTACCTCTGAGAGCGTCGAATCTCTCTTATTCCTTTACCCTTTGCGATACTGTAAGGTTGCTCATGTTACTCTTCTGTTACATCATGAGCAGAATCATCTATCTCATCCATAGATGGCTGATCTGAAGTGCCCTCTTGCATTTGACTAGGAGCTCCACTCTCAAGCTCCACCTGCTCACTAACACCGTGGTCTTTATCTGCAACAATAGACTCTTTTTTCTTTTGCAACATGGAAAACTCATCAAACTTAACATCTCTGCTAATCAAAAATTTAGGTGACTTGGGTTCAACACACCATAATCTATAACCGTTCACCCCAGAAGGATAACCCAAAAATATGCATTTCAGTGCCCTAGGCTCAAGTTTACCATCATTAACATGAGCATAAGCAGGACAACCAAAAACTTTCAAATCAGAATAATTAGCAGGAGTATCAAAGAATACCTCAGATGGAGTCTTCAACTCAATTGCAGTTGATGGAGACCGATTCACCAAATAGCAAGCATGGTTACAAGCTTCAGCCCAAAAGGATTTATCCAAGTCAGCTTGAAAGAGCATACAACAAGCTCTTTCTAAGAGAGTCTTATTCATACGTTCTGCTACTCTATTTTGCTGTGGTGTATGACGCACAGTGCGGTATCTCACTATGCCATTTCTTTCACAGAACTCATTAAACTGATTGTCACAAAATTCCAAACCATTATCAGTTCTCAAATGCTTGATTTTCTTGCTTGTTTGATTTTCTATACAAGCCTTGAATTTCACAAATTTTGAGAACGCATCATTCTTATTCTTCAGAAAATACACCCAAACATGATGAGAGAAGTCATCAATAAAAGTCAACATATATCGGGCACCACCCTTAGACACAACACGAGAAGGACCCCAAAGATCTGAATGAATATAATCAACAATACCTTTCGTTTTATGGATGGTTGTACTGAACTTGACCCTACGATGCTTTCCATAAACACAATGCTCACAGAAATCAAGCTTCTCAGTTTTCTGACCACAAAGCAAATCCCATTTGCTCAAAATAGACATCCCTGCTTCACTCATATGCCCAAGTCGCATATGCCATAATCGAGTAGTGTCTGAATCTTGATCTGACGATGATGAAACTGATACACTACCAATAATAGTGCTACCCTGAAGCATATAGAGACCACGCGACAATTGCCCTTTAATAACAACGAGAGCACCCTTATTAACTTTTAAAACTCCACCTTTAGCTACATACTTATAGCCTTGTGAATCAAGAGTACCCAAAGATATCAAATTCTTTTTCAAATTTGGAACATGACGAACATCTTTTAAAGTCCTAACAATACCATCATGCATCTTAATTCGGACAGTACCAATACCAATAACCTTGCAGGACATATTGTTTCCCATCAATACAACGCCTTCATCAATAGACTGATAAGAAGCAAACCAATCTCTACTAGGGCACATATGGTAAGTGCAACCCGAATCAAGAATTCAAACATCTCTAGGAGAACCAATAGATACTGATAGAACATTTTCACCATCAGAATCAGAACTATCTGCAACACCAGCAACATCATTAGTACCAGAAGACGTTGTGGCAGATTTTCCTTTACCTTTGAGTTTCGAACAATTTACTTTCCAGTGCCCTTCTTGACGGCAATAATTGCATTTATCTTTTCTTTTTCTAGATTTGGATCTAGACTTACCTTTATTATTGCTTGTGTCTTTTTCTTTATTTCTACCTCTGACAAATAAACCACTGCTATTATCATTACTGCTTGTAGACACCTTTTTTTTCAACTCTCTAGAATTCAAAGCTGCTTTGACATCTTCCAAAGAAATAGTGTCTCGCCCCATATAGCATGGTATCAACAAAATGTTCAAATGAATGCAGTAAAGAACATAATAGAACTAAGGCCTGATCCTCATCATCAATCTTAACACCACCATTTTTCAGATCACGAATAATTTTAGTAAATTCATCAAGGTGATCATGCAAAGGTGTACCTTCTGACATTCTGAATGTATACAAACGTTGTTTCAAATATAACTGACTGGTCAAAAACTTGGTCATATACAGATTCTCCAATTTAAGCCATAACCCAGCAGGAGATTCCTCATCACCAACTTCGCGTAATACCTCATCAGACAAGGATAACTGAATTGAACTGAGAGCATTTTCCATTAATGTATTTTTTTCTTCATCAGTCAATTTTTCTGGCAATTTATCCTTACCTTCAAGTGTCTTAACGAGCCCTTCTTTAACTAATACGGCCCGCATCTTCATACGCCAAAGATTGAAATCATTTCTACCATTGAATTTCTCAATTTCATATTTTGTCGCTACGACAGAAAACCCAATATTAAATAAACACAAGCACAATCCAGAAAATATGAAACCAATCAGATAACCAGAAGTTCAAAATAAATCCAAAAGAGCAAACCTGATCAGTTCCAATAAATAACAGAATAACTCAATTGCTCTGATACCAATTTGTTATAAATTAGTACTTGCGGAAGCGAAGATCGGGTCCAATTTTGATTGCACAAATTAATAATAATGGGTAACATCAAAAATATAAAGCAGTAAGAAAATTAATGGCACACAATGATTTAAGTGGTTCAACTTTTTAATATGAAAAGTCTACTCCACTGACGACGACACACCAAGAAAAAATCCACTAATAATCAAATAAAGATACAACCACCCATTTTTAGAGAGTTTCACAAATTATATCAAAATTCAAAATCAATCCACAAAATATCCACTCTAATTTACTGATAATATATAAATGTTATTAAATCAAATATTACCGTACAAATGAGAGAAATAACACAAATGGTAGCTGAAATGGACAGTTTGTCCTTGTGCTGATTTCTCCTCTCTCACGCTGGCTATTTCTCTGCTTTGTTTTTTCAGCAGCTTCTCACCACTGTTATGCAGTTTTCTCTATTCTGCTGCTGGTGCTTTCTCTATTTTTCTGTTGAATCTTGCGGCTGCATTTTTAATTGTCTTCACGCAGGAAGATATATATATATGTGAAGGGAAAGAGGGAAAGGGTTTAATTAACTATATGGGCTTTGGGCTATTTTGGTTTTGGGCCACATTTAATAACACTTCCATTGTATCTCATACTTAAAATACATTCTATTCATAAGACTTGCAAACCGTCTAAATTTTCTTGATGGGTTTGAGATGGAATGTGTCTAATGCAGAAATGTCTGACATTGTGGAAAAGAGCTGCAAGAGCATGAGGCCCTCATTGCTGGTTGCCAGTGCTACACCTGTTAATACTGACACATTTGTCTCTCCATTTCAGGATGCACCAAAAACCTTGGGTAAGATTTCTCTGATTTATCCTTGTCCATTATGGAAAAAAGGGAAGCTGAAAATTGTGTACTTCACAAAATATGGATGATCTGTTTTCATTTATTTTGACAAAAATGAAGTGTTTTTTTTATAATAAGACAAAATTGAAGTTGGATAATCGTTACATCTTGACAAATTTTGCAAGATTAACTCGTGAAAAAAGTGTATTTATTGCCATATTACAATTTCCACTGGCTACTATGAACATTTTTTGTCTGGTTTTTCTTTGCTTCATGATTTTAGTTTGATAAAGGAATTATAAAACCAATAAAATAAGTTTGTTTCTTGCTGGACCTTTGTATCATAAAGAACTTAGACTATTTGGTATATGTTTTAATCTTTATGAATTTCCCACTCAGAAATTTTGAAACTATTTCCCGTGAATTAGATGTTTCAGTTTCTTTTCTTGATAGATGTAAATATGAAGAATGCCTTGAAAAATTCACACTGGAAACAGAAAGATGTGAAGAAACATAATCATGCTTTGGGGCCTGACGGTAAGGTCTCCTGGTGCCTTTATACTACAAGTTGTTCTTTCTTTGGTGGCCAATGGGAGAGGGGTGGGAGGAAGGAGAGAGAGAGAGAGGAGGAAGAGGAGAAGAAGGGGGGCGGGGGGTGTGGGGTGTGGGGTGTGGGGCTGCGGGAAAGTTATTGATAAGCAGAGGTTTATTTTAATTGTTTTCCTCTCAAGTGCAACTTTTTTTATTATGGGGAGAAAGTTTCAAACTTGAAAATTCTCTAAAGAAATGTCGAGCCTTTACAAATTGTACTAGAAGGGGGCAGGCTTTCAGAAACTACTTGTTAAAGAATGGTGTCGCTCAGTAACTGCTAGCTAGTCAAGACAATTCAGTTCTAGTTGTTCACTGCTCTACTTTTCGGCTCATTGTTTACTTTCATACTGAATTTCTGTGTCAGAAAGAATTCATTAGTGAGAATTTTGAAAGAATATCATTTCTTGGAATTGAAAAATGAACTTGTTCTAAATCTTCAGGGATAAAATCCTGGCATGCAAACATTTTTAATAGGAAGAGACAGAAACTACGTCAGTGGGTTGCAGATACGTCACTTTCAGAAATTGATGAAATTTGTTCAAAGGGGTCAGACAAATAATATTAATTTTGCATATATATCACATTATCTTACGCCTCTCATCAAGAAAAGTTTGAATTTTATCAGGTGCAATATTATTTCTGTACTTCTCAGTCGGCTGATCCCAGAGAGCAGCAAGAGCAAAGTATCCTCTTGTAGCTTTTTTAGTGGACTTGTATTTTCCATTGATTCATTAATAAGCAACGGTGTTTAATCTTCCAGAATGGTAAGGTAGGAATTTTTGGGCATGTGGAGACCGATACCAAATCACTTGCTTCTGGAGGGTCAGATATCCACGGTGTCAAATTTGATTGGATGCTTGAACGCGAACCATGCTATAGGAATGCTATATCTTCTTGTCAGACAAACACATTAGGAGCGATAATTCCTTCATTGGACTCTACACTTGGTTGTGCTAGAACGGATATTCCCTGCAGAGAATGGGTATCTGACAGTGAACCACTAGGAGGAGCTCTTAGTTTATATGATGACAGTGACTTGAATATCATCTCTCCAGTCAGAAGAAGGTATGGGCATGTTGCTCACAATGATGAGCTTGATTTTTTCTGTGGGGAAGAGGCAAACAAGTCTACGCTGGCTTTATATTTTGACAACACACAAGATGGAAGATACTGCTTACCTAAAACTAGTTACCAAGGTATAGAGCAGAAAACTTATTTCAGATCATCAGATTTGTGGATGGATGATGATGAATTGATTTCGTCATCCGATCTTCAGAATAATAGAGAACCCAGGAGTCCATTTTCTTTTTCTCGTATGCCTATGCTAACTTGGGATTTTGACAATAAGAAAGATGAAAGGAACTTGTGGATAACGTCCCGGGATATAAAGACTGACATTCTCTCAACGTCTTTGGTATCACCTTTAGGTGGACTGTTTTCTTATCCGAACCGTCCAAATAACAAAGAACTGGAAAATCTTCTGCCTCTATCCTGTTTTTCCAGTCATCACTACCATGAAGAACCCGAAAATCTGCTGCTTCTCTTACATAAAGCTGGTCATCACAAAGAATTTGGAGAACATGTTCTTGAAGACAAGGATGATATACTACCAGATTCTAGCCATATTCCCTTTACCTTATCATGCCTACCGAACTACTTCAACCAATTTGAAGACTGTCATGATGAGGCAGAATTAGGCTGTGGCACTGGACAAGTCAAGCTATGACGAAGAATCTGAAACTGAAAAATATTCTAACTCTGATGATTGTCAATACAATATAATGGATGTCCATGAGCAACAACGTTTTGTTGAAACATTTAATTCTAATTGCTGGGAACTTTGATGTATAATGACGGTTTAGTTCGAGTTTATTTGGACATGTGCAATACTCTACTTTGCTGCATTGGTCTCAAGATGCATCTTTAGCACGATAGAATTTTCCTAAAAAGAGGTGATAGAGTAACATTATCGCTCAATATATGAAATATATAAGCCTAAAAATTGTTGTTGACCTTTCAGTGACTGGTTTCGAGACCAAAGCCAAATTAGTTAAAGGGAAAATTTTATAGAAGTTTGATGGGCATAAAATGGCCAAAAGTCCCAAAACTAAGTGTATATATGTTTCGGCTTATAGGATACTATAGAGCTCCATTCCGGAAAAAATAAAAAACTGTCACTTGGTGAATGCCACGGACAACGGAACAGGGTGGGATCGGGGCCCTCTTTTTGCTCCCTGTTGATGATTGAAAATTTATTTTATATCCCCACAAGTTGTTCAAATCAAAGAAAGAAAGAAGAACTTCTAAACTTTGACAAAAAATGAAAATGAAAAACAAAAATAGAGAAGAACGATTGGCAACAGCCCAAATAGGAAACAGTTGAACATGGGCCGAGGGGAAGCCTAGTCGCCCACTCCGTATAATCGTGAGTTCGCGACCCACTTTTATCGCACGAACAAATGTATTAGTGTGAAGTTGATTTAATTGCATGATATTTCTTTCTTAGATAAAATTTTATTTTTAGTATTTAAAAATAAATATTTAAATTTTATAATATAAATATATATATATAAGAGTTTAAAGTGAAATCAATTAAATAAATAAATAATTTATGCATAAAAATGTTAATAATTTTAGCATAAAAAAATTTACAAAACAATAACATTTTTAAAATTTATAATAATAAAACTAACACATTAATAACATTTAACGTGATCAATTATATTGCGTGTACATTAAAAAAAATTAATAATAATAGTTTAATTTAAATAGTATTTAATGAAATGATGTATAATATTTTTTTAATAATAAAAATATATAAAATGGTAATAAAAAATTATTTTTATAATTATAAATTTTAAATATATTATTTTTTTATAATTTAATAACATAAATAAACTAAAAAATTAAGTTTATTTGTTTGTTTAAGAAAATTGTTTACAATAAAATTAAGAAAATTTTAAAAAATTAAGAAAGAATATTGTAATAAAACAATAATAAAATAGGTGTAATTATCTATTTTTCAAACTTAAATTTGTTGTTTAGATAATTGCTAACGTGTAATGGATTCTTATGAAATATTAGAGAAAATCTAATAGTTCCATCCTCTTTTTATTTCATTACTTTGATATATATATATACACATAAAAAGTAAGTGTTAACGTTATATTAGTAGGTACTCTCTTTAAGGTGTCAGGGTTAACCTAAACATGATAATTTACAACTATGATCATGTTACTGAAATCATGTCGTTGTCCCTACAATCAGGTCACTATCCTAACGATCTGGTCATTAGAATTATATATCTCTTATATATATGTGCAAAAGCTATCAGGTTGCTTTACTCTGGTGTCCATGTGACTAGGTAGATAGGTGAAGGAAATTATCTAATGCTCATCAATGCCAAGTGGTCATATGAAATATATTCGATATGATGTGTTCTATACAAGAGAGGTGACACAGTCGCTATGATTGTGCACTCCACTACATGTAACATACCTAATATAAACTCTCTTATTTCCTAAGCTTTTGGGAAGTTTAGGAAATATTTTAGGATATTAATTCTGATTTTAACTCATACAAATTATGGTGTGATATACCGATTGACAATAAGTTATATAAATGATTATTAAATTCAAACTCTTAGATCGAGCGAGTAGGGTTGTTCGTCAATTCGGGATGAGGTTATGGGCTCACCATAGCGAGTGGAATGAATTTTCCTACGGCATGAGCTATTACTCCAAGGATGTAAGTTGTAAAGTCTTAAATGCTAACTATGAACTAAAAAGATTTAATGCTCCACGATGGGTGCTAATTGTTTGAAGAAATACTAGTGTGTAAGGGATTCTAATGAGATGTTATAAAAAAGATAATAGTCTCATTCTTCTCTCATTTCATTAGTTTGATATATATAAGCACACAAGAAGTATGTGTTCATTAGTTTGATATATATAAGCACACAAGAAGTATGTGTTCATTAGTTTGATATATATAAGCACACAAGAAGTATGTGTTCATTAGTTTGATATATATAAGCACACAAAAAGTATGTGTTCATTAGTTTGATATATATAAGCACAAGATGTATTTGTCAATGTTACATTAGTAGTTATTCTATTTAAGGTATCAGAGCGTGCCTAAATATGATATTTTACAACTATAATCAGATTACCAAAATCAGGTCAATGTCTTTACAATTAAGTCGCTATCCCAATGATAAAGTCGTTGGAATTATATATCCCTTGTACAAATGTGGGGTAGAAACATGGAAAGTCACCAAATCGTTTTACCTCAATGTCCACGTGGCCAGGTCGATAAGTGAAGAAAATACTTTAAAGGAACTCAAACAATCTGTTACTCATTAATGTTAGTTTGCCACACAAAAATACTCGATACGATGTGCTTTACAAGCGAGGTGATCTAAGTCGCTAGGGTTACACACCTCTCTACACGTAACATACTTAACATTTGTAATTTTAAAAAAAAATATTAAGCTATTCTATAATAATTTTCCCAAAATTATTTCAAAAAATGTATCAATTATAGAAATATTGAAAAATCAGTAAAGTAAAGACTATAATTTCCCTCAAATTAATTAAATGATATCTCTTAGAATTCTAGGTGTGTTTAGAGATGATAAGTTAGCTACAAATAAATGACTTATATTTAGCTCATTTTAACTTAGAACTTACTTTTAAACAAATTTAATAAATAATTCTTAAATTAATTCATTAAATTTTTTAAAAAATAAAAAAAATATTTATAATTTTTATTAATAATAAAAATATTAATATAAATATTATATTTTGATTATATTTTTGTAAAAAAAGTATAATTAATATTTTTTAAATTTGTTTTTGTCTATATTGACATAATTTTCTAGAAATACATTTTTAGATGAACTCTCTGTTAATGAGTGATGTGAGACAGTTTATTTAAGTTATTGATTTAACTTAGTTGAGTTTTTTCAACTCATTATCTCATTCGATCGAGCTTAAATGAGATAAATAAAATTTAACACTTATTTTATATTATTAAGTATTTTTAAAGCTCGATAAAAGAATATAAAAGATAAATGTGTTAGATCACAAATTGTGATAATCTGAAATAATAAGTTAGATTGTGATTGTTTTATCAAATATTTAATATTGATATACATCAAAATGAGATGGATTCCTATATACAAGTACTAATCAAATCTCAGTACACAATATTATGATAAATAATATAAAATTATTCAAAAATAAAAAACTACAATAAAATTGTTGATGTTAACTGACATTCAACGCAAGGTAATGTGTAAGAAATGTATTTTATTCTTAAAAATTGTAAAGTAAATTATAAGTTGGGTTATTTTTTGTTTCCTTCAAAAACTACTTCATATCATCCTAATTAACAAAACAATACAAAATTATAAATTCTAATGACACCTTAAGATAATTACCATTGCTTAAAAGTTACCAATAACTTTACTTGTTAGAGGTTATTAGATCATTCAGGTCTTAAAATTTTGTCTACAAATTAAGGCTAGTTTTTTATTTTATTTTTAAAATAAGATTACAAAGGCTAGCTTAGAAGTTAGAACTATCGTAGCTTATGAGAAACACATGATAGTAACTTTGTTTATATTGGTAAAAGATATGTTCCGTAGAATATATTTTTAAATTTCTATAGCAGTAAAATTTAAGTTAAAATATTTGATAAATTAAGGGTAAAGCATACCATAAGAGTAACATATATAAAGATTAATAAAAATAAATTGAAAAATTATATAAAATAACATTACAATGATACTGTATCTAACTTGTTAGAATTCAATAATAAATTATTTAATTAAATAAATAAAATTTGATTTAAAATATATGTAATTAATCAATATTTGATGTATAACTTTTAGATTGAGTTTTTCATTTTATAATAAAAAATATAAATCATTATTTTTATAGTTATAAATTTTAAAATACTATAAATGTTAGATTCTCACATAAATTTCACTCAACAAGAATCCAATAATATTAATTTGCATAAAAAATATGAATTAATTTTATTTTTAATTATTAATAAAAAATATATATTTAATAAAAAAATAACATATATTTTTAAAAAATAAAAATAAATTTTTTATATAAAAAATAAATTAGTGACTACAAGCGTTTTTCTTTTAAAATTCTAGCTAGCTACCACAACATCAATCTTCATGCGATGGTCCTATGTCGTCATAGGAACAGTTGTTGGAAAAACAAATGAAGTCTAGTATAATGAAAATTACTTATTACAGCTACATTATGTTCAATAAATAATTACATGTTTTGAACAATTAATTAAAAAAAATGAAAGAGTATCATTAAAAGGTCATTAACGGACAAAGCTAGCCACCAAATGTGTTCAGTTATATTATGTCTAGATCAGCCACCTCTCACTTTTACGTGAAAAAATAGCCTTCGATTTTTTGGATTAAGTAAGAACGGTGTAGACTATTAAAATCTTTGGCCATATATAATTGGATAAAATGGTAGCGGCAAAAAAACCGTTTGATAAAAATGTTTGTCTAAATTATGAGTATAAATTAAAGTAAAAAGTTAATTAGATTATTATACCCTTCATTCATTTTTAAAATCCTTCTTTTATTTAATTAAAAATATTTCATTTGTTTCTAATATATCCAAATGAAACGAGTAGAAATAAAAAAAAATATATAATTATTTATAATGTAAATCTAATAAAAAATAATAATATAATTTATAGTTAAAATTAATCGTATTAGAGTTATTAAAATAAGATAATATTGTACGATAAATTCACTAAAGATATTAAATGAAATATAAAATTAAATAAGATAACATATTTTACATATTTACTTACCGTTACATTAAAAAAAATTATAAGACATGTAATTAAACTAAAAGTCTAATAATTAAGGATTTGATCTTTTTTATAAAATAAAGAGTCGTTAAGATCACTTTCTTTAGTTCTTAGAAATTGTTTAGTTTGATCATTTATTTAGAAAATATATTTTTAAGTTTAATTTTTGTAAAAAATGTATCAAATAATGACAACATTAATTTTATATTAATTTTTCGTTAAATATAACGGAATAATACATGTGATATATACATAATTTTATTTTTTGATACATATATGTAATAAAATAATTTTTAATTAAAAAATAGTTAAACATACATATAACACATATAACCTTCGGTTATATTTAACAAAAAAAAATGAGATAAAAAATTAAATCTACACCTTCTTAGTAAACAAATTACCTTTGATGACATATATATTTTTCTTAGCAAAACCAAATTAAAAAAGAAAAAATACAAAAGACAGAGACCGAGAAGGTCATCTTCGCATTAATGTGAATGCCTAATCCGAACTGCTACAGAACATTTGGCAAAACATCAAATTCAAATATTATAATTTCCATTATAAATATCGATCTACATTTACATTGATTTGAAACTACATCTTACGTTTTATATATACTATTTTTTTTTAATATCAAACGGTGATGAATGTCACTTATATATATATATATATATATATATTAGACTTACTAATAGATGATCTTGTGGTTCTAAGAATTATGTAATATTCCTTTAAAAAAATATTAAAAGAATTGTTTAATATATATTTGAGATAAAAATATGTGTTTTACGATGGCCCTTTTAATTCAAGGAAAGATTGTTAGTTTTATCATTTAGAAATAGAATCCTAGGGTTGCTTATTTAGGTAATTTTCATTTTTTTATAGGCTAATAATATTTGTTATATATATATATCAATAATGAAATTTCTCACCTATATATATATATAATTCGAAAAGAGATTTAACCATACTCGATCACTGGTCAAGTTTCAACGTCTTGAAAATATAAGAACCTTGAACCTGATCTACTCTATGTAGTTTCTACTTCTTAGATGTAACACCAACTCACCAAACTTACTGACCATACTTAAGATGGTGCTGTAACATTATTCATGCAATAAATAACAATTTTTTAAAAAAAAAAATTATATTATTTACACAATTTAAATTAAAATTGATATCAATTTCTATATTATTGAATCATACTCACGTCAACAATACACAATGCATTTTATTTGTTCAAACTATAAACATTTATTTTGAGTATGAAATGTAACTTTAACCTAAGTTTTTAAGGCACACCACTCCCATGATCCTAATGATAGATGTGAAAATATATTTAAATATAAAATTCTAATATTTTTAAATTTTCATAACTATTTAATTTATTTCCATCAATTTAAACCCTCTAATTTTTTAAATTGGGAGATTTTTTTAGGGTTATCTATAAAACTTTGGGAGATTTTTCTACTGTAATTTAGTTTAGTGCTTAATTGAATGATATTTAGTATATTATGTTCATAATCGGAAAGGAAAAAACTCACTGTGACTATGTCTTACAACAAAATGATACGTCCAAAACTAATATTACATGAGATGAAAGGTGTCAAAAAACAATAAAATTTATTTTTAAAAAACACATTTATTAGTTTTAAAAGTTTTAATTTTTAAAATATATAATTTATTTTGTATGTTACAACTTTAACATATTGAGTAATCGTCTACTAAATTTAATTAAATTTTAACATATTAAATAATCATTAATTAATATTAATTAAATGTAATTAGAATGAATTAATCGAACACTAACTAACACATTAACGAATGTGATTATAGTTTATCACCCATTGATTAATAGATGGAGTAGATTTCATCTAATTAAATAAAATTAATTTTGTTTTGTGTGTAAATGAAGTAAATTTTATTTAAGTATAAAAAAGTTTCATTCATTCATTATTTTAAGTTAATTTCATTTGATTAGTCTATATGAAACCACCTTTATTTAAAATATATAGCTCATGAAAAATATGGCTTTTAAAAAAATGATAATTTTGTTAAGTAAGAATAAAAATTAAAGATATCATCCGAGGACCTATTAACCAAATGTCCACCAAAACAAAATGATAAGACATTAAGTCTTTTTCATAATTAGTTTAAGCATTGATAAATATCGAAGGCCCACGATGTCTTGGCGTTTAATTATGATACAATAAATTATTTTTTTAAGTAACCGATTACATAAGGAAACATTTATTTACATTTAACACCATTCGAAATAATATTAGATTTAATTTAATGATATAATTTTTTATATATAAAATTTTAATTTTAATCATCTTTTAAAATTTATATGATAATTTTCTTAATATCTAAATGAAACTATGATTTTTAATATTATAATAAAATAAATAATTTAAAAATTAAATCAATTAAATAAATAATTATTCGTAATTAATAGACGAACATTATTGTAATATATAATAAAATCATATATCATTATACTTTAATTTTACAAAACAATTGGTTATCAACAAAACAATTGGTTATCAACAAAATTATTGTTTATAAAAAGAAAAAAAATACACATATAATCACTTTATTTTTTCAAATTATATACATTGATAAACTTGTTTTAAATTGATATATTTTAATTATTTTATTTTTAATTTTTTATATCAATTTTAATCATTTTATTCACTATATTTTTTATAATTTTTTAAATTTTAAAATATTTTTTTTCTCTCTTCAAACGTATATTAGCATCCCATTAATAGGTTTAAGTTGATCATATTTAAGTTTTTCACTCAAAAATATTCAAAAAAACAAAATTGATAAAAATTATTTAAGTGTTCAAAAATCAATAAGATTAATGTGTATATTTTTTTATAAAAATGATTAATACACTTAATTTGGTAAAATAGAGTTAAAAAAAGAAAAAAAGTATATTTTTATTTTTATTTTATGATGATATGATCAAATTTTCTTTTGTTAATAAATAATTTTGCAATTACTTCCATAATTTACGTCTTTAATTTTTATGTAAAATGCAAAAATGATGATTATTGTAACGAAAATGGCTTGGCACGAGATTTTGATAACTTTATTGAATGTTCTAAAATTATCCGTTGAGCATTCAAAATTAATGACTCAAATCACATTCATCATTATTTCTATTTTTGAATTTTCCCCACTTTATGATTTTTCACTTACTACTAGAGTAGAACGTCATGATTTATGGTAATTAAATAGGTGTTGAGTTTCAATCGTTATTAACATAACTTTGAAATATATATATATATATATATATATTTGATTTAAAATTAAACTAGTATCCAATAACATCCAATTTCATAATGACTGAGACAGTACTTGATCGTTATGTCACCTGTCTTTTTCTTTTTCCTTAAAATTCGAAAGGATTCTGAATTAAGATTTCAGTTCTTTTAAGGTGAAAATTTATGGATTACTTCGTAATCAGTTGGTTTTACAAACAATTTGAATTTCGAAAGGCTTAATATATTTTCAAGGAGCCAACCAATAACGTTATCCAAAAACAAAACAAAAAAACAATATAGCTTATTTTTTTTAAGTGATTTTTTTTAAAATAATGTATGTTTGGTAATAATTTTTTATCTTGATTTTTATTTTTCTAAGGAATCACTGCTGGGTGATTTATAAATTTTAAAAAATTAGATTTTTGAATTAGATTTCTAATTTCTAATTTTTTTTTCATTTTTTTAAATATATTTTTAGATAATAAATCAAATCTTACGATTTTTATACTTATAAGTATTTAAAAAATGATTAAAAATATAAAAAATTTAAATAATAAAAAAATTCTTTATTTTTTAAGTTTTTGAAAAAAATTTAAAAACATCTAAAGCATTACCAAACAATTTGTAAATAATTTTTTATTTTTTTCTTAAAAATTATTCAGAAAAAAATTATTACCAAATATATTAATAATTATTTTTACAAAAAAATTATAAATTAAATACTAATTTTTTAATCATAAATTGTAAACCATAAATCAGAATCATTACCAACTAAACCCTATCACATTATAAATTATATATATTTCATTGTGAAACTTGTAAAACTCATGCTTGAACTATAAATTAAAAAAATTATAAAATGATTCGTTATAATTTCAAAATTGTTTGCAGCTTTGTATAGAGGTATAACTGCTCTTATTTAAAATAAAATAAAAGATATGGGCCCGCGTATGTAGCCCAATAGCCCTTAAACATGCGTAAGCATAGAAAAAATATATATATATATATTTATATTTTTAAGTGTCAATCCCATGATTAATAGCATAGTTTACATCATAAATTAGGACCGATTGAAGCCAACTTGGAACTTCTTCTAATCAAAGTTTAATTGTATACCATTACACATAGTATAAAAGCTCCATAGCTAATAGACTAAAAAAAGCACCTATATTATATGCTATTATATCAAACACACCTATATCAACATTTTGAATAATACACCCAAAATCTAACCTCCCATCTGTTATAAAAATTACATCATTAATATTTAACTTAAGATGACCTTGAGGCAATCGAGACCATGGTTATGGTGGTTGGTTATCATGTTAATTGGATTTGGTAGTAACCGTTATAAGCTGTAGAGTAGTGTTAAAGGATTCTTCAATTACGAGTCACATTATCTCTTAAAACGAGAGTCTCGTAAGCATAGCAAAAAAAATCATCAACATAAAATGTTTGCAAAACCAGTTTTACATATTAATGCTTTGAATTAACCTAGCATATTATTTTCAAAACCACTTTTACATATCTGTAGTCGATCGAGCAGGCAAATGAATGCTTTGAATTAACCTAGCATCTTCGCAATTAAAAGTTCTATTTTTTTTTTTGTGTCCCAACATCTATGGTATTTGAAGAAGTCTTTTGATTTATCATCTGTTTTTTTTTTTTTTTTATAAATCATTTTTAATTAAAAATATTACAATTTTGATAATACTCTTAAAAATTTATCTTTGCATGATATGTGAACACATTTTTACCATATTTAATTTTTTTTTCTTTTTTTTAACTTTTAAAGAATTATTTGATTTTATGAGTATAACTTAAAAATTACAGGACTAAAATATATCTTATAAAAAATTAAAAAAATTATAAATATCAAAATCCTATGTAATTTATACATTTGAATATCATATTTTATAACATTGTTAAAAATAGAGGTGTCTAACGATCCGATCCGGTCCGATTTTGGGAAAAAATATTTAACCGGATCGGACTGTTTATATTACTCGAATCAGATCGTTTGATTTATAAAACTGTTTGGTCCAATCCGGTCTGATTCGGTTTCCGGTTTGGTTCGATTTTTTTGACATTTTTAATGAAAAATAATGTGAAAATTTTAATATATTTATTAAACCAGTCCGATCCGATTCGACCGATTTAAACTGGACTGAACCGTTTGAAAAACGATTTTAATAAATACAAACTAAACTTGACCGTTTGATTTATAAAACTGTTTGATCCGATCCGATTCGATCCGATTTTACGATTTGGTTTGGTCTAGGCCGACTTATGGACACCCCTAGTTAAAAATGAATTTTCATAATTTACATTTAGTGATAAACAAGAGAAAAATGTAGATAACTCAAATTTAATTATAAATATTAAAATTATATACTTAAATAATTTCATTGTAATTAAAAATTAAATTTATTCCCTCATGATACTTATGTGTGATAGTTTTTTATTAGGGATGTGTATGGGTATGTATAATGATGATTTTTGATATAATTGTATTGAAATTGAAATATAAAATTTATATCTAAAATTTGTTATAATTTGAATACGATTTTTAATATATTCGATTTATACCCAAAATTATCCCTAAAATTGAATCTTTAGTTTTAATAATCACTCATAAAGAACTCACAGTTTTCTTTCCATTCCTGTTGTTTACTGTATCCACGACACGTTTGGTCAGACACAAATAAGAAAGATGACTAGACGAGAGCGAATTTAGTGAACATAATAGCTCATAATCAGCCGATAACTACTACAAAACCAACTATAAGTACAATCAATTTATGTAATTAATAAGTAAGACACTTTTGACGCTAAAGAATCTTATATATTTTATATAGTGTGCATCGTATAAGTCTAACTATTAGGCCTCAAGGGTGTGGCCTGTGGACCCTTAGAATTTGATTTTTTTTGTCTTATTAATTTTTCTTAATTCGTAACTTGCATTTAAGTTTTGCACCTTTTCTGTGTTAACCAATGCTATATAAAAATTAAATAAATATATAATAAATAACTAAACAAATTAAAAATATACGTATTTTACTAATTTGTTTAAAGTAAGAAGGAAAATAATTATTTTTATGAAAAATAAATAATTATAAAAATAATATTATTTATATCTAATTTATATATTTTGATAATTAAAAAAATATAATATATTATTTCATATTTAATGCTATTTAAATTTAAAATACTATTATTTTGATTCATTTAAAGTTAAATATCATACAATTATATCTATTTCAATGTAATATTATGAATTTTGGAGTGTTATTTTTTGTTAAAAAATAAATAAATAGATAATGAGAGAAAATAATTGAACCAATTAAAAATGTATAGAAGTATTAAATTAAAAATGCTAATGCAATCCATAGCTATCTAAAAATAATTTCTCCATGATTAGTAGGTGTAAATGTGTGATTAGGTTCTTAAAGACTTAAAAAATTATGTCTCGCGGTTCTTTATTAGGTATTTATGTTGTGCCAAGTTGTCCTGCTGATTATGTTTATTATGACAGACTTTCTTCGATCATACATTGTGCACTTGTGCTTAAATAGTTTGTATTGCTAAAACTTATTGATTTTTTTTTAATTTGCAAAATTTTTATAAACACTATTTTTGTCTAAAATGTACGTAATATATATATATATATATATATATTTGGGTAAGAAGTACTTAGAATATATAGTAAAATAATGTTTTGAATTAAGAAAAGTCTATATGTACATATTGGAGAAAAATAATCATGGTACAATAAAAATATTTATATATTTTTTAAATTAATATACTTTAAAAATCTATTTATATAATTGAGATTTTCGTGCACCAATTTTCATTCAATATAAATAGTGTTAAGTCCTACATTGATTAAAGATACTTCTTCTGTTATACATAAAAATTTGAATAATATTTTACTTTATAACTTAAGTTTTGAGGTCGAATTAGACTAAGTTTAAGTTTGTATTAGAGTTAAGTTTTTGGTTTCTTCACCCTCTATCAATTTTTGTGTCGTAAATTTGGACTCTAACTGATATGAAGGGTGATATTAAATCTCACATTGGCTGGATCTCTGGTCCCCCATCGATCATCGTACTGTAAATCCTAACTCTAGCCGATGTGAAGGGGAATGTTAAGTCTCATATTGATTAAAAACGTTTCTTTCGTTGTACATATAAATTTGAGCAATTTTTTTTCATCTTATAACTTAAGTTTTGAGATATAGTTAAATTTAAATATAACAAATATAATGGTTATTTAAATTATACTTTGCAAATGTATATGCGTAATTATCATTAAATTTGCTTAAATATCAGACAACTTCGTTAAGTTTTACTTTGATTCATCCGCTTTACTTTTACTTTTTAACATATTCAATAAAAACTTTTCATATTAGGATTCACGGAAAAAGTTGAAATAAGCTATAAAAAATAAAATATCTATGTATCAAAAATCAAAATAAAAATTATATGATATTATAATTATTTAAATGATTTCATTTAAGTAATATGAAAAACAGTTTATATGCACTTTTTGGAGTGGGTGAAATTGAATTTTTTTAATAAATTACATAAAATAACACTCTAAAAAATATTATTTTATTTTATTTTTCTAAGTTTTTCAAAAAAAAAAAATTAAGAAATCTAAAAACTCTAATAACTATTTAAGAATTTCAAAATATTGAAATAAAATCTCAATAAACAGAAAAGCAATAAGAAAGTTTTTAAAAACTTGTAATAAAAACTAAAATCCTCTCTCATATAGAATTTTTTTTAATACTTCTAAATTATTAAATACTAGGTATTTTTAATAGAGATATAAATCACAATTTTAAATCTATCCATATATTTTTATCGTAATAAAAATTTTACTTTTAAAAATATCTAATTAATATATTGTAAACACAAATTTTAAATGGTTATGAAATTAGTCTTATTTACTTTTTATAATGTTTAAAGTTTTTGATTTTGGGGTTTTGATTAATGCAAATGATGAATAGTAGGATTAAATAAGTTGAAATACATTTTTACACGTATATTATTTAGATTGCATCGTTATTAATATTATATAAAATATAAAATTATTTATTTAATTTTAAAAATAATTATGAAATATTATAAGATATAAAAATTATAGATAAAAAATATGTATAATATTAACATTTATCCTTTCCCCTGAACTTTTCGAAACTGGAGTGCGTTTTGAGTTGGGGATAGTACTTTTATGTATTATTGAATTTTTGTTTTTAGTTTGTAGTTTTGATGAATAGGATATAACTAGAAGTATATCCATTTTCCCTTTTTTAGCATTATTTATAATACTAAAAATAAAATTAAAAATTTGTAATTTTTTTAATAATCACATGCAATACTTGTACAATTATAATTATTGCTTAAATTTAAAATTTTTAATCTTAATAAACTACAAGCTTAAGCTTTTTAATAGTGTAAATGTTTTCGTACAAAGACATAAAAATAAGTTAAAATTTCATATTATTACGTTAAAAACACATAATTTTTCACTAAATAATACATAAAAATAAATTCATTAAATAAAATTAAGCTTTTTTCAATTTTTTTTTAATAAAAATGATATTTTTACACATTCATCCACTATTTATTCAAGTTTCTCTCTAATTTTTATCTTTTCCTTGTTGTTAATTGGTTTTTGTGCTTGCTCTATAGACATAAAATTTCTTTCTTTCATAGTTATTTATTTGGTATCTTTATATTTATGATTGTTTATAAATAATTTATTATTTATGACTTTAAAATTATATTTTATTATATTTAATTTTATAATATTATAAAGAGTTTTGTACATTTTTTTACTTTTAAATTTATACGAAGATTAATCTATATATCTTTTCAAATATTCATACGTATTCATAAGTTATAAGAAACATTTTTATATAAAAAAATATTTAATATAATATTTTAATGTATTTAAAAAAATAAAAAACCAATCTTATTATATATTTGAAATTCTATCCTATTTTTGTATAAAAAAAGCCATGATCTAATCGTTAGGAAAAAATATCCACAATTAATTTATTACTATAAATAATGTGATAACTCAATAGCAAAAATAGAAACGTCCTAATTATGACAGTAGGAAAAAGAAAAAAAAAAGCAGCAATGTAATAATGTGATTTTAACTTTTTGAACTAATAAATAAAATCAGAACAACTAAAATTTGAAGGGAAATTACCCATAAATGTTCTCTTACGTCGATCACTCATTTGCATTATAAAAAGAAAAATGGAAAGAAGTTTTACTTCACGAGGACCGAGAACAAAACCAAAAGTTCTGACAATAAAATCAGAATCTTTAAATATGTTAGTCCAAAACTAAAAGGGTTCAGAAAATAGAAGGTCGGAAATACAATATTCAGAAACCTGTAAATATGAAATATTTCCGTATTTCAGTAATAAAATAGTTCCAATATTATAATTTTTTTTCTTTCAATATTCAGGAATACGCATAAGGATAGTGGGAGAATGTTATAATATAACATGGTTACCATCAGGTGTAAATATTATAAATTCAAGTTTTGAAGTCTCTTATTAATTGATTTAAAAGTAGTTTTAAGTTGATTAATTATCAATCGATTTAAAAAATTATAAAAAAAATATAATAATAACATCGATTAATATATAAAATCAACTTTACACGTAGTATTTAAAATTAATTTTACGTATTAATCGATTTAAAAAATTATAAAAAATAAAATAATAATGTCTATTAATACGTAGAATCAACTTTATATTCCAACTTATATACCCTTTATTATACTATGATAATTTTTTAAAATTCTCCTTTTATTTTTAAATAAAGAAAAAAAGAATTAATAAAGGAGTGGATAGTTATAAATAGATTTTAAATAAAAAATGATTTTATATTTTGACTTATATATCCTTTATTATAATATCGTGTTAAATTTTACTTTTACTTTTAAAATAAAGGAAAAAAGAATTAATAAAGGAGTGAGATAAAAACCTATTTATTACACAATTAATATAATTTATTATTTAAAAAGTAAATTAATTTATAATTTTAAATAAAATTTAAAAGAAAAATAATTTAGCAAATGAAAAATCAGAGCATAGTTATTTCAAAAGTTATTATTGAATTTTGATTGATTATGATTATAGTATTATAAATTTATTATTATGTTTTCAAATTATTTGGATATGATAATTTATATTAGTAAAATTTTGATTTGGTTGATGATGTGATTTGAAACCAATTGTTTATTATAATTTAATAAAAAAAATTATGTTTTGGCTAATTATATAAGACAAATTTTAATTTATTTATTGTTTTCTAGTAAAGTGAAATGTTGTAGAAATTTGATGATAGTTTAGATATTTTTTTATCAAATAAATTTTTTAATATGACCAAAACTCACATTAAGTTGAAAGATTGATATCTATGTTTTTATAAAATAATATTCTACAATTTAAACATTGTAATAATTGAACTCTTTTCTTATATTTAGATGTCTTATAATTTCTTATATGCCACTCATTACAACTATGCAGGCAATTGATATTCATTTGAGAGTAATATTATACTACTGAAGTTATAATTATTTAATTAATAAAGTGAAAAACTATTATTATATGACGTTTTAGAATGTGGAAGTACAACCGCACGATAAAATATTAAAACCACGAGTAATATCTTTACAAAAATAAATAATAATGATAATATCACCTTCCAAATTTTAATCAATAAAAATAACAATTAAATATAAAAAGTAACATGGCGAATACGAGGAACTATTTTTTAATGAATTTTAAAATAGTTAAATTGATTATTATCTAATATTTTGTTATGTAACTTGGAGTTCTTTTAGAAAGCATCAAATAATGTAATTAGATGATATAAATCCATAAAAATTAATAAATGTATTAACAATCACATTTTTATAAATCTCTATATCTTTAGTGAATTTATTCAAGTTTATATCTTTAGTATTTAAATTAACAATTTTAATTTAAAAAACTAATAAATCTATATTTAATTATACCTTAAAAAACATTGAAAATAAAAATAAAATTAATATGTAAGAAAATACTTTATAATAAATTTATGCAATAAATAAATTAATATATAACAACGGCACATAAAGCACAATTTAGAATTAAATTATTAAATATAGCACAAAAGCAAATAAAGTTAAAAAAAAAGAAGGAGAAGATCAACTTAGTTTATTATTTTTTTTATAATATTTTATGAATCAGTTATTTGATTGAATATTTTTATATATTAAAATTATAATTGAGATTATAATTTTTCATTTTCTACTCATAAATATAATTTTTTATATAATTATTAGGAGTATTTAAAATTTATCCAAATAAATTTAAACTAAATAATCCGAATCAAATTAATTTAATTTTATCGATTTTAAAGAATCAATATGAATTAATTAATTTTTAAAATTTTAAAATATCAATCAAAATCGAACTAATTTATCTATATATATTATATTAATTTTATTATATTTTATTATTATTTTTAGGTTGTTATTTTTTTTTAATTTAAAATTTCAAAATCCTATCATATAATTAATAGATTTTAATTTTTTTAATTATATTTGTGTACATGGTATAAATAAAAATATTTAAAATAATATATGTAAATAAATTATTATTAATTTAAATATTAATAATTAATATATATATGTTTAAATTTTGTAAAATTAAATTTAGTTTTAAGAAATAAAAATTTTAAAAATCAATTTTATTCGATTTAAATTTATTTTATAATTTTATTGATCTAATTTTATTTTTATTTTTTTTAAATCAATTGAATTAAATTAGTTTAAAATTTAATTTAAAATCAAACACATAATTTTGCGTCATCTCCTCTTTCACTCTCGGTATTTAGAAAAAGGAAGGAAAAAAAAAACCTCTCACGCTCTCCGTAATCGAAACTCATAAATCAACCACAATTAAGCAAAAGTATTTGAAGTCCGACACACACAGAGAGTCGGTGGAGAGAGAAGCACAACACAAGTAATCACTGCGAAGAAAAAGAGTAACCCTGTAACCAAAACCACCCAACCTCTCTATCTCTCTCTGCTCGTGCTCACCCACCTTCACACGTTCTCACAGAGAGAGACAAACACGGTGCCGCTGATCTGCTCGACTCTCTAGATCGTATAGTTATTCCGGCCAATCTCTGGCTACATTGTCACCGTTTTTAGGTACCGACGACTATTCCTGGTTTCAGTTCCCTTTACCTCTCTTCTTTCAGGCGCCTCCCTCTCTCTGCTGAAAAAAAATGTTTATTTAAAATGTGTCCTAGCTTTTTAGCTCTAAGTTAGTTCTCACTTGGGTTGTGTCATTATTTTTCTGAATTTCTGTGGGATTTCTAGCCATATCTTCGATCTCAAACTTTATGAACTTTCCTTTTGCTGCTGGTTGATTTAATTTTCTCTCTCTAGATTTGCATTGTCCCTTTTGGCTGTTAATTGTAATCATAGCACCTTTTTTAGTATATTATTCACACCTAGGTTCTTTCTTTTTGTTACAATATAGAGAAATCATTCCTTTTTACCATATGTGCACTATTATCCTAATTGCTTTACCCAACAAAAAAAATGCTGATTCATCTGGTTTTTATTAATTTTATTTTTTAATAGTTCTGAATGTGGACCATCTGTTGGTAATTTTACAATTTAGTGGGTGTTAATTAAAGATAATGTGCCTTCCTAGAACTTTATCTTTATTTTTCCTCCTTGGATTTATGAGGGGCTATGGTGAATGGTTATACTGAATTTTTTTTCGTTGCGTATGGTAATATTGATTTACTAGTTCTCGTTGCTTAAAAAGTTTATCTACGGGGCTTGAAGTGAAAGCATAAATTGATGTGATATTTCGAGTTAAAATGCCGAATTTATCTCTGTATTGCAGTCAACTTGTCCCTGTGTTGCTCTTATAGCAAGGTTATTTTTGATTAAAAAGTCATTGTTAACAAATATAAACGGAAACTTCACTTTCTGTATCTCTGTCTCTTTCTCTCTCACCTCCCTTTTTATTCCTGCGACTTTGTGGCATATGCCTTGACAAACCTACCTATGGGACTTACCTTTTTCTTGTGATACATGACAAGCTTCTCTTCTTGAGCTCAAAGAATTTAGCTTTCCGTAAAGGGGCATGTTTTCAAATAGTAGGTGTACAAATTCTTTTGGTGATTTTAAAGTTATGCTCCTTTTTAAATTCCCTCATTCTTTGTTTCTTCCTGTATTAAGCACCTTTCTGTTACTCTCTTCTGGATTATTATATTTTTTGGTTTGTTGCGACCTGCCCTGTATAGCTCCTCTCTAGACTCCTTTCTGACTACAAAAAAATTGATGAATTTTAGTTTCTCAGGAATGTTGGTTTGCAGGCATTGAGACGAATGTATCCAAATCATGAAAGCTCAAAACAGAGAGAAGCCTATCCCGGGATGCTTGGGAAGGATGGTGAACGTTTTTGATTTGAGTACAGGGGTTGCTGAAAACAGGCTACTGGCAGACAAACCTTACCAAAACCATGATGGTAATTCCATACATGAGCACACACATGTGCATATTTTATTCACTGATGAATTCTCTTGGATTTGTGAACCGAAGTCAAAAGTAGATTGATATCTGTGCATTGGCTTTATGTGCTAGTTAAAGAATGTATTAATCTCTGGATAACCTGTATGCTCTTGTTGTTGAAGCTTTATTATTTTCAGTTTATATATAGGTATAGGGCTTCCTCCCTCCCTCTGGAAAAGAAAGGAAGAATGGAAAAAAATGTTGATTAATTTGATATGATAGTTTTTCTGCTAGGTAAAAGTTATAAAGCTGAGAACGTGTTATTTATAAATTGCTTATATATACTGCTTCTTGTAAAGTATTATCGCAAATTTTAGCATTAAATTTTAAAAAATCAACAGTATCATGACTTATTATTCCTTTTGTTGTGTTTTGTATAATCCAATCAATACTTTAATTGTTGACATAATTTGATTGTTTGACAGGATCTTCACTTTCGAGAAGTAGATCAGATGTGACTAGGATGGGTTCTTCCTTTGGAGAAAAAATAGAGGACAAACAGGTGATTATCAAAAGGTTTATTCTGAATATTGCAGTGGTAGAACAGTGACAATAGAATAATCACTTGACTGCAAATATTATGCTACTATTTCAATTAAAATACTCAGATGAGTTTTGATTCATATTTGTCTTGTTCAGATTGTTTCCAAGTTATGGAGAACCCCATCAAACAAGAAAGCTAACGGAATGCCTATAAAGATGCTCATAGACCAAGAAATGTCAAAAGAAATGGAGTACAGGAACAGCCCACCCAATGTTGTTGCCAAGTTGATGGGACTTGATACACTTCCACAGCAGCAGCCTCATTCAGCTCCTCAAAGATGCAATATGAACAGCTACTCAAGATCTATGTTCTCTAATTCAGGGATACCTTCAGGTTGTTGGCAGGAAGAAGATGGACTGTCAGAGAGGATGCTTTATGAAGCCTGTAAATCTCCTAAGCAGGATGAATATAAAGATGTTTATGAAGTATGGCAGAAACCTCAAAACTCAATTAACTTGCGAAATAAATCTCCTCAGAAAGGAAGGTACAATGAAAACATTGAGGACAAAAAGATGGCCCTCGTTCGTCAAAAGTTTGTGGAAGCAAAACGTCTGGCTACAGATGAGAAGCTTCGTCAGTCCAAAGAATTTCAAGATGCTTTGGAAGTTTTAAGTTCAAATAAGGAATCATTCGTCAAGTTTCTTCAAGAACCAAACTCTTTACTTTCCCAGAATCTGTATGATTTACAGTCTGTTCCTCCTGTTGAGACTAAGCGGATCACTGTTCTTAAACCTTCAAAGATGGTTGAAACTCACAAATTTTCGAAAACAGGGAAGATGGGAGAGAAGCAAATAAAGAAACCAACCCAGGCAGGTCAAGATGCTGTGTGGGGCATAGACAGCCTGGGACATTCTCCCATTCTTGCCAATCAGAAGGTTGACGAATATCCTATTCCGCCTACTCGAATAGTGGTATTAAAGCCTAGCCTTGGGAAGACTCATGAAATTATGGCAGTAGTTTCCTCACCTATCTCGTCACCAAGAGTATTACATGGTGAAAATATCTATGAGGGACTTGAAGATGATGAGACACAAGAATCAAATGCAGTGGCTAAAGAGATTACCCAACAGATGGATGAAAATTTAACGGGTCACCGCAGGGACGAAACTCTCTTTTCTTCTGTGTTTTCCAATGGCTATACCGGTGATGAGAGTTCATTTAACATATCAGAAAATGTGTATGCAACAGGGAATCTGAGTGATTCAGAAGTCCTGTCGCCATCTTCCAGGCATTCGTGGGATTATATCAATAGGTTTGGTAGTCCAATTTCTTCCTCATTTAGCCGTGCATCATGTTCTCCAGAGTCATCTGTATGCAGAGAAGCAAAGAAGCGACTCTCTGAAAGATGGGCCATGATGTCGTCAAATGGGAATTCTTTGGATCAAAAACATGTTCGTAGAAGCTCAAGTACATTAGGTGAAATGCTTGCTCTTTTAGATACAAAGAAGTGTGTCAATTTGGAAGATGAAGGTGGTATAAAGGACCAAGAATCAAGCAAACCACTTTCTTGCTTGACTACTGCCTCAAATAAAGGGGGTGTCGAAAATTCTCCTATAAGTCTTCTCAGGTCAAAATCTGTACCCGTATTGTCGACAGTATACGATGGCAGGCTGAATGCTGAAGTTTCAGATCCAACATCTAGCAAGATTGATATTCCAAAAGAGCTGGCTAAAGTAAAGAGTGTAAAATCATCATTGAAAGGAAAAGTTTCAAGTTTGTTTTTTTCTAGGAGCAAGAAATCAAATAAAGATAAATCTTTATCATCTCAAGCCAAAGTTGAGTTGCTCTCTGTCTCTTCTGAAAGCCCTGGATTTCCAGTTTCACCTGTTCAAATTAGTGATGCTTCATCTCCGTGTGTTAATAAGAGTAGCCTCAAAGAGTATTTGTCTACAGCTCCATGTGGATCTTCAAGCAAAATATCTCCAGATGTAACCAGCTTAAATCTTAAAAAAGGAGTCCAACCAGAGGTATTCCTGCTCTTTAAAATTTATCTCAATGCTTCGACTACTTACCTCATAAATTTGTTTATAAATATCTTTGGTGTTCTTTAATCATATATTTTTATACATGCTTGATTCTCTTGGTCAAAGGTTGATATATAATTGGGGCAGGCTTTAAGTTAGATGTAGTGTACAAAAGCATTGGCATCGTTTTTGACATGATTCGTTCATGTGTCTTTCCACATTGTAATAAATGAATAAAGAATAACTATGAAATCATAGGAGGAATGGTTAAGGATGGCTTCCCATGAAGCTCTTCTTTTCCCAAGTTAAATTGGTAATTTAAGAATGCATTTGACGTTGCAATGCATGAATTACTCCAAAGTGCTCCTTTTAATCATTTGGTTCTTCTGGAACTACTAAATGCCTGAAATTTATTAATTAAGATTGTTTCCAATAGTTCTCTCATGCTATCTGCAGACAGGGTTGTCTCTTGCAAAGGATATGTTGCTTGTGAATTTAAATGACAGTCAGAATCAGCCAAGTCCAATCTCAGTGTTAGAGCCACCATTTGAAGAGGATGGCAAGATAACTCGAGAATCCTCTGGCCTTGTGAAGCCAGAGCAGAAAGGTGAGTTCTTTATCTAGTTCCACTCTTTCGCTCTCCTTACATACACAAATATATATAATATCTTATTTATAAAACTTGTTTCTTGCTTGTTTCATGGTGGTACATGTTAAAACAGGAAGACAAGTCCTGAAATCTAATTTGATTGACAAATCACCACCTATAGAATCAATTGCAAGGACTTTATCGTGGGATGACTACTGTGCTGAGACATCTAGACCATTTCCATTAAAATACTCTCTAGGTTCCACAGTGGTTCAGGAAAAAGAAGAGGATTGGCATGTGTCTGTTGAAACTCTTTTATCATTAGTTGGCCTAAATGGGGAAATGTCGTATGACTCATTTTTTGCTAGATGGCATTCACTTGATAGTCCATTAGACCCATCTTTAAGAGAGAATTATGCGAACCTGAGTGACAAAGAGCTTCTGCGAGAGGCAAAGCAAAAGCAACTACGGGCAGGTAGGAAGCTTGTATTCGATTCTGTCAATACTGTCCTAGCAGAGATGACTGGTTATGGGTCTCATGGGGTGATAAGGGGGAAGTCATGTTGCGGTGTCCGAGGCAGATTCTTGGAGAGTGACTCACCTATATTAGTGGATGGTGTGTGGACCCAATTGAAGGAATGGTTTTCCGAAGAGGTGAGGTGTGTTTCAGGGGATGTTGGAGATGGGGACCATAACAGCTTGGTGGTGGAGAGGGTGTTAAGGAAGGAAGTTGTGGGTGAAGGGTGGCTTGAGCAAATGATATTGGAAATAGATAATTTAGGGAAGGAAATACAGGGGAAACTGCTTGAAGAGCTCGTGGAGGAGGCTGTGGTTGACTTGACATGCAGGGTTTGACAGAAGGTACTTAATTACTTTTGAAACTTCAATTTAATTGTAACTCTTGTTATTTGTGTATTTTAATTGAACGACGATGGTCCAAAAATATGCTTTAATTGATTAATTATGCAAATGTTTTAAGGTCAATCAATTGATAAAATTGTTAAATGTTTTGCTACGTCTGTATAAATGTTGTGCACCTGGCTGTTTTTGTACAAGTATCTGGTCTTTAACGTGTTTTATATGGAATTTTCGCCCCCCCCCCCCCCCCCCCCCCCCCCTCCAAGTGCAACCATTGTGGTAGAACTAGCCAACATTACCAAGAGGCTTCGAAAAATATATCTTAATTTTATTTTGGCGACTCCGCCTCATTTTCTTCCGAATGCCTAAATTAGTGATTCTTGTGAGAATATATAATATAAATATATATTTAAAAAAGTAATTCATGTAGCACATGCAATGAGAGGATTAGTTAAGTTGACTTAAATCATGCGTTCGAATAAGTTAGAAGTCAAATAAATTTAGTTTATTTTGTTTGTAAGCAACTCGTGGGCCTATTTAAAATATGTATTTGTTAAAAGATAATTATTATAATTTTATTTTGAAAAATTACACTTGAAAGATTCTATTTTTTATTTTATAAAAATATAATCAATATATAATAATATTTTTATTTAAATAAAATTATAAATATTTTTTTATTTTTTTATTAATATAAATAAATCAATTTAATTCATTTAAAAATAAAATAGTTTATTAGATGTATTTTGAATAGTAAAATCATAATAATTTTTGTTATTATTATAATAAAATTATATTTAATATATATTTTTTATTAATAGTATTTATATTTTAGTGTTATTATTAATAAAATATTTTTATGGTAATAAATAATTTATATTATTTTAATATCATTTAATAAGTTTGCATATAGCAATTGGCCTAACTGTGGTCCAAAGCATTTATTATGACGTTTGAGTGAGCATTGCATTAATTTTTGCTGGTTTTCTCGCGCATGCTTTCAAATCATGAATTTAAAAGGTAATTATATAAAATAACATTTTAAAAATTTCTCACAATAAAAATATAATATCAAAGCATTTTAATTAAAATGAGTTTAATTTTATCTCACAATATATATATATATATATTTATATAATTTAATTTTATCGATATTTAATATGAAATAATGATTTTTTTAATAATAAAATTATATTATTTAGATGTAAGTGTGATATTTTTGTTGTTTAAAAAAATTATAATAAATTAATTGAATTTTTTTTCAAAATTATTATTTTTCTTTTGTGTTTTTTCCCCCTTCAAAATTGAGTGTGTCCACTATTTAGAGTTGAATGAACTTTTAAAAGAACTTAAACATTACAAGTGTACTTAAGAATTAACTTTTATAAATTCTAGTGGACTTTTGATCCTCAGCTATGAGACCTCACCTAAGTGCACAAAATCTCAACATATGCTTATGTACAAGAAGCCAATCAGAGGTGGATGCACATTACGTTCAGGGGCAAGTATCCTAAGTTTTATCAAAAATATAATTTTACACACAAAATTATATAGTTTTTACAAAAGTTAAATCATATTGTTAATCTCTACTGAACTTAAATTTTTAATATATTTTAATCTCAAATTATGTATAAATTCAATTATTTTTTAATTAAAATATAATAAAATTGTAACAAATCCTATATTTTGATAATTAATTATTCAAAAAAAAAAATCAATTGTAAAACTTTTAATTCTAATACTTGAACTTATTTTTTAATTGCAAGTTTTTTTTGTGAGAACTTTAAGTTACTAGTTATTGAACTGTGTCCCTTTTCTAACTTTGAATTTTAAATCCGACACTAATAAAATAGTCTTTTCTATAGAAATTACTCTTTAGATCAATTGATTTTACATGATTTGATCCTCTCTCGAAAAGAGTTGTAGTAAGATCCTCTGCTGTTCAAAAGTCCTCCCAAGTCTGCAAAAATTTGTGTCAACAAAAGAGATTTTTTTAGGATTCACATCAAATGGTCCTTATTTGCTGGTGCATAAACCTGGAAGGCTCAGAGATTGTATTATACAGATTTAAAAAAAAAAAAGACTTCAAAACCCAGCTTAAGGCTCAAACCTTTTGGTCCTTCAGTGAGCCCATGTTTCGCAGACAATTTTGTTAGCAAGGGGAGGTTATTTTAACGTAAATAGTATAAACAATGTCTACATGCTTCAGAAAAATTCTAAACCTATTGGATCCAAATAACATCCACCACCAACGGTTTTGTTAAACAAAAGACCCAATATAATGGGAAAAATTATAAACCTATAGGATCATAATAACATCCCCCACCAACATTTTTGTTGAATAAAATATACAATATATTAAAAAGATTAAAATTAAATTTAATCGATTTAAAGTTTAGAATGTAATGTCAACGTTTAAGATTTATTACTTAAAATTTAAGATTTATGATTTGGGATTTAGAGTTTAAGATTTATGATTTACATCTTAAGATTTAAGGTTTAGAATTTAGAATTTAATGATCTTTAAAAAGATATTATTGATAAGTCAATTTTTTTTCTTATTTAATCTACATCTTCTAATTATTTTTTAATAAATGTGTTTTTTAATTATTTTTACTTTATTTTTATCTATTTTACTCTTAATTATAAATAGCATCTATATCAATATAATATCCTTACTCGTTAATAATAATTTTTTAATATTAAATATTAATTTCTTCAATTAACTATCAAGATGCTTAATTATACTTTGGAAATTAAGTTAGAAAAATATTCTAAATTGTTATAAGGAAATAGTTCTTATTTTATTAATGTTATAACTTCTACTTAGTTCTTATATGCTTCATATATTTGTAACTACTATCACAGGGTAAAGGGTTTATAAAAAAAATTTGATACACAAATAAATGATTTATGGTTTGCACAATTCTTGTGTGTTCGTTTGTCCAAGGTCCACAGGTTTTCTTAAGCCTATTATAAAGTGGTTTTGTTAATCAATTGATATTATGACAGAAATTGAGAACATAATTTAAACTTCCGAGGAATCTCTAAAGTTGGATTTTATTGGTGATCTTATCATAAAACTTTGTTGTAAACTACAAAAATCATTCGATAGGAATAATAGTTCCAATAGACACATTATGCCCAAGGAATCTGATGTTAGCTTGGAAAAGAGTCATCTTTTTAGCTGACAATGTCAGACCATTCTTTTTGATTATATGAAAAAAAAAGGTTTTAAGATGTCGAATATGTTGTCCGACAGATTTTGATAATATGAGTACATAGTCAATGTACACAATACAAAACTTTAAATATAGATTAAAAATTTCATTCATAATCCTTCAGAATTCAAAGGGTGCGTTTTTGAACCCAAAGGGCATGACATTCCATTCATACTGTCTTAAAGGAACAATACATGTAATTTTATATCAGTGTTCTGGTTTGATTTGAATTTTTTAGAAGCTTGACTTCATATCGAATTTTGAGAATAGTGATGAAGAATAGAGTTTTTAAAGAAGGTCTTTTTTGTTTGGAATAGGGTACCTAATCTATTTTAAGGTCTTGTTGAGGGGCTTGTAGTTAATGAGCAATCGAGGTGTTCCTCTTTTGGTCTCAATTGATTTGTTAACATAGAAGGTCATACAACTGCACGAAAATCTTGATTTTGAAATTAATTTCTAAAATAAGAGATCATTAATCTCCTTTTTACAAAATTGTTCGAGGTCAGCATTCATTTGTTCTTTTGTAGGGATATCCCTTTCATGAAATGTTGGTTCATATGACAAATCATCCATGTGTTCTAGCCTATTCCAAAAAGCACTGGTAGATCAAAATTAACCTCTTTCTTAAAAGAATTTTGTAATTTAGAGATTTTGTGTTGTATCTCTCAAAATTGGAGTTCTCTTTCAACAGTATGAAATTAAACTTTGTTTTTGAGATAGAAAAGGTCCTTCTTTTCTCTATGTCTAATAAGAGTATAAATCTCATTTTGGTGGATAGAATTGGCTTGAATGAGATTGAGATTCTTGGTTTTAGGTTCATCAATGAAAAGGAAACTAAAGGTTTCATCATTGATTTTGAAAGATATCTTATCATGTTTGACAAGATATTGGATGATAACATTCATAAAATGGTGTACCTAATATAACCTTATGGTTGATATCAGATACTATGATGAATGGGGTTTTGATCAAGAATTTGTTGTTGATGATTGCAACTTCAACTTTACCAGTGATGTTCATCTTCAAACTATTGGTTGAGTTGAGTTTTTCGTTTGTTTTATGGTGAAATTGTCAAGGGAAAAGTTTCAAATTGATACAATTGAGATCAACACATGTGCCAAATAGTGTTATTGTTTCAAGCTTTGAGTTGTGTGGAATTACGAGAGTGACAATGATCTTGTAATTCCTAATGATGATTTCCCAAAGAATGTGGAGAATACTTTATGGAACCTTTTCCATGTACTAAAAGCACTGATTTGGTTCACCTATTTTGTCAAGTTCTTTGTCTGAATCACTTGGATTTATTTGGTTTTGATTACAAATATTTTGGTTGGCAACCAATGATTTGATATTTTGAAAATCTTCTTTAAGTTGGTGGAGTTCTAACTTAATGGTTTTGATTTTAGCCTTCAAGTCTTGGATTTGACTTTGTAGCTTTAGGATTTGGTTTTTCTTCCGATCAAGGGTTGGAGTGAAGTCGTAATGGCATGTGCTTGTTGAGGGAAGTTCAGAGGGTTTTGGTTGTGCTTGGGTTTTGATCAAGGTACTTGTCAAATAATCTAGGTATAATTGGGTAAGATCGAGGTCATTTAACTTAAGGATTTTATCTTGAAGTTGGTTTTTTTCCTTAGTTAACATGTTGATCTTTTTTGAACGACGAGTGTTAGTCAATGGATGCTAACTCATCAAATTATGATAATGATTCATTTACCATGAAGGTAGAGATTTTGTTTAATGTTTCTTCTTCAAGGTCTAACTCGTGAAGTTTTTCTAATTCTTTTGCAATAATTTATAATATGACCTTTCTTACCGCATTTTAAGCATTTTCAGTCTTTAAATTTGAAAATATTTTTAAGGTTTATAAGAGTTTTTGTAGGGCTTCATGAAAGGCCTTTTGTATGATTTTGAGTAAAATTTATTATGGGGTTTATAATAAGGTTTTCTATATTTTGAAAATGATTTACGGGTTTTGGAACAGGTTTATTAAAGCTTACACCATAGTGTATGATAGTGGGAAAAGAGTTATCAATTCTTTATGACCATTCACTCTCATATGGTAAAGCTTAATATTTGATCATTTTGATTTATATTTATCGCTAATGTAAACTTAATTGTTCCCAATGAAGTATCCCAAAAACTGTTGAATCTAGCATCTCAAAAAGCTGTTAGGATTGATTTATTTAGACTTTGATAAAAAGTTTTAATCCAACTTGGACTAATCGTATATGAACATAATTGAAATGTTTTTGTAATAGTTCTTTTGAAAACAGTTCAATACTTTCGAAAGATACCAAGTAATACTTGGTTTTGCGTAAGAGAGAGTTTTAGAAGGTTTGATGGAGGTTCTTTATTCTCCTTTTCTTTCTTTTTCTTTGATATGATTATATGTTTTGAAGAAACTATCTTGTTAGAAAGTCTGATAATGTATTGACTTCTCTCATAAATTCAATATTAAAATAAAAAAAAACTTATTAAAGCTTGTCATCTTGAAAAAAATTGTTTTGAAGCAATATTTTGAACATAATTTTGTAAAATTGTTGACAAATTTACAATCTAACTCTTAATAAAAAAAATTGATTTGATAAATAAGATTGAACCTTTGAAATACAAAGTAATATTACTAATACTCTATTTTTACAATAAAATAATTCTTTTAACAATCAGAGGCAAATTTGGTAGAAGTTAAAGGATATATTTATATTAAAAAGATTAAAATTAAATTTAATCAATTCAAAGTTTAAAATTTACGATTTATTATTTAGGATTTATGATTTAAAATTTAAGGTTTAAGATTTGAGGTTTAAAATTTAAAATTTAAAATTTAAAATTTAAAATTTAAGATTTAATGATCAATAAAAAGATATTATTAATATGTTTTTTTTTTCTTATTAAACTATATCTTCTAATCATTTTTTAATAAATATAATTTTTTAATACTCTATTTTATTCTTGATTATAAATAATATCTTTATCCATCCCGAATTAGTCGTTTGTTGGGTAATTATTTAAATTTGTATTTAAAATTTAATTCTTAAGATTAGCTTTGATTAATCTTAAATAAATATCATGTTTTTTTCTTAACGATCGAATCAATTCGAATAAAAATTTATGTTTAACTCTGTTTAGCTCTGATATTTACATTTGCACGCTGAGGATTGCAACTCTTGATAACTGAGGCTTTTAGATGACTAGCAAGTCATCATCCTTGGGCTATTTATGATAATCCCTGCATTTACCTAGTTATGTTCGGCCTGAACAGAATAGATGAATTCGGCATATAAAGATACCACATGACTTAATCAATCATGAATATCTTTGGACATACAAATCACCATGAGAATACATTTACCACAACATTCCCAATCATCTTAAACACACATCAAATGCATATCTATACGTGATCCTTTACTAAATACAAGAATTAAAAAGAAAATCAAACTGGAGATTTTTGACATGTGCACCCCACTCCGACTCAGCATCAACGAGAATTCAGAACACTGCTGCGTTTTTTAGTCTCTCATGAGATAGGTAAATCTGAAACATCTTCATTAGTTGGACTTCATGCTCCTTGATGCATTCTAATTCAAAGGATTATACTTCTCAACGGTGTTTAATCCATACTGCAGCGGTTCATGACGAAGAAGAAACTCACGTGTAAGGATGAAATCATAAGCAAATCTGCAATACTTCTGAACATCGTTCCAAGTGAATGTATGTAAAAAAATTGACAAAACCTTGGGGATTATTTAAAAAGTTAAAGTTTAGAAATCAAAAGGTCAATTACCACTGCAGTATGTACCACAGGGTTCTCACAGGACGATCACCATTACTTGATCCGAGAATTATTCATGCATGCATGCTTCCAATCATGTTCAAGAAAGCTGGTTAATTTATTTATCATTTCAAAAGCTAAAAACTAAATCAAGAAATATTAACAGAGCAAATGCCATTAAAGCGCCATTGAACTTCAAGATATAATTTTTGCAACCTTTTGACCATTTTTTCAATTCTCTCTTTGTTTAAAACGATATACCTTATCTCTAATCCGTGAGCTCCAGATGTCAGAGTGAGCTCCTCTACCATCACCCTTTATTGACCCAGATGCATAACTTGACTGTGAATTTAGCAGTGGCTCCCGAGTTCTACCCCTAATCTCATAATCATCTTCATCGTCACAATCAGCTTTTCTAGTAGACACCATGGCTCTCAGAACAATGGCAAGTAGCAGAGATAATGCCTGAAATTGTTGCAAGATATTGAATGTAAGGAAATCAATATACTAAGCCAACATAGAGTACAGATGATCCAAGTTCCCAAATGAAGCCCATCCTTGAAATGAATATATAAAAATATCCTGGGAACCAACAATTTGATTGCTCAGAAAGGGAAGAAGGGGTGTCCCTAAATGCTATTATTTAATGGAAATAATAAATTCAAAGAAAATAACCTGTAATCGTAAAACAGAATGATATTCAGCAACAAAAATAAGTGCACTAGCACTGCAAGATACCTGTATCACAACCACAGAGATGCCAACCCATGTACAGATTTCAACGTTGTTTTCTACAAAAGATCTAAGACTCTGAAGATCGCCAGTTGGGTCAAATGGAAGATCCTAAGATTTATAGAATAATTCAATACATATTGTAAGCCAACGAATTCATTAGAAAGTATCAAATAGAGAAGGTCAAGAGAGATACCTTTTCCCAATGATGATCAATTGCAATGAATGCCACCAAAGCTGCTTCTAACATGATGACTACAGTTTTAAGTAGGGTATACTACGAGTTTAAAGAGTTAAGGGGGAAATGTAAAATATAAGCTCCATAATGAAATTCTGGATAAAAAATAAAGTCATTTCAAATCAATTTACATTAACATCTTTGGGTGGCAGAAATGGGAGTGGAAATGGAATTGAATCCTACAATCATATGTTTAGTTGTGTTATAGATTAAGAATGAAATGAAATCTATTCCTAAAAGAGAAAGAATAACAATTTCACTACCCCTTTGGTAATCCTTATTCCATTCCCATTCTCACTCCCATTTTTTATTCCAATTTTACCCTTAAAAAACACAAATAAATCCTAATCCAAAAAAATTATCAAAAATATTTTTTCTTGTTTTTAATATTTTTATGTAATAATTATTTAAAAAAATAGTAATTTTAATAATATATTTTGTCTAACAAAAAATAAATAAATAACATTATTTAAACTTTATTGAATATAAGAGTATTAAGGTAATATACAATGTTTTCTATTCCAGTCTACTTGTAAACCGAACACTGCAATACTAATTTTTTCTTTGATTCCAATGGTCAAACCAAATACTGTAATAACAATACTATTTCCTTTACATTCAATTTCATTCAGACAAGGGAAAATCATTTCTTAAGCTCACAAGAAACAGAAAACCATAAATTCGAAGGATACAAAACACAGGCAGCAGCCATTAATTGCTTCAGCTGCAATGCAACCTATAAAAGTAACAGAACACAACAAAATGCCCACTCCCATGAAAGAATAGATAAACCTGCAAGAAGAAAAGAAGACCTTGTTAAATAATCAAAGTGACAGACCCAAACTTCCACACAAGATCTCTCGAAATTTCTACTGAAACAATCGTCAACAATTTGGCAGAATCAGAAAAGCTTCAGAATCTAACACCAACCAGTTAAATGATAGCGAGTACCCCCAAAAAATATATTTTCATAAATCGAAGGAATGAGTATTCATTGCTATACATGGCACGAGTCGCAAGACCTACGAATTGACTTAATAGCATACCAAACAAGTAACATTAGACAAGGAGAAAGTTGGTGGGTGAAATTCAAAGCATTTATAGCTGCTAACATTTCTTACTTCCACTTCAGCTTTGCTGACTACCATATAAGATTATATTAAGAACATTTAAGTGACATTTCAGTAAACTCTAAATTCATTAACATATAATGCTTCAAAACAATATCAGCAAAGATCCTGTAGCCCAACTAAAATCCGAAATCAAAGTTGACAAAACAATAATTAGCTTGAGCGCACACAACTCAACATCCCCAAAAAATCGTAATTAAAACACAAATTTTAGAAATTTAGAAATACCAAGGAGTAGGAAGCTGAAATGACTGCAAGTTGAGCTCGCGACCTCCGTCTAACCCTGAAACCAAATCGAGGACAAGACGCAATGAAGCGATCTGATCGGAAAAACTAGCTGTTTCTGGGTTGGAAAGGAGGGACAGAGGCGCATAATTCGGAGGAGGAGCAGCAGATGGAGGAGAAATTGGAATATGATTGTTCCATTGATTGAGAATCCATATAGAGTAAATTATGATTGAAAATCCTACGAAAGCTTGCAGAAAATTAAATAACTTGAGAAGGAAAGCGAGAGATGAGTGGCAACAATTAGGCCGCATTTTTTGTCTCACAAGTTTGCAGGCTTGAGAAAATGGAAACCCTAACCCTAACGCTTCGACTACCACTTTTTAGCAGCGACAGGTAAGATCATAAGAACCAGAGTCAATTTTTATTTCGTAAAGAAAAAGAATCAGTTATATCGTGAAGTTTGTTTCTCCACATCTGTAAATTTTGTGTTATTTTCGTATTAACTCTTACGCGTTTGGAACGGAAAGGAAAAGTTTTTTTTTTTTTTACAACATAAATCCTTTAATCATGTTTTTTTTTTGCCAAGTAATCCTTTAATTATATCAAAAGTAAATTTAATTTTTATTTTATTTTTTTTAATAATTTAAATTTTTATTATAGAAAAGTAATATCATAATAACAAATAACCATTTTAATCCAGCTGCATTGAAATATCACCTTCATGACTTGGTTTTGAATCTTGATGTTCCTTCTTGCACTTTCTTCAAAGCTAAAAGTAAAATTAAGCAAGCGATCGGAAGTTCCGTAAGTATTTAAGTTATTTAATTGGGCAATTATTATATTAAATATTATAGATTTTATAATTTAAAAAAAATCATAATATTTCAATTTTTATTTTTAAGTGAATGATTTAATTCCATAATTTAAATTGAATATTTATAATTTTGTTATTTATAAAATCTATACATTATATAACTACTTAATTTTAAAATCTATATATTATAAAATTATTAGTATCTAACTCATAAATTATAAAAATAAAATATTCATTTTAAAGAATTAAGATATTTAATTTACCTAACTTAATAATAATAAAACTATTGTGCTAATTTTATAAAAATTGGTAATCTTTTGCCCAAAAATAAGATAGATATTACTTTTCAAGACATTGCATTTTTGCCCAAAATCAAGGAGTTTACAAGTTTCGCATAAGTATTTTAATTTAGTTAATTTGAAGTTGACATCTCACTTGCCTTAAAAATTAAAATGATAGAAATAGCTAGGGTAAACAATATAAAAAAATCTTTAAAATTTGTAACCATGTAAATAATACCCTTATGTTAATTTAATATATTTTTAACATTAAAAAAAATTTAATACATTATTTCATATTGAATTCCATTTAAATTGAACTATAATCATTTAAATCAATTTAATCTTTAACATCGTACAATTAAATTACATTCTAATACTATTAAGATATTATTTTTATTATTATAAATTTTAATTTTTTTATAATTTTTCAAATAATTATTAAACTTAATTTATTTAAAAATAATATAAATTTAACCAAATTAACATAAAAATTTGATGAATTAAGGGGAGCTACAATGTATAACTCACCTCTATTATAACGATTAAACTTAAGTATAAATCTAAATCTAAAAGATTTTAAGTGAGAATCTTATTAAAGAAAGAACAAAAATAATACAATGGAAGAAAAAAATGGGACAGAAAACTAAGTGATATCTTACTTTAAAAAAAATACACAAAATTATTATTTTTGTAAGTAATGTATTAGAAGTTTTTTTCTTTTATAAAATGATACAATTTAATCTAAAATAATCATAAAAAGATAAATTTGATCGATATAAAATAATATTAAATAATATTTTAAGAAAAATAATAAAATTGTATAATAACATATATATATATATAATTTTAATAATAATTTATAACTTTTTAAAAAGTTAACTTATTATGTAAGAACTTTTCCCAAAACAAAAAAAAAACAACACAAAAGTCTCTAAATATTTCAAGTAACCTTTTCGTTGATTCTATATCTATCCTGATTTAAAAAAGTTAAATATGAATTCCCTTTTTCGTGAAGAGAAGAGAAAGGATTGGCATTTGAAACGCAAATGAATAGGCGTGGGATGGTTATGTTACCAGCTCGTACTGATTTTATAAAGATTTGTATAACAAACGTGGATTGTAACCGTGTAGTAGATTTTTTGTGATTAAAAAAATTAAAATGTTAACAATATACTTACATTATTAATATTAATATTAATTTATATTATTTAACTATTAGTATGTATTTGTAAATAAAATAAAAAAGTTATAGGTTAAGAATAAATAAAATTTAATTTAATTATTTAATTGTGTGTTTTAATATTAAATTTTTTTTATGTAATTATACGTATATAAAAATATAATATTAATATATAAGAATAGAGTTGATATTATAATAATAATTCCTGATTAAAGTTTAATCTGTTGTGATTCTTTTAAAAAAAATTATCATTTTTTTATGAATAATTATAGTTTTAATTGTCTAGAATCAAAATGTTCATTCCTATATATAAGTTGTTTGTGGTTTACTCGATTTATAGAGAGAGAATTTATAAAAAATTTAAAATAATTGATTGAATGTGTGAATTTTATAATAGATCAATCTATTTATAAAATATTATACATATATGTGTTGATCACATAATGTATATACATATATGGATGCTAGGGAGATATAATCAATATAAAGTACAATATTTTATATATTGAGATGACTTAAGGTTTAACTAGTGTTCAACCTTATAAGAGAAGTGATTCCTTGGAATCGATTTCCTATTTGTTGGTGTGTTACAAGTGTATGTCATCCATAATATTCTATTTTATTGCTCAAATTGCTCATTTCAACTCGAACCGTGCTACCATACCAAATATAAGTGTAGGCTTTTTTAAAAAAATAATAACATAATAAATATGCATTATTTATGAATACTCTTTAAACTAAGAATTTGTATGAGTCCCTCTTTTTACTGTATAATTATGTTCATTGATGGCTAAATTGAGAGATACAAACAACCTTTCAAAAAGAATAGACATATGATAAAAGCTGTGAATCAATACCTAATCGAGTATATTGTGAGAGTGAGATACTAATTGCTTACCCCATTCTAACTTCCAGCTAGTAGCATGAAATGGAAATAATCCATACTTGAAGCAAAAAAAAAAAAAAAAAAAAAACCACAAATTTAGGGCAGCTTAGCCAACTATAGAACGCAGAAAAGCTAAAACTCCTTAGATGACATCACAAAACCAATTCCTACGAATCATTCAACAACATCATCACGGACAACCGAAACCGAATGGTTTTTATAGATTTAAATTAATTGGATCCCGAAATTTAAAGTTTTTTAATAAAAAATGATTTCGATAAAGTAATTAATTCGAATCAATTTAAATTCAAACATATCAATTTTTTTTATTTTAGATACTATCGAATTAGATTTTAAATTGAATTGTGATTTATTTTCATATATAAAACATAATATGTATAACATTTAAATTTTAAATCGATATATCTTTAGAAATATTTATAATACTAAATGAATAAGAATGATAAGAAGTATACTAAAAATTTATTAAATTATTATAAATATTTTATTATTTAAATTAAAATAAAAATTAATATATTATAAAATAAAAATATATATTTATTTATAATTTTAATAATAATTCGATATGAATCACATTATACCATAATATAAAATCTAATAATTTGAATCCAAATAAATCATATAATTTTAGTAAAAATATTTAATCCTACTATATCATCTATTAATTCATTCCCATCAAAACCAATAAATCATATCAAATTTTCCTATTGATAAAATTATTATTTACTGGCCCCTTATCATCACCGTCAGAATCCACGTCTCTCTTCATGGCTCAAAAAATTAATACTCACAATAACCAATTAAGCAAGAAAATTGATCTATGAGAAATATGAACACTTGATTCAAATACAGAAATTGCCGACCAAATTGAAGAGAATGAGTGATAGAATAACCAAAACATTTATTCAAGAAAATATAACAAAAAATAAGAGATCTAGGGATACAAAAAGGCACAATTTTTGGGTTATATGAGTCAGTTTGAACGTAATAATTTAATAAATAAATCATTTCAAAAAGTGGTTTTAACGAAAATATTTTAATTATTTAAAAAAAAACATTTTAACTCCTAATATGAAAATTTTAGAAATAGTTACTTCTTTTCACTAATAATGCTTATTAAAAGTTCAAATTTACTTCACATAAAATCATCAAACATTTATCCCATGTTAAGGAGCTTTTGAGCTTATACGGAATTTTTTTTGGACAATTGTTAAATGCGAGAAAGTCATCTATATTTTTTTAGTACCAATACGCCTCGCAATGCCATTAAGGATTTTATGGATGTTTTGTCCTTTGTTAATGTTGGTAGAATGGATAAATACTAATTTGGACTTCTCTTATTGATAAGTAAAGTAAGAGTCGAGGCCTTTAAATTTGTTTATGAATGCGTCAAGAAAATGATAGATTCATGGGCAATAAATTTTCTTTCACTAATAGGGTGATTGATACTCTTACAATTTACTGCTTCAACTATACTTAAATATGCAATGCAATTAATGCAATGTTTCCTGATGCATTAATCAATTTGTGAAGATTTAATGAAGCATAAGATTCATCGGATGAATTTGAGGAAATTGCAACAAAGAAAGAAATTTGGTGGCCTTGGATTAAAAGATTTGAGGTTTTACAATTTGGATTTGCTTGCCAAGCAAGCTTGGAGGTTGTACCTAAGCCTCAATCTTTATTTGTTTCGGGTGTTTGGAGGCAAAAATATTCCTAATAGTTATTTCTTGGAAGCTGGCTTAGGTTGCAGTCCTTATTGGAGATGAAGAGGTATTTTTCAATTAAAAAAATTTGCTAGATGAAGGGTTGTTGTGGAGATCTAGTTAGTACAAATAATCTTATTAAAATATGGAATTAATAAACCCTGACTTGATGGTTCAAAAAGGCATAATATGGAGACTTGAAAAACATGAGTACTATATTGTGAAATCTGGAGTCTCACATTGGTTAAGAATAAGACAATAGTATTGTTTATAAGTTTGTGCAACCCTTTAACTCATAAACTATTTTTTGGGTTCAGAGTTAAGCATGCGTTTTAATTTGGTATCAGAGCTAGGTTATTCGCTTCTTTGTACTTCCATCGGTTCTCGTGTCGTAAATCTGGACTCTAGCCGATGTGAAGGGGGATGTTAAGACCCACATTGACTAAAAGTAAGGCAACAATATTACTTATAAGTCTGGACAACCTTCTAACTAACAAACTAATTTTTAGATTTAGAGTTAGGTCTGAGTTTTTAAGTTACCTTATCAACAAGACTTCGAGATATAGAGTGTATTTCTAAAACATAATAACTTTTGAAGTCATTATGTCTTTAAATGTAGGTATAAATTCTAAATGTGTGGAGAAGCTAGAGGTGAAAACTTATATGAAAATTGAGAATACCAAATAAACTCAAAACTTTCCTTTTGTAATATTTATATAACATTTTACCAGTAAGATCTTCCCTTTTGAAAATAAATGTTCAGATAATATCTTTATGCCATTTGTGTTAAAAAGAAGAAGATAAATTTATCTTATGTTTATTATTCTTTTACCAATAAGGCATTTTTAGATGGATGATTCTTAGTTTCTATTAAATAAATTAGATAACTAGGTTGTTTGTGGAGGATAGTTTTAATATTATGGTTGAATTCTTAATACATGAGGATGAAAGTACTATCATTAACTTAGTTGTCTTCATATAGTGGAAGATTTAAAAGAGCAAAACCTTTATTATTTTTGAATCAAAAGTTGCACCCGTTTTGAAGGACTTCAATGTGCTTTTTAATCACTTTCAACTTAACGTTTAAGTTTTGAGTACTAAATAAAAGTTTTTATTGATTATTTTTTTTAATGTTTTTGATTGGTATGGGTGTACTCGTGCTCAATCTTTGAAGTACTTGTTACTGGTAATGTTGACTATTTTTTTCTTCATATTAATGAAACTTAAGTCTAATTTTTGTTTTAAAAAAATATCAAACAATATTATATATAATAAATGTATTGACGTTTAAAAGCATCCAAAATAAATTATTTATTATTTATATAATAAATAATAATTAGATATTTTAGTTAATATATAAAATCGGTATATTTTTTTAAAAAATATAAGTATTTAATACAATTAATAAAAACAGTAAACAACTGGAGTGATGGTGTAGAGGAATAATAACGACAGACAAAGAACAAGCATTTATTTACTGAACTTGGTCAATCAAAAGCTTATATATATAATTTCTTTTCATTTCTTTTATTTTTATTTTTGTCATGAATTGCACGTGAAAAGATTGATTAAATAGGGCAATAGAGAAGCATGTAAATATTAAATAATTTTATACTCGTTAATTTTTGTTGTTATATTTCTTTTAATGTATCATATATGTGCCACTATTATTTTAATAATTGAAAATGTATGATTTTTTAAGATTTTACTACACACATAACGTAATAATTAATAAGAACATATATAAGTAAAAATATATATGTAAATTTGTATAGTTTCCGACATGATATACCGCTAACGTGCTTTACAAACCCTAATCATAATGGCGAACCTAACATGCATCTATATATATATATATATGATGAAACAAAAGTGAAACTGGACAACTTTATTTTTTCCCAGTTATGTCCAAAAGATCCCTTTCATATGAACGGTGAATTTAAGCTTTAATATCATGATGACTTTAATTATGAATTAATGACCCGTGAACAAACAATTTGTTAATAAGTATTCTGTTTAAACTCATTTTCAATGTTATAGCATCGATATGGGGTCCATATAAAAAAGTGGGGCATACAACAATATACACTATTGAAGTAATTTTATATAACCGTAATGTACCGTTACAATTAATTATAAAATTAATTAAATTTTAAAGAATTGTTATAATTATGATACGTGAATAAAATTAAATGATATAATAATATTATAAAACATTTTATACAGTAAAACCGTCCAGGTAATACGAATCATACGATGAACTTTTCTTGTTGATTGACAGATTGTGATGGCGCTTTCCTCGCAAATTTAAAAAAATAATATTAAATTAACAGTGTTTTACGAAAATAGTTTTTAATTGATCACAAATTCTTGTTATTATCGTGGCTCAAAATTCAAGAAGTCGTTAAACCTGTTGCTTTGATTTTGATATATAAACTGAGGTAATTATTGTTCACAAGGGAGGGGTTTGGTGCTACAGTTTCTTTTGTAATCTTTTTACTAATAGAGTTTATGAAAAATAAAATGACTTAAATTATAATTTTAGAAATCTATACTTACATGTAAAATGGGCTTGATGAAAGACTATTTACTTTTTTTATACATATAAAAAAGTAAATTATTAAATAATATTATATACATTAAATTATATATTAAGAATATAAAATTATAAAGTTACTGTAGATTCAAAGATAATAAAAAAAATAATAAATTGTAATAAAAAATATTTTTTTAAAACCAATAATGATTTAATATTAGAGAGATTTTGACTTATATTTTAAATAAAATATATTTTATCTTTATTTTCTTTGAATTTGAAAAAAAAATACAATTATAATCTAAACAATTCTTTATGTTTAATTTTTTACTTATGTATGAATTATATAAATAGAGTCATTTTTATTGTTTGATATGAAAAAAGTTAATAATCTATTATATTTATTTTTATCAAAAAAATTATTTATTATAAATTTTATTTATATTCATTGAAAATTTGTATGACAAACTCTATATTCATTCTTTATTTAAATTATATTATATTTAATTCTACCTTATTAATAGTAATATTTTTCTTTGTTTATAACACATTTTGTTAAATTGAATTTTTTATTCAATTTTATTAATGATTAATTTCTTAATTTATTGAAAATTATTTTAATATTTTTTATGAATAATTATTTTATTAATGCGTGAATATAATAATGTTCTTTTATTTGTTGGTACAATCGTTTCGTAGTTAGAGTAAATATTTATTTTTAAAAAAAATTATAAAAAATATTATTCAAAAATATATTAATAATATTTTTCAATAATGATTTTAAAACTTGAAAATTAGTACTCGGATAATTAAATTCTCTTGAATAAATTTTAAAATGTCTAACCCTACCAAATGTGTCATTTAAATGGTTCATTTTCAATCTCTTAGAAAAAAAATTAATTTAATTAACCAAATTAATTATCGATAAAACTCATAGGTATTAATTGATTTGTTTAATTAATAAAGAATAAATAACTCCATCAAAAATGGTATTTAAATAAAAAAGAAGAATCAATAAATATATTAATTTATATCTTTAATAACCTAAATAATATGAGCAAATATAATTAACTTAATTATTATATCAATAGATACTCAACTGATATAAATGATAAAAAATTTGCATGATTGTTTATCGAATCTATATCTACGTTTATTTTTTATGTTATTAGATTAGGAAACATAAAACCAAAACATCGTGACAAGATATTTTAGATTTAATTTTGTTTTTAAGAGTTTAAATAATAAATTAAAAATCACATATATTTTTTTCTTAGATTGACCTTGGGAATATATTTGTCATTTTCTATAAAATGATTCATGTGTTTGCGAAAGTTTTATAAATATAAAACCAAAGTATTTGCAAGATTAACATTGTTGGTTTTATTCATCAAGTTTTGGTACCATTGTCGAGGAAAGAATATCGTTTTTAAATTATTTATCAAAATTTTGAAAACTTTTTGTGTGTGTAAATAATTGTGATTTTATTTATTTATTTTGAGTTAAAAAAAATTAAAAAAATTATTTATTTAAAAAATGAGTTATAATAAATAAATAAATAAAATACTATACAATTTTTTTAATTATTAAATTTTTTAGATTATATTAATAGAAAACTAATTAACTTATATTTTAATAGCATGAAAAATAAAGTTTTAAGGAATTATGTCAAGAAAATTAGTTCTTGAAAGCCTGTGTGCCACTAGTTTTTTCTGAAAATATTGCTCTTTTTAAGAATATGGTCTTTAAGGAGGCTTTGTCTTTTCTGAAAACACTCTTAGTTAATATTGATTATGCTATTTAACTTATAGATTAACTTAATTTGTTTGTTTAATATTTTTATATTAAATACTATATATATTTTCTCTAATTTTTTTTTGTATATTTATTTTATTATTCTTTTTAATTAATAAGTGTTTTTAATTTACGCTTTCAAAAGTCTATACATGGTAAGAGATTCTTAGAAAACTCTCTTACACCATACATAGATAATATTCATTAATTAAAATAGTTGTCTACAAGGTTGAATTATAACCATCAGTTTATTTTTGAGCCAAACACAAAACCAAGCTTCAATCATCTACCATAATTAATAGAAATGAGAGAAAACCCACATGTTAGGGAAACCACCATAAAGATGTTTACATGGCCAATAATTGGTACGGTTACTGTCGCTATCCAATTTGGTAAGGTTGCTCAGAATTATGAATTGAAAAATATTCATTTTTTATGCTTCCTTTATTCTATGTGCTACCTAATAAAGATTCTCTTTCCTTCATTAGGGACTTTTATACCACGATCCAAACCTTTCTCATCGGTATTCTAAACGAGGATCAACTTAGAATGAAGTGTTTTCCCTACACCTTGAAGGACAATACCAAAGCTTGATTAATGTCATTCACTTCAGGTTCTCTGATGACCTAGGAGGACGTTTATAACAAATTCGTGGGAAAATTCTATTGCCACAAAAAAACATAAGAGCTGGTAGCAAAGATTGTTACTTTATTTCAAATGGAAGGATAATCATTCCACGAAATTTGGGATAGGTTCAAATTGTTTCTCACTTAATGTCCCCATCACAACTTCCCCTACAGTTGCAAAACTAATTCTTTTACAATGTACTTATGTAGCAATGCCAAATCATTGTCCACAATGCTGTCGAAAGAGCTATGGGAGAGAAAACAGTCTCAGAGACGTACAATCTCTTTGAGATATTAGGTGCGAATTCTCAACAGAAAAGCTCACGAATGAAAGGAGCTAGAGTTTATGAAATCGATTCCAGTAATGAAGTTCAATGACAACTTATTTAATTGACCAATCAAGTTGTCTTTCTCATTATGCAAACAAACACCAACAATGAACATTATGGTTTGTGTAGCAACATATGACAAGGTACTGAAGCCTGTCTATATCAAGAAGAAACACCATCTGGACCGGAACAAGTTAATGTTTTAGGAGCAGCATATCAACAAAGACCAAGATTCGACTCCAATTCAAATACCTACAATCTTGAGTGAAGAAATTGTCTTAACTTCTCTTGGAGACAAAACTACCCTTATTTTGCCCATAACTTAAATCAATCAGGTTAGCAATTCCACTAGCACATTCTAAGAAGTCTTTCCAATAAACTAACTTTAGAGGACAACTTGAATTTTTTTATTCAAGTATGTATAGATAATCAGTATAAAACCAATCAACTGTTCGGCTATGTGTAAACTTCTATAAAAAAGGTGGAAGTCAAAATAGAACAATTAGTTGAACATTTACAAAAACAAAGCAAAGACTAATTAAATGGTTAAATTTGATCAAATAAATTCAATGAAGAGAAGACATTGAGTTTATCATTTTGAAATCTCTAAGCAACATCTTATCAGAAGACGATAAAATTTAGTTTTAAATGGGTTACCTATTATTGTATTTTTCTTTCTTTTAATTTTTTTGTTTTATTTTTATTTTAATAATGCGTGTAATAAAATTCAAATGAAATAATAAAAATTCATTTGTGTTCAAAAATTGTGTCAATTCTTTAAATTTAACAGTTAAAAGAATTAATTAAAATTCTTAATTAACAAATTTTTAAGTAACTTAATTAACTTATATTTTCACTTGAAAAATAAATAAAAATAGTTTCTATACGTTTTTCTTCTATAAGTCTATTAATTTTATTAAGTGAAAAATATTTTTCATTAAGCCCGTAAGTGCAAAACTATGAAGTTATAATACGTTTACAATATATAAAAACATATATTGTAGTTATTGATATTTCATCCATTAAATTAGATAGTATTATTATCACAAATACCCCTGGAGTTTTACGTTTCTTCAAAATTACCCCTAAATTTTATTTAATATAAAAAATGCCCATGAACGTTATCAGCGTTATATCTCAGTTTAACATTAGGGGCAAAATGGTAATCTCACCCCTATACATATATTATTCCCGCGGGATAAAAAATCAAAAATAACCCCGAGGTTTTCAATATTTTCAGAAATACCCTTAACGTTTAAAAAAAGCTATAATACTTATGAGGTTTAAGTTATCTTCAAAAATACCCTTATTATTTAACATAAGCATAAAAAAGCCATGAAAAATCAAATCAATATCTGAAAAATTATTTTCTACTCCTACCTATATAGCTTTTTTAATATTATCGTTGAAAATATTATCGCAAATACCCTTGAGGTTTTATTTTTCTTCAAAAATACTCTTATTATAATAATTAATTTAACTTTATCAAAAATACCTCTGCTATAATAATTAATTTAACTTTATCAAAAATATCTCTGCTACAATAATTAATTTAACTTCATCAAAAATATCTTTGCTACAATATTTAATTTATCTTCATAAAAAATACTTCTACTTCTCAATAACATGATATAAAATATTTTCCAAAAATATTTAACTTGATATTGTTTGCTTTATTAACTTAATTTATCTTCAAGGGTATTTTTGAAAAATATTTTATATCGTGTTATTAAGAAATAAGGATATTTTTGATGAAGATAAATTAAATATTATAATTGAGGAATTTTTAACGAAGTTAAATTAATTATTGTAGCATGGGTATTTTTGATAAAGTTAAATTAATTATTATAAAAAAAGTATTTTTGATAAAGTTAAATTAATTATTATAACAATGATATTTTTGAAGAAAAACAAAACCTTAAGGGTATTTACGATAATATTCTTAACAATAATATTCAAAAACTATATAGATAAGGGTAGAAAAGATTTTTCAGATATTTATTTGATTTTTTTACGACTTTTTGACGATTTTGTTAAATAATAAAGACATTATTGAAAATAATTTAAAACTTAGAGGTATTGTAGTTTTTATTTTAAATATTAAGGGTATTTTTGAAGATATTGAAAATTTTGGGGGTATTTTTGATTTTTTTACAACCGGTTAAAAAAAAAAAGAAGAAGAAGAAGAAGAAGAAGAAGTTAAAAAAGCACGTTCCTCTCTCTCTCTCTCTCTCTGTGTGTGTGTGTGTGTAATTTGAGGCTTAATCCTTTGAGCTTTCTCTCTACATCTCTTTCAGTCGCTCACTCTTTCACCAACTCCAACATTAACAGTTGGAGAATTCGATACAGTCAACTGCCGCTAAATCCAGCGGCTTTGCCCAAAGCATTTCTTAATTGGTCTCATCATGCCCTAAATTCCACTTCAATCCGCTAATTCTTCACCAGATCCGAGCAAGGTCGCACCAGATCAACGCTTCTGGAGCAAGTAAGCTCTAGTTGTCTGTATCTCTAATGGAGGAAGCGCTTGAACTCGCACGCGCTAAGGATACTAAGGAGCGCATGGCAGGAGTTCAGAGACTCCATCAACTTTTCGAGGCTTCGAGAAAGAGTTTGAGTTCATCTGAGGTTACGGCTTTGGTTGATTGTTGTTTGGATCTTCTTAAGGACAATAATTTTAGAGTATCTCAGGGTGCTCTTCAAGCAATTGCATCGGCTGCTGTCCTCTCTGGTGAGCATTTTAAGCTCCACTTTAATGCGCTTGTTCCTGCCGTTGTTGAGAGATTGGGTGATGGTAAACAACCCGTGCGCGATGCTGCTAGGAGGTTGTTACTTACTCTGATGGAGGTATTGCTCATTTTTATCTGATTCCCAATCCTGTTGTTGTTGGACTCTGTTTTACCTGTGCATGTGGCCAGATCAAATTCATGATAGTTCACAACGAGATTAGAAAATGGGGAATTTGCTTACTTATGTTTGTTTGATGGAATCAATGTTATTTTCATTATGTTTCTTAAGTCTTCTTTTGTATTAACTTTAATGGCCTAGTTTAAAATTAATTTGTTTTATTTGTTTGATACACTTGGCATCTATCAATTGTCATTGTTGGTCAACGATGAATATTTTGTATTGCCTGTAGAAAAAAATATTATTCTTTTAATTGTTTTTTTGTTTGGGAAGGTTATGTTTTTTTTTAACCCTTAAAATTTCTTGTTTTAAGTGTTCTTTATTGGATTGAATTATCCTTTGAATTTAATAAAAGGCTTGGAAGGTTGAAGACTTGAAGTAGTATGTGGTGCACAACCGAAATTTAAGCTGAAGTAATAATGACTGAATCCAAAAACTGTATTCACTAAGAGAGGAAATCCTCAAGCAATAGTTTACAAAATTGAAAATTCAATTCTGAACAAAAATAGTAGAGTTTTCTGGCTTGAAGGCTAATTAACAAACAAATGGTCTACAAATTTACTTATTATTAGATCGTTTCAGCCATCCTCATGCATCAGTATGCTGGAATGTACACTTTATTGTTTCGTCATAATAATTTTTGGCATACTTCTGTGATATAATTTTCTTGGTCTGTTTCAATACTATCGTTCTCTAGAAAAAAAGGGCTGGAGCTAATGTGTTTTTGGCAGGTTTCTTCTCCGACAATTATTGTTGAACGAGCAGGTTCTTATGCCTGGACGCACAAAAGCTGGAGAGTTCGAGAGGAGTTTGCACGGACTGTTACATCAGCTATTGCTCTTTTTGCATCTACTGAGCTCACCCTTCAGCGTTCTATACTTCCACCTGTACGTTCGATTCCTCATACTAGCATTAACACAATTTTTTCTTAAATGATCCATTTTTTTTATATGGAGATGTTAATGGATGTTCTGTATTTTTTATTATCAGATTTTGCAGATGTTGAATGATCCAAATCCTGGTGTTAGAGAAGCAGCTATATTGTGCATTGAGGTCAGTGGTTCTTGCCTTCTTGGTTGTCACCAATTTTTTTTTCTTTTTTTGTTTGGGGGGGTCTTGATTACATTTTCAAGTTAATTATTCTGCAGAGGTCAATTTTATTACCTTGGCACTCATAGATTAGAGGTGCTTGGTTCTCATTTTGATGGATGATACTGTTCATTGATTAAAGCTTAAGTATGGTATCAGATAGACCTGTATATAGGTGCCAGACCCAGTTTGATCTTTAATTTAATTTGAACTAATCTGAGTATATTTTTCCCTCTCTAGGAGATGTATACACAGGCTGGGCCTCAATTCCGTGATGAACTTCATCGGCACCACCTTCCTTCATCTATGGTACATGCCATATCTCCTGCTGATCATATCCACATTCTGTTTATGACTTATTTTATTAATTATTTTAGATGCTTTCACTGCAATGAAATTTAAGATAAAGTGTGGTATATGGCATATTTACACTATGGAATTATTGCTATTCTGTTGCTCTGTTGGTTTTATTCTCTATTTACACTGGTAATATACAGATGAAAGATATAAATGCAAGGCTAGAGAGAATTGAACCTAAGATTCGCTCCATGGATGGACTCAAAAACAATTTTTCTGCTGTAGAAGTGAGGTCTGTGGGTGTTAACCCTAAGAAAAGTAGTCCGAAGGCAAAGAGTTCAGCAAGGGAGACCTCTCTTTTTGGAGGTTAGAATGTTTAGACCTCAATATTTTGCTGTCCTGATCTTTTAGCACGAGACCATCTGCTTTTTTCACGAGAATGTTGTAACTGTAAAGTTGATAGTTTGCATTATTATTGTTGCTCACAAAATTCCACATGTTGGGCAGCTGAAGATGTCACTGAAAAACCAATTGAACCTATTAAAGTTTACTCAGAGAAGGAGCTAATAAGGGAGATGGAAAAAATTGTTGCCACTCTCGTACCAGAGAAAGACTGGTCCATCCGAATTGCTGCGCTGCAAAGAATTGAAGGGCTTGTTTATGGAGGTTTGTGGCCCTTCATTTTAGCATACATCAGCCATTTTCCTTTCTAGAAGGGGAAAAATAAAAAAAATAATATCTACTTGAAAATGATTTGAGACTATTGTTGGATTTGTTCACCTAAGTTTTTTGTTAAAAAAGCAACTATTGTTAGCCAGTGTCTTTATATCATAATATTTACTCAGCATGCCATTATGTTGTGAGGTTCTTATTTTTTGTTTGTTCCATTATTGGAATATGTGACATTTGAAACAAATAGATAAACATCTGAATGTGGCCAATGTATCAGCTGTAGCTAAGTAGCTTATTAGCTTTGTAGTTTTCCTCCATCCTTTCATATAGTTCATAAGAAAATAGCCTGAGGCTGAGAATAGATTGATCGTGAGTTTTTTCCTTCTATGAGGTTCATATACGACTGAAAATAGATTGACCTGAGTTTTTTTGCCCCCATGAGATTAATATAATTTGATTTTGATAATTATTTTCTATTAGGTGCTGCTGACTATCCGTGTTTTCGAGGACTATTAAAGCAGCTTGTTTGTCCTTTGAGCACGCAATTATCTGATCGAAGGTCTACCATTGTGAAGCAGGTTAACTAGCATTTTTATGTTCCAGGAGCCTGTTTATTGGTTTCTCCCAGTTTCTTTTAGCCTTTTTAGAATAGGTTTATACTGTTCCATTTTCCAAGTTTATTAAAAATGTTTAGTTTCTCAGTAGTGGTAATTTTTAATATGGTAATGAAGTATCTCCATGTGTTCATATTTTGAAAAGGAATAGTGTAGCCTTATTAGATTTGCTTGCAAAAGTGATGACATGAATAAAACTATGTTTGGTATGCACTACTGGTAAAGCAAGTATTATATGTTTGGGCAATTTAGGACAAGGCAAAAATTAGTAATTATTTTGCAGCTCTCTGGAAGTTGAAACGTATGTAATAGAACCTTTAAAAATGTCCCTTACAGTTCATCACAAAGTTTGGAAAATAAACAATTAATCTTATGAGCTGTGTGTCCTTACTTTACTTACTTTCCATTATGATTGCTCTTAGGTCGAAAGTAGTTTTATATATAATTATTTTCCATTTGCATTTCTAGGCATGCCATCTGTTATGTTTTTTGTCAAAGGACCTCTTGGGAGATTTTGAGGCATGTGCAGAGATGTTCATTCCTGTAAGTTGATGCTTTTCTTCCTGCCCCTCCCACCCTTTTGTAAAAGGCAATTCCTTTTTGTTTGAATCTTTTTGTTAATTATATCAGATGATAATCAGGTCCTTTTCAAGCTGGTTGTGATTACTGTGCTTGTAATTGCAGAGTCTGCAGACAACTGCATAAAAACGGTAACATTTATTATCATATACTTGTTCCTTTCTCTTAAACATGTATATTTGCACCTTAACATCTGTGCTCTTTAGATGCTGCGTAACTGCAAAGTAGCACGGGTGCTTCCTCGCATTGCTGACTGTGCAAAAAATGACCGTAATGCAGTTTTACGTGCAAGGTATGAATTTGGAATGATTTCAGGTCCAAGAATAGATATGCCTTCATTATTGTTCACTCACAATTTTTACTCCTTTTCCATCAGGTGTTGTGAATATGCACTCCTGATACTGGAATATTGGGCTGATGCTCCTGAAATACAGCGTTCGGCTGACCTTTATGAAGATCTTATAAAGTGTTGTGTTGCAGATGCAATGAGCGAGGTATCTATCGTGTGCTTTCTTGCATCACTTCAATTAGGTGATTTGGCATTTTTTTTTAAAGATTGAGCATTAATCTCATTATCGATGGCAGAGTGCAAAACTAATTTTGTATGTAAATGTTTGTAACTATTGGCATTTTTCCTATGAAACCTTCTGATTACCCTAAGTTTGTAATTATTCTTTATATGGTGTTTGGAGGCTTTGTAGTGAGAATATTAGGGTGCCCTACTCTGTTTCTTTTTTTTTTGGTTCTGGCCTACATCTATACATGCCCCACGGTAGTTTTTAAATGTGTGAGCAATAAGCATCACATAATTCTAATGCTGGGATAGATACACAATCCCGATTTTAGGAGTCGATGCTCTGTCACTGCATGTTAATAATAATAGAGCTGTCCTTTTGTTGTATGCTTATTAAGTTCACTTGTAATTGTAGATATTCATCATTGGATTCTTTGATGTTTATGTTGCATGCATTTTCTTGTTATTGACTCCTGCTGGCTTCCTCAAAATTTTTATTATATGAACCTCTTCAGGTTCGTGCGACTGCAAGAATGTGCTACCGAATGTTTTCGAAGACTTGGCCAGAACGTTCAAGACGCTTGTTTTCATCCTTTGACCCTGTTATTCAAAGGGTACTTGATTTATTTCATCTGAGGATATTATTGTTTGTATCATGTTTATGATATTGCTGTCTAAAATGAAATTCTTGCACAGTTAATCAATGAAGAGGATGGGGGTATGCATAGGAGGCATGCATCCCCATCCATTCATGATAGATTCAGTCAGCCATCGGCTCCTTCTAACTTACCTGGATATGGAACTTCTGCTATTGTTGCGATGGACAGAACTTCAAGTTTGCCTACTGGAATGTCCCTCTCTTCTGGACTGGCATCACAATCGAAGTCTCTTGGTAAAGGTACTGAACGGAGTCTGGAAAGTGTGTTGCATTCAAGCAAACAGAAGGTCACTGCAATTGAAAGCATGCTCAGAGGATTAGATTTGTCTGAGAAACATAATTCAAGTTTTCGGTCATCTAGCCTGGATCTAGGTACCTAAAACTATTTTCCTATCTTGTGTTAGTTTTTTTTTTTTTTGCCACAGTCAATTGTCAATATTGTTACCCTGGCTCATCAATTTGATACTTTCTATGTCATGGTTGACTTGTTATAGCTGAAATTGTTTTTGAGCTGCTAAATTTCTCTTTTTTGCCCCTAGTGCAGGAGTTGAACCTCCTTCTTCTCGTGAGCCACCATTCCCTGCTGCTCTACCAGCCTCTAATAATCTCACAAACTCTTTGATGACAGATTCAACAGCATCTATTATCAACAAAGGTAACCGCAATGGTGTCTTGGGCATGTCTGATATCATCAATCAAATACAAGCTTCTAAAGACTCTGCTAAGGTATCATATAGTAGGAATGCCTCAGCTGAAGCTTTGTCATCACATGCTTCATACACAGCTAAGAGGCCTTCTGATAGACTCCAGGACAGGGATTCCATTGAGGAGAACAATGACGTTAAGGAGGCTAGGAGATTTATGAACCCTCAATTTGAGAGGCAATATTTTGAAACACAGTACAGAGAGGGGAACTCACACAACAGTCATGTGCCTAACTTCCAAAGGCCACTCCTGAGAAAGCATGTTGCTGGACGAATGTCTGCAGGCAGGAGAAGTTTTGAAGATAGCCAGCTTACGGTTGGGGAGGTGTCCAATTATGTAGATGGTCCTGCATCCCTTATGGAGGCTCTCAGTGAGGGGATCAGTCCATCTTCTGACTGGTGTGCTAGGGTTGCTACATTTAATTATCTTCGCTCTTTGTTGCAGCAAGGACCAAAGGGAATTCAAGAGGTCATTCAAAATTTCGAAAAGGTAATGAAGTTGTTTTTCCAGCACTTGGATGATCCCCACCATAAAGTTGCACAGGCAGCTCTTTCAACGTTGGCAGATATTATTCCAACTTGTCGAAAACCCTTTGAAAGCTACATTGAAAGGATCCTTCCCCATGTTTTCTCACGGTTAATTGACCCAAAAGAGCTTGTTAGGCAACCTTGCTCAACCACTCTGGATATAGTGAGCAAAACTTACAGCATAGATTCTCTTTTGCCTGCTTTACTCCGTTCGCTCGATGAACAGAGATCACCAAAGGCTAAATTAGCTGTTATTGAGTTTGCTATTGGTTCCTTGAAAAAGCATGCTGTGAATTTTGAAGGTTCTGGTAACAGTGGCATCCTAAAGATTTGGTTATCTAAGTTAGCCCCATTGGTCCATGCTAAAAATATTAAGCTAAAAGAAGCAGCTATTACATGCTTTATATCTATTTACTCCCACTATGATGCAACAGCTGTACTGAATTTTATTCTTAGTTTATCTATTGAAGAGCAGAATTCCTTAAGACGAGCCTTGAAGCAGCACACTCCTCGTATTGAAGTGGATTTGATGAACTTTTTGCAGAACAAGAGAGAGAAGCAACGACTCAAATCCATTTATGATCCTTCTGATGTTGTTGGTACCACTTCTGAAGAAGGATATATTGGTCTCTCAAAGAAGAGTTACTATAACCGGTATTCTGCTGGTTCTCTCGATAGTGATGGTGGGAGGAAGTGGGGTTCTACTCAGGAAACTGCTTTGGTCACAGGCAGTCTTGGCCAAGCAGCCTCTGATGAAATCCAGGATAAGTTGTATCAGAGTTTTGACACTGGTTCCAGCATTAATCTCAATTTGAAAACTAAGGATCTATCTTATAACACCAATTCCATGGGTCAAAACTTGGTTCCCCTAACTTGCATGGTGGATAGTGTTGCCAGTAGTGCAAGTATAGAGGATTCATCTACTCCCCATTTGAATGCCAATGGTCTGATGAGCTTGGATTGCACTGAGCTGGCTGAAAGCATTGGGCATAATGAAGCCTCAAATGGGTTGGACCTTGGCAATTATAAACTCAAAGCTATTAAGGTTAACTCTGTTCCAGAAACAGGTCCCAGCATTCCACAAATCCTTCATTTGGTGTGTCCTTAGACATTAAAATTTACCTTTAGTTATTGTTGATGAATCACCTCACATCTGTAAACAATATATAGTGGGAAAATGAATTCCATTGATTTTATTCCTGGATAGCTTCTTTGAGAAACAATACAAGTCGTAATAAATCTTTTTGTATAATTTAATAATTAACGAATTTAACTTCTGTTTCTTGTTTTGATGATAATATTTGCATTTGCATGTAGATCTGCAACGGAACTGCAGAAAGCCCTACTGCTAGTAAGCGTAGTGCCCTGCACCAGTTAATTGAAGCTTCTGTGGCCAATGATCAGTCTATATGGGATAAGGTCTGCTTATTTTTTTTCCTTACCATGAAGAATAAATAACTTGGTTGTTGAGTTGAAGGAATGGACTGCATTTTGTTCCCGTGGTTCCTTCACTTTTTAAGAAAACTTCACATAAATAAGCCATTACAGGCATTTTCATATCTCCATGTTAATTTATGTTGTTTTACTTTTGTGATACTGAATTATAACATTTTTTTTCATATTTTATTCTGCTTTGGCATTTTGTGAATGAACTTCTCATGTTATATATGAATCGTTTTCTATCATTTTTATGCAATTGCAATGATATTCTAATGGTATTACCTGATACATTCACAGTACTTCAATCAAATTTTAATGGGTGTCCTTGAGGTGCTCGATGATTCTGATTCATCAGTCCGGGAACTCTCTCTTTCCTTGATTATTGAAATGCTCAAAAACCAGGTGATCTTCTATACTTGATAAGTAAATGATATCTTATGCTATTAAGGACCAGAATTATTATCACCACTCCATGAACTATGTCAGGCTGCCAGCTTAAACTTTGCTCTCTTAAAAATAATTTGATCCTTAAAACTTCTTTGACATTACATCATGTAAAGGGTGTTGGTGAAAATAGGGACTAATTTTAGCACGCAAAATGCTGTTATACTGGATAAAGAAATGACAGTCTTATGCTATTAAGTACCAGAATTATTTTTACTACTTCACGAACCATGTCAAGCAGTCAGTTAAGACTTTGATATCTTAGGAACAGTTTGATCCTTAAAACTTCTTTGACATTACATTGTGTAAAGAGTACTGGTGAAAACAAGGGACCATTTTAGCTCACCAAATGAATTTTGGGCTGAATTATTTCAAATGAAAATCTTAGGACTGAAATGCAAGTACATGTTTTAATATATTTGACGGTACATTACTGAAAATTACTAAATTTCAGTTGCACGTGGAAACATGCATATTCACTTTTTTGTCAAATATTGAATCATCTTGGATCTTATTCTTGCATAATTTATCCCTCTTGTTTTTGTTTCATCTTGTATTTCTTCACTTTTTACTTATTCTTGTATGTATCTGTTTTTGTAGAAAAATTCTATGGAAGATTCTGTTGAGATTGTAATAGAAAAGTTGCTTCATGTCGCAAAGGATACAGTGCCCAAAGTAATTCTTCTTTTGAACTCTTATATTATCTCATAGTTTTTTTTTAAAGAAATTCTTTTCCAAATCAGAAACTAATGTAGTTAATATTCAGGTGTCAAATGAAGCTGAGCACTGCTTGACTATTGTTTTATCTCAGTATGATCCGTTCAGATGTTTAAGTGTATGTGGTCCTAAACCCATTGTACACAAATTCATAAAGAAATAGAGGGAAAAAAACGTGTATAAATATGATTTAAAATAATCATGAAGGATAAATCCTTTTATGATTAAAGTTGCTGATGGTTAGCTCATTTATTTCCAGGTTATTGCTCCTTTACTGGTTACTGAAGACGAAAAAACTCTTGTTACTTGCATAAAATGCTTGACAAAGGTATTCTCTTAATAGTTTAAATTTCGTGTGTCCCACATTGATAAAAAACAATAAATGAGAAACAGTAGTATCTCCATTCATTGGGTTAACCTTTTGAGATTGGGTATCTTATGGTTCTTATGAACTTTGACATAGTATCAAAGCTTTAGTCGATCAATGGGAAAGAAATAGTCTCCTCATCCAAAAAAAAAAGAAAGATATATGGGCATTGTAAAAAGAAAAAGACAAGTGACCTAAATAGAAATAGAATATAATAAACAATTTAAATACCTAGTGTTGGGTCAAACAACCAAATGAAAGTTCCATATTGATAAAAAACAATATTATGATAGGGTTTATAAAAAGTAATGATATCTTTAACCTTTGGGACTGGATAACCCATAGTTCTTATGAACATTGGACATCAATATCCTTAGTTTATGTTTGTCAAATTGACTATTATCTTTTCCTTCCAACAACATACGCTGTTTATGCAAACTTTTATATTATTAAGTCCTGTCTATTTTTGCAGCTTGTGGGACGTCTTTCACAGGAGGAATTGATGGATCAGTTGCCATCATTTTTGCCTGCGCTTTTTGAAGCTTTTGGAAACCAGAGTGCTGATGTCCGCAAGGTAAGTGATTATAGTTTGTTTTGTTAGTTGAGCATCGAGATTCAATTCGAGAGTATTCTCTACTCATCCTATAATGTCAAACTTTTTCTTTAAGCTTATCTCACTATAATTGTCTTTGGATTTTTATCATGTTACTGGGCGATGTCAATAGATCTATTATTTGTAAGAAATTATGTGAGAGTTGCTTATTATGTTACTTCGATGTTGGGTGGTGCAGACTGTTGTCTTTTGTTTAGTGGATATATATATCATGCTTGGGAAAGCATTCTTGCCATACTTGGATGGGCTCAATAGCACGCAGGTGAGATTGGTGACTATATATGCTAATCGGATCTCGCAGGCAAGGACAGGCGCTCCAATTGACACCAACCAATGATTAGGTGATCGGTTTGGGATGTCAGGAATTGTGGGGTACAAGGTTTTTGTGTGCGTGTATTTTGTATATTGTGTGTGAATGCATTTTGAGGGTGAGTCATTTTTATTGTCGCCATTCTTTCAATTTTTTGTATCCCCCCCTATTTTCATTTGGTTGGTTGGTTGGTTAAGGTAGGGTTTTACTCGGTAGGTAAATGTACAATTATGTAATCTACTGAGTCCACCAACAGTAGCTATGCCTGTAATATATGAAGAGAAGGTTTCGGCAATATTTCTGCATGATTGGTCCACTTGCATGTCATTTTTTTTATCGGTGGTGTTAACCATATCCACGAGAATTCATGCGTTGTTGGACCAATAAAAATGGTTTAAGTAATGTTTGCATTGTTGAGATTGTAAGATTATATTGCCTATTTTTATGTTTATTTTTACACATTTTTTATCTTGTGTAATGTGAGAATTATTTTGAAAATTAAAGAAGTGATTCATTTTTTAGATAATAATGTGTTATAATAAGTGGTGTCGTCTTCGTATATTTATCCAACATGTGTCAGATATAGAAAGAAAGAAACATGTCAACTAAGAAGAAAATGTCACATAAGCATAACAAAACTTTAAAAAATTAAAAATGTCACGACCTAAAAAAGAAAAACTTGTAAAAAAGTCACTTTGAAAAACATGGAGTCCTCAATTGGTTATCAATAAAAATAATAAATGGGGGAGAAAAAAATATTAAGCTCAAGAAAGTTTTTTTATTTTATAAATAGCTCAAAAAAGAGTTAGTAACGGGTAATATGTTTTGTATGTAATAAACATTTTCATCCTTCCATGTCCATACCCTTTTTTTTTAATTACAGATTACTCAACACACTCATGGTTATGAAAATAATCTTAAGTATATAATGTCACATATACCTATTAAAATAAAGTTATTTTAACTTTTTATTTTTTATTTTATTTTTATAAAAAATAAAAAAGGTATTATAAGTGAAGATGAGATAATATTAATAGAGTACCTATATTATAGGGCGAAGTAAAAAAATATTATATTTGGTTAGCTGTGGATATTATAAGATAATTAAACTTGATATTATTTATAAAAGTTTTATCTTCTTTTTTTTAAATTAATGGCAATTTGATTAAGGATGGGTGGAGGATGTTATAGTAATATTAAAATCATGGTTAATTAAATTAAATTTATCAAAAGTTATTTTCCAAATTTAACAAAAATAAAATAAAATTCAATAGACGTTGTTACGATTATTAGCATATATGCGATTGTATCAATATCTATATCATACTTCACAGTTGGGGATTTTTGTTGTTATTTATTTATTTTTTCCTCTTTCGTTCAATCAGTCGGAGATTACCAGAGAAAAGTAAAACAAGAAAGTTTTGGCTTCCAATGCTCATTTTGTTATGTTTACATTTCTGTACTCGTATGTGCTCGACTAAATCCCTGGCTTAAAGTTAAAAGCCATTATCTTTGATATTGTTATTACTTAATTTGCGTTGCTTGTTGATTCCAAGAAGCTAGTTTTTTTTAAATAATTATTTTTTGAGGTTCTGTTAATTCGGATTTAACTGTTTTGGTTGAAATGAGATTAAAACAAATGTGGGTTTTCTGGTTGGAGATGGCCGAATACGAGCTAACTCCACTAAATTAGGTCCACAATTCTTCACCTGGTAGTGGTAAGTTCTTTCTTAGACATCCACAATTTCCTTTGGCAGCTAGCTGTGGGTTTCTATTGCTCAAATCTGAATGCTGATTTCTCTTCATTGCATAACAAACTATGAATAAGAAATATTTTCACTTAGATAACACTTGGTACTGTGTTAGAGGAAGCTAGTGAGATTCTGGTGCTTCTCTCAACAGAATCATATTCCTCCTTGTGTGTGATTTATGCTTTTTAGTCTTCAATGTTGTATCTGTGCAGATATTGCTTTTGTTGTATTTTTCAAATCTGAAACTTAATTAAACATTATTAAATTTTTATTAAAAAGGGGAAAAAAAAACTTCGTACTGTGTTTATCTTAGTAACTAATATGCTCGCTAGAAATGCAATGGTATAATTTCATAATTAGTAAAATGTTGTTTTTTCTTTATTACCTCTCTTACTAAGTAATAATAGCAATTAATTGTAGCTTCTGTGGACTGAGTTGAAATTTATCTTCCTCACCATACTCTTTTGGAATTTGGTGTTATACGATAGGTGACGTTCCTGATACACTTGCAGTACTTCAATTAGATTTCGAATGTTGTAATTTAAAAGCTGCTTGGTTAAAAAGGTTGTTTGATAATAAATTATTTCAAACTTGTTCTTTAGCTCTATGCCTCTAAGTCTTTAATTCTTCTCTTAATTCAAAACGGGTTTCCTTGATAATCAGGTGTTAAATAAAGCAGAACAAGGCATTTTCATTGCTTTAAAATGATGTTTTGTGGTATGGAAAAACTTCACCTACAATGTGCATAAGCTTTTTGTTAAAGGTATTGTCTTCATAGCTATTCCGAGCCGTTTATAATAACTATTTTTCGTAATCTTTTGGAATAGGTATATAGCTTGTTGATTTGATCAGTCTTTATATTCCAGAGGTTCCATACTCGTCATTCATTAAGTCAGATTGATTGGTATCTGTCATGTGATATCATGACTTCACTGTTTTCATCGACATACCACACAGGATGAATTAATGGCTCGGTATTCTACAAGGATACAACTTTGCCTGCCCTTTTTGAAGGTTTGTAAACCAAAGTGTGATGTTTACAAGGTAAATGGTTCTTGTTCTGACAGTTGCTGTCTTGTCAAAAATCTCTCTTATCCACTAGAACTTCTCATTAAGCAAATGAAAATAAATTCCTCAAATTTTAGTTTTCTTATTGAATATATCTAAATCTGTTTCTTATCCTATTCTTTTGCTGTTAGGTTTGGTATGCACTGTGCAAGTTGTTTTCTGTACTTTCAATGACTCAATAGTATGCATTTGAGGCTGATTTCTTTATATGCTAATCCTATTTCTCAGACCTGAACAGGTGCAGCGACAGTCATGAATCAAATAAACTAGGTTGTCTATTTGCAAGAAATTACGGCTTTATGATTTGGTCTCTGGATATTTAGTATATTATATGAATAACCTTTGAAAGTAGGTAGTTTCTATTTTTTTTGAACTTTTTCTATTAATTCTAATATTTTTATAATTGTTTCTACTTTCTATTTCCTTCTGTTGGTTGGTCTGGACTGGTAAACCGCTTGGTGCTGTATATTGTAATGAAATTCATAACATGCTTTAATATGAAAGAAACGTTTCTAAACAAATGCATTCTTCTCATAAGTTGTCTTGTAGGAATAATTGGATTTTGCACCAAAGTCAGGATGTAGGAATGGAGCTCCTGATCCAAGGATGACGAAAATAACATCTGCTTTGAAACTTGACAGGACAGTTATATTTATGTCACAAACAGGAAGACACATAGTTGAGCCCAATGGTATGGAATATCAAACCTCTTCTCTTCTATGTCGTCGTGTTCAAGATAAAGATAATGGATATATGAGCAGAAAGGCGAAAATAGAGAATAATTGAAAAAAATGAGCTCAAACTTAGAATCAATAAATATTATGGAAGTTCTGACAAGTCATTTATCCAGTGAAAAATATCTGGTGCCTTATTTAACCATTCGATACTCTTTCCCCTTTTTTCTAGTAAGTTATTTTACCACATTGAATGTAGCTTTATGGAAATTTTAATCTTTTCCTGAGATATTGTCAGAAAGATATTCTTATATGCTGTAGACATATAGAAGAAACATGACAAAGGAAAATAACCAAGTTATGCGTGCTCCTTAGAACCGTACATTAAATATTAAATTTCAAAAAGCATCAGAAATTTTCAAATTGCTTGAATGGACACTCTGTATATGAAATTGTGCCGCATAATTGCTTAGTAGGGTGGTGCATTGATTAAGACACGAAAATATACAAAAATGGTAAACTCAAAATAAGCATGCGGATCACGTGTTGGTCAATACTCATTAATGTCTTTTGTTTTCAGTAATAAATATGCACATATTGTTTGGATGTGAAAAATCTGTGTACCAGATTTGCATATCAATAACCATAATTGCTTTGCCGCATATTTCGGTAACGTTTATCTTCTTCTTGTCATTTTCTGCAAATTGTTCTTGCTGAAATTGCAGGACAGGATTCGTTAGCTTTCCAGTATTGCCTATATAAGCCTGTATCTCAGGTTCTTGCAATGCAATCAACTCTCGAAGTGTTTGTTGGTGAGTTTTAAGCATGCCTTGCATAGCCTTTTATTTCCTTATCTCAGCATTGCTATGTTTTGTATCATATCGAGTTGTAGATTATTATGCACCTGCATCATAAAATTGCAGGTGCACATTGTTATGCTGTTATGGTTTTCCATGTTATGCTAAACATGATATATATTGCTCATTGGATAGGTTAGTTTCATCAATTCTTGAATTTAACTATTTTAAGGAAGATGTAAATTAATGAGCATGGTGCGGTATGTTGATGAAGTTTTGTGCATATATGAACTTGAATTCCCAAAGCATGGCGGTCACAGGTGTTCATGATCTTATTCAAGAGAAATCTATCCCCAAATCTCCTTAACTGGCATTACTGTAACGTTATTTGGCATACACTAATGAACATATCCAAAAATAACTACCAACCCTTAAATTTGCATAAATTTCTTTTCGATTTGTTCAGGAAGTTCATTGAAACATAATGACACCAGGATTTGTCTCTACGGGCCAAGGACGTGTGAATGGAAATCAGGGGATACGACCAAATGAGGGATCATCATCTCAAGGCAATGACGATCCAGCACGACCCTTTATGACATTTAACAACAGGCTCACTGCCCTCGTGGTAGAAAATGGAGTAATCTGCCGGATATTGGAAAAGGGACTTCTAACTGCTTTTGGAGTCGAAACTGAAGCTGTATCTTGTGGAATCGAGGCGGAGGAACTTATTTTTTGTGGGGCAAGCTTCAATCTCATTGTCATTGGCATGCATTTAATTGGAATGACTGCAATTGAGGTTATAAATATTGCCCGCTAAATCACGTAATTTATTCAAATTGGCTAACTTTTATCCCACCTCTCCCCCTTTGTCTCGCTGATTTTGGTTAATCGGGAATTACATGCTAACTATCATGGCATAATTTTTATTTTATTTATTTTGTTTTTTTAAAAGGTTGCTCAGAAACTTCGGTATATGGGTGTTCGCAGCAAGATGCTTGGCATCACTGCAAATTATAGTGAAGAGGAAAAGCAGGAGTTTTTAGAAGCCGGAGGTGATGTGTACTTTGAGAAGCCCCTCAGTCCGTACAAGTTTATCCCTATCCTAGAGGATATTGACAGGAACATGTGATGAAAGAGCAGCCAAACCAATAAGGGGGACTCCTCTGATCAGAGGAGTCCTTTCTAGTATAAAATAAAGTACATCTAAGTAGTAGTCCAAGTAAAATTGTGTGTCCTACCCTAGTTGTCTGTGTCTTTGCTTCAGTATTCAATAAAACCGAGTCCTCTTTTTTTTTTCTTTTTTTTTTTTAAGTTCTTAAACGGTACTGATTAGAAGTAACATGTTCTTGCAAAGGACACTATTGGCACGTAAAAGATGTGTAGACAAAGCAGCTTATGAAAATTCGCACTTGCAATTTAACGTGCGGCTATTACAGTAAAATTATCTGTGCAAATTATTGATAACTTTTTATAAAATTTTAGAAAATACTAATATGCTAGCTTATAAGCCGCAATCCTTTTAAATGAGAAAAATATATAATTCAAAATTTTATTGTACCTATATATATAATTGGATAACTAGTAAAATGTAATGATACAAAAATCTTATTATTTTAAAAAAATAATAAAAATCCTTCATTGACTTAAAGTAGTCACGTGATAAACATGTAACATTTTTTAAAGTATAATTTTAACTTTTTATTAAATTAACCCCCATGACTCACACTACACTAGTCCTGTTTTCTTCTTGAATCACGTTAACTCTATCAATCCTTTATCTTCTTTTATTCCTCCCATTTTCGCTGAATCACGTATCCCCATCTAGATTCTATTCTAAGTCTTGTTAACCCAATCCCTACCCATAAAAATCACCATTTTGTAACTTCTTCTTTTCCTTCATTTCTATGAATTTATTCCAATGAATCAAACTAACCCAATCCTTGTTTTCATTGCAATTAATTTACTGTTACAAAAACGAAATGGAAAAAAAATATTTGTTTACAAAATGACTATTTTGATGGATATGGATTGGGTTAACGGGACTTTAAAAGGGATTAGATTATAAATTAACACGAGTATTGAGAAAGGAATCTACGTGAGCATATAGAAGAGTGAAAATGTTGGAGTGCCGTAGAGTCAGGTTGACTCGGAACTTTTATCTACCAATTACATTATTCTGAAATTAGTTGTATACTCATAAAATAATCTCAAAAGTTTTAAAATTTTACACATAAATTTTTAACTTTATTACTAAAATATATATTTGTGAATCAAAAATTTAAAATCTATATACATAATTTAAAAATTTAGAAAATTAAATTAAAGTTGGAAACTGGCATTTAAATAAAAGTGCTTTTGTATCAGATCGGGACATTATCCAAAACTACAAAAATAGTTCAGATCATTTTTACCCGCAATTCGAATATAATATGAATATGCCATGATTCAACCCATTGCAGCCTATTACGCAAAACAAAAAATCAAACTTTTCCAAGACAGTTAAAGATGCACTGCGCAATGAGAGAAGGTAATTTAATTGTCTGCCAGTCTACCACTATAGGAATCTTAACATTTCAAGAAACTGATAATCATCATATAATATCAAATACAAGCAGAAAATTTTGAAAATTCATTTGAGACTCAGAACATAAAGCAAAACACATAACGTAATTGTGCGACAATCTTTTCACATATAGAGGCCTTCTGGCACCCCTTCTTTCTTCTTGAACATCACCTTGTCCTTTGCCTTCTTGAAGTCTGCATGAGTCACCTGAACCACAGATTTTAAACAGTCAAACACCAAATTAATCTGCCATGTGCAATCAAGTGAGGTCAACTCAAGCAAATATACATATGACATTAACACAGTTGTTGCAGATGATTGATGAATGACCTTATGCAAGGTCTAGTTCTCAGTGAAAGAAATAGCTCAGTATACATTTAAAAGTGCAAATCATAGAAAATTCACTTTGGCAAAAAAATTCATTTCAAAGTCAAGAGTATTGTCACCTTCATACGACGTTCCCTTAAAGCTAGCAAGCCAGCTTCAGTGCATATGGCCTTTATATCAGCCCCTGAAAATTCATCTTTGGTCATGACAAACTCTTCTAGGTTGACATCATCAGCCAATGTCATCCTTGATGTATGTATCTGAAATAAGATAAATCGTTCAAGTAAGATAGTGCAGAACACGTGAATGGTTCAATCTAGGAGAGAACTAGAGCGAAGATGAGTTATTTTTACATTATATTCATGTTAAGAGTTTCATGTCTACCTGGAAAATACGCCTCCTGGTTTTGATATCAGGAAGAGGAAATTCGATCTTCCTATCTATTCGGCCGGGACGAAGCAAAGCCGGATCAAGACTCTCAATTCTGTTTGTTGCAAGAATCACTTTGACATCTCCTCTTGAATCAAAACCATCTAACTGGTTAAGCAATTCCAACATGGTTCTCTGAATTTCACGTTCACCACCTGAATGGGCATCGTACCTGCAATGCATATAATCATTAAAAGTACTTCCAGCACTGCAATCTGCATTCCTTGTGTTATTTGCACAATAGCTAACCTCTTTGTACCAACTGCATCAATTTCATCAATGAAGACAATTGAAGGAGAAAGATCATCAGCTACTCTAAAAAGTTCCCTGACTAATTTTGGGCCATCTCCCAAGTACTTTTGAATCAGTTCACTACCAACAACACGCAAAAAGGTTGCCGATGTTGAGTTTGCAACTGCCTGGAAGTACAGATGATATAAATAAGAATTAAAAGACAGTAAAATTATGATAACATATATCTTAATCAAGTGTGAATCTACAACAAAGTACAAACATCATCAACAGGCTAAGCAGGCAAAGGTTCAGATAACAATAATCTCTATCACACACACAAAATTAGCAGGGGGGACAAGAGGCATGAAAATATACCACATGCAAAATAAAAAAAATAATTCTATAAGTTAAACACAAATATGCAGTATCACAGTGGAGGGGTAAAACAATCAAATTACCTTCGCAAGCAAGGTCTTGCCAGTTCCAGGCTCTCCATATAATATGACTCCCTTAGGAGGCTTAATACCAATGTCCTCGTATAATTCAGGATGAGTGAGTGGAAGCTCAACAGCTTCTTTAATCTCCTGTATCTGGGCATCTAATCCACCAATGTCAGCATATGACTCCAGTGGAGCTTTCTCAACCTTCATCACTGACACCATAGGATCAACCTCATCTTGAAGGAGCCCAACAACAGAAAGTACCTACAAGGGATCAGAAAGTTTGACATCAATAGAAGCATGTAATTATAGATATTATACACTGATATAGAAGCAAAATGTCAAAAATCCTGGAAGATCCAGCACAAAGGTATGAATGAAAACAACATGCATGTAAAAACTGAAAAATGTAGAAAAGCAATGTTAGTACTTCTCTCAACAACTTAAACTTACGTGAGAGTTGGTTTTTCAATAACTTCTAACATGATATCAGAGCTAGAAGTTGTATGCTCAAGGCCCAATAATCCCAATAATTGAATTACAAGTGTTTGGCATGCATGGTACATAGAGCCAACACTTGTGAGGGAGTGATAAATGTATAAAAACAATGTTTACCTTCTCCCAACAACTTAAAATTTTGAGAGAGTTGATTTTTCAACTTCTAACAAAACCTTCCCGGGCTAACAAAGCACATGTACATTTCTCACCTAACTATCCGACCTAATTTACGATGAAATGTACATACCAAACTCATCATTGTTCAATTAGTCAATTAGGTTCAAAATCAAAACTAGAGGGAAAACCTCAATCTTATAAATTTATAATTTCATACTCTGAGCATGAAAGTGAACAGCAAATAATTCTTAAATCCGACCTAATTTACGATGAATTTAATTTACCCCTACTTAACTAAATCATAAAAAGAGAGAAAGAGGTAAATACAATCACCTTATTGTGCATCAAAATGGCGCAGCCAGGCTCCAACTGATCCTTATCCACAAAGGACAAAATACCCACGTAGTACTCAGGCCCAACAGACGAGGAAACGATAGCGTGATTCTCATCGATTAATTCCTCTAAATTTCCCACACTCATAGGCGATCCACGAAGATCGTCGACTTTGGATCTATCTTCCTCAGCCTTTTCTTCCTGTGGCTTAAGTCTCTCTTGATTGGTGACAAATTCCTCCTCCATTAGAAGATAGTCCTTGATTCGCTCAAGCTTTAGAAGCCTTAGCTTGCACTTCGTCAAGGGCGTTACTGTGGGTAATCGAGCCGCAGCTTCAGGACCCTTTTGTTTTCGTTGTTTGCGACCGACGCGAATTGGTGGAGCCGCCGGTTCAAACTTTTTCTCCTTTTTGTCCCCTCCATCTTGTTTCCGGTCTCCGGAATGACGGTTCAGACCACCCGGAGTTCCTTGTCCCATGGTTTTACGGATAATGTGTCGAGAGAGAGAAACGGAGAGAGCAAGAGGGTTTGGGATTTCAGAGAATTGTCTTTGAGAACAAGTTAGCTTAGTGAGAGAAAATAAATTTATTAATTATGAAATTGGAAATTATTTTTGGTGAGCCCACTATATTCAATTAAAATGAAGCCCAAATACGTTTTACGGTGTATTTTATGCACATCTCTCCGGTCCAACCCAAGAATTCAAGATTTAAATGTTTGTCTAAAGAAATACTGATAATTAAATTTTATAAAGTATTTAAAAAATATATTGATTATTGACAAGGATGAATTTTTTTTTGTAAAATTTATAAAATATTTAAAATAGTTGTATATGAAATTTAAAAATTTCATGATGATATTCTTTTTATTTTTATTTATTCTTGTTTATCGTATGTTTGGTCAATATTGCATATGATCATTCCTTATTTTATTTTTTATACGTAATAAAAATATATATTTAATTTTTATTAACAAATTCTTACTAAATTTTGTATAATTTGACTGAAAATTTGATTAGAGTTTATTTAATTGGTGGAATTGAGTTGAATATAAATTGAATTTTTTTAATTATTTAAAATTTAATAAATTAATTAACTTACTTATAAGGATTAAATTAGACTCATATTCAACTAAATTAGATATTATATTACTAACGAAATTTTAATTAATCAATTATTTTATCAATTAAAATTAAATTGAACACATATCTAATTTATTATAATTCAATTAAAAAAATCCAACTATATAGATTTCACACTACTATATAAATAGACATTAAAGTCGGTTAAAAAACGACTTTAAATTTAGAGACTTAAAATGTAAAGTCGGTTCAGGCCGTGAACTGACTTTACACGTATTTGTTTTTATTTTTATTTTTATTTTTCGTATTATTCAGTATATATATATAACATAAAAAAACTAAAATATAAATAATAATACAAATAATTAAAAATTTAAATATATTTAATTACTTGATAATTAAATTTATTACAAAAACAAAATAATGCATAAATAATACATATAGTTAACTTAAATTACAAATAAAATAATATCGTCAAAGTATAATTATTATGCGATCGAGTAAGCTTGGTTGACTTAGAATCTTGATTGACCTTCACAAGCATTATGACAAAAAAACAGCTGATCCATATAACAAATATTCTTCTACATACATGAGCACGTAAAACATCCATCAAAAAAGTAATCTAAACTTCAGACATACGAATGAAGAAATTAAATCATTATAAATATTACCATAAAAAAGAGATTACCACGTACAACGACATTCGACGAACTCATATTAGCATTATTAATCATTTGTCTATATATATGAAGTTATTTGGAATCTCTACTACTATTTTTTAATGCTATATATAATTAACTCTAAATATGAAATCAATTGTAACTTCGATTTCTTACTTGGCTTGTGTGAGTTTTGGTGCCCTTAAACATATGGAACACGTTCATGTGCACCAAAACTCATACAAACCAAGAAACAAATCGGACCTACGTACACCTGATTTGTACATTTAGAGCTCATTATATCATTAAAAATACTAGCAGAGATTCCAGATAAATTCATATTTATAAACAAATGATTAATAAAGTGTTAATATGAGTTCGTCAAATGCAAGTAGGAAAGAGAGATGAGATGTAGTTTGGGCCAAAAATAGGTCCATAAAACAATGCATTCCCCTAAATACATGAGCATATATATGATTAATCATCATCAAACAAGTGATTTCAGACACAGGAATAGATAGAGAAGGCCAAATCATTAAAAAATTTACTGTTATGTTGTCATATGTTATTCAAGATCATCAGAATCTTCTCCTGATTCTTCTTGTGATAATATAATTTGAACCATGTGTTCTGCCTATTCCTCTCGTAAATCATCAAAAATTTGCTGGTCGTAACCCGTCTTGTTCCAACCAAAGAACTACATGTATTCAAAATCAAAATAAGAATATGATTTCATTTATTTACAAAAACAAACTCAAATATGTTAAAAACTTGTATATATATGGGTAAAATATATTACCACATCATCAATTGAAATTTTGATATTTGTGATGATTTCGCTCATAAACTTCATGACATAATAACCACACATGACTCCATTATTTTGTTGTGAAACCTACAAAAAAAGTGCATGTATACATGAATTTTCATATTCGAACATCCTTATTATTTAATTGTAAAATTAATAAAATTATTAATATTGAATTGTACATACCATAACTTTTGTCCATATAAGCTTATGAGATTTTTTAAGGACAATGCCCCTAAACTTGTTCCACAACTTCCATGCCCTATCAAGGTATAAAACGATTAGTTTTTATTAAATATTACAAAAAATAATAGAAAAAACTAATAAATAACTATATATAACTCTTACATTTCAACAACTGCTTTTGTATCTTTACTCAGTTCTATGGAAGTTGAGTCACAGTACCAAACATGATTATTGAACATATCAATGATTACCAACATCCAATGATCTTGGCCTTGTTCAAACCTTAATGGCCAAGGGATTATCAACTTTTGATTTCTGCTAAACGTTAATGCTCTATCACATAATTGTTTAGCTCTGATGTTAACATCATTCTCTTGATATTGATTGACATACGAAGAATCATAGAACATTGTTAAATGTGATGAGTGATTATGTTGAAGTCGATAATAGCAAGCCCTATATATATATATATATATAATTAGATAATATAAATATAATTATATATGTTCTACATAAATAAAAGAAAACTAACTAGATTGAGGACTCACTTTGTCCACACTTGAATTATACTTAAATCGATCATTTGATATTCAAATATTTGCAACAAGCACTCGATCGATATATAAGTTTGGCCGAGGTCTACACCAGAAATTTCAATAGGAAGTGGCACATTCCATCCATCATTTATGCTAGATGCCCTCCCAACAATAGTCATCAAAGTGCTAAGATTTATACTGAACTGTAACGCATAAGTATGACTATACTTTTTCCAAGGCTTCTTCTTGAATGACTTGGTGCATGATGATTGGCCACTAGTTATAGATTTAGCACGAGATACTTGTTTGATATCTCTTAAATGTGTTGCATTTAAGAGTTCTGGTATAATAGACTACCAAAAAAGTATCATATATGTATTTTTAGTAACAATATAAGATCACATTAAATAATAGTAGTAAACAAGTGTTATTTTTTAAGTTAAAAAATAGTACCATGTCAAAATTTAGAACAACTTGAATCGACGGCGAAGCCACATACTGTCCAACCGCCTCTTGGACTGTGGTAGCTAGCATCAGAAGGCACATGTAGTGGACAATCATGAAACAATGATTGATCAATTACTATTTGCCAATGATTAGGCAAATATTGATTATGAATCATCCGATCATCGCTCAATTGTTGTACCGTTCCAATAGCAACATAGTTCGTTGACGAAGGATGTTTCAACAAACATTTCATATTCTGTAAAAAATTTAAGTGTTATATATAAAAAATAAAACATATAATAAGAATTTAAAAATAATAGATTATATACACTAAAAATTAAAATCTTTCCACATATGATTCATCAAATATAGGAGGACTCTCATGTGGGGTAGCTATTGGATGTACATTCTCACCAATATGTTCATCTTGGCTTGATTTATGGTAAGAATGTGCAGATTGCATTGGAGAAAATGAACCACTACTTGATTGCATATGCATTCCTGACATATAATGAGGACCAATAGGATGGCTATATCCCATACTGGATGTAGTTTGAGCACAATGAAATTGTGTGGATGGCATGCCTGGCATGGATGGTGGCATGCTTGGCATGGATTGTGGCATGCCTGGCATGGAAGGTGGTATGCCTGGCATGGATGGTTGCATGCTTGGCCAATATGGCATGCCCTGATTGTAGCATGATGCCATGGCTGACAGTTGTTGTGATTGATGTTCTTTTAGAGTGGCAATCTCACTCATCACGGAGGCCTTAAAGGAGTTGAATTCTTCTTCAATTTTAGTGTATTTCTCCTTACTTACCGTCTGAGGCTTATGTTTTGGAATTTTAAAATACTCCATAGAACCATCATATTGGCTACCTCCCCTAACACGACCAGGATGCTCGCGTCCGAATGCATGATATAAAACATCTCTCCCAGGCTCTTCGATTATTTCACCCCTGGATATTTTTTCTTGAACAGCTCTCTACAAATGATAAAGCACACAAACATATCATTCATTATTACATTAATTATTAAATATCAATCAGACTTTTTATCAACCGAAATTACTAACCAACTTATTTAATTGTTCTTCTCCTCGTTGACTCATCGGTCTTGCATTCTTCGTTTTGAGAGTCTTTGTTTCTATGTGCAATTCAATTCAGGTAACAGGTCTACCCAATTCAGCTTCCTACATAAATTAGGAAAAATTTATTAACAATGACATGAAATTAAATTGAGAAAAATTAATATAAAAATATTTATAAAATTAAGACAAATTAATAATACCATTCTATATCTAACTTCAGGATTTGAAGACCTCCCAGTACGGTTAGGAAGAATGTTATGCATTTGGACATTCTGATGATCTTATCTAATAATTTGAAATTCTTCTGAACGTCTATAATCCACAAAGTCTTTCCAAACTTAAGGTGTAATCCAGGGGTGTCCTTCAGGGATTTTGTAGATCACATTCTCATCAAGTGTTTCCAAATATGGAAACACATCATTTTTCGCCAATCTGGAAGTCTTGTATTCCTTTCACGCCTTATATGCAATCTTATAACACTTGCTCTGCCAACTGTCATCGACTTTGTAACGATTCTGTAAAAACATAGTACAAAAGATTAGATATAATACACCTAATATAATATATATATTGATTATAAAATATAAGAGACTTACATAAATGGTTATCCATATTTTGAACTTTTCTGCATCGGAAACCTCAGACCAATGATTTATATTGATTGGTATACTGGACTTTTCCAGTCGACCAATAGAAGATTTCAATTGTTGACCATTTTCCCTTATTGGATTACCAGTAGCATCAAATATAACGGGTATTCTATCATCTGGGTTAAGTGGAGCATCATGTATATTCGTCTAACCCCTTCTTTTCAAATACCCCAATGGAATCATTTGGATCTACAAGCTAAATATCCATGAAATATCTACAAACAATGGAGAAATATAAATTAATTGACAATTTAAGGAACACACATATATATAAGAGTTATTACAACAATATAGAACATACATTATGTTTAATTAGGTTGTTGATCGTATACATATATTTCTTCACAATCACCTCGAGTCCATGTCGAAGAATCATCATCATCATCAATTAGATCATCACGTACATTAGGCAATTTATTTGAGAAATTACTAATATTGATTAATGTATCAAGCATAGAGTCATCATCTTCTACAACATCACAATGGTAAAACTCTTTTTGTGGAGGCGTTAACACAACAAACCATATTGGATCAATTTGATCGCTCACGTAAAATACTTGTTTTGCATGAAGTGCTAACGTGAAAGGATCATCTGTGTGACTTATCTTGGATAAATTTACAAGGGTAAATCCAAAATCATCTATTTTATATCCAACATTGATAACATCTTTGACCCAATCACACAAGAATATTGTTTCATGGAAGACCTCATAATCCAATTCCCAAATCTCTTGTATTATACCATAATATGTTCTATCAGAAAGTACAGGATTAACATCTTTTGAACTGGAAAATTGCATAGTTTGTGCAACCATCTTCACCCCACTATTTTTATTTACTCGGACTTTGTCCCTAGCTTGAGTCGTAAACCTCGATCCATTTATTGTGAAACTATGAAATGATTTGACATCGAATTTTGGGCCATGTGCAAGCCATTGTAAACTTTCTGATATTTTATGATTGGGTTTCTTGAGTTCATCTCGAATCTATGTATACAAAAACACGAAATGTGTTTAGAGCAAAGTTTTAAAACATTGAATAGATCTAGGAAGATACATGCATGATTTTTTGTTTGTGACACTTACGTGGTTGCGAAACCAATTAATAAGCTCTCGTTTATGTTCATCATACAACCATTTTTCTCCTCCTTTTTTTTATAACGAGGATCGATCTTCAATAAGTTTAAATGCATCCTGTAATGTTATTAAATATATATTAAGTTATATATCATCATTAATAGTTAAATAAAAGATGAAACAATGAACATCACTTACTTTATGTACGGTTGTGCCTCATTATTATTTACCAAAATGATTCGGTGTGCTTTTTCCCATCGAGTGCGATCAATAAATAATTTCTTACTTCCACCAAGCATAGGGTTACCTACTTGGATCATGTGACGTTCTAAGAACAACTTGTGCGTAAGATTCTCAATTTCAGTGCAACCACTAAAGTATTCAGAACAAAACTCAATGGCCTCTTCAGCAATATAGCATTCCACCATGCATTCTTCAGGTCGATATCTATTATTTACATATCCTTTAAGGACTTGCATATATCTCTCAAAAAGATACATCTACCTTAAGTAAGTAGGACCACATAATTGAACCTCTCGAACTAAATGAACACATAAGTGAATCATTATATCGAAGAAAGAAGGAGGAAAATATTTTTCAATTAGACACAAAGTTTCTACAATTTCTTTCTGTAAAGAATTTAACTCGCCAATTGATATAGATTTCTTGCATATTATATTGAAGAATGAACAAAGTCGAATTATTGATATTCGAACATGTTTTGGAAGAATTGATCTAATAGCAACTGGTAATAACTGTTGCATTAAGATATGACAGTCATGTGATATCAATCCATACAGTCTCTTATCTCTTATCGGTGATAGACACAAAATTTCTTAAGTTGGATGAGTAACCATCAGGAACTTTCACACCTTCCAAACATTTACAAAACACATCCTTCTCTTTTGTTGACATTGTATATGATGCTGGTGGCAAGTATGTTCGATTCTTATCGTTTTCCACCCTTGGTTCCAATTCAGGTCGTATGCCTAGTTTCTTTAAATCCAATCTTGCTTTAATGCCATCCTTTGTTTTTCCAGGTATATTAAGTAAAGTGCCAATCAAGCTTTCACATACATTCTTCTCAATGTGCATGACATCTAAGATGTGACGAATGTGTAGGTCTTTCCAATAAGGTAATTCCTAAAATATTGATTTTTTTTCCAATAACCATTCAGTTCAAACTCTTTTTCATTTTCACCAATTTCATTAGTTGACCTCTTTCGTTTCCCTACCTTGGTGAGTTTTTTTTTCATCTTTCCATATCGTTTGAATGTCATCCCATTCAATTGCCTTAATATCTCAATACCTCGCAAAGTTCAAGTTGCATGATCATGATCTTCTTCACCATCGAACAATTTCTTTTGGTATCTAAACTTGTGTCCAGATGGCAAAAATCTCCTATGTCTTCTATAAGACATCTTTCGTCCGTGAACAAGATACTTTGCAGAAGTTCCATCACTACATATAGGACATCCCTTGTAACCTTTTGTTGCATGTCCTGATAAGTTTCCATAGGCAAGAAAATCATTAATTGTCCATAAAAAGACCCCCTTCAAGTTAAAGTATTCTTCTTTATATGCATCGTAAACATTTACACCATCATTCCACAACGTCTTTAAATCATCTATCAGAGGCTGCAAATATACATCAATATCAACACCGGGTTATTTCGGTCCTGAGATCAATAATGTTAACATCATAAATTTTCTTTTCATACACAACCAGGGAGGAAGGTTGTATGTTACCATAATTATTGGCCAACAGCTATATCTACTACTGAGGGAACTATGTGGATTAATTTCATCAGCAGCAATGGCAAGACGCAGATTGCGCGAATCAGATGAAAATTGAGGAGATAAATTATCTACTACTTTCCAATTTGGAGAATCACAAGGATGACGTAGCACCCCATCATCAGATCGATTATCTGAATACCAAGTCAACATCTTTGATGTATATTTACTATTGAACAAACTTTGAAAGCGAGGAATCGAAGGAAAGTACCAAAGAACCTTTGCAGGCACACCTTTCTTATGTTTTGTACTCTCATTTGTACCATGCTTCCATCTCGATTCTTTACACATAGGACAATCATGTAATGTCTCATATTCTTTTCTATAAAGAATGCAATCATTAGGACAAGCGTGAATCTTATGATATTCCATGCCAAATCGACTAAGAGATTTCTTCACTTCATACATTGAAGATGGCAATTCAATACCCTCAGGAAACATATCGACTAGTAGATTTAGTAATTCTGTGAATCCCTTGTCAGAAAAACCATGTTTTGCCTTGACATTGTACAAATGAACCTATCCTGACATTTTAGTATATTTTTTGCATTTTGGATACAACGGTTTTTCGGCATCTTCTATAAGTTTATTAAAGGTTTCGGGATCATCCTCGCATAATTCATCTTCAATACCACGGAACATATTTTCTGTCTTTACATTATGATATGATGTATGTAATCCACTCACATTCTTATTATACTTTTCCCCATGAGTATTATCAATATTTTCTCCATGATAATACCAACATTTATAGCTCAATAGAATACCATTACGGATAAGGTGATACTTAACCTCATCAAATTCATGAAATCTCTCATTTTTACATTTAACGCATGGGCATCGAATCATACTACTTCCAGTATTACTAGTTCTACAAGCAAATTCCATGAAACTTTCAACTCCAAAAATATAGTCTTGCTCAATTCTACACTTTGACATCCAAGATTTGTCCATTTTCTATTAATGACATTAATTAAACATATTACTTAATTATGTATTATTATATATAAATTTCCTAATTATTAGAATATATATTAAAACATACATAATGCAAAACAGTTATCATTTTAATCATTTTACAAAACCATTTATATACAAATTAAAAAATAAGCAACATGTTTCATGAATATATATATAAAAACCAATCACGTGGTTGATTCTAATTTCTAAGCATATTACTATATCATAATTAAAAAGTAATATTAATTATATGTATAAATAAATTTATCCACCCAAACCCACACAACATTTCAGATATTATTGAATACATATAATTAATAAGTCAAACATTATTATTACAAGAAAACAAAAAAACATAACTAAATCAAAAATTTATACAAAATATAAAACAAATTGATCGAATAATAAGCTAGCTGCATTCTACATAAACTAAGTCAAACATATTTTTTAGGTGTTGTCCGTTTTTGGCTATCCATACATTTTCACAAAGAAACTGCCCAATATTGGGCATGTTGCAAATATTTAGTTGACGAGATCTTAAGTTTTTAATTAACGAATAAAAATTCACAATTTGAGAGGCTGTTCCTAATTAACGAATTACAATTACACGCTGATAAAATTAGCACAGATTGAGATTGATTTTGGCTAAGCAATAACAGAAAATACCCATAAATAGATTTTAATATTTTTCTAAAAAAAGAAGAACTGATAGATAATGTGAGAAGAGAAATATAACTTACAAACTGACGTTCAAATGGTGGTCAGAGATGGCCGGAAATGTAGATCGAAGGTGGTGCACGGTTAAGATTTTGGGAGAAAATGGTTCTGAGTGAGGAAAGGAGAGAGGAAGAAAATTGGAATCTGTGTACAAAATGAGCCGAGAGAGAATATATTACGTGGATAGCGTCGGTTATCCACGTCAACCGATGCTATCCATGTGACGTAGCGTCGGTTACCCACGTCAACCGATGCTATCCACGTCAACCGACGCTATCCACGAGACGTAGCGTCGGTTGATGTGGATAACCGCCGCTATCCACGTGACGTAGCGTCGGTTGACGTGGATAACCGACTTTAAATTCATTATAAGTCGGTTTTTTCTAAAAACCGACTTTACATAGCGACTTATATACCCCTTTTTATAGTAGTGTCAATAAGAGACATATTTGATTCACATAAATTCAATCACATAGGTTTTAAGACATAGAAATTGCAATGTCTAACAAAGAACAAAAATCTCTACCTCTAACAACGAGTTCACTTTATCCATTCTTGAACTGCTACGTGTGCCCATGTTCAAACTAGCATCACCATCACTTACAACTAGATATAGCCAAAATGCTCAAACCTACTTAGCACTAAAAACCCAAGCCCTTTTGTTATATGTAGAGAAGTAAAACTTCTAAGACCAATCACACTTTTAACCTACAAATCATCGACCATAATTACCACTCAGAGAAATCAAATTAGGGGTGGTCAATAATAGGTGGTGGGCCACCACGAGAGAATTAGTTTTGTTCATAACAATGTCGGATCCAGTGACAATACAATTAGAATGAGATCTTTTGGTATTTTTTCGACTACCATCGTTAATGGGAATGTCTCAGAAGGTTCCACCATTAGTCCAATATCAACTACAAGATTTGCAGAAATAGCGAGGTAGAACCATTGCTATCAATGGAGTGTTTGTCATCAATCGAGCCATTATTATCAATGGAGTTTGCTTGGGCTCCATATTTGTTGGTTGGAAAATGTAGTGATTGAGAGATTAGGTTAAATATTATTAGGCAAGTGATAGTGTAGAATATGTACGTAGTATAAGAAATTGTGCGAGTTTTCATATATATATATATATGAATAAAAGTAATGAAAAGAATCCATACTAATCAGTTTTCTTTTATTTTGATTGATCTTAAATTAAGTAGACACACCAATTATTAACATATGAAAGAAATCAAATTTATTTGATTAAAATTCGTAACAATTTTGCTAGGGTTACTAAAAAGCTCAAGAAGCAAGTCAAATGATAGAATTAAAAAAATAATGTCAATTTTTTTTCTTCATATATATATATATATATATATATATATATATATATATATATATATGTTATCAATGCTACTAAATACATGGGTAAAAGTATTAAAAATTGGAATAAATGAAATCTTTTTGCCTATTTTCATATATTTGATATTTATTAGTATCATATAAAATAATAGATATTTTCAATTATTGCAATCGATTTAACAATAAATTGTAATTAATATTAGTAAGCACAAACATGCAATACGGTTTGTTTTTTAAATAGAATAAAAGACTCATGTCACTCACATCCCTTTTCAGTGTACTGAAATATTGTATTTTCTTAAATTATTTTTGTTATTACTTTTTTTTTATAATTAATACAAAACTAAGTATTTTCAGTTTTTATTTTTTAATTTTAAACACATTTTTTTATATAAAATTTATTCTTATTATTCTCATCATTTTCAAATCAAAGAAGATCTTAAATCGTTTTTGATATTTCATGTCAAATTCAAAACGCCCTCTAATTAATGTTAAAAAAGTATTAACCAAGTAGATTTAGTCAGAAGATTTAGCTAAGCTCAAAGGTTATTTTTAATTCGAAAAAAATCACAAGTAGATCTACACGTGAATTAATTTCTTGATGATATCGTTCGTTCATTGCACAAGTTACTAAACTAATGAGTGAATGACATTATAAATTTTTATTTATTTTTTGATTATTACTTTTAGTTTCAATGCATCACAATAATATATATAAAACTAGAAAGAAAGAAAAAAAAAACTGTAAATGATTTTGTGACCTAACGGCATACTCGTAAAAGGTGGATGCATGTTAAAAATGCTTTAGAAAAAAAAATTATAATTAATAACAACAAAAAAACCTTGCATATATATTAGTATAAGTATTACTCAACAAAATAAAATTTAAACAATATATTAAATAGCAAACGATGAATCATGCATATATTAATTTGGAGCAACATTATTATTAGAAATTTTAAAAACGTACGAGTGCCACTCTCTTAATACTTAAAAAATAAAAATAAAAAAAGTTATTGCCATTTGTATACAAAGTCAAGAAGACTACCAGGTACATTCCATAGATAAATCCCATCATCTTTAACAATCCAACTGCATTGTCTATTGGATTTTCCACATCTATCACGAAGCCAATGATGATCTTTCTCTGGCCAAAATGCATTAAATTGAGTGTGTTTTTGTTCAGTACTTACAAAGCACCAGAAAAGTGTAGTTCCCCAATAGTTTTCTCTAAAATCCCATTTGAATTCATTTCCAATTCCCAAGTGGTAAATTCCCATATCATTGTCTTTAGACTTGCAATGTACCAACAAATCTTGGTTTCCACTTAGTTGATTAACCACATGAAGATGATATCTATGATTTGGAAGTCCAAAGTCAAAACCATAACATGTGGAATAACTCATTGTTGATAGTATTGCCAAAACAACTACACAAATTTTCATTTTTTCAATAATATATATTGGTTGTTGATAGAATACTCTAATTAGGTCTGTATACACGTATATATATATATATATACATAGGCAAGGACAATGTAAATAAGGTTTTGAGTCTTTTGAGTATTTTTACTATGAACTTTTTAATTATTATTTATTTTAATTTGATTATGAAACTTGTAATATAATGTATTCAAATTAGAATTAGAATTTAATACGTTCTTATCCTGTAATTAATTTATTGATCTTTTTAGTTATTTACGATAAAAATATAATATTTTTATTTTTTATATTTACACTTATAGAGAGAGAGAATCAACTCTTAAATGTTATGCATGCATGTATGGAAATGTTTAAATTGTTTAATTATTATTTAACTATAAATGGTTAAAATTATATCCAATTTCAAAGTGAATGTATTATTTGTCTCGAACACTTTCTCTTCGAGTCTCTTGATTTTAATCTCCATCTCTAATTCAAATCAAAATTTGTAAGAGGTAATTAATAGTATTAATAGAGCATAACGAGAAAGAGAATAAATGTATCTTTTATCGAAAAATTATTTTTATGGTAAGTTTTAAATTTTGAGGAATAATATTTAAGTTGCCAAGAAGATTTGTCTTTGTTCTAAATAATTTGATACATGATAAATGCAATTTATTAGTTATGTTAATTAAAACAATTTAATTTCTTTATTTTAATTTGATCATGGAACTTGTAACATAATGTATTAAAAATAGAATTAGAATTTAATATATTTTTTTACATATAATTTAATACGTTCTTATCCATCAATTAATTTATTGATTTTTCTAGCTATTTAGAATGAAAATATAGTATTTTTATTTTATATATTTACACTTATAGAGAGAGAATCAACTTTTAAATGTACGTTATGCATGTATAGAAATGTTTAAATTGTTTAATTATTATTTAACTATAAATGGATAAATTTATATCCAATTTCAAAGTGAATGTATTATTTGTCTCGAACACTTTCTCTTCGAGTCTCTTGATTTTAATCTCCAACTCTAATTCAAATCAAAATTTGTAAAAGGTAATTAATAGTATTAATAGAGCCTAATCGGAGAGAGAATAAATGTATCTTTTATCAAAAAAATATTTTTGTGGTAACTTTTAAATTTTGAGGGATAATATTTAGGATGCCAGAAAGGTTTGTCTAATTTGTTATAAAAAAATTTAAGAAGAAAAATGCAATTTTTTTAATTATGTTAATTAGAATAGTTTAATCTCTTTATTATTTTTTGTTAATCATTTTGTTTTAAAAAAATAAAAGTAAAATAAAAAATTGATTAAATTTTAAAAAAATTATTTTTATTATTTTTATAGTTATTTTTGTCTATTGTTAAAGATAATATATAAAAATAATATCTTAATAAAAGTTAAAAAATATGATAAACAACTAAAAATAAAATGAAAAATTGGTCATTTATCATTGTCTTGTCTCTTTTAAAAAATGATTAAATTGTTACAAAAAATAATAAAAATATTAAACTTCTCTTTCTGATATAACTAAGTAATTTATGCCATCACTCACTTATTTTTGAAAAGTGTTAGTTCAATTTTCCAAAATTATTTTCATTTTCTTAGTTTTTAAAATTTGGTATTGTTTAAACAATATTTACAACTTATACATCCTTACTTGGACTCAACCCTCAAACTTTGAACATGCTCATGCGGGTTTTGTTTTCGGTCGAGCTACAATTTGTAACAATTTTTTTTAATTTAGATAATTAATTTTGTATTTCTCTAAAATTAAATTAAAAATGGGATAAATAATTTTCAGAATGAAAAAAAAAACTTAATTTTGTTTAACTTTTTTTTAATACAATGTATTATACTATAATAAATTTATGGAAAAAATATTACAAACCTCCGTGAGGTTTATCTAAATATATATTAAACTACTCTCAAAATTTAATTTTGTATCAATTACAGATTATGGTTAATATCTATGACGACTAATTTCAGTTAAGGTAGCTAGATAAGAAGAATATAAGATTGAATAATAACAAAAATAACAGAATAATTATTGAAACTTTGAGAGAAGAAATAATTAAAATAAAATAAAATTGAAAGTTATTCTCTTCTTTTCTACTCTAAACTTGCAAGAGCTTCATGCACAAAGAAGAATGAAAATTTAAATTAATGTCATGATAGGTTAATTACGAATTAAGGATTTCTAGTTAAAATTAATATCTTTTACTTTTATAGATTAACTTACGGTCGTCTAGTATATTTTTAATTTGTTTTCAATTTAAATTTAGAATCTATATATCCTTAATTAATAGGAATCCAATATATTGTTGGGTTAATTTTGATACTTTCTTTTCTTTATTTTTCTATTTTTAACAAGAAACACATGCAAGTTTATTGTAAAATAAATAAATAAATATTCATTAATTGGAAGGGAAAAATAATTACTTTATATATTTTACGTTTAATCCTTTTAATATTTCAATAAAAAAATTACTTTTTTAATTTATGCTTGGCTGATACATGAACACATGATGGTGCACTTAAATGAAATTGACATTTATATTCATCACAACCTTAAAGTTATATGGAATACAATTCTCATTAATTATATATATTATTTTATATCCCTTTTAAGTATTGAATATTTGTTATTTTTTTAAAAAATATATATTAATTTTAAAATTTTATCGACATAAAATATCATGTCATCGTATATTATATAAATAATATACATAACTTTTTCATGCGATATATATATATGTATGCTTGGAGATTAAGCTATTGGCTGTATTAGTTTAAGGAGATGCATGCTCATCAATCAAAATCCCTGGCTTTGACCACCTGCTCTTCCTTCCTGATCTGAGGGGATCATGAAATCATCAACGTCCGATCTTAAGTATCATCAATCATAGAATGTGTAATGCAATAAATTCTTTGAGCTCCTCACCGAAATGTTTTGCTTCCTTAGCATGATATATATATATATATATATATATTTAATAATTAAAATTTGGTCTCTGCTTCTAACAAATTAATTGGATGTAATTTGGTGGAACAAAGGTCTCAGTTATTATGGAAAGAGTAATAGGACAATTCGTTGGGATATATGCTGTGTTCATTGCTGTCTTCTGAACAAGAGATCAAGGTTTCGAATTCTGACGTTTTCTGAACTCCATATTGAATTGAATCACACAAGTACAAATGTTAGTACTGTATCGATAACCTTATAATTACATAAGGAAACCATTTGGATTTGAAAATTCTTTTTATCATGAGAAATTTTGCCTTATAAAAAAGGCTTTATATGATTTAAAATAAGCTTCTCTAGCTTGGTTTCATAAATTGGTAAGCATGTCATGTTTTTTCTAGTTTATGTTGATGATGTAATTTTTACTAATTCTTGTGTAGTTCAACAACAAGAACAAATGCTTGACACAAATAACTTGTTTTAAAAAATATGGGTTCACTTAGTTATTTTTTGGGAATAAAAGTGAATATGCATGTATTCCCAAAGGGCTACACATGTACCAAAACAAATAGGTTAAAGAGTTGTTGATATATACTTACTTCTAAATCTACTCACACCCTTATGGCTTCAAAAAGGAGCATCAGTAAAAATGATGGTGTTGTACTAGATGATCCATCAACCTACAAAAATACTATAGTTATTGCATGTTTTTTAGTGGTAACTTGATTAGTTGATACTATTCTAAACAAAATATTGTCACATTCTCCAACTAAGTCTGAATATCATACAATAGCTAGTGATCTTGTAAAAATAATTTGAATACAAACTCTTTTTAAAGTAATAAGAATTGATCTTTTAGAAAGTGTCCAAATTATTGTCTTATAATATTAGTGCTCAATACATAACATGTAATTCAGTGCATCACATTATGACTAAACACAGGAATTAATTTGTATTTTATTAGAAGCTAATTAGTTTTTAAAAAAAACTTGAAGTAGAATATTATGAATATGAATTTCAGTTAGCAAATTCCTTTCTAGTCCTAATCACTTAAAGAAAACTTATGATTTTAAATAGACCATGAGTTAGAGAAGAAGAGTATTAAATTTTGTTATTAAATAGAACATATGTAATACTTTTATCGGATAGTGTTGTAATTCTATTATGTTCGAGAGAATAGTGACTAGCTTAAAACTTTCATGTATATATATAAATATACACTCATCATAAATATAACTTGAGTTTTTTTCCTCGTTTACTTTTCTCTTCTAATATGCTATTTGTGAAGTTTCATTAAGCAATACATACGTTTTGGGAACTATGAGTATATATCTGTTTTTTTGAAAATACCCACTTCAAGATACTATTTAAAAAAATTTCCCCAACAAGAGCATGTTTATTAATTTTATTAGTTGCTCTTAAGAAAATAGCATATTTTTTTGTAGAATTATTTTGTTTGATGTTTATTAATTTATATTTTTGAATTTGTTGAAATATCAAACCTTTTTCTCACATCTATTACATTTTCTTCTAGCCTTGTCCTTACCATACTAAATTCTTATTATAGCAGATAGTTGGAAAACCTCCAATTACTTCATAAGGCTTGACACTATTTTATTATATATATTTTGAACTTGATTTACCCTCCAAAATAACAATTTTTGTTTTTGTTTATTATTTTTTTATCCTTTATGGATTTTTTTTACCAATAGTTGTTAAATTGTTTTGATAGACTTGGTTGTTACATTTTCTATGATACTTTAAAATGTTTATTTTTTATATTATATTATATTATATATATATATATAATAGTTATTGTTTTTTCAATTTTTCTATAATTTTTTCATACACCAATAAATATCAAAACAATCGTATAATTAATATATAGTTACTAAGAATAGTGGTATTTAGAAATTTTATTGAGCATTAACTTTAAATTATTACATTTAAATAATTATTTTAATCAAATCAAATGTGACAATTCATTCTATTCATGCTTATTTATTTAAAAAGAGAATCAAATTAAATCAATTCATTTATGAGTGAATCATATTTACTTTGAATTTATTTTTGTCTCATATTTTACATAGATTAAAAAATGTATTCAACTAATATACGTTATTTTCAAACAAAAAATACTTATAAAACACTTATTAAATTCGATCAAGTTGTATGTATTATGTTCCTTTTAAATTAACTTCTTAAATAATAATAAAAATATATTAATTAAACAAGTTTATCTACATTGTTCTATATTTAATATGTATTAAATAAAATTATATAATTTTTATCAATATAATATTAAATTAATTATGGTTGTATCATGTTTAGATTGTATAATAATGTTACAAATTATCACATCCAATACTCATAAAATAGTAATTATTATATATTTATTTTTTATTAAAGTAAAATAATTATTTATTTATTTATTTAAATGTATTCTTTTGAGCCTTTCTACAAAATTTAAATATTAGTTTTTTATCTTGTTAGAATAAAAATAACTTAAAATAAAATTATATTTAAATTATATATTTTTTTATTTTTACTTTCAAAATAATTTTTTTTAAATAATATTAATTATTATTTAACAATTAATACTATCATATATTTATCAAATTTAAATAATGTAATAGTGAAAATTCAAGACTTATAAAATGTGAGCTAGTTTTATAGCATAGAATAATTTACTTCGTTTCCTTTATTCTTTTTATTTGAGAGGATGTTAGTTGTGCTTGTACTAATATGTAACGAATTAAATTTCATAGTCCACCGTAAAAACAATTAAAACAGTGATGAAGATAAATTAAGATTACACTTCAATTCCTATTAAGAATTTCAACAGGTAAAAGTGGATAAGAGTGTGTTTTACCCCCTCCCCCCAATCAAAATAAAAATATTACATTATATCTAAAATAGAAATTTAAATCGAAATTTACTTATATAAATACAAGAAATTATTATTGGGTGAGATTACTTGTTCCAAGTTTCACAAACTAAATTTTAACATTTTTTAATTTAAAAATATTTAAAAATATAAAATTTTAATAAAAAATATTTATAAATTAAAATAATAACATATTATGTATATTTAATATTTTATGTTTTTATCTTGTATAAAAAATATAATATTCAATAAAATATAAATATATAATTTGAGGCCTAATAGTATTATCACAATCTCAAAATCGAAAACAAACCTAAAATTTATCATTTAATATTGAACTCGTTGATTATTACTCGTGATTACTTGAATTTGTATGAAATTTTGATAGCGTTATTTCGTATATATTCATGAAATAAGTTGTTTTACTCGATTTTGTTTATATTTATCGAATTTAAACCATTCATTGCAAATTTAAGAATTAAATATTAATAGTTTTAAATTGATAGGTGATTAATATTTAAAAATAATCATAAAAAGTAGAGAGAGAAAAGATCTTTGTGCACGTAATCACTCATGAAACCTGACCACTAGAAATATTAGAAAATAGAAAACACGTACAGACGATGTTGCATTTTTAACCAAACCATATTTTTGGTAAAGATGTACGAAACACACAACATAACGAGTTCGTACTCTCGAACAATTAAATTAACTGCGAACCACTACCGATTATGATGACTTAAATTACTATTCCGTTCACCTTTAAGTTCAAGGCAAAGGAAGAGCTCCCGTACCACCAGCTACTCCACCACTGACACCGCCACCGACACCACCACCCACGCCCCCTAGACCTCCAAGTCCTCCAAGTCCTCCAAGTCCACCAAGTCCACCAAGCCCACCTACACCACCACCTAGTCCACCAAGCCCACCTACACCACCACCTAGTCCACCAAGCCCACCTACACCACCACCTAGTCCACCAAGCCCACCTACACCACCTCCTAGTCCACCAAGCCCACCTACACCACCTCCTAGTCCACCAAGCCCACCTACACCACTTATTCCACCAACAAGCCCAGCACCACCACCAACCCCGCCAAATGGAAGCCCATTATTATCAAGCCCAGAGAATCCCCCAACACCACCAAAACCAACGACGTTTTTTTGGTCGTTCAAGCCTGAAGCTTCATTGGACTTATTGGGCACATTCCTAGCTGTAGCCTGAACCACTGCAACTATAACAAGAAAAATGATTGTCATTTCCAACCTTGCCATTTTTCTCTCTGTTTCTCTTGCTCTTTCCTCAAGTTTTCTTCAAGATAGTACTCTTGTTAGGTGAGCGAGTACTTGATAATGTTTTTATAGGCAAAAAAAAAAAAATTGAACGGTGGGAGGACAGTTGTGAGTAGTAAATAGAAGCTTAAATGAGTTACCTGCAGGGTCTTGTAACTTGTTGGTGTCAAAGTTCCAAGGCCACAGGGTACAGACCTACAAATTAATTAACCTAATTGACTTAATTTGTGGCTTTTATAGAGTATGTATTTAGTTAGCTATAGAGTTAAAAACATCTTAATTTTCGAGATAATTAATAATAATTGATGTTAACAATTTGGATTAAAAATCTAGATGCACTCCATATCTAACTATCTTTTAAGCATAATCTCGTGATTCTAAGTAAAGAGCACCTTATGAGTTTAACGTTAGAAATAAATTTCAATAAAAAAACGAATAATAAGAATAAGTAACAAATTTTAATTTCTTAAAATTTTGTCCTACATTATTAGTTCATATCACTTATAAGATATATAAATAAAAAATGATTAAGAAGACTTAGGTAAATATGATTCCATGCGCGCACGTGCGCAGTGGACGTTTGAAAAGTGATCTTAAAATACATACCTAAAAACTAAATTATATTTAAGTATTTTGTTTACGAATATTACCAATAATCATAAATTTTATACACTTATTCTAAACTTAATTATCCTTACGTGTGAGAGCTAAAAGGCTAAAGTTTTTTTAGTTAAAAACTAAGGTTTAAAATATCACGACCAAACTAAATGAGAATATCAGTTAAAAAAAAAGTTTGAGAAATAAGCATCAATTGCAATTTTTTTATGAAATGAGATTGAACTAGTATTTTACATGAATAATAAACTTTGAGAGTTGTTATTTTTAGAGAAATAATTATTTTTAAAAATATAAATTTCATATTGACAATAATAATTATTATTATACAAATAAAACTATCCTAAACTTTTACCAATGTAAGCAAATTTAATAGATAAATGAGAAGTAAGCACTTAGTTACAAGGGCACATCTATATACAGGAGAACCAGGAGCAAGTGTTCTACCTTAATTTTCAATAAATAAAATTTTAGTTATAATATTTATAAAATATTAAATAAATTATATGTGTAAAATAGAACTGTATCTTATCTGAAATTTAAATTTTAAACTTTTAACACTCAATATCTTAAAAAAATTAATAATTTAAATATATTTTACTTATATATATGGAAGGATTTTACTACCATTTAAGTATACAACTTGTTTTTGAAATTATTTAAAAAAATTATTTAAACTTCGGTAAGTAATGACTTCACTTAGGTTGGAGGAATGGTAGTAAGTCCTAGAGAGATGCAGTAAAACCAAGAAGACTCGGTTATAACGATAAGTACAAACCAAAATTTAAACAGTAAAAATTTGAGTAATATAATAAAGATGAGTTTTATTTTTTGTAGAGTTTTTTTTCTTTCTAGTTCATTTGTCATCTTATAAAACCAAGAATATGATTACTAATGAATAAAATATTATTCAAGATTACATAAAAAAATAAGATTATAACTTTTAATTTATAAACATGAGTTTATTTGCATCATCTTTTTCCTCTTCAATTCTTAAAAAAAACATAATCAATAATGAAGAAATCACTACCAAAGATTAAAAAAAATTGATAATTAAGAAATATCCAAGATTCAACAAAACTGGATTTATAAAACCTCAAAATTAAATATTTTAAAATTGATTAATATACCTTTTGAAACCATAACCTTATTTTCAAAACAATTTTTACAAAATCATAAAAACAAAAGTTATAAATACATCCACGTTGGTTTAGTCCATGTAGGATTAAAACTCTTAACCAAAGAAAGTCTAAGTACATCAATCTTTGAAGTTCTTAGGGATTCTAGATTTAATAACTTTGGAGATTCATTACTAGGAACAATTGAGTCAAGTCTTTGTAGAGGTCCGATATCATTTGATTGTTATCCTAATTTTACAGCTTCCTTAAATGATAAAAACATATTAAAATCTCTTACTTTGCAAATTAAATCTCACAACTAATATGATCAAAGTATCTATTCCAGTTGTGATGATTTTCCCTCTTCACTATAAAGCATGGTATCTGCATTTAATATGAAACATAGATTACATAGTATAAAAGAAGAAACCCTCATTCTTCAAATAAATCTTTCAAAATCAAATCAAATAATTCCAAAACCTATAGAATGGAACCAAATATCATTCCAGATGAGTGACTCTTAAAAAAAACAACCCAACCTGAGTTAGAGAGAATAAAACTTGAGCAAAATACTCAACTTAGGAATATAACTAAGTATAATAATGGTAGTGTAAAACTAAGTTTGAATAATAAAATTACCATACGAAACCCAACTTAGTTATTCCACTTCAAATATACCTAGTATAAGTCTTCAAAACATAGATTATAATGCTCGAGTACCATATCCAATCTACACTCAAAACCAAGATCAAAATGATTCACCAACAACATTGGCTATAACTAAAAATATATCCCATGAGTTAAATGCCTTAGAGAAGTATGATTTCCAAGCTAATAAATTTTTTTTGTATGATGTTGTAAAGTATAATAAAGAAAAATGTTATTGGTTTCTACAAAATTCCATGAAAACCTGTAAAGAGATTTAGGAAGATTTTTATAAATTTCTCTATAAACATAAAATTAATATTTTATTATTTGATTGGTTTGAAGTCTATGTTTTTGAAAAGAACATAAATTATCCATTCAAATTCGTAAAACCAATAAACACAAAAAAAACCCTATTTGGAAAACACTAGACGGTCATATGGAGGCTAAAAACCCTATGTTCAAGCCAATAAACCTTCCTTATAGCAACAAAAAAGTATAAGCTTGTCCTCTAAAAATCCCTCAAGAAGACACCACATCCAACCTCAAAAACATAGTCTTGCTCCAACCTCAAAAACATTGTCTTATAAAACAATTTTACCAACATCAGCCTAAATACTTTAGGTAAACAACTTATTAAATTAGAAAAATAGACCTTACAGTTTAACATGACCTCTAGTTCTAGTAGTAGCAAAGATGTTGATAAAAAGGTAAACAAAAATATAGTTTTTAAACCTTATTAAGTATCAAAATCTTCTCAAAATGAGATAAAATCCAATAAAACTGAATTTTTAGAAGCCATTAATGACCTAAAAAAAATAAGCTAGAGCTTACTCTCCCCAACTCTAACATGAATCTTGTAGTACCAAAAACTTCTCAAACACCACAACACTCTTAGAATATTAATGTCTTACACCAAGATGTTAACACCTTTAAGATTAGCACTTCTAATGAAGAAGCATTTAAGGAACCATCTCTTGAAGTGTCAAAACCACATTGGTAAAAACCAATATCACAAAACATATTACCTGTTAGGTTCCTAAATCCAAAAATAGGAACCCAACCAAACCAAATCGTACAACCAAAATACAATGTCTTGTCCGTTTACGAATAGAACATTGGTGGCATAACTGAATACCAGATATTAGACTTATTATAACAAATGACAATGACGTCAAATGCTTATAAAACCGAATCTAGTACCTCAAATAAAGCAATAGATGAACTCCTTATAACTGGCTTCTCATGCCAACTATGGTGGGATTTCTACCTTATAAAATAACAAAAGCTAGATATCCTAGAGCCCATCCAAACCAAATATGATGGTGAACCCACTCTCGATCATCTCAGAGAACCAATCTAGGATGTAATATCAACCTTGATATTTACAATATCATTACATTTTATGGGTGACTCCTCACATCTAAGAGATAAAAATACAAACCACCTGTCAAACCTTAGGTGTAAAAAATTAATGATCTCCAAAGTTATAAAACAATCTTCCTTAGTAAAGTCTTACTTAGGGAAGATTCTAACCAACCTTTCTGGAAAAAAAAGTTTCTTTTGAGACTTCCAACTCTTTTAGAGAGAAAATAAGAGAAATGTTTGGAAAAATATCATCCCTTATGATAAACTCACCTTTGGTGAACTTATAAGCTATACTTAAAAACAAAGACTTCAAATTTGTCGAGACTTTACGTTACAAAGACATTTAAAATGGGAACTTAAAACTACCAAAAAAGAATTAGGTTCTTTGTGTTACCAATTTGACAATTCCCTTCCAAAACCTAAAATTGCGAAAGAGATTGAGTAGAAAATTGTCTTCCAAACCATACCATAAATCTCCAAAATATTATCACAAAAGATATAAAACTTCTTTTGAAAATTTTAGAAAATCTTATAGGAAACCATATAAGCAAGATTACTGCAAAAACCTTCCAAAAAATCCTATAAGAAAATTTATAAAACTTACAAAAATCTAGGAACATCTTCTAATCCAAATAAAAAAGATGTTACTTGTTATAAATGTGACAAGAAAGGTCACACATAAAATTATTGTAAAATTTCTAAAAAATTACAAGAGTTAGAACTAGAAGAAAATACTTTTCAAAAAATCTCTACTCTCCTCAATGAAACCTCTATAGAGTCTAAGGCATAGTCTGAAGACTCTTCGAAAAATCAAAACCCTTAAGTTGATGAGTTAGTTACCATTAACTCTAAAACATCAAAAAGTATAAACATCCTTACAAAAGAACAACATCTCATCCTAGGCATTGCTCAGTACATAAAAGACCCAAATCTTCAAAAATAATATCTCGGTCGTCTAACTAGTTCTTTGGACGACGAACAAAAAAGAAAAACCTTCAAACCTACCTTTCATAAGTACTGGCCATTATGACCTTACTATCATTTTCGATAGAAAGAAACAAAATAAAAACCCTCAAGGATCTATCCAAGAACTACAAAGAGAAATTAACATCCTTAAATTGAAAATTCAACAACTTAAACATAAGCATAAAGAGGATTTTGAAATTATTCAACTTTTGTTATCTCGCCAAAACTCTGATACCATAATGTGCACCTAGAATCTAGGTAGTATATAAACAAAACAAAAGAACAAGATAATATAGAAATTATGATTATAATTAATATGCAACTTAGTCGTATATTAACAAACAAAATAAAATTACAATAAATAAAAAGATAATAAAGGTTTAAAACCAACTTTCATATTTTCTTAAAAGAATTTGTAAGTTGTTGTAAACTTTTATTATCTTTAAATTTATTATAATTTATTTTGTTTGTTCATGGACAACTAAGCCACCAATTATTTATAATCATAATTTTTATATTATCTTGTTTTTTTGTTTTGTTTATATATTACCTATATCCTACTTTCACATTATATATATATATATATATATATATATAATATTTTTTTAATTATAAATAAATAATAATTCAAAAAAAATTATTAGCTATGAAATATAAATCTTAAATACATAATGAAATTTTAAAGACAAGCTAAATCTGTTACTAGTCTACTACACATGTGGAAATTAACTCATTAGTGGGCTGGCTGATATCACTTTGATTTTACAATTATATTAAATTCATCTACCAAATTGAATGGTAAAGAATGATTTATTTTATGATATTGATATTATCATACAAATAATTTATTTAATAATAATGTTATTAATATATAATTAATATTGTAAGAGTAAAATAAGTAATTTATATATTTTTATTATAATAATAATAAAAATGTTATATCACTTTCATTATCCGATTACTATTGTATATGTAACAATTATGAATTTATGGGCTTACTAATCCAATTATTTGTTTAACCCTATCAATAAATACTGACTTTAACAATATAAATGTAAAGAATACTTTTTCGAAAAATTTGTTGTGTGAAAAATGGGTTTAGAGCATACTCAATTCAAGCCCAATTTTACTTCAATATAAGGTCATTTTTGCCCGAGTCCAATTCACTATAGAAGAAAAATACTTATATATTTCTAATTGGAATAACAATAAGGTGGCGTTTGGTTCGTGGAATCGAATCGGAATCAGAATCGGAATTAGAATGGAATGGAATGGAAAGAAAACAATTTTGTTTGGTTTTACCACTGGAATCAAGCTCAGAATCAGGATTATAGTGTTTGGTTTGCCACTGGAATGGAATGAAAAAAGCTGTAAATGACCTTAATACCCCTACATGTTGTAAAGTTCAAATAATGTCATTTAATTACTATTTTTTCGTCAGACAAAATACATTATTGAAATCATTATTTTTCTAAATAAGTATTACTTAATTAAAAAGAAATATATTATTAAAATTATTATTTTTCTAAATAGGGTTTAGGGTTTTGAGGTTTGGGATGTGTGATTTAGGGTTTAGGGATTTAGGATTTGTGTTATATTTGTAGGTTAAGGTTTAGGGTTAAAATTATTATTTTTCTAAAAATAGTTTAGGGTTTTAGAATTTTGGATTTAGGGTTTTAGGGTTGTAAGGTTTAAGGTTTAGGGTTTATGGTTTTAGGATTTGGAATTTGGGGTTTAGGGTTTTGGGATTTATGTTTTAGGGTTTTGGGTTTTGGGATTTATGTTTTAAGGTTTAGGGTTTAGGGTTTAGAGATTTGGAGATTTGGGGTTTAGGGTTTTAGGGTTTAAGGTTTAGGGATTTAGGGTTTAGGGTTTTAGGATTTGGAATTTGGGGTTTAGGGTTTAGGGTTTTGGGATTTATGTTTTAAGGTTTAGGGTTTAGGGATTTGGGGTTTAGGATTTAGGGTTTTAGGATTTGGAATTTGGGATTTAGGGTTTAGGGTTTAGGGTTTAGGGATTTGGGATTTATGTTTTAGGGTTTTGGGATTTATGTTTTTAGGTTTAGGGTTTAGGGTTTAGGGATTTGAGGTTTAGGGTTTTAGGATTTTAAGATTTGGATTTAGGGTTTTGAAATTTTGGGTTTAGGGTTTAGGGTTTTGGAATTTTGGGTTTGAGAATTTTGGATTTAGGGTTTTGAAATTTTGGGTTTAGGGTTTAGGGTTTTGGAATTTTTGGGTTTGAGAATTTGGGATTTAAATTTAAGGTTATATTTTAAGTGAGAGTAAAATTGGAAAAAAATAGTTTAGATGGGAATGGAATAATGATTACCAAAGGTGGGAGAAGGAATTGTGATTCCTTCTCTTTTAGTAATCAGATTCCATTCCTCCCTCCATTCCGTCCAACCAAACACACAAAATGGATGGAATCAATTCTAATTCCATTCACTCCAACCAAACGTGCCGTAAGTGTTGTTCTGCTTATGTTTTGACGATGACGATTTTCTCTCTTATTTAAATTACATTTAATATTATTTAATTTAAAAAAATAATGTTGAGTTCATATGTTAAATATAGTAATATCATTAATATCTGTACATTTAAAGTAATACATTTTTATTGAAAAAAAACTCGTTTTGTTAGATTTTCTTTAAAATTGGAAGTTTTTATAAAGAAAAACTATACACTCATCCTTTTTTATTGAAAACAATATTTTATTGCCATCTATAAATTAAATTTTATCATATAATATAAATAAATGGTCAGAAATCATTTTATTGTTGTTACTACCCGCAACGAAAATATATAAATATTCAATTTTATTCTAATAATTAATTACATTTTATTTTATTATCTTTGTTATTTAATATAAGGGTAATGATAATGTTGAATCACCATAATCATTGAAATTATTGTTAAAAATAATTAAAATGAATATCAATATCTTAAATGAGGATACTCTAAAAATATGAATAAAAAAATGGTACTAAAATAAGGATACGAGTACTTCAAATATACCAATTCTGATTTTTGTCACCATTTAAATACTTTTTTAGCTTTTGTTTGAGTTACATCCAGAATATAGTAGCACTTTAATATATAAAGATTATATCATAATTATAATTAATGTGATATTTTTTTTATCAAATATAATTATGAGTTTTATTATATTTAACAATAATATTACGATACATTAATCATATTTTATCATAAATTTACGATAAATATACTGTTTCATAACAAATAACCTCCTATAAATAAATTTAAAAGATTTAACATCGAGTATGATCACTTATTGAAAAAAAATTAAGCATAAGAAACTTCTATGAAATATATTGGAGAAATGATATTATCATTTATTTTTTCCTTATTTTTTCCTTATATTATATAAGATAATTATTTTAAAAATTGATATAATATAGGTGTGTGTAAAATAGTAAAATAAATTGTATTATTTGAAAAATATGTTTTATATATGTCATTTAAGATTATATTGAGTTTTTAAGTTATAAAAATTTAAAATTTAAGAAGTAAGATTTCATTTTATTAATATAATTATTTATATTTTTATAAATATTACATCTAAATTTTATTTATCAAAAATGATAGCATCACGTGCCCCTTAAATAACGTACAAAAATCCACGACTATGTGAGTGCATTGAAAAAGATATAAATTTACTTATTTGTAATATTCTTTTCTCATATCTCTATATTTTGTTTTGGCTATATGTCTCATTTGATGATCAACAAATCTCAAGAATCTATATAAAAGATGAAGTAATATTACGTGAGTATTATAATTCTTTAAAAAAAAAAGAAATGGAATTAATATAGCTAGATCTTCAGCAATTATAACAACATTAAATGAAAAATCCAGAAATAAATATAGAAATTAATTATAGAAAAATAAATTTAAAGAATGATTAAATTGTGATAAATATTTTTGTTATTATCATAATAAAAATATGTGAATAGTCTATTATACATTTACAATTAATTATAATTTGGTATTATTATTAATGAGTAATTATTATATCAATAATAAATTAAAATCATAAAATATTTCCACCCACGTAAATGTTAAAAAGTAAAAAAATAAATACGAGTAAAATCCAATTTCTTGATTTTTTTTAAATTATAAAAAATGATATTGAATAACACATAATTGAATAACATTCAATATTATACAATTATAAATGATCATAATTAAACAAATAAAATGATATGTTATACTTTTTTAATAATAAAAATACATGAATTTAATACAAAGAATACTATTTTTATTACTTTCACTAATATTTTTTTTCTTTTTTAAAAACACTGAATAATTCTATTTTTATTTAATGACTTACTTTTTTCTTTTTTGAGAAAAATTAGTGAATGACTTCAATTGAGAATCTGAGAGGCAAATAGTGGAAAATTCTTATATATAGGCCATTGCTGTGTACAACCCAAATTAAGCACAAAACGTATAGAACACAAAGAAAATTAGAAAGAATATCTTATCTTTACATTTTCTCATATCATGGCTCCTTACAACCATTGTTCTCTTACTAAACACATTTTCTTGGGGATTTTCTGCATCACTCTTTTGTTTCTGCCTTCACGTAGTAATATTTATTTCATTTTAATTATTTTGCAATATATTTAGCTACACAATATTTTAGAAACGTTAAAGATGTTTAAATTTACACACATTTGTACATAAATTCTTCATATTATACCACATGTCAATAAAACGTGTTAAATATAACCCGTATTATATAGATAATTGTAAGTGTGCATTTAACATTAACTAACTGTTATATTCTTTGTAGTATTGACATTAATATAATTTAAGAAGTTATGATCATCACTAGTATTTATCTATCTATCTATATATGTAATTAATGTAGATATGGATATAGTATTTTTTTATCAATGGGTATAAAAGTATATAAAAATGTGACAGGTGGAGAAGTTGCTGCTATAAATGTACCATTTGCTTGCTTGGGACCATGCTCAGATATCCCAAATTGTAGTGGGAAATGCAAAGCCAGTGGATATCCAAAGGGTGGTTCTTGTATATCACTTAGTGGTGCTCCTTTCAATTGTTGTTGTAACAAATAATCATTTCCCTTTTATTTGCTTAAACCATATCCAAGCCTTCATGTATGATCTTGATCCTCTCTTTATTAATTAATTAGCTTGGTATGTGTATTTGAAATCAAAATTTAATACAATAAAGTCTGCTTCAACTAAGCTTATTGTATGTTATTACACTTCAAATTTTAATTTCACACATAATTCATATCCCCATTAAAAATTCATACATTCAAACATTTTTTAAATTATGTTAATAATTATTTAAGTTGAGAAAAATAAGAACTTATATTACACAAATAATAGAACACGATATCACAGATTAAATTTAAATAAAATTCATATTTTTTTTTCTTAAAAATAACATATTTTAATAGTTCAAAAGTATTTTTTCAAAAATAAAATAAAATGATAGATAAAATTTAATTAATTACTTCAGAAATTAATATAATCAATGGTCATAATTGTATTTAATGTTGATTAGTGTTGACTTGTTCTTTGCCGTTTTTAGATGACTGTATATCACCCATTCACCGCTAAATAATTACAAATAAAATGAACTTTAACTAGTGGAATATATATATGAAATCTATTGATTGAATTTAAAACAAATCACTTTATATTTGAGTTAAAAATTAATGGTTTTCAAAATATTTAAAATATACTATTAGTTTTTCTAATAATAAAAACAGATTTTTTAGCTGATAAATAATTATTTTAATTCGTACATAGCTAGGGCCAATGGGAGTTAGACATTTCATTAATAACCAATTAAATTAGGCCATGTGTTGTAAGAAAAGTTGATATGTTTGGATTGAAAATCATACACTTTTTCTTTCATAAATTTTGGGTATTAGTAATTTAACCAAAAAAATAAAAACACTTATCTGTATAAAAAATAATTTTTTATACAAATAAGTGTGTTGAATTCTCAATTTTACGGAGAGTGTCTATACATTTTCTTTCAATTTCAGCTAAAAAATATTTTTTAAATTAAAAAATAATTAAAATTTAATCTGTATACATTTTGAATTAATTTATTTTATATGGAAGATAGTTATATAAAAAATATTTATTATTATTTATCAAATTATATTATATAAATTGTTTTCCAGAAAAAAAAAACGGCCGGGAAGGACACCACACCATAAATATAGTGGATTACTTTCTACTTGTGTTTGTCAGCCTGCGATGATATAATTTTATATAGTAATACGTTTTGTTGTGATGTCATATCCTACAGTACAGAAAGAATTGTATTTATAATTAAAAAAAAAAGGGCCAATGCAGGGTGTGGGTTAAACTGTTATTGAGTTTTATTTTAACGAATTAAGTTAAAAATAATATACATTTACGTATAAATTACATTTTAATCTTAATATTTTCTTAATGGACTTATTTTGATATTGAATAAAGTTACATAAAAAAATATTATTATTTTGCTAAATATATTACATATGAAAAATATTATTTTTATCAAACTAATAGACTCAGATTATCAACAAATATTATATAGAATAATTTGTTATAATAATAATATGTTTAATTTATTTAATTATAATTTTATATAGACATTTGAAAATAATGTGTATTTAAAAAATCATTAATTTAAGTTTTTCTAGTTAAAAAAAAGTCCCTACCAACTCTGGTTTCACCGTAAAGATTTCCATGCCAATATCGTCGAGTTATAAGTACTATTGGTTAAACAATTTCAAAAGATAATGGAATGAGCCGGGTACTTAAGCTAATTATTCTTATAAACTTTGTAATATATATTTTATCATATAAGAATTATTATTTATTAATACATTAAAGAATGTTATTAAGAGATATGTTAATATAATGATTATAAATATTTAAATGTTAAAAGAACTTTATATGATTTTTTTATTATCAACACACCAGTTTGAAGTAGCCACCAACAGTTTTAGTATGTAAAAATATGTTTTCCAAGAATATGTCTCTCTATAATTGTGTTTATTTTTAATTATTATAATTTTGTTTTTTTGTATAAATAGTTTTTAAATATTCGTATATTCATAATAAATAAAACCATTTCTTACATGGTATCAGAGCTTAGGAAATAATTCCAAAAAAATTGAGCTCACATAAATTTTTTCCTTTTTTTCTCGATCTGTTTTTTTTTTTCAAAACCATTTCTTGAGGGGGAATGTTAAAGAACTTGAGATCCAGTTGGTTACAACCAACATACCAACTGAAAGTAGCCACCAACAGTTTGGTGAATAAAGATATGTTGTCCAAGAACATGTCTTCTTATAATTGTGTTTATTTTTAATTATTATAATTTGTTTTTATTTTGTATAAATAGATTATAAACATCCGTTTATTCATCATCAATACAATCATTTCTTACATTAAAAATTAATATGTTTCATATTACTTCTATATTATACAAAATTTACTTCATTTTATGTTAACATTCCAATGAAATGATATAAATGGACACATTTCTTACTTCTAGTTGTATTGTTTGTAATGCACCACAATCCAACAAGAAAATACAAAAAAGATCACAAAAAAAAGAAGAAGGTAAAGATCAAAGTGAGCAAAATGACTTCCAAATAGTTATACTTAGGATTTTTATGCATTGCTTTTCTTGTCCTAAATTCAGTGAGCATTTAATCCTAATTATTTTGAGAGCTCCACCATAATACCATTTTTATTAATTTTATATAACCTTAACTTCTTCTAATAAATTTAATTGAATTATATGTTTTAGCGTAATTAGTGGTGTCAATTTTGTATGTTAGACATGCTCGTGCTTTTCATCTTAATTTACATATTTTTTTTAATATTCTTAAAAAATATATATTATTTTTAAGAAAATTATTTAATTATAATGATAAAAAATCAATATTTGTACGGAAATATAGAATAAGTAACTCTAAATGCGTTATAAAGAACAAGCAATTATAAATGTGTTACAGTTGTATCCCGACTTTATTGTTACAAAGAATCACCTATAACTCAGTGAGCCTTTAATCCCAATTATAAAAATCAATTTTCGTTTCTCTAATGTTACAAAGAAACCAACTTTATTGCAAAACTTCTTTTCGTGACATCGTATATTGTAATTTGTTACGTAACACATAACCCAATATTTTTATTTTTATTTTTTGAAAAACACATACACATGTTAAGAATTTAAATATCAATGCTTTATTCTTAAGTTTTACATAAATATTCTAATATGTCTTGTGTTCTCCGCTAAATATGCGCGATACAAATACAGATAAATAATTAATCAGTTTCATTTGGATACCAAAATATATAATTATTATTTAAAAAACGAAAAGATATTATTTAGTATTCAGATAAAAAAAATTTGGTTCGATTATTCAGATAAATGTTGACTGGAAAATAAAACAGGTAAAGCAATACAATATTATATATATTTGTTTTATTAATATTATTTTATATAATATATTAATGATCAACAAAAATGACAAATTCAAATAAGATGATGATGACGAGACAAAGTGCATTTGCCATTGTTAGCTTCCTCGTTACCACATGTATTTATACATTCCAATTTACGGCTCGAAGTACATTCCCCTTCAAACAATCCACTCTATCACAATCGTCATTTTTTTTCCACCCCACTTTGTATTTCTACAAAATATGATTCATTAATTTAATATTAATAATAACAAAGTATTTCATAATCATTTAAATACATATATAAATACATTATTTTTGCAAAAATAAAAAGAAGATAATGCCATGAAATATAAGTAATAGTGATTTAATTTGTGTAAAATGAAAAGAAAAAAGAAGAAAGAAATATGTTTAGAAGTACATACTGATATGATGATAAGAATAACCAAAAGCGGACGGAGACAGGAGCAAGAACATGCAAATCAGCAGCACAGCACTGCACATTGCATAATTGAAAGTAGACTTGGCCATATAGTTGGTTTTGTTGTGCGTGTTGGTGAAAATTGAGAAGAAAATGAGACTTTTATATAGGAATTAAAGTTAAGCACATAATTAATATGCATGGGTGACGTCAAATTATAATATTATATCATATTTGTGATCTACATTGGCCGACCGTATTGAAAATTTTCCGATGTATTCAATCACATAAACAATGTTCAATTTTGTTGTTGTACGCGATTAACTTCTTTTTCTGACATTTGATATTAGGCGGTTTGATGGAATATCCAAACTTGTCCGCATGAGGATAATGGTCGTTAATCCTTAAACAACTATTTAAAAAAATTCTAAAAAATTTTGTTAATTTTTTTTTATATATAATAAATTAAAATTAAATAAATAATACAAAATATATAATATTTTATTTAGTAGATTTTTAATTTTATTGATAATATATATTTTTAATTAATTATTATTAATTAGTTAATAATAATATATAATTGTTTAATTGGCTGAGGATAATAATCGGTAAAATAAACATAAAAAGAATATTCTATTTTATAAAAAAAAAAATTTAATGTAATATTTAATGTTGTGAGTTAAATAGGAATAAAAATTTAATATAATTTTTAGTGTAAAATAAATTAAACTTTAATATAAAATAAAATAATGAGTTAAATACCGGCTTTAGAAAATTTGGAAGAAAAAAATAAACAAGAATATTATGGTGAAACAAAATATTTATTATTAATTCTTAGATTTTTAGCTTGATGCAAAATGAGAAAGATCACTTTTATTTATATTTGAGCTCTTTGCTAACCAATGGTTAGTATCAATCCAACACATTTTTAATCTAATAATGATAATTGACTCATTAAAATATCTAGTTTTTAGATTTTTTTATAATTCTATCTTCTTAAAATATTTAGATATTTTCTAAGAAAATTATAGAGTAACTTTTAAACTTGAACTTATTAAACTTTAATATAATAAACTGTTAATTAATATCATTAAAATAAGTATATCTCGAGTCTAATAATATTTGGGTTAAATTAAATTTATTTCCAATATAAAAACTGTTATAAATTCTTCTTTTATTTAAATCAATTTATTTTGAAATTTTAATTCCAATAATACCCTTACTTACCCATCGTTTTTAAATGATGGTACCTTTCGGGGATCATTACAAGAATACAGACATTAATAGGTAAGAGTACCCTTAACAAGGATACCAAAGTGTACCAAAAATATACAGACTATGAAATTCCAATATGAAAAAAATGGGTTCTAACTGAAAGAATTTTAGTTCGAAGACTTGTGTGTTTGAAAAAAAAGGGGGAATTATACCATATAATAAATCTAATTTTTTTAATAATAAAAATAATACTATAATAATATTAAACAAGTTAAATGTAAATAGCCACATATCTAATATGAAATATTTGAATTAAATATTTTTCTTAGTGAAAATATGTGAATTAATACAAATAATAATATTTTTATGATTATAAATTTTAAAGGGTGTTATATATATATTAAAAATAAAAAATATGAAAGATACTTATAATGGTTTGGCAATACTATTAATTATAAAAATATTTGTATTTGCTGTAATTACTAATTAGATATACTATTATAATGATGTGTTAAATTAAAAAAAGAAAAAGGAGAGCCATTTATATAATTTAGTAATGCACGTGCATTTGAAATTTTATTATTTACATTTAAAATAATTTTGTCATAATATCACTTAAGAAAAAATGTTTAAAAAAAATTAGAGATAGTAAACGGAATCAATAACGCCAATTAAAAGGTGAAATCAATTTGTTTCGATAAAAAATTGATAGCTCCTATAAAATATTACTTACATCTTTTTTGTATCATAATAAATAAAATTGGTACATTATTTTTAGAATTTTTATGGTAACATATATATTAATAGATGTCTAGATATCTGCCTAATACTAAGAAGGGCATAAATTATTATTTTTTTAGAATCTTTATCGTACTTTTGCTAAAAACAATACTTTTTAGTGTATATCTAATGCATTGAATTGAAGATGCAAATTAGTTAAAAATTACATTATTTTAATGCAAAATTCATACTAAAATAAAGTTTAATTTGGTTTGGATTTCACCTTACTAAACCTGCTGTCAATTAATACAAGATAAGAGATAGGAAAAGGAATAATTAAAAGAGAGAGATTTTGGGAGAGAGAAACAAAACCATAAGGCAAAAGAATTCAGAAATCCAACAAAATAAAGGGCATGTGGCAAAAAATTATAAGTTAGAAAGTCATAACTGACCTACTCTCACGTGAGAACCCTGTTATCACCAAACTCATACTTTTCGATATTCAATACGTATTCTTTAAAAAAGATAGTAATAAAACAAAAATAAATAAATAAATAAAAAGAATGTGAAATTGACAATAAATATGCGAGTTTAAGTATATGAATTTATCTCTCTTCTGAAAATACCTATTTCTCTATATTTTGACATTTTTTTAAATAATATTTTGAAAATATTTTAAAAAAATCCTCAAATAGACTTAATTATAATAATTATAACATATTATTATTATTTATTCATAAAATTATAATATAATTTGGCGTAAGCATTTTATTTCTAGCACAAAATTCAATAGCTCAAATAGACTTAATTCATTAACATTTAATTTTAATATTAGGTAAATCGCACCAATTATATTTTAATATAAACAAATTAAAATACTTAATTGTATATAAATAAATACTTTAAGTATCAAACAAATATAAAAAAATTAAAATAATAATTATTAAAAAAACATATAAATTGTACTAATTTTACAATAAAATGGTAATTTTTTATCAATATTTTAAGCCATAAAAGCAGTACTTAAATTACCTGTGATTAGTCCGTATGTTATAATGTAATTAATCGTTATTAATAAATGATTATAGAGTTACTTTATATAATTATTTCATCCATCCACATCTTTTTATGCTATTCTCATATTTAATATATTTTTTAAAAATATCAAATGCATAATTAATTTGAATAAATGTGTTACATTATACATTAAAAAAATCAAATTGATGAGAAATTGTGACTTCTAAAAAAGTTAATTAATTGTAGTTCTTACTGATTGATTATAAAGAAAAAAAAATATGTCATGATTTTTATATGTTATCATTTTTTTTACTTTATAAATTTATTAATTAAAAGTATTATTTACATTTTAATTTTTATAAAATATAAATAAAATGTAAAAATTATATTATAAAACTAATTTTAAGGTAAAAAAAGTTTTTTAAAAATAATTTGAACTAATACTTTGACAATTATACTTTTTGTTTTTAATTTTTGAGAACAATTTTTAAAATCAATAATAAAATATAATTTATTGTTTTTAAAAATTATTGAAAATCATTCTTTTGAACAACTATTTTTAAATTAAGTGATGAAAGATGCGAATCCAAGCATCTTTGGTGCAGTGCATGTATTTTAAAAGATGAGCATACGTGGAAGTATTTAGCAAGTCTGTCAGCGAACCTAATTGGTAGTTCCGGTGAGTACAGCAGCTGCACTCGATCTCAGATATTTTAGTGTTCAAATCAAATGTGCGTCTTTCCGTTTTGCATACATTAGTATGAGATATAACGTAAATACAATAATTTTGTTAAAAATATATAATTATTTATTATTTTATTAAAATTATTAATAAATAATATATATAAATTTATGATAAATTATAATTAATATGATATAATATTATCTATAAATAAAATAATAATATATTAAAATAGTTATTGATTGATACGTTAATAAATCCAGAATAATCAAACGGAACAGCAGAAAAAGAGAAAGGAGAGAAATAAAAGAAAGGAGGAAAAGGGCGAGAGTTAACGTCAGAATTTCGTGGACGCGTAGCAGCAACGTGTGAACCCGCCGCTTAAACCAACGAATCCAGACAAAACCTCATTCATCCAATCATACACTTTTCTTGTTTCAGTCGGTTCTCTCTCTCTCTCTCTCTCTATACACACACTAATCTCTCTCTGTCTGGTGTGGACATTAAAATCCATTCTTTTGATATGTAGCTCCCTTACCCTGAACTTTTGTGCTCTGTTCAGAGCCGCCAACTGTATTTAATTAATATCATAAAAAAAAAGTAAGAAATAAAAATGAGATATAAATTTATTAGTTTTAGAGGGGAAGAATTTGGCTTCTTCACTTACATATTCGTTTATGGTGCATGTGTTAGTTTTCTAATTTGCTACATCTTAATTTTAGGCTTGTGTTATAAATTTATATTATATTATTTTTATAGGATCATCGTATCATCTTTAAGATTAATAAAGCTTTAATATCTAATTTCGGATTTTCCCAATTAATCATGAATACAAATCAAACATGTTCATCCGTAATTAAAATTTGAACTTTAAACGATTTCATGTCTTTAAACAGAACGTACGTATTGGCAACTTGGAAATTTTATAATAAGACCTACACTTTGTAATTAACATTTCAAAATGGATTTAGAAGGGGAAACAATATGAATATACTTCGAATATTTTTTTTTTCCCATCAAATGATTTTACTTTGAACTATTATTTTACAAATAACATATAAATAGGGATATCAAAATTAACCGCAAGTTTAAATTTTGAATTCAATTATTTTATTTAAAACTTCGGTTTCGGAGGTGGGAGAATCTAACCCGAAATCAGAATTTATAAATTTATATCTTTTATAATAAAAGATATTTAGAGATAAAAGTAATTATAATTGAATATTTCTGAAAAAAAAAATCAAATATATTAATTAATATAATATATTATTATTTTTAATTTTTTTATTAAATTTAATTGTTTGAATCATCTTATAATAAAAAGATATTAAAATTAAATTTTTAAAGCTCTAAACGGAAACCCATAGTAATTCTCGAATTTATTGGCAGATTTTAATTTTGATTTTAAGTATAATATAATATTTCGATTTAGATTTTAAGTAAACCATTCTATTATCTCATAGACATTTTTACAAATAATCACTCATTTATTAAAAATGAGATAATTTAGTCACTATTTAAACAATGTCTTAATATTTTTTATTTATTTATAACATTTTATTATATATTAAAATAAGGATAAAGTAATCAATATTAATTATTCCTCTATTATCACATTCTTTTCGACCATTTTCCTCCTTAATTATAATTATCTTTTAATAATTCTCAATATTATTTGTCCATTTTCTCTCTCTTTTTTATTTTTTTCCTCTTCCTTTCATATTAAGTACTTTTATCTTTTCATTTAATCACAAATATTAGTCTTTTTATTATTAGGGTTCTTAGGGTTCTTAGGGATGACTATTTGTAATTTTTTTCCCTAATAATATAAGCTGATGTTCATATTCAATAAACAAGATACATTTTAGTCATTTAAAAAGGAAATTTTCTAGATTTTTCACGTTTGATGCTAGTCAAAGTAAAAAAAAAAAAAAAGAGGAGAGAATGAAAGCAAAGTAGGTTAGTTTGGAGGGAGTCGTAATGGCGATTAAAGTCCAATCTTCAATGTCTCTGTTATTAAGTAAGTAATAATGACCGAGAAGTTTGAGGGCATGCACCGTTGGGGAGATCCATTCAGGTGGGAACGTATGGCGGGTGGCACAATATCCGGAGTGCGCTTTTTTGTTTTCTTCTTCTATATCTATCTTTTTATCTAGAGAATCTTCATTCAATGCTTAATTTTTACTGTGTTTTTTATAAAAATGGAAAATGAATATCAAAATTTAAAACAAAAATTATTTTATAATATTAAATGAATCAAATAATTATAATTTAACTTAAACAATATAAAAAGATAAAAAGGTGAAAACAAAATAAAAAATGAAGCTTTACAGAAAATATCAGAGACACACATGGGGAGTTGAGTTTAAGATCAGGCGATAGAGACGTTTCTTTCTCTGATAAATTGGCTTGTTCCCATTCTCTTTTGCCTATTTTGTAAATAGAGCAGTACTACTGCAATCCTAATCCAATTAGTTTAATGAAAAAGAGAGATACTTTAATTTAATTTAGTTAGATTTGATAAGATAGGTCCCTTTCGCTTTCTTTCGTGGTTATGTACTTCAAATTAGTCTTATATTTATTTTCATGTACAGTATATATCAGATGCTCTATGTTGTTTGCTCTGTTTAAGAAATCAAAAGCTAGATTTTGATAGCCAAAGGCGGGCCCGGACCTTCGATGTGGCTTCCTTAATTTTATACAAACACTTCCCATCACTTGCACTCATCCGTACAGGAAAACAACCCTACCAACACATCTTCCAATTTGCAATATATCCTCTATTTGTCTTCAAAAATTCTATCTGATACCAACATAAACCAAAAAATTCTTTTTTTTTTTAAATATCCGTCAAAAACCCAAGTGAGTTTCTGAGCTATGGATGAAGAACAAAACATAAACAATGAGATCTGGCTTGATAATAATGATCAAGACGATGATCTTCTTGATTTGAATGAAGCTTCGATGTTTTACAGTGAGTTTCCTACACTTCCTGATTTCCCTTGCATGTCATCGTCTTCATCTTCTTCCTCAACTCCACTACCACTCAACCCCATTGCTTCGTCTTCGTCTACTGCTTCTTCCGCTGCAGCTTCTTGGGCTGTTCTTAAATCCGACGATGAACAACATTTAGAGAATAAAAAGATGATGATGGCCAACTACAACAACCATGATGATGATCATCGGATTCAATATAGCCAGTACAATGATCCAGTGGATGCAGCTCCAGCTGCTTTATCATCAACTGCTTCTATGGAGATATCTCAACCGCTTGATCATGGTTTAGAAAATTGCATGGATGTGATGGACACTTTAGGCTACATGGATTTAATTGAGAGTAACGAATTTTTCGACCCATCTTCGCTTTTCGAAAACGGTCAAAACCCTCTTCAGGATTTTGAGCAACAAGATCATTTTGAACATGCAAGGGAAAAAATAGAGACTACTACTACCCCTCCCGCTCCCCCTCCCCCTCCTCCTCATATGTTTCAACAACAAGAAAAACAAATGATGAGTCATCAGAGCACCAACGAAGAAGAAGGAGGAGGAGGAGGCAGATCATCAGAGCTTGATGATATGTCTATGGTATTCTTTGAGTGGCTTAAATCAAACAAAGAGTGTGTTTCAGCAGATGACTTAAGAAATGTTAAGTTCAGAAAAGAGACCATAGAGTGTGCTGCTAAGCGTTTAGGTGGTGGAAAACAAGCTATGAAACAATTGTTGAAACTTGTGCTTGAATGGGTTCAAACTAATCATCTCAAAAAGAAAAGCAAAGAACTACCAATTTCTTTAACACCTTTTCCTAATAATCAATTAATTCAAGATCCCTTTCAAAACCCTAACCCTAACTCCATCAGCCAAGAAACAAACCCAGCTTGTTATATGACACAACGGCCTCCTACAGCTGGTTACGATCCAACATCAAACGTCGTCGTTGCTCAACCGCCTCAAACAGCTTATCCATCTCCTATACCTATGGTTGGATATATGGGCGATCCTAACAATTCTTGGTTTGCTAACTGTGCTACTCAACCATACGTGTCACAGTCTCCAACAGAATATCAAATGCTTGACACTACTCAATCTTGGGCTCCACCTCAGTTCACAGCGATGGCTTCTTCACATCCAGATTGTAATAATCTCCGACCTCTGGCCCCACAAACTACTTATGGTAGTAGTTACGGAACAAATCAATATCCATATCCTCAATATTACCAAGGTGGGCAAGGAGAACCGTTGACGAAGTTGGGTTCTTCAGCAACAAAAGAGGCTAGAAAGAAGAGAATGGCTAGACAAAGGAGGTTTATGTCTCACCACCGGCATCATCAAAGCCAGAGTCATAATCAACAAAGTCATCATCATCAGAATCAGAGTGTAGATCCACATGCAAGACTTGTGAATGATTCTGATAATTGCACCCAACCCAATCCTGGCAATTGGGTTTATTGGCCGTTGCTTGCTGGTGCCGTTCCTTCGGCTTCACCGGTGATTCAAGGTATTACGGCGGATTCGTTAAAAACACTGGATCGTCCTGCGTCACAGCTGGCTCAGGGAAGATTTGCATCAGAGAAACGCCAGGTGGGTGTGGGTGGATTTCTAACTTAATGTTTTTTTGTTTATTTGTAATGCATGTATCATCATTTTAATATACTAAGGACCTGTATATAACATTAGTGATGCTATAATTATTTTTTAAAATTTATTTATTTTTATTATTTATTTATAAATTGATAATGTATGTATGTGGTTTTGTGTATAGGGATGGAAACCTGAGAAGAACTTGAGGTTTTTGCTTCAGAAAGTGTTGAAGCAAAGCGACGTGGGTAATCTCGGAAGGATCGTGTTGCCAAAAGTAATTTTCTTTCCCGATTATATATTTTTTATATTTTCATTTTATTTACTAAAAAATGTATAATAATAGGTAAAAAGTCACATTAATTAGTTATATATGTAGTGTTCAATTTTCCAGAAAATTTTGGCACATTTCAAGTGTTGAGTACAAATTTGTGGAAATTTGAGTTTGTATATATAAAAAATAAAAAAAATTACTGCGTTTGGTAATTAAAAATTAGTATGCTTGTATATAATAATCAGAAAGAAGCAGAAACCCATCTGCCGGAGCTGGAGGCTAGAGATGGTATTAATATTGCCATGGAAGACATTGGAACTTCTCGTGTTTGGAACTTGCGTTATAGGTACATATCCTAGTAATCAAACTATGAATATTCGACCATTAATTAATCATACCTTAATTAATATTAATTAATTAAGAAAATAAATGGCTTATTTTTCATGCATTTTTGTTATAATGGAGTTTCAGATACTGGCCAAATAACAAAAGCAGGATGTATCTTCTTGAAAACACAGGTACTGGCTATTCCAGTTGCTTTGAATTTATTTGATTTTATCTATTGGCATTTTTGATTAATAATAACATATTACACATTTAGACAACGCATTTGGCAATATTCAAACGTTGATCTTCCTTAATTTTCTCGTTATTTCTTATTTTTGTGATTCACATCTCAGGAGATTTCGTAAAAGCCAATGAATTACAAGAGGGAGACTTCATTGTTATCTACTCAGACACCAAATGTGGCAAATATGTAAGTACCATCTTCCCAATTAATTTTCTCACAATTTTAATTATATTTATTTCAGGGTACGTGGCAATTGTGTTTGTGTATCGTTGATACAAATAATATATATATTTGAAGCTCCGGATATGTATGATGTCATGTTATGGCTAAGCTGTTTATTTTTTTAGTTTTTTTATATCAATAAATATCAAAACATCTATATAACATTATATATTTTAATGAATATTTATTTTATATAACACCATCGTTTTTGTTACATCAAAATTGATAATTTATATAATTAATATTTAAACATTTAATAAGTTTTCTATCAATTCACATTTAATATCCTAAGCTTCAATATTTGGTTGATTATCTTTTTTTTATAGTTTTTTTACACTAATAAATATCAATATGTATATATATATATAAATATATATTTTATATATTGTTTTAGAACAATAAATATTAAAATATCTATGTAATAAATATATTTTTTTAAATATTTATTTTATATAATGCAATCAATTTTATTATATTAAAGATAAAAATTCATATTATTAATGAGTGTTCAATTCACTTATAACATATTTATATATAAAAAGCCATAATATTTGATTGATAATAGTTTTTTTAGTTTTTTTTACACCAACAAATACTAAAATGTTCATAGCATGAATACATTTTTATTAATAAATATTTTGTATAATATAATTATTTTTATTATATTAAAAATAATAATTCATACATTTAATGATTACACATTTAACGAGTAATCATTACATATGTAATTGTATTTGTGTTTCTATTATATTTGAAATCATTCATGTGTTAAGTTCATTTACAATATTCTATTATATTTAATTTATTTATTAAATGAATTATAACTAATATTTAAATTATGTGTTATTATCATAAAGTATAATATTTATTACTCATATAATAATTATTATTGTGCATATATTTTTTACTAAAATAATAAAAAAATTTGATACTAAAATTATTTTTGTTGTATATTTACTATTTATTAAAATAATAAATTAATTAACTGTTTATTTTAAAAGTATTTTTTCCACATTCATATAAAATTTTATTAATTTATCATATTTAAATATTTATCTATTATGTACTTATCAAATTTAAATCATCTACTCATAAATTTACATAGTCCAAAACTAGTTTAATAAAAATATTAAAATTTACATAGTCCAAAACTAGTTTAATAAAAATATTAACATCGCTTAATTTTATATATTTTTGCATCTAATTTTTTATATTCTATCATATGTTATAAATATTTAAAAAAATTAATAAATAATTTAAATTTTTAGATAATATAAAAAGTGTGTGCCAAATTGTGTAACATACTAAGTAATATAAGTATAAAAGTCGGTGCCAAAGTGTCATCTTACTTATAAATCAATAAGTCAAAACAAAATATGCACTCTGTCTAACTAACTGGACATAAAAGTTTAACGTTACATAATTAATTGATAACTAGCAAATGTATGTATTAGAAAAAAATATTATTTTTTACTAATAATCAATAGTCGGACCTAGCATATGACTAACAGAGAGGTCTTGGCCCCTCCAAAGTTTAGGGAAATATAGTTTTAGTGATATAAGAATTTGTATTTGTATTTCTGCTCGTATTAATGATATATATGTTATTTCTTTGCATACTCCATACTTTTGATTAGGTAAAATAAAGGGTCCATTTTACCGTAAAATCCACTAATTATTCATTACAAAATTTAACCATAAAAAAAAACAAGGAAAAATATACTATTTCCATGCCATAGTTAACTAATTATATATATATATATATATATATATATATATATATATATATATATATATATATATATTTTATCTTAACCACTTACAACAGTAAAACATGCTTTGACACAATATCAACTATAAACATAATCTTTTAAATATATTTTTCTATTTATTTTTACATTACACAATAAACCATTTTTTAAGCCTACATTATGTCACAAAAGTACGACATAATAATGATACAACGTTTAAATATTCGATATATTATTTATGTTTAGAATTTGATAACACAAGTTGGCCCCTCTAAAATTTCGATCCTATTTCTACCCCTAATAATAATTACATGCTTTTTATATGAGCGTTTTAATCCAATAAAATCATTTCATTGCATCGTAAAATTTGATAACAGATTGAATTATATCAATTTAATTTACATCTTTTATGCTCTTTTGGTTGTTTGTTACTATTAATTTTTTTATATTTTGTATATAAAAAAATTACAAATATAAAAATAAATGAAAAATGTGAGTTTAATTCTAAAATTGTGCTCGATTACTTTATTTTTTAATTTCTTTTTTGAAATTGTTGCCTTAGATACGGTGTTTCCTATTATTTTTTATAATAAGTTAAATTAGTCTTAAGATTCTAACTATGTTAACTTATTCAATTAATTTTGAGATAATTAAATGATTTTTATATCTTTTTATCTTTAATATTAATTTTTATTTTATAAATCTAACTGACTAATAAATAAAATAAAATAAAAAATATTAGCAAAAAATAGCACAAAAAAAAAAATAGAACGTATGGTTAACAATACTCTCTCTCTCAAATTTTGAAAGTTTTTTTGACCATTTAATTATAAAGAATATGACTATAAAGTTCCCCTATTTATTCTAAAACAACACTTATATCTTTTTTATTTATTTTTTATAATAATTTAATAATATTATTATAAAAAGTAATTGTAAAATGACAAATAACTTATTTTTTATGTTTTAATTTATTAATTTTTTTTTTCAGTTCTTTTATTTATACTTATTTAAGTTATAACAGTTTTCATATAATATAATTAAAAGAACAAAAAAAAATTAGTTATAATTTATTTAAGTAATAACAATATTTATCTAATATAATAAAAAAAAATTAAAATAAATTTACCTTTATGCTTATACGTCATTTTTTTAATAAAAATATAACTAAATTGATAAAAAAAATTATAAGTTAAGTTTTATTTTTACAATAATTAAAAGAACTAAGCATATTTTTCTCTTAATTATGGTAGGATATTATTTGATTTCAATAACATATTATCAAATACTACTTACTTTTGGGACACTGGATTACACAGTACTGTTCTGAAATTATCTGTTTGAGAATTTTTTCTTCTATCCAATCCAATCATAAATTCAAAACCGCTCATAGTTTAATGAATTGGTTCCGGTTTGGATTTATCGGATTACCAATCAGATATTTTGCAAGCTCCTTTTAAAAAAATGATAGTATTATTTGAGGTAACTTAATTTACTATCGTAATACAACTATTTCAATTTATTGTTATTTAATTATAATTTGAAAATAACTGAAAGAAATTAATGACTGAAAATGTATAGATGATAAGAGGAGTAAAGGTAAGACAAGCGGGCCAAAAGTCAGAGAACAAAAGGGCAGGAAAGTCGCAAAGAAACCAACAGATAGCCGTTACAGCTGGCCTAAACGGTTCGTCATCTTCACCCGCCACAACACAAAGGAAGCTCTGCTAAAATCAATCTCTCAAGTCTCATTCTCAATCTCAATCTGTGTCTCTCTTTCTTTACATGCGGCGACTTAGATTGACAGATGGACGGTCATGATCTATACAAGGAGAGAGTTTTGTATGGGAAAGAGGCAGCTTTGTAATTTAATAAATCTTCACTCTCATTGGCTTAGTCTGTTGGCGGACCACTAGCTTGTTTTGAAAAAAAACATAATAGCACTTCCTCAAATAGAGCTAAATTATTCCTGACAAAATAAATAAAATAATTAAATAAAGCTAAATTAGGACCGGGGTTTTCGAGGGTAGTCTTTCGGAGTTGTGCTTATAATAATAATAATTATAATATCGAGGTATTTTACCCTCTTATGTATTGTTGTACTAATTAAGCTGTACATGACGCTGTTTATGAAAGCTTTTGTTGTTGTTGTTGTTGTACTAATTCAGCTCTACATTAAGCTGATTATGAATGGTTTTATTGTTATACGTATGAACGGGAGTGGATTATTTACCATAAGAGCTAGAAAGAAAAACTCTACTCTTATTTTACTCAATATACAGAAAGGCATGCGCCAAATAGTCATTATCTTATCGACTCTGCTTTTTAACCTTCAAGCCTGCAACTAGCTGCAGACTGATAAGAAAAGGAAGAAAAAGAAATAATAAGTTCCACCAAATGCATTGCCGACACTAGTAAATACCAGATTGCCTATGAGGGAGCACAAAAATGCATATATGTTAATTGTAGGCAGCTTAGGAGAGCAAAGCAGAACAGTTTGCTTTCCCATAAACAGCCATAGCCAAATATCACCATCTCAAGTATAATATAGACACAGAAGCATAGGATAATCACTTCTAAGCACAATTCATAAAACAAAAGGCTTAAGACATTGTAAAAGTGGCATGAAACAAAGCAAAACAAGATGCAGTCAGCTTTAGATAGTGAAAAAGTACAAACTAACGAGAAAACATAAGATAAATGATCTTGTAACATCACACATAGCACACGTTTTTGTCTTGTGACTAAACTTCGCTCAAAGTTTGAAAAAATAATCCATGAAGTGGACAAACAAGGCATACTATACATGAAGTAAAAGGCCATACCTTAATAAAGCATAGAGTTCTATATTGTCATGCATAAATTTGAATTCAACATCCAATAGTGCAAATCCAAATAGGTGAATAAATTCTTAATTGACTTTTGACAGAGAATATCAGTGTTGTTGCTAGATATAACTGCCAAAACTAACATTAATAATTAATTAATGTTAGCAGCGCAAAGCAAAATATCTACCACATAACAGATGTCATACAAATTGGGATACTCACAAAGATGCTTAGCAATAATAATTAATTATTTTAGATGCAAACCTCTTTCCTGAATGTGTGCGGAGTTTATCTTTGGTGAAATTGAAATACAACTACATCATTGTCATCGTTACTTTCTGATATTTGAATAAAGAAGAAAAACGAACATCATCTTCTTAATAAAAGAAAATAACAGTTATTTTTTTTCTGAAAAAAATATATATATATAACAACCAATTTTATAAGTCGAAATTTTTTCCGTAAAAACAATATTTTACCAAGTCGGACGGATGGACGGTCGGCGACGACGATGGCGCATGTGTGTCGTATCATATTTGTCTAGATCCTCTCCCCTTCCACAAAAGTGTATGAATTTCGATTACTAATCCTAATAACAAACTATTCAGTATTTATAACTCTTTAAAATAATATAAAAAAATAATATTTTACAAAACACATTTTTCAACTATCAATTTTTTAATAAATTTCATATTTTTCCAACTGAACGTGCATAATGTTTACATAATAAGTTTGAAGAAGTGGAAACACCAATAGTATAATTCATATGCATATTGCATAATCATGCACACAACATTATGCAAATATCTACAAATCGATTAAGCAACCTTTCAATGTCTCCTCTCCCACACATTGTCCAAATATCTAAAAATCATTGAGCATAGTCACGTGAACAAATAAATACAGAAACTCATTTGTGATTATTGGAGTAAAAGAGATTCATGACATATGTTAGCCACCTGTAACTTCATCTTAATAATCACCTATATTATCAAATAAGATCAGCCAACAAAACTATCAACGTAACAAAACAGTTATATAGATAGTGAAATTCAATAAAATATACAACAATCTTTTTAATTTGAATATCATTTTCAGTGAACCACTGACTGTTGTTATCAAATTCGGTATGCCAAACAAAATCCATAGTCTTTCAAACTAGATAAGCAGATAGAAATTGAAAAATAATAATAATAATATTCAGCTCGAAATTGCTCTGTGTGAACCAGCTTGTTAATTACAGAGAAAGAAAATGAAAACAGAGACTTTATACCATCGACACAGATAAACATATATAAACAATAAACTATCCAAACCTAGGTGAAAAACTAATATGAAACTGGGGCATACTTCCATTTTCTATCATTGACAAACAAAATCAAACATCGTAGGCCTGTTAGTCAGTTGTCAAATCCATTCCCCTTAATTTTTCTCCAAACCTAAACGGTGATAAACAACCATAAGAAGAAAAATAGTAGCCGAATTTAAATGAGAAATGTTGATGTTTGCCGGATCCAATAAGAAAAATAGAATAAAGGCAAAAAAATAAATTATTGATGTTTTAATAAGATAAAATCTAAAATATATAATGCTTTATTTTGAGTTAAAATATAATTAAAATTTTAAAAAATTAAAAAATTAATTTTTTATATATTTATTAAAATAAGATATATTATTTCGGAAATAGAATACAATCTATATTCTTGTCTAATATCATATTATAGAATAAAAAATAAAAAATATTTATGTTATATGAAAAAAATAAAATATATGTAACAATAAATACATAATCATTTTATATTAAATAATATTAATATATCTTGCTACAAACTACTTAGAAATAATAATAAATTATAAAATAATTATAAAATTAAATTTTTCAGAATTTAAATAAAAAGTTTAAATAATTTTTACAAAAGAAAAATTATTAATGTTTTAATATGATAAAAATAAAACTTAAAGGTGAAATATATTATATATAATTTATTATTTATGATTACTTTAAATTTAAATATAATTAAATTTATAAAAAAATTAAAAAAAATTAATTTTTTATATTTTTATTAAAATAAGATATTTAATTTTGAAAAACAATACAAAAAATATAATTTTTATCTTTATCTCGACTCATATTATAAAATACAAATCATATTTTTTTTCATTCCCTATTTTTTATTTTGGTATTTTTATTCTTACCTAGTTAATAATTTCTTTGTAGATGAAAGACCAATCACCTATAACATGCTCCCATGGGCAAATTGAAACTTTGAAACTTTAAACCCATAAACTATAAATTATCACATATCTTCTTTGGTATTAAAGGAAAAAAAAGATTCACGAGAAAAACAATATGTGTTAAGGGTGTTTATAGTTTAGTTTGGTTCGATTTTGACTAAAAATATTAACCGGATCAAATCGGAATAAATTATACCGTTTGATTATTAAAAATGTTATAAGTGAACATTTTTAGTTAACGATTTTCAACGATTTTGTTCATATAATAATACATAAATATAATATACTTTTGATTAAAATATGAGATTTAATCAATAGTTTCTAAGAAATGATATAAGAAATTTAATATATTATTAAAACCGATTCGATCTATTTAGATAGGTTTAAAAATTAATATAATTTAATCAAATTATTTAATTTATAAAATTGTTCTGATCAATTTAATTTGATCTAATTTTCCAATTTAAGTCGATTCGATCGGTTTTTATACACCCTTGAGATTATGTACTACTTGAAACTTCCACGTAGAAGCACCCAAAGAAAAAGAAAGTGTGGCACGAAAAAGGAAGAAAAGAATTCAAATTACATGTTAAAATTATTTTTTATCTTTTAAGTTGCATGTCGATTTTAAGTTAGAGAATTTTTTTATTTGCTAAATCAATTCAAATATCAATTGCATACTCTTTTATTAGTCTATGTTCTTCTTATTTAGTGTTCATGTACGCTTCTAACTTTGTCATTATACTAGGGCAAAATAATTTATGGTTTTCATTGATAAAAATAAAAAAAAATGTTCGAAATTTTTGACTGATCAAGAAGTCGATTTTCTTTCTTTCTAGAATTTGTGTAAATGTCGGTAATTTTTAAAGAAACATTTACAAACTTGAAATTCTTTTTATGGAATAAAATAAATGATCAAATTTAATATAACATAAGAAAATAACTTGATAAAATATGAGATTAATTATTTTATATAAATTAAATTATTTTTCAAGTTTCGAAGTTTAATAAAAATTTGCATTCTATTATATTATTTCTTTGAGAGACATTCTATTATTTTATTAATCAATGAACTTTCTTATAATATATTATATCAATGAAATTCTTTTCTTTCTCCGTATATTTACTTGTATAATATTATTTTACTTTTATAATAAACTGATGCCTATTTTGAGTGATCATCCCAAATGATTTGTTATACAACAACTTAGTTAACAAATTAGAAAAGTCTCACATTAATTAGAATTTAAGATAATGTTAGATTTGGGGCTATAAATAAAGTTCTTCTTCACCATTTGTAAACATCACAAAATATGTAAATCTTCATCTGTTTTGTAAGAGTAATTGATTAGCTCAATTTTGCCGAATTAGTTGTAATTTTAGAGTTCATCCAATTGGAGATAATGTAAGTGGTCAACGACGCCCGAGGACCAAGGTAACATTTATATCGAAACTCGTTAAATTTCTGGTGTTATTATTTTTCTACTTTAATATTTCTGTTTCAATATTTGTTTTAGTTTATTTTAAGATTATATTTCCAATAGCATTATTTTGTCGTGTTAGTTTGAATTCTATTCATTTAAATCACAAATGAATAGTTACTACTTAGAATAGGAAAAATATACCCGATTTTCCCAACAATTGGTATGAGAGCCGAAGGTTTTCTACCTAGGCATTTGTTTGTATTCCGTTTGTTTGCTATTGGAATATAGTTGCTAGTTGTTATAATTTGAAGAAATGGCAGAAGAAAAATTTCTTTCAAACAAAGGCTAGTCATCCACGTCAAGCAGAACTATGGTGATGAATGCAAGGTTCGAGGTGGAGAAGTTTGATGGAACCGATCATTTCGGCATGTGGCAAGACGAAGTTCTAGATGCTCTGTTTCAACAAGGTCTAGACATCGCCATTGAAGAAGAGAAACCAGATGGAGCGGATAAAGTAGAGTGGAAAAATATCAATCAATTGGCATGTGGTACAATCCGTTCCTGTCTCTCAAGAGAAAAAAAGTACACGTTCATGAAGGAGATATCCGCAAGTAAGTTGTGGAAGGTGTTGGAGAACAAGTTCATGAAGAAAAGTGGACAGAATCGGCTCTATTTGAAGAAGAAGTTGTTCCGGTTTGAATACCTTCTAGGTACTACAATAAACGACCACATTACTGCCTTTAATCAATTAGTAGTAGATTTGTTAAATATAGATGCAACTTTTTAAGATGAAGATTTAGCCTTGATGTTGTTAGCCTCCCTTCCTGATGAGTTTGTACTGCTTTGTATAGTTATGAAATTAGAAATAAAGACAAAAGAGAAAGCAGGAATGAAGCAGGAGAGGTAGATATCTATCAAAAGGAAGACTTGGTAAAGATGAATGTGCCTTTTGTCATAAGAAATTACATTGGAAGAAAAATTGTCTGAAGCTGCAAAAGAAAGGAAAAGCCGTGCAATCTCATGCATGTGTAGCTGAAAGCAATTCAAATTCAGATTTTGCATTGGTTGGTTTGTCAACAGCATCTCATCCTGGTGATTGGATTTTTGATTCAGCATGTACTTTCCATATGTGTCCTAACAAGGAGTGGTTCTTTAACTTTGAAGAACTAGACGATTGAGTTGTTTTCATGGGTAATGATTATCAATGCAAAGTTTTGGGAATCGGTACAATTCGTTTGAAGAATCAAGATGGCTCAACCAGAGTCTTGACAGATGTTCATTATGTTCCAGATATGAAGAAGAATCTCATTGCTGTGGGAGTCTTAGAATCAAAATGCTTCATTGTGACCATACAAAATAGGGTATTGAAGGTTACTTCTGGAGCACTTGTACGATGAAAGGTGTTCAGAAGAATAACTTGTACTACTACCTTGCTAGTACGGTTATTAGGACAACATCAGCAGTAGTTTCAGAGGAAGAAAAAGATTTAGAAACTACCAAGTTGTGGCATATGTGTTTGGGACATGCTAGTGAAAAGCTTTGTAAATTCTAGTAAAGCAAGGCCTGTTAAACGGTGCGAGAACCGGTAGGATGGAATTTGGTGAACATTGTGTATTGGGGAAGCATAAAAGAGTAAGCTTTAACACTGCTCTCCATAATACAAAGGGCATTTTGGATTACATCCATACTGATGTATGAGGGCCAACAAGAACTGCATCCATGAGTGGCAAACATTATTATGTCACTTTCGTTGATGATTTTTGCATAAGAGTTTGGGTGTATATCATGAAGAAGAAGGATGAAGTGCTGGGAATTTTTCTCAAATGTAAGAAGATGAGCGAGACTCAGACTGATAAAAAGATCAAGCGTCTGAGGTCTGATAATGGCACTGAGTACACAAACGATCCATTTATGAAAGTTTGTGAAGAAGAAGGGATAGAGGGACACTTCACTATTCAAAAAACACCACAACAAAACGGAGTTGTAGAACGTTGAACCAGACTTTGTTGGAGAAGGTTTGATGTATGTTGTCAAATACTGGTTTAGGCAAGCGGTATTGGGCTGAGGCTGTGACATATGCATGTCATCTCGTCAACCGTCTACCATCGTCTACTCTTGAAGGCAGAACACCTATGGAGGTATGGTCTGAAAAACCTGCTAGAGATTACGATTTCTTACATGTGTTTGGTTCAATTGCATACTACCATGTAACGGAATCAAAGTTGGACCCAAGAGCCAAGAAAGCAATTTTTTGGGGATCCCTTCTGGTTATATGGGATATCGACTATGGTGCCTTGAAACAAAAAGATAATCTTTAGTAGAGATGTTACCTTTGATGAATCTACCTTGTTGCAAAAGATAACTAAGAAGATTGATGACACTTTAGAGCAGGTGGAGCAAACTCCAAAACAGGTGAAGTTTGAAAGCAAAATTGTTAATCCAGTTAGTGAAATTAAGACAACCTGATCCTCCATTGACAAATGATGAATCAGATGAAGAGGTTTTAACCCAAGAACCTCCACAGCAACAAGAAGAAACTGCAGTTGATAGGCCACGACGAAAAAATGTCAAGGTACCTACTCGATACAAGGATTTTGAAGACCTACCTGCTCAGTTTAAGAATACGGTGGCATGTGCACTTTCAATTGTGCATGATGATGTTCCTTCCATATATAAAGAAGCAATCAGAAGCCCTAAAGTTGAAAGATGGAAGGAAGCCATGGATGAAGAACTTCTGTCCCTTCAGAAGAATAAAACATGGAAGTTGACATAACTACCTAAGGGCAAGAAGGCAATTGGATGCAAATGAGTGTATGCAAAGAAAGATGGATTTCCTAACAAGACGGTATTCGCTACAAGGCAAGGTTGGTGGTTAAGGGCTACGCTCAGAAGGAGGGAATCAATTATAATGAGGTATTTTCTCCAGTTGTAAAACATTCCTCCATTAGAATTTTGTTGGCCTTGATAGCACAGTTTGATTTGGAACTAGTTCAACTTGATGTGAAAACCGCGTTTCTACACGGTGACTTAAAAGAGGAAATCTATATGTCTGAGCCAGAAGGGTTTAATGTTGCTGGTAAAGAGAATTGAGTTTTTAAGCTGAACAAATCATTGTATGGATTGAAGCAATCTTCAAGGTAGTGGTACAAACGATTTGATGAATTTATGTTGCAGTAGAAGTACACCAGAAGCACACATCATCATTGTGTGTATTTTCGTAAGCTACAAAAGAGTCTTTCATCTATCTTCTATTGTACGTCGATGATATGTTGATTGCATCGAAGAACTAAGCAGAAATTGAGAAGTTGAAGGCTCAACTAAGTGAGGAGTTCGAAATGAAAGATTTGGGAAAAGCCAAGAAAATTCTCAGTATGGAAATAAGAAGAGATAGGAAGAAGAGGAAGCTTAGTTTGACCCAGAGTCAATATTTGAAGCAGATACTACAACGTTTTGGTATGAATGAACAGACAAAACCTGTAAGTACTCCGCTAGTTCCTCAATTCAAGTTTAATGCTCAATTATCTCCTAAGAATGATGCAGAACGAGAATATATGGCAAATATATCATATGCAAATGCTATTAGTAGTTTGATGTATGAAATGTTGTGTACAAGACTTGACATTTCACATGCAGTTAGTGTTGTAAGCAAGTACATGCATGATACTGGTAAAGGATATTGGTTGGTTGTTAAATAGATTCTACGGTATATTATAAATACTGTAAATGTTGGTTTAGTATTTCAACAGGATAAAACCATTAGTCAATTTACAGTCGGATATTGTGATTCAGACTATGTAAAAGATTTAGATAAGCGTAGATGAATTACTGGTTATATGTTTACTCTTACTATAGGACCAATTACTTGGAAGTCTACCTTACAATCCATGAAGGAAGTTATTTGGTTACGAGATTTGTTTGAAAACTCAGGAGTTGGTCAAAAACATATTAAGGTATTTTGTAAATTTCTCTTTTTCGTAAGGGTAATTAATTAGCTCAATTTTGATTAATTAATTGTAATTTTAAAGTTTATCCAATTGAAGATAACGAAAATTATCAACGACGTCCTAAGACCTAAATAACATTTATACCAAATCTCATTAAATTTCTAATATTAATATTTTTTTACTTTAATATTTCTGTTTTAATATCTGTTTTAATTTATTTCAAATAGCATTATTTTATCGGATTAGTTTGAATTCTATTAATTTAAATCATAACTAAAACGAAAGTGATTAAATTGTGTTTTTTCGCTGCCATTTTAATATTCAGCAATAACCGCTCACAGGAGCCAACTGCCAACTATTGTCGACTGTTAAGGGCTCGGCTAGAGGCTATCCCATCCCATCCACATTTAAGTATTGCAAGGCCCAGGGGGATTTCTATTATGTGTATTTTATGGGATGGGATTTTGTTAATTTTTGTATAATATTAAAACATATATGTTATAAAAATGAATATATATTTTTTATTAAAATATTAAAAATAAAACCTCGTTATATTATTTCATTAAAAAAAATTTCACTACATCTGATTATTAAACCAGAGTTTTGAAACGAAACTGATTTAGAAACAAATATGTTTCACTACCCAGATCAATGAAACACATTTTCTAGGTATCATTTGGAATTGATCTTGGCAATGGAGGAAGAAGAGTATAGAAATGAGGATGATGAGAAGCTAGTGCTGTTACTTTGTTGGAATGATGAGTTATGAGCAACCATTGTTGATGAACCAACACCTACACTGCTATTGATATTTTCTTCTTTGTTGTTATTTGCAGAAGATTCATTGAGAAGCATGTCAACAACTTTCATGCACTCTTGTCTCTCTTGTATTATTATCTCTTTCAACATTGCTGCTACATCTTTCATGGTTGGTCTATCATCTGGAGATGGGTTCACACAGAGCAAAGCCACACCAAGTGTTTGTAACATTTCCTCAATATCGGACTCTGGCCTAGCTCTTAAGCTTTGATCCAATACTTCAGCTGTTCCTCTCTTCTGTCTCACCCAATCAACAATGTGTAACCCTTCTGGTATAGTTGGATCAATTGGCTGCTTTCCTGTAAGCACTTCTAACACTACTACACCATAGCTATACACATCACTCTTCTCCGTTATCTTCATCATATACCCATATTCTGCAATCCACAATCAAAAAACAAGTACTTATTCAAAACTATTATTGTGAAATATTTTGCAAAATGAATTAAAGTCTTGCTTTTGGTCCTCCTCGTTGAAAATTAGGAACAGGGTATTTATCTTTTCCATGAAAATGTGTTTATATTGTGTTTAAGATGCATATATATATATATATATAAATTGAAGTTTATGTTAATAAAAAAACCCTTTCTTTTGAAGATATGAAACTGACCCGGTGCAATATAGCCATAAGAACCAGCAACTGTGTTGGAGGATCTAGCAAAGTCTCGATCATCAACAAGCTTGGCAAGCCCAAAATCAGCAATATAGGGTTCAAAGTCAGGACCAATCAAAATGTTGTTGGCCTTAATGTCCCTATGAACAATGGGAGGGACACAGTCATGGTGCAAATAAGCCAAGCCTTGAGCAGCTCCTAATACAATCCTATATCTAAGTTCCCATTCTAGGCAGTTACCACTGCGCTCATGGAGAAGACTGCCCAAGCTTCCATTGGCCATATAATCATACATTAGTAATCTTGTATTTCGGTTCCAACAGCAACCCAAGAACCTAACTATGTTCTTGTGCCGAATTGAACCAAGAGTCTTTACCTCAGCAGAAAAGGAATCTCTAACTCCCTTATTGACTCCTATTCTGTCATATTGACAGTTATATCCAGTGGCTGCTGCTGTTGGCCAGAGCTTCTTTACAGCAATAACCTCTCCATTTTCCAACTCAGCTCGATACACAATTCCTGAGCATCCCTTTCCTATTATGTTTTCTTCCACTAGACATTTTTGAATTTCTTCAACAGTGAAATTCAGCTTTTGGAATGGAGTAAATTGCCAGGGCCATGATTCCCCTCCCATCTCAGAATCATTGTCTTCACTTATCATTTTTCTTGCCCGCAACACCGCAATAACCCCAAAGACAGCCAGCACCACAGCCACTGTAGTTAGCAATGCAATTGCCACTTTGATTCTCGTTGACTTCCTAACATCACCACTATTTGACATTTCCATTTGTGTGCCATCACTGAGGAAACATGAGTCATGACCTCTAGAGCACAGACCTTGATTTCCAGCCAGATCTGTTGTTGACAATTGTCTGAAAAGCTTGCTGTCCGGGAGATAGCCTGAGAAATTGTTGTATGATATGTTCAAAGAAACAAGATTTTCTAGACTCGACAGAGCCATCAAATCACCTTCAAGATTGTTGTGAGAAAGGTCCAATATGGATAATTTGTTGAGAGCAGAAACCTGTGGTGGAATTATTCCAGATAGACCATTGAAACTCAAATTTAGAGCAATTTCAAGACCTTCTATTTCAAATAATTCTTGAGGTATCGTGCCAGAGATCTTGTTGCTGCTAAGATCAAGCAATTGAAGATTTAAGCAGTGGCCCAGTGTAGAGGGTATTGATCCAGAGAAAGAGTTCCCACTCAGAATGAGCCTGTTAAGTGAAACAAGTCTACCAAAATTCTCAAGAACTTGACCAGCAAAGGCATTCATGGAGATATCCAGGACTTCAAGTCTGGTGAGTGATGATATAGAGCTTGGTAAAGTGCCCCGTAAGGTGTTGTTGCTCAGGTTAAGCAGCTGCAATTGGCCACAATTGCCAATTTCCCCAGGTATTGATCCTGCTAGATGATTCTCAGACAGATCAAGAAAACTAAGGTTGTTCAGGAACCCAACTTCTTTAGGGATCTTCCCACTGATTCTATTATTTGCAAGCCGAAGTCGAATAAGAGAACTGCAGTTTCCAATATCCAGAGGGATGACACCAGAAATGTCATTAGAAATTAAGAGAAGCTTGGTCAAATTTTGAAGCTTAAATAGACCAGGAGGTAAGCTACCAGTGAGTGCATTGTGTGACAAATCAATAGCTTGAAGGTTCTTACAACCTGCCAAAGTTGATGGAAGACTTCCTTCAAGTTTGTTTTGCCAGGCAAAAAAGACAGTAAGCTCTGTCAACATTCCAAGTTCAATAGGTATCTTCCCAGATATCTGATTACTATCAAGTTGTAACTGCAAGAGACTAGTAGCATTGGAAAGTGCAGATGGGATTGAACCAGAAAGGTTATTATTACTAAGCATAAGCTCCTCAAGATTAGAAAGATTTCCAAAAGATCCAGGTATGCTACCAGAGAAGGAATTTATAGAAAGATCCAGTATCTTCAAGTTTTTGCAGTTACCAATTTCATCAGGAATATTCCCATCAAAATTATTTTGCCATAACAACAGTTTCTCAAGCTTTTGAAGCTTACCTAGCTGTGGTGGCAGAGAACCTGAAATATCATTCTCATATAAAAACAAGTCAACAAGCTCAGAACAATTGCCAATATCTGGTGGAATTTGACCAGAAAGCATAGTAGTATAAATTGATAGTGTCTCAAGCTTGCTTAGTTTGCCCAATGAAGGTGGTAGGAAACCAGATATTTTAGTGTCAGCCAAACCCAAAACCTTCAAATTCTTGCAATCTCCAAGTTCGTCTGGAATTTTCCCAGAAATATCTTTGTTCCCTCCTGCACGGATAACTTCCAAGTTTGAAAGTTTGCCTAGTTGAGCTGGTAGATCACCACTTAAATAGTTGTCGAAAATGAGGAGATTCTTCAAGTTGATACAATCACCAATCTCCTTTGGTATTTGCCCAGTAAGGTGGTTAGAGTTTAAAATCAAGTCCTCAAGATTTCTGAGCTTCCCAATACTTGAGGGAATGTTGCTTAGAAGACTGTTCGAACTAACATCAATAACAGTAAGTTCAGTGCAATATTGTATATCTGGTGAGATACTTCCTGTGAGATTAGCTCCAGAAATAATGAGCTTTTGAAGGGAAGGAAAAGAAGAGAGATTGGTAGGAAAGGGAAGTGCAAGTTCAACAGATTGGATAATGATTTCAGTGACAAATTTTTCTGAAGAGCAAGTGATGTAAGACCAATGGCATGGATTGGGGTCTGTTGGGTTCCAGTTGGAAAAAGATGAAGGGCTTGAGGAAGAGCTATGGAGCCATGAATGTAGTGCAAGAACTTCATTGTTCGCTGATATTGAAGTAGCTGAGAACAAAAGTGAGATGAAAATGAGGACAAGATGATGATAGTAGTCTTGGTGGTTGTGGTGGTGGTGATGGTGGAGAATGGTGAGAGATTGCCTCAACATTAGATGTTGGTTTGAGGTGTAAGAGGTCTGCCTCGGCATTGGCATTGGAAAATTGCCTCAAAACCCCAACCACTCTTGTTGGTTTTGCATTGGGTCTCTCTCCTTTAAATTTTTATTTTTGATTCTTTTCTTGAACTCTACTACTATTGCTGCTACTCTAATGAGTCTATATTAGTATTATACATGCTTTCTAGTCAAGCAAGAAAAGGAGAGATGAGTAACATTAGATAAGATTTTACTTTAAAGATTTAAAGCCACACACCACCACTACCTTCACCTCGGGGTTCTGGTTCTTAGTTGTTTATTTTAGTCTCATTGAATTGGTCATTAGTGGATACACCATGTGTGCTTGCATAGTTTTCCACAAAATCGTCAGTGTGATATGGGCTAGCTCTGTATTCATTTTTGATAGTAGAGCCACTTATGTAGGCCACTCACGTTCCTTTGATTCTCTATTTCTCTTGCTCACACTAAATGATTTTCAAAATCTCATTGAAAGCCTTATTATTATTGGTTTAAACATTATAATACAACAGGATCTGTTTGTAAAATACTTTTTAGCTTTATTTTTTTGCTAATTTTTTCCCCCTCTTCTTTGGATTACTGAGTTTACAATGTTTTCACATTAAATATTTTAAGTTTTCTTCAATTATTTCTTTCTTGCTCTTTTTCTTATATCGTCATAATTTTGATCTTTACAGTTTTATTTATTTATTTATTTTGGTAAATTTGATATTTACTACCTTTGTTAACAAGGAAACTTTTTTTTCCCACGAAGAACTCTGTCTCTCTTTGAATCTGTATGGTCCTCACTTTGGAATTCCCATTTCCAAAACAGGCAAAAATGGCCAAAAATGATTATATAAGAAATAACACAAAATTGAAATTCATGTAAATGCGTTTAACAAGATAAGTATGCAATTTGATCTTTTTAGAAAAATGAATCCCTGAATGCAAGACATATTATTATACTTAATAAAATACCTCCAAAGTCCTAATAAAATCATTCTTAATATTTGGGCACTATTGTCCTTCCTGATACAATATCCAACCTTAATGGGAATTTTGTTCTACTTTTGCCTTAATTTTGATGCACATTTTTTATCAAAGGATTACAGTAGAAAGGATAATCTTGGTTTATCAAAGTATCAATGAATATGGTATTCAAGAACCACAAGTATGTGAATTATATTTTAAAAAATAATACTATTATTACATAAATTTATACCCCTACTTATGTTATGGAACGGAACGTGCACAAATTTTCTTAACAAATGAATAATTATTTTTATTTTTAAAGTTATATAATAATGTTTCATATCATAATTAATATTAACCTAAATTTATATAATTGTAGGATTATTGAATAGTAATACTAAATAAGTAAGTAGAATATTGCAAGTGGAAAAAATGAAGCCTCACCATACTGCCTATATCAGGGTTTATGAGCTAGGACGAGGAATTAATCTAGTAACTATTTTTTTTCTAAACCCTATTAACCTAATTCTTTGGAGTGACACTTTCTTTGTTTGTGCTGAAACTTGAAAGTAGTAAACAAATAGAAAGTAGGTTATTAATTTTAAAATAAATAAATAAATAAAATAGTACAAATGCTTATTAATGCTCAAAGGAGAAGGAAGTAAATAGCAAGAGACATGACTGCAGAGAGCTCAAAGTTTTAGGGCTTTGCTTTGGGAAGTCCAGGCCAGGAATCTAAACACGTTCTTGTTTGACAAAATCCTATCAAAGCCCTTAGTAAAATCTGCTTGAAACAAATTTGAATATAAAAGAGGGTATTGATTGTGTTTTTATTTTAATAGTAATTAATTACTTAACCGCGCCAATATTGAAGAAAATAACAGAAAAGAAAAGAAAAGAGAGAGAGAGAGCTAAATGTATCATAGAATTGCTGAAGACCAACCCTAGTCGGCCGGCCAATCGTTACTCTCTCCTCTCTTCTAAAACTTTTCAAGAAATTTATCTGGTCTTCGATCAAAAGAGAATTAATTTTTCCCAGAGTCCCTCTGATGGAATAACTTTTATAATCTTCTTATTTTTCATTTATTTGATTAAAAATGCATGATTTTTTTATCTAAATATAATATTTTTTTTATATTTATGTGAGTTATATTTTTGTTTCGTAGGAACTTGATATCTTATAGGGTATTCTTCGATCCTACCATCCTTAAATCAGTAATTGGAAAATAAAGTGTAAATAAAATCTAAATTTTGGTCCAATAATTTTATAAAAAAAGAATGATTAATTGTGATTTTATGCGATATAATATAAGATATTTAGATGATTATATTATGTTTTGAATATGTGATTATATACATTGTAAAAAATAAATTTAATAATTATATATTGTATATATTTATCATTAATTATTTATTTAACTATCTTTAAGATAATTAAAAGATAATGTTTGAATTTTTATCTTTTTAAGAAAATTAAAATATAACTATTAGGTTTTTATACTCCTATATAATTGTTAGAGATTGTTATAAAACTATTTAATTCAAGTTGCAATTAATTTAAGCAGAAATTCAAATAGTGAATTTTTTTATAAATAGATATGTAATTGTAATGAATTAATCATACAAAGTGTTCATTTTAATTGAGAAAAAAACTTAAAGAGAAAATAGTTTATGAGAGAAAATTGAGAATAATTTTCTTAAGTGTAATTGGATTATGGGTTGTGAGTTGTGAGTGTTGAAAACACCTTCTGTAATTTCTCTATTTCGATAAAAAAATCTGCAGCATGTCCGTGAAACGTAAGTAAGATTAACAAAATTTTATTATCAAATTTATGTGTTATTTTTTTATTATTGTTTTCTTATCAAAAATTTACGTAATTTTCTAACAATAATTATAATATGTTTATATGTACGAGAATTACTAACTTACACTCATAAGACTAACCAGAGTCATATATGAAATTATTTTAATAATATATTTATTTAAATGAAATAGTTTTTTTATCTAAATTATAGCATTTATCTTTATAACGAAATTTAATTTAATTTATCTAAAAAAAATAGTGAAAGCTTCTTGAAAAGAGAGAGAAGGCTACACTTAGCTTTAACCTTATAAAAATTTATCAACGATAACATTATTCAATATTCTTAGAAGTTTTGTGGTATATATGCCAATAAGATGTAAAATAAACACTTAAAAAATAATGCTATCCTTTACTCGATTAAATTGAAAGTAATATGATTTACCGAAAATAGCATCCTTATTTACTCCATGAATATTGATTAATACCTCGTTTTCATAAATAAATAAACAAGTATCAAATAATCTGCTTACAGTGGTTTCTCCCACCCAAACACTCCGGATATTGGTTCAATTTTCATATTTTCACTCCCATTTATATATATCTATTTATACATACGTATACATATACATATATATATATATATATATATATATATATATTTAAATTACATCAAAGTTAATTTTGAACAAAAATCTTAAAACTTGGTAAATATTTATCATAAAGACAGAAAAGGAAAAATTAAAAATATAATAATTTACATGCATGACACATATCTTTAACTAGTGTAATAAAATGATAAAAAATACCTTATTTTACCTAATCATAAGCTACAGTATGTGCAAGCAGTTGAATCTTAATGTGATCAAACTAAATAAAAAATTAGGGTTAGATGATATCTTAAAATGATTTTTTAAGGTTAATCAAACAATATCCTTTGGGTGTGGAAGGGGGATAAGATGGTCAAATTTAAGCATATTTTTTTACGATGAAAGTGGATTGATTCAAACAACTAAAGTATCAAATTATCTAATCACTTAATTCTATATTTATATAAATGGATGGAGATACAAAGTATGTTCTTTTAATAAAATATATTTGTGTTAGGTGAGTATATTTATTTTTTATCATAGTAATCATATTTTAGTTTTTTTTAATTTATAGATAAGGTAATTTTAATCTTGTTATATATAAAAATTTGATATTTTAATATAAAAATTGATCCTTGATAAAATTAGAAGTATATTTTTTAAATAATTATGAAACTAGATTTAATTATTTTTATAACAATAATAATAATAATAACACATAAATAAAAAATGATGAAACTTAAGTATATTTTTTAAAAAACAAATGAGACAATTTGTGTCACTCGCTTATTATTCTTTCAAAAGGAAGGGGCTTCATTTAGATTGTTTAGCCCACTTTCAATGTTGTGTAAGTTGGGCTGAAAAAAACTCATGTGGGTCCATTATGCCCACCCATTTGTGAGGACGAGAGAGCATCACAAACTTCTTTGTTCTTTCTTTGGTGAATTTGTCTGCCTCTGTTCTCTCCATTCTCTTTTTCTTATACGAACGAGTTAAGGGATGGAACACAACACTATCCCAGATTAACATTTTCATTTTTATAATCATTGTTAAAAAACAACACAATCCGAGTCCCAACGTTACTTCCAGTTTAAATTTCATTGCTTTGAAGTAATTGAAAGAGAAATACATGGCTGGATTAGGTGTGTATTATAGCTTATGCTCCGTAACCTCTCATAAAGAGAGATTGTACAAAACCCCATCTCTGACCCACTCTCAATTTCTTTCTTCCAATTCCATTTTGAGGTTAAAGAAGCAATCTTTTTCTTCAAAAGTCCAATTTAAAAAACCCAGCACCCAGAAACCTCCTTTTCCTGTAGTATTTGCTGCACAATCCAACTTCTTGAAAGGTAAAGCCTCACTTCCTTTTATATTCACAACCAAACTTGTTTCTTCTTTGTGATGGATAAGTGAAATTCAATTTTTTTCATACTATATTTGGATGATAGAAAAACAAATTGAATTTAATTACTTTTAGGTATAATTTGGTGGGAAGTTGAAGTAGATGCTCAATATTACATTACTAAGCTAGTTTGAGATGGAGTTGGGACCCCTACTATAGAATTCCTCTTTTATGTTTTGTTAATATTTCAGGGAACGATGAAAATGCTGCAAATCTTTTGCATTCTTGAAGCATTCCTTTTTCAACGTTTATCCAATAATT